>CM049924.1:27445000-28695000 GCA_027405835.1 Asclepias syriaca | reverse complement strand
AATCAACTCCACATTTCAAGGGTTCCTTGGCAGGCCATGAATCAAAAAATCTTGCTCTGACTGTGTTTGATGGTGCGAGGAAAACCATGTTTCTTAACCAGGTTTTATGTTTTCAGCTTGTCCTATTGCCTATATCATTATTTTTTATTTCCTGCTGTTGAAGAGGTCATATCTTGTTTATCATGCTGATCCTTGGAAGTTGCGGATGTTTCCTTTTTTTAATAGTATAATTGAAAGAATTTCATCAATTAACCAAATTTTGAGAAAGTAATACTTATGATGGAAGCCATAATTCTGGGAAAAAACAAGGAAACTCCCTTCTTTCTTGTTCTAAGATAAGTTGTTTAGACATATAATTTGAATAAATATATATATATTGATATGTTGGTTTTAGTTTGGAGGATATTTTTTCTTCAAGAATTCATATATCTACATTTTCCAATACCATTAATTTAGGGAAATGCATGTTTCTAAAACATTTATTATTTCATTGCGGTTATAACTCTCTTGGATTATAACTCTATAAGTCAAAAGTGGGAAAAAAAATACTAAATAAGTTGTGTTCTAAGACAGGCAAATTTTGATTAAGCTTTGGACCTTAGTCAGCAAAGGGTGGCACAATACAACTTTTAAAAAAAGCTCCTTTCCAAAACTTGATAAAAAAACTCACCATTTTTGTGTTTGGAATTAGAATTTGAAAACCCTTTATTTCCCTTTTAAACTCATTCAAAGAAAACCGACTTCCTTTATATATATGTATAGTTATAATTATATATACTTTGCATGAGAGGACTAATATTTTGAACCGACCACATCAAAACCTAGTATTTTCAACTTCAACCTTTGTTCAAAATAGGTTCCTATGCCTTATTTAACGTAAAATCTTGGCTTTGACTTCTTCAACTAATCCAAAACTAGGTCTGAACTGTTTCTCAGAAAATACTTGTTTTAATTTTTTTTACATTTTTTCCTTTTCTTCCACCCTGTTTATAGCCCTTTCCAAATAAGTTCATATCCATCTTCGTTGAAATCGAATATAGATAGTTTTATTTCTAAATTTGATTCGAACCGTTGAACTTCATATTCATATGCAAAATTTGAATAGGAATTCAATAGAAATGCATAAAACTTCAATCATAAGTAATTCTTGATCTATATATAAATAACCTTTCTAAGAAATTAAATCGAAAGGATTAGAGAAGATGAGTTTGTAATTTCTTATCATCATTAAAAAAATTATGTATACATACATACACACACATATATACAAAATTTTTTAATCATTTAATTTTGACATGAATTAAAAAGCCTGCAAAAAAGTCAATTCCTTTACTGCCATTACAAGCTTTAGACTACACTGCTTTTAATTCTATATTCCCATAATAATAATAATCAAAAAGTTTGAAAAAAGTCTTTCGTTTTTCACAATGAAAAAAAAAAAAAACATAAAACACAATCTTCAAAATTCGATTAAATTTTATAAACATAGTTTAAATTAAACAATGAAGAATGAAATATATATATATATATATATATATGAAAAATGATGACCTAGTTTTGGTTTTCAAGCGTCCGTGTCTTTTCTTGATTCAGAGATCTTTTTTACTCGTCAAATTTCAAAAGCGCGGTTTCACAGTCAACTCCCTACATTTTACTACAAAATAATAATAATAATAATCAACCCCTCTCACTCTCTCTCTCATCTTCGTAAGTACGTACATAGTACTATATATATATATATATGCACACATATACATACAGACAAATGTATATCTTTCTTCCTTCACTTTCCACCATTTTTTTCCACACAAAGCATCGATCTTTGCGTTTCTTTCTTACTGAAAAACCCTGATCTTGATTGATCTCTTCTTAAAAAACCAGCCAAAACCCATCATCATCACTAACTAAATAACCCACATTTTATAACCAATTAAAAAAGAAAAAAAAAAAAAAGAACAAAATGGGGCATTTGGTCGGAGTTGTTCTGATCCTTTTCTTACTTTTCTTGATTACAAATAATACATTATTCCAAGAAGTAGAAGCGGTGAGAGTAATTGAAAGAAGGGAAAAATGGTTGAAGAAAAACCTCGTTATTCAAACTTTGCCAAGAGGTAACGTTAGGCCACCGTCAAGAAATCCATGCTCTAATATTCCCGGTGGACGTGGTCGCTGCACTTTGGCTTCCGACGACACCGACACCTCCACCGCCGCCTCGCCACCGCCTTCTCCTCCTCCTCCTACTGCTGCTGCTGGATCATCATCATGATCACCAAGAATCTTGAAAATGACCGGCTACCGGCTGCAAACATGAAATTTTTTTGTAAATTATCAATTGTAAAAAAAGAAGATATTAATATTCTAACATTACTTTTTTTTTCTTTTTCTTTTTTGTGTCAAAACGTCCAGAGGAGAAAGGAAGTATTGCTACTACTGGTTCTGATGACATATATATTCATTCCACCATTGACTATTTATTCTTGTATTTTTATTATTTTTTTCTTTTTTTTTTAAATTCAAGTTCTTTCATTATTATCAGCAAGAATAGCAGAAAAATCAGGTACATTATTTCTAGATAGCTACTAGCTAGCTCCAATGTACATTCATATGTTATATATATATATATATATATTATATATATATATGTATGTATATAGCTAGGTACATATATATTTGTGTAAGTATTATTATTATTATTGTCATTATAGACAATGATTCTGGTTTCCTTGTAAAATGTAAAGCATAATATGGAACTTGTGCAGTGATCTGCAGCTCACAGATCTCTTCTATTTTTAACTAATATATATATATATATATGTTTAAAAGATAAAGAAAATTATATATATATATATATTATAATTTGTAATATTGTAAAATATTTGTTATTTTGATGTGAATTAAATGATTTGAAAATAGAGAGAGAGAGGTTTTGAATGATAAAAAAGGAAAGCTTGGTGCAAACACACATAAATTTAAGAGAGAATCTGCCACTTCTTCTTTGTCTAGCAATTTTTTATGATTCTTAACTCTTAACACTTTATTTGACATGACCATTCACGCGTTGTACATTGTGCATTTTTACTTGTACTTTCCCCTCCCAGAATTCATACACAAAATCCCACCTTTAACTAATTTCAAATTGATTAATCGAAAAAATAAATTTTATATTTTTAATTTAAAGCTAAATGTACCAATTTAGCATTAAATATTATTCCATTAAAAATCATCCTCATTACTTCACTCATCTTTTTCTTTTCTTCCTTTCACCAAAATTTCTCCACCACAAAATTTACATATATATATATATATATATATATATATATATAACCTTTGTACTTAATATCTTATTTTAAAAATAATAATAATAAAAATAAGGGTTTATAAATTGAGGTGAAATTTTGTTTTTTAATGGTCACGTGGAGTGGACAGAGAGAAAGAGAGAGAGATTGCAAATTACAAGGCAAGGCAGAGTAGCAAAGTTGGTTACGTATTTTGCATTGAAATAGAAATTTGTGCAAAAATAAATACAATTAGGACCATTTGCTTCATTTTCTTTTCCTTTTTTTCCTTTTGTGGAGGACCAATGTGTCATAATGCAAACCTACTCTTAAATTTAATTAATGCCATTTTTCATTTTCTCAAAAAAATTTCTGACATTTTTTAATACATATATATATTTTTATACCAATTTTAATTTATACTATAAACTAATATTTTAAAGATAATATAAGATTTAAAATTTTTATTTAGAATTGTTCTAATTTTACTTTTTTGATATATTTATTTTGGCACCCTTTTCTAGGAGCTTATTCATGCATGTCCCCAATTTTTTGGACCCCCACCAACATTATTGAAAAATTGACATGAATTTTACCCACACTTCTCTTTTTTTTTAATTAGTTTAAGTGGATTATATTAAATTTAATTTTAGTTATATAGTATATTTGGTTAATTTAATTAATAATAATTTTTTATAAGTTAAGTAAAATTTAAAGGTTTTAAATTTATGTATCTAATTATTTAGAGCTTTACCGCATAAGAGATTAATTTGAATTGAATAAAATTTAATTTGAATGTAAATCTACTTAAAAAAATATTCTTAAATACATGTAATAAGATATTTGTATTTAATATATATATTTTTTTTAAATTATAATTTTTGTACTATTTTTATTTTTATTTTTTTTAACTCTATAATTAATACTTATTAATTTTTTTAGAATATATATTTTTTTAAAAGAATAATTGGTGAGTTTTATCCTAATTTATTTTTGACAAGTTTAGTCTCAAAATATATTTTTTTTATTTTTAGGTCCCAAATATTTTTTAAGTGAACAATAAGATCTTTTTCGACATATTTTATTAAAAATTCTAAAAATTTAATGATTTTTACATTTAGTTAATTAAAAATAAGGATAAAAAAGTCATTACATGTAAAAAGAAAAAATATTTAATAAAAATATATTTAAATAAAGAAATAAAAATATTTTTATATTTAAAATTTAAAATTTTATAAATAAAAAATTTATCATAATAGTGAGAATATCAAAATTTCTTAGTCAATCTTCTTCTTCTCCTTCCTGCTATAAACAAAATTTTTATTATTTTCTGACATTTTTGAAGAAAGAAAAAAAAAGAGAGAGAATCTTTGTAAAAAGAAAAACTTTTTACTTGGGAAAAAAAATGTTTATGCTATATATATATATATATTAAAAATATTAGAAAACTATAAAAATCGAATTTGTATTCGAAGAAGATGGAGATCGATGAAGAATTTGACAGATTTTTATTTTTAAAATTTTAAATGTGAGGACATTTTTATTATTTTGTTTAAATATTATTTTTATTTTGTCTTTTTCTAATGACTTTTTTATTTTTATTTTGTCTTTTTCTAATGACTTTTTTATTTTTATTTTTAATTAATTAAATTTAAAATCGTTAAATTTTTAATGTTTTCAATAGAATTCGTTCAATGAGACTTTATTATTCACTTTAAAAAAAATTTGAGACCTTAAAAAGTTAAAAAAAATTGTGGAGCTAAGCTTGCCAAATATAAATTTATTTGGGATCAAAGTCACCAATTATTTTTTTTTTAAAATATAAATCTTGTTTAACTTTAAATAAATAAAATTTGATAAAAAAAATTATTTCTTTAGGATTACATCATTCAAACAAATTATTTCTCAAGTAGTTTTCTCCATTTAAAATGTTTATATATATATATTATATATATATATATATATAATATTATATATATATAAATATTGAGATAGAGATAGATATAGAAATAGTAGAGGGAAACCAAACCCCGAGAAGCTAGCTGGCTACTAGGTGTAGGGGTTCAAAGATTCATGTACACTCTTACAGTACTTTTCGTTAGGGTTTTAACAGCATATTTCCTCCTCCTCCGTATATAGATAGATTCACGATAGCCCAAGCCCTAAAACTTACATTATTTGACTAAAAATGTAGGAAAAAAATGATTCTTAACGTAATCGAAAATTGAACTATACTATATTTCTCCATTCATCGATTTAGTATAATTATATACATATAAATATTAATAATTGTTTTTTTGGCCAAATATATATATTAAAAAAAGACGATGGTGCAAACAACTTACATGAACAAAGTAAATCAAACAACAACCAACTTAAAAAATAGAAACAGACAACATACAAAAATAACAAAATAAGAAAAGAGCGAAACAGACCTACAGAAAGAAACTTAACAACTACAGACTCGATCTGGGAACAAGCATTCCATATGCGTTGAGTCAACCATGCCTGAAAAGTTGGAGTGGAAAGCCCACTGTGCCAACTGATGAGCACACACATTTTCTGTTCTTGGGACATACTTGAACGTCCACAAAGGTCTCATGCTCAATAACTTTTTCCATGTTTCTATTTGCTTCTTAGCTCTCCAATCCTCAAATTTATCCAGACCATAAAAAGGTAGGATAACAAACATAGCATCACCTTCAGTTGTAAGAATGTCTAGGTTAAGCTTCAAACCAATAAGAAGAGCTTGGATAGCTTCTTTAGCGTAAGCACAAAATAGATTCTCACTGCTAAAGTAGTTAACCCAAGCCCCCTTTATCTGACCCACATGATCTCTAATTACCACTCTGGTTACCGTCTTACCTTCCTTGAATGATGCATCGAAGTTAATCTTGCATTCCCCTTGATTTTAGGAGGCTTCCATCCTTCCTCAACACTCCTACGCTCCCCATAACAGGCATCAAAGGCAGTAGTCTGTTTCTTTCTTTTATGGTATCTCACAGTCAGGTTGTTAATGGTTTTGGATACTTGGGACTAATCCGGTTGGAAGCTTTCTTTCCAAATCTTATTTTTTATCATCCAAATCTGTTCAAACATTGTAGCCAAGAACACAAACCTGCAGTATCTCTCCCATTTTCCTACAGGTATCTGATCACCCTCCTTAAGGAATAAAGAAATCCATTGAGGAACATCAAGATCTTTGAAGAAATCTAATTTCAGTTGCCATCTAGAATTTCACCACATTGCCTTACTTACTGAGTATGTCAGTAAAAGATGATTAACATTCTCTTCCTCTACTCCACAAAGAAAGCACTGGTTATTAATTATATTTAACAATTCTCTCAAGTTTTGGAAGACAGTTACCCATTAGTCTCCATAGAGTTAGAGCCAACCGTCCATGCAACTGCATTCCCCACAAAAAGTTCCAAACATCTGGTCGCCCTTGTGGTGGCTGATTGAAACGTTCTTTAATCAACATAAGATAAGTCGACTTAACAGTAAACTTTCTTGACGAAGAGGGAGTCCAAATCAGTCGTTCTTGCTCCAAATCTAAAATTGGAGTATTAATGATACAATCACTAATGTGGGCAGAGAATAGAGACCGAACTAAGCTTTCATTCCATTGACTTCCTCCAGCATAAGGTCTTTGATGCACTCATAATAATCCGGAATAGAGACACTATCAGATAGTCTAAATCCCTCCAATTTAGAAATCCACGGGCTATCCTTTATTCTTAACATCGAATTGGCTCCCACTTGAAAGCAAGCCCCAGCCCTAAAGATAGGGATACACTTCCTCATCCCAACCCAAAGCCATGATGCATTCTTCACCCACCTATTCTCTTCAAGCATACTCTTACCACGCAAATATCGAGCTTTAATGAGTTTGGCCCAAGGTCTATCCATTGTGTTGTGCAGAAATTTAGTTATCATTGCTTGGTTAATATCCCACATGTTGCGCATCCTGAGCCCTCCTTTACACTTAGGTAAGCAAATTGAAGACCATGATTTTATGTGGAGATTATGTGTATGAGAGTTACGGAAACCCCAGAAGAAATCCCTACACATTTTGTCTAACCTGAGCCACATACCTTCAGGGAGTAGTACAGTTTGCATCATGAAGCTTGGTAGTGCTTGAGCAATCGATTTAATTAGCACTGTTCTGCCAGCCATTGACAATGTGCGCTGCTTCCAACTTGAGAGTTTGTTGGACAACTGTTCAATTGTATAGCCATGTGCCTCGTTCTTTGATCTGAATTTACAAAACTGGTGCTCTAAGTACGATCCAATATGCGAGCACTCTTGTATTCCCAAGATTGAACTGAGCTCCAATCTTTCCCGTCGACTCACGTTATGACTGAAATGTGCAGATGATTTTTTCCAATTAACTTCTTGTCCCGTCCATTCGCTGTATAGTTGAAGACATTCTTTGACTGTGGTTGCTTCTCTCACATTAGCTCTACAATAGATAACCAAGTCGTTGGCGTACATAAGATGGATTATTTTAGGACTATTTCTTGACACCTTGATACCTGACAATCTGTTTTCCAAAACTACTCTTGCCAAGATACGAGATAACAAGTCAGAGAAGATGGTGAAAAGGTCAGGGGACATAGGGCCCCCTGGCGAATTCCACGGGCTGCCTTGAAGTAACCAAATGGTGAGCCATTGATTAGTATAGAGAGATGAGGTTTCTTGACACATCCCGCCACCAGTTGCACAAATTTATCTTCAAATCCAAACTTCTTCATCACTTGTTCTAGGACATCCCACTCAACTCTATCGTAGGCTTTGGCGAGGTCTATTTTAATGGTCATGAAGCCCTTCTTTGTTGATATAGTACATAATCTCGTGGTTGATGATAATATTATGAAGGCAGATTGACACTGATGGATAATAACCTCCAGAACACTCCGTAAGCGAGTTGTAATAATTTTAGTTATAATTTTGAGGATCATGTTGCATAGAGAAATTGGACGAAATTGATCTACTTTAGTAGCATTGTTGGATTTTGGTATGAGTGCAATGAAGGTATGATAGTATATCGGATGAAGCATGACTGAGTCGAAGAACAACTGAACCTCCTTGATCACTGCTTCTTTAACAATACCCTAGTATGTTTTATAGAAAAGAATTGTGAATCTATCGGGCCTTGGGCTTTTGTGATTACCCAAACCAAATAGACTATTATGGATTTCATTCACCGTCAGTCTTGCAGCCAACATCGAATTCATCTCCATTGTCACCTTCAGGATTATTAAATTCTGAAAAATGAGGAAAAACCGGTTGTATAGACTGAAAAAGGCCTCCAAAATACGACTGAAACTCAGCTCCTATTTCATGTCTTCTATTAACCCAACAATTATCATGGTTAAGGATGGAAGAGATAGCATTATACCTCATGTGAATCACCGTAGACAGATGAAAAAATCTCGTGTTCGCGTCACCTTCTTCAATCCATCGGGCTTTGGCCTTGTCTCGCCACATGTTTTCTTCTCTTTTGAGGATGGTGTTCAGTTGTGATTGCAACTGTGATTCCATCCGGATAGCATCCTCTTCCTGCAGCTTCTCCTGCTCGATCTGGATCAACTTCTTGGTTCTCTTGATCTAAATTTGAACATTACCCAACACCACTTTGTTCCATTCTTTAAGTGCCAATTTGGTAATCTTAATTCTCGAGAGAAAGAACTCTTTCCTATTCCAAGCTTCATGGATTATGTGACTAGTATCCTTGTGAGAAATCCACATGGACTCGAACTTAAAGGACTTGGGAAATCTCTCCAAAGACCGGTTCAGGTGGATTAAAAGAGGCTTGTGATCAGAATTTAAAGCTGGGAGATGTGTAATAGCTGCATTGGGGAAGAGAATTCTCCACTCCTTGTTAGCGAAACCTCTGTCTAACCGTTCTTAGATGTTGGCAAGACCACTTCTCCTGTTGTTCCAAGTAAATTTGTGACCCTCAAAACCAAGATCGATAAGATCATTATTGTTAATAACTCTCCGTAAGCCGCCACTGCTAGACCCCGCAACCATTTGTCCTCCTTGTTTGTCGACACTAGACAACACCATGTTGAAATCACCGATAGCAATCCAAGGCCCTGAAAAAGAGTTCCCAATCTCATCCAAACTGTCCCAAAAATATCTTCGTGAGTCGGAGGACTGTAAACCAGGGAAAGTCGCCATGGGTTAGTGTCGCCCTCCTTGAAGATCAAGCAATTTATGAAGAATTTGGTTGAAACTATTACTTTGAGGTTGACTTCTGATTTCCAGACAAGAAGAAGACCGCTAGACTTCCCAATAGCTGAAACAAACTCAAACTAATCAAACCTAATACATTTAACAAAATTTTCAATATTTAACAAGTCACTACATTTAACCTCCGATAAAAACACAAAAGGGGTTTGTGATCTTTAATGAGAAGCTTCAAGCTTCGAATTGCCAAGGATTGACCAATCCCTCGACAGTTCCAGATGATCGCATTCATGATGAACTTGCGAGCGTGCTTAGGCCCGCCTCCTCAGCCGTCAGTGGTGTAGGAATATCAACAATCAAATCAGGTAAATCATCAATAGTGAAAGAGCTATACGGGGAGTGGAGTTTGTTTCTGGCAACTCGCTTGACATGTCTGGATCATCGACGAACAACATAGATGCGTTCTTCCTCCATAACTTCTGTTTCCTCTTGTGTAGCTTCTTCCTTGCTGACCACGGGAGTAAAATAGGGGACTTCCAAATTGTCTATTTGCATATTCGCGAAGGCCAGGTCCATGTTTTCTTTAGACAGCCTCATTCTTCTACTTGGGCACATCAAAGTTCTAGAGCTCTTCCTTTTGGGATTGCTAGACAGATTTATCTGACTTAATCCAGCAACAGCCACTTTGTCAGAGAAAGGCCCACAAAGTTGATCCACGGTATTCATTCGAGTAGATTTTCTCACACAAGCAGATTCCATGTGATCCACGATGCCACATTCATAGCAGAAATCCGAGAGTCTCTCGTATTTGAAACATATCCACAACCTCTCGCCATTTTCCCTGGTGATATAACACCCGGGCTTCAGAGGTTCATGTACATTGACCGTTACCTATACCCTAAGAAATTTAAACAGTCCATCCTTTGCCAAATCTTCTTCAACACCCACAAATTTTCTAATGAAATTTCCAATTTTAGTAAGGTTCTCCTTATTCCTTCTATTAGGCGGCAGGTTATGAACTTGGACCCAAAACTTACATAGAGAAAAACTTACCTCGTCGAGGGTTAACGACGGGGACCACCTTTTCAAGATCAAAAGACTGTCTTTCACCGACCATGGACCGGTTTCTTCAATCTTGACTCTATCTTCATGTCGCTTGAAAGAGCAGGAAATCAAGTTACGATCAAGTGATTTAATGTGTACGATCAAGCGATTTAATGTCCTTTCGAGAAGTCAAGCAGCCCACCAGAGAGTTAATATTGCAATCGCGTTCAGGTTCATTAAAAGATAAGTCGAGACAATTATTCAAATTTTCCATTGTAACTAACTACACTTTTAAATCGCTAGACAACAAGACATTATATTTAATGAAGTTTCTAGTAAATCAGATAAAAAAAGAAAGATCACTAGTGGTCCTTGTTTATATTGTCCTTATTTTTTCTAGAGTGACGATGAAATAGTGAAGTTAAATGATTGCAAGCTGCTAAAAAAGCTGGTCGTCCAAAGAAAGTATATTAAACTCACTCAAAATTATTCAAAACAGAATCCCATACCAATCAGATACCCCCGGCCCGGCCACCTTCAAATTAACTGAAACCCTTGACTAGAATCGAATATATAATATAATTATGTAGACCCACCGGACAGTGGTGGCGCCACCCCCCGTCCTCCCCTCCACCTTAATTAGCTGAAATTTCTGGCAACTCAGAAAGAGGGAACCAAACAAATGTTCTATTCTGAAAAAAGAAGGCGCGGGTGGAGAAAATACCACCCAATTTCCAGCAAAGGCATGTTCTTAATTGGGCTTTGACTACACACTTCTCTTTTTTTTTTTTTTGACCATCTGAACTTATCAGTCAGTACTCAACATCAGAACCACTGACCCATTTATATACATATATATATATACATATAGTGAGAGAAAGTACTATATAAATTAGTAGCTAGCTATACAGTATAGGGGGTTTTAACTTGTTGTACGTATAGGGCTAGTTTGCTTTTTCAGTGACAATGGCTGAAGAGAAAAAAAAGAACAGTATGTATGAGAGAGAAAGGGGTCATGACTCATGCATGATGATCAGCAGAAGAAAGAAGGAGATAGATACATACATACATACATACATAGATAGATAGCAGGACGACAATAGGGACAGAAACACTCAGAACTGACCGGCCCGGCCCGGCCCGGCACACTGCTCTCCTCCTTAGTATTTGCATTTTCATTTGTTTGTACGTACGTAGGGGATGATGGATAGGGATTCAGCATTCAATAACATAACACCAAAATTGTACCAAATACCCTTCACATGTTCCTTCTTTTTCCTTTTCCCATTATTATTTTTTAAAATTAATATTATTTTATAAATATTATACATAATTTATATATTTATTTTTATTATATATTTAAAATCGAATCCCGTCAAATTTAAGTATTATGAGTATTAATAAATTATTATCTTATCTGTGACTATAAATTTGAAATAGATTGTTTGTATAAATTATTTAATAAATATAAAATCTATTTAAAGATTTTTCGGTCAATTTTCTTTTTTTTTTTGTAAAAAAGAAAAAAAAAGAAAAAAAAAGAAAAAGAAAAAGATAAGAAAAAGTTTATTGCCTTTTGTTTCTTCTTTGAGTAAGGACACCTATTACTATATTTGACATATGGATTTTTAATATATTTCTCTATTCTTTTTTTTTTTTTTTCCTTATATTGTGAAAAAACTGAGGAGCTTTGTCCTGTAGTGTTTATTTTATTGTTTGATTTTTTTGATATATATAAAAATGAGAATTATTAAAAAAAAAAGGAAAAAAGAAGAAGTTATAAATGTAACTCTTGAGTTTGGAATTTGAATCTAATAAATAAAATTTTGGAGGAAAGAAAATTTCCTTAGAAAAAATAAAAATAAATTGAATGAGATTAATTTTAAAATATTATATTAATAATTTAGAATATATTGTACTAGGGGAAAAAAAAAAACAAAAAACTTTACCATTGAACTGCGTGAGCCACAGAAATCCCCAAAAAAACACAGTGGCGCGTGTTTGTCCAACGTAATGAACAGTAAGAGAGCGTAATTGAATAGAGAATAAGAAACGCGTGGAAGCTGCTCCTCGAATATCTCAAAGAAAAAAAATAGAATTGACGTCATCACCTAAGTAAGTGACCAATCAGGACGAGAGGGAGCGGGACACAAAGACCAACAAGGGAAAAAGGTAGAGGGAGGGCGTTTGTCTGTGTTTGCATGGTTAATTGTGTACAACAGTAGATTCACTTTTTTTAAATTTTTTTCTTCTTCTTTTTATTTTTTTTATTTTTTATCATCATTATCTCATCACGTGACCTACTTTTTTTGTACTCAGACCAACCCAAACCCCAACAAATATTACTCCCTCCCTCCATATAATATAATGTATATATATATATATATTATAATAGTGAATTTAATCTAAATAAATTTATGTTTTATAAATTAAATATATATATATTTTTAATATTTTATAAATGAATGTTATAATTTTTTATTTAAAATTTATAAAATTTTTATATAAAAATAATAATAATATTATTTTTTATTAATGATGTTCAATTTAAAATTTTTTGATGAAATTTTTTAAAAAATATATATTTTAAGATTTAATTATTAAACATATTTTGTTTGAGATTAAATTTATCAATATCTCATTGTCCTACCTTTCTCTTCTAAAAATTATCTTATATATAAATAATATAATTGTATAATGGTATGTAAAAATAAATTTAATTTATAATTAATTTGAAATTTTTATTTATGCAATAATTTATAAATAAATTTTTTGTATATTGTTGTTTTCATCTTATTTAGTACTAGTTTTTATAAAATGAAAATGAAAATAAATATCATCATTATTCCTTTGTGGAATTTTATAATTTGTTAATTAAAAAATGAAAAAAATAAATAGGTAAGATTCTTTCTTTTATCTCTTTCACACAGAGAGAGTTTTATAGTACAGAGAGATATCAGAGATAAATTGCAGTGCAGTCGGCTGCCCCTTTTTGTTACTGTCTCGTGTCCCATTTTAGTGTTAAAACATTGTGACTGTGCAACTCCAAGTGAAGTAGTGATCACTGTGTTTTTTTTTTTATAAAGGGATGATGAATTCAAGTAAAAATGGGGGCCATTAAATTTTTTTTTTTTTTTTTTCTTTCTTGTTTTTATACAGTGAAAAAGATACTTCTTGCTTCATATATGTGTATGTATATATATATATATATCTAGAGAGAGAGAGTGTATCGTCTGTGTGTGTTAAGAGTGTTATAGTGTGTGTGGTTGGGTGGTATAAAGAAAGGAATGCAGCAGCACCTGATGCAGATGCAGCCCATGATGGCAGCCTACTATCCAAGCAACGTCACAACTGATCACATTCAACAGGTTTTCTCTTTCTCTTTCTCTCTCTCTCTCTTCCTTTCTTCTTTCTTCCCCTTTCTTCTTCTTCCCTTCTCTGCTTCTGCTTCTTCTGCTACTACTGATTTCTTTTCTCTCTTCTGCTTTTTCTCTTCACTTTCGCCGGCCCTTTCTGCCATTTTTTTCTTTTCTTTTTCTCCTTTGCCTGTGCCTGGGCCTGTGCCTGTGCCTGTGCCTATGCCTTCTTTCACACTTGCCCCCCCCCCTTCTGATTTCTGTTTTTCTAGGATATGCTTTTTGTGGGTTTTTGTATTTGCTCTTTCTCCCTTGTTTTTTACTTGATTGTTATTCTCTGTTCATCATTATCGGCTTTGTTTTATAGTTTCTGCAGAATATCTGTCTCTCAGACTCTCACTGGGATTTTTTCCCCCTTTTTTTAAATTTTTATTGTACTCTCTCTCATTTTTTAAACTTGAATTTTGTTGATGTATTTTTACAGTCTTATGTTTATATTTGTTTTATTTTTCTACACAAATACTGCAGTCTTGCAGTACATGAAAAAGGTAAGGTAAGTGTAACTTTTTTGGTTTCTTCAGTGTAACTTTGCGTTATTGATTGATTAATTTTTCTGCTTTTCTTCTTCCTTCCTTGTTAATTTCTGCCGGTACCGTTTCCATGGCACCCATCTGCATGAAATCTCTCATGCTTTTCTAAGTTCATGCAATATTTTTGTTTCTTTTATGGTCTTAATCTTGAATATATATATATACATATATATATAAGTTGCAACTCTTTTCTTGATCATCTCATCTTGTTTTATTTAGTTTTCTGCATGGATATGACTTTTTTTTTTTCTTTCATTAATATGCAGTATTTGGATGAGAACAAGTCACTGATCTTGAAGATTGTGGAGAGCCAAAACTCAGGAAAACTGGGGGAATGTGCAGAGTAAGTTTTTTCATTCAATAATCGATCATATCATCAGTACTGTAGAAGAAGTTGGATATCTTTATCTATTTATATATATAAATATATATGGGATTTTGGTTCTTTACTCTAAAATGAACACAAAAAAAAAAAAAAATGTCATATTCCTTTATTCCTTGTAGAAACCGAAAAAGAAAGTAAAATGAAGGAATAAAGTTTTTATCTTTAAAGAAATCATCATCGTACTATATATATTATTCTTTGTTACAACAGATTCTTCATATATTGTCCTTTACAGATTATATTAGCTCCACTGTTCTTTTGCTCTCTCCTTTCTTCTGTTCTTTTACTCCTATCAATTGTACCATCTCTTGAATTTTTTAACTATATATATATACATACATACATATATATATATATATATATATATATATATATATATATATGCATACTGTTCTGTCATCATCATTAGGCTTTTAGGGATGCCATGGATATACAAAGTATTAGCCTAACCTATGGAGTGGCTATAGGTATACTTCTTGATGGTATGTATGTATTCCTTTTTTGTCTCTTGAATAATAGGAATCAAGCTAGATTACAAAGAAACTTGATGTACCTTGCTGCCATTGCTGATTCTCAACCTCAACCAAGCATGCATTCTCAGGTAGTGGGTCTTTTTTTTTTTTTTTTTTCTTTTTTACTGTTTTATTGCTTCATCAATTCTTGTGTCCACTGTTTCATTGGAGAGGTTTTATTACTGTTTTTGGTTGATATTTTTTTGTACACAGTATCCACCTGGGGGGATAATGCAGCCAGGGGCACATTATCTGCAGCAACAGCAGCAGCAAATGACTCCGCAATCGCTTATGGCGGCGAGATCAAACATGCTATATGGTCAGCAGCAACAGCAACAGCAGCCTTATTCTGCACTTCAACAACAGCAAGCTTTGCACAGTCAGTTAGGGATGAGTACTGGAGGAAGCAGTGGACTTCACATTTTGCAAGGGGAGGCGCACGGTGCTGGTGGAGGCAGCAGTGGTGGAGGATTCCATGACTTTGGCCGGGAAAGTATGCAGGCAGGTGGAGGAAGAGGAGGAGGAGGAGGAGGTATGACTAGTGGAAGTAAACATGACATTGGTGGTGGTGGTGGTGCAATGTCTGCTGAAGGACGCGGCGGCGGTGGATCCGGTGATGGTGGTGAGACAATCTACCTAAAATCTGGTGAAGATGGAAACTGAAACTGAAATTGAATTGAATTTGTTATGGATTTTTAAGTATAAATTCTAGTTTCTTGGCCACCAATCTTGAATTTAGGAACCTTTTAGATATTATATATTAGAGGAAAGAAGGAAGAAGAGAGTCTTTTTCTTTAAACTTGGAGATGAATTAGTATTATGAACTGCATCTTTAGCCTTATTATATAATATGTAAATTTTACAATCGCATTCATCCTTGTGTGGCCTTTTCTTTTTCTCATATGTTCATTTGCATACTTAAAAGTGGATTAAGAAAATTTTCATAATTGATTACATTATAATTTAACGTACACAAATTGTGATTACAGTCAACGTTCAAACATTTTCTACATTCAAGATCCGTGGCACGACTAAAGACCAAGTACTTGGGCCTATTTGATTAAAAAGAAACTGGTCAAACAAATAATTTTCTGGGTTTTGGTACATACAATCAAATAAATTATGGCACATTTTTGTGATACTCCATTATATTTATTTTAAAATAATTATTGAGTTTTGTCTCAAACAAATTTAGATTTGCCATTTAGTCCTAAAATATTTTTTTAACTTTTAAAATCCCAAACTTTTTTAGAGAATAATAAAGTTCTTTTTGACAGATTCTGTCAAAAACTTTAAAAATTGAACGGTTGTTTGTCTTTAGTTAATTAAAGAGAATGATAAAAAAGTTATTACATGTGAAAATAAAGAAAGAAATATTTAAACAAGAAATAAAAATATTCTCACATTTAAAATTTAAAAAATAAAAAATCAAGAATATCAAAAATCTTTCATCAATCTTCTTCTTTGCTATAAATTTTTTATATTTTTTTGACATCTTTGAAAAAAAAATAATAAAGAAGAATAAGAATGATTTTTGTAGAAAGATAAATAAAAACAAAAGAAGAAGAATTCTAATATGAATTTAAATTTAAATTCTAATTTATCTTCTTCTTAACTATAGATTCTCACTAAAGCTCTATTGATATGATCATCAAATGAAGATACTGACTAGAAGAGGTTATGCCAATGGAGATGAAATAGAGAAAAAAAGAATTTAATAAAAATAGATAAAATACATCAACACTCTTTGAATTTAACATTCCATTTTTGCTTCCACTTGAATTCGTTTCTTGTCGTTTATAACAGTTTTGATTTGTCAAATGAGTTTTAATGATTGAAGATTCACTAAAGTATTTCAATATCACCACTGTCCTCTTTCTCTTAACAAAGTAACTTTATTTCTTTTCATTGGTTAAACTTTGAATTTCCTAAATTCATCTTTCTCATTTTTTTCTTTTTTCTTTTTATAAAAACCCCTTCTTCAATTCTTTTTTTTCTTTTTTCTTTATTCAAACATGTTAGAAAAAGATAAAAATCTTGTGCCAGAGAAGAAGAAGATTGACGACGACTTTTGATATTGTCACTATTTTGATAAATTTTTTATTTTTAAAATTTTAAATATGATGACATTTTTAAAATAAAAATTTTAAAAAATATAAGGACATTTTTATCTTTGTGTTAAAATATTTTATTATTAATATTATTTTATTTCTTTTATTTTCACATATAATGACTTTTTATCTTTATCTTTAATTAACTAAAGACAAACAACTGTTAAAGTTTTAGGGATTTTGACAGAATTCGTAAAAAATGACCTTATTATTCTCTAAAAAAAAGTTTGGGACCTTAAAAGTTAAAAAAAAATATTTTGGAATTAAATTTGTCAAAACTAAATTTATTTGAGACCAAATTTACCAATTATTAGTTTATTTTGTTTGAGAAGCCACAAGATGTTAAAGAAACATTATGGCAATCTAAATTTGGACAAGAAATCATTATCAAACGAATCATAATCATATACTAATCCAGTTCCCAAACTCCCAGACTGCATCAGGTGCTCACCGAAAACCGGTACTCCCGTTTCCGACCTTTCACTTCCGGCGGAATTACGACGAATAATATAAACATTATTTTGATGGCTAGTAGAGTCTTTGCCGGTGAGTTCTTGTACAATTTCTTTAAACTCAGTTGCATCTTTAGCATTCACTATTACCGGGTCAGATATGTACTTGATTACCTTCATAGCCTTAGATTCTTTACCGGTACTTTTCGGTATTGGTTTCTTGCTCTGATTATAATTAGTAGTCGTTTCCTTGCTCCCCGAACTATTCCTTCCTATTTCCATCTCCAAGAAAAAAAAAAAAAAAAAAATTTCAGAAAAAGGAATGTAAATTATGAAGCTCTTTGATTGATCATCCTCCATATATATATATAGCAAAAAGGGTTCTTGTAGTAGAATCAAGAAACAAAGATTGGAAAAAGTAAGGAAGTTTCATATAAACAGTTATATATATATATATATATATATATATTATGATTCTATTTATTTTTTGATATATATAATTAATTATTTAATTTAATTTTTATTATATTAAAAAGAAATTTATTATAAACTTTGCATGACAATGCCCACTGTAATTTGAAAAGTTTATAGACTCAAATCTTCTAGAAATGTGAAAAATTCTTTCTTTTTGTTTTAATTACTTTTAGAAGTTTCTTTATGACTGTTATTTTCATATGATATCTCTTTTCAACTACTCTAAATATAAAATTAATAATTTTATTTTTTAAAATTGTAAATAGTTTTGTTTTGATTTCGTTTTTATACTTTCTTGATTATAAATATTAATTTAATCGTATAGTCAATAATCACCTCAAATTTATTTATTTATTTTTTTAGATGATAATTTTTGAAAGGAAAGTGTTTATTAATATTTCTTTAATTATAAAATTTTTTATAGTCTTTGAAAGCAACAATTAAAAAAGAAAAAAAGAAAAAAGAAACTTTTAAAAGGTAGATTATGTATGTTTAGTTTATTTATAAAGGGTCAAATTTGTCAAAAAACTAGAAAATAATATTTAACATATAATTTTCATTATTTGAAATATATATATTTTTTGTGAAATTTGAGATAAATTAAGAATTATATATAAAAAAAAAAGAAGGTAAATTTACATAAAAAATATAAAATAAATCATTTGTAGAGTTAAAATTTATATATAATTTTTAATTCTTTTTTTTAAAAAAAAAAATTTAATTTTGTATCGAAATTTAAATACAATTTTTGAAGTAGTGTTTAGTATTTATTTATTCTTTTGATTATAACTTGAAATATTTTAAACAAAATATAATTATCTTATACCTGCCAAGGCGCTCCAAAAAGGAGGAACCCGTATATATTTACTCCAATGTTCAAATTTCTTTTAGAGAGAAAGAGAAAAGAGTTTTCTCAGCCACGAATTTCCTACTGAGGATCCGAATATGCAGGAAGTCATGAAGAATGGCACTTACGCAAACCAGCGGCACACAAACGAAACCAAAGAGAGAGAGAGAAAAATAGAAAGAAGAGATTGTAATTGCAATCTGGTCACGAGAATTCCCGGAGAAGAAAAGTTGATTCTCCATGAACGGTGTATTATATATCATTTTCTGTAATAAAAGAAAATGTGCGTTTGCTTGATATACAAATTGATGATAGTTTCACTGGATAGTGGTATACCAGATGAAGCTGCAGCTAATGGAAATGGAATATATTATTGAGGCTGAAAGTTAAATTTGAAGCTTAAACATGGTGAGTCGGATAAAAAATGGTTTGATTAGCGAATGGATTTTTCTGATTTATATGATCTCAAAATAATTGTTAGTTTTTATTAGAATATTTATAAATTCAGAGATTTTTGAGGTTCGTCATTGTGATCACTTAGCCGAATTTAGTTTCATTATATCACGGGGTTTTTTTTTTTCTTCTGATATGATAGCATTTTGTACCTTCTGATTTTTATTTTTTAATCCGTTGATTCTTTTATTACATGGTTAATTTTATAATTCCGTTTGCTCATTACCGATTAAGAAAGGGCATAATGGACGATTCTGATCTACCACAAAGCAAAGAAAATATAACAAGAGGATCGAAATGATTAGCTTCACATTGATGTATTATTTGAAAAATCATAAAAACAATCTAATGTAATTGAAAATAACCATTAATGGTTTTAAGAAGGTAAAAGGGAGAAAATAGATGGAGTAGTTATAGGGTATGGAAAGAGCAATATGCTGTGGTTCTCTAACAAGCTTGGATATTAATCTAGCTACGGAAGAAGAACATTGTGCTGCAGTTAAGCTAGACAATAACTAAAGGCACTGAACATTATGACAAAATGTTAGTGCTCACTACAGCAAAGTAATTTGATGGACTGTTTCAATTCTAACAATAATTGATGCTTAACTGAAACTCGAAAATTTGTGTAATTTAAACTTTACACAAAGTGGAAAATTTTAATAATGATAATTGTTAATTTCTGAGTTCCATCTTTATTATTGAATTCTTCCTCCTAATACGATTTCCGTTTCAATATCCCAGGGAACTTCAGTTAACATAATTGTAGGATCTCATGTATGGGTTGAGGACCCAAAACTTGCTTGGATAGATGGAGAAGTAAATAAAATAAATGGTGAGGAAGTTGAGATCCAGACAAGTAATGGCAAGAAGGTAACTATGCTGATTTCTAATGATCTTTCTTGCTCGCTTCTTCTTCATCCTATTTCATTTGTTAAAGAATATTTTAGATCTTAATTAATTTCTTTTATCTAATAAACTATATAAATGGCTATTTAAATTATTTACTGTTCTGGATACCTTTAGGGTATTCCATTTGTATCTCTTAAGATGTAATCTATCTTTTATGTTGCCATTTATACGTTGGGAGAATATAACTGCTGTTACTTGTTTCTGCTATTTCCTGCCTCCATCCAGTGCTAATTTCTTTTAGAAGTTCATTTATTGATATCTGGTACTTATCAACTACATAGATCATTCATCTCTTTCACCAATCTTTGAACTATTTGATGTTTGTATGGCATGGAGGAACTCCATTTTGTATCTTTGAGTTGTAATCTTATCTTACTAAATCGTTGTGGAGAAGATAACAGATGTTTTATACTTCTATGAATTCATGTTACAAACAGTAGGCTGTCACATTAGTGCCAAACTTTATTTCTGAAAAACAAATTACCTTCCATATTCCATAAAATGCTGCTGGTCCACTTGGTCAAGAATTATTAGGAAAACAATTACAGTGATACATGATTTTACTGGGAGCTTATTATAGTCGTTGATTCTGAGTAGAGAGCCTATGCCTCTCCAAAATGTAGTTGTATTTATGCTTCTACTTTTTGTGCTTACATGCCTTCCAAAATAACATAATCATGTACAAGATGCATCACTTTGTCAGTGACACTGCTGCTTACTAGAGAGTAAAATCTTGGAGCAATTTACATATTTTCTTCCGATCATCTTTTATTCGGTTTCATTTTATTCTCTTTTTACAGGTTGTCACAAAGTTATCAAAGGTTTATCCTAAAGACACAGAAGCTCCGGCTGGAGGGGTTGATGATATGACGAAATTATCTTATTTGCATGATCCAGGAGTCTTACAGAACCTCGGAATCAGATATGAACTCAATGAAATCTATGTAACATTTCCTTTCTTGCTTATTATTCTGACTGGTTCCAAAATGGTATTTGCAATAGCATAAATCCTCATAGGTTGATAATATCACAGACCTACACGGGGAATATATTAATTGCAATTAATCCATTTCAAAAGCTTCCTCATCTCTATGATGCACACATGATGGAACAGTACAAGGGAGCACAGTTTGGAGAATTAAGCCCTCATGTGTTTGCTATTGCTGATGTTGCTTACAGGTTAAATTCAATCAAATTTACTGAGTAATATTTGCAACAGTTGTGTATGGCTAACTAATATATCTGTTTTCATATGTAGGGCAATGATTAAGGAAGGAAAAAGCAACTCTATTCTTGTTAGCGGTGAAAGTGGAGCAGGTAAAACTGAGACTACAAAGATGCTTATGCGGTATCTTGCATATTTGGGTGGACGTAAAGCAACTGAAGGAAGAACTGTTGAACAACAAGTTCTTGAAGTATGAAACAAGATTCAGTCAAGCTCTACAAACTTGTTTAAATCCATGCAACTCTTAACCACTCTGGTTTTGTTCATTTTCGTATTTTATCATTTGAATATTCTATTTTCCCTTTCTTACAGTCAAATCCTGTTCTTGAAGCATTCGGCAATGCTAAAACTGTTAGAAATAATAATTCAAGGTACATTTCTCTAATTCTCATGCAAATGAGCCTTACAATTGTTTGCTTTTATATGCCTCTCTACCTTGTAGTGGGCTCAATTTTCAACATCTTTATCTGTTTGATTAACTAAATATACATATACATGATAAAGGACTCTTGAATGAGTGACCTTATTCTTCCATAAATTCTTGTAGTGGCATGAGAGGCATTTTGTGGCTTGGACTTGTCACAATTGGATTTCTTTGTTACAATACTGGGATTTTCCTAATTGATCTTTGTCACACTCTGCATCCTTGAAGTTCATCCTTTGGAGTCACATTTGTTCTTTTCTGCTTTTGAGAGGGTCACTGGATTGATAAGATCTTTCTCTATTGTTTTTCCAAATCTGTTTCTCCATTCTTATTTCATAATGCTCCAGCATCTTCCTTATGTTCCTTATATACGATGGTTCTAGTACTTGGCACTTTTGTCCAAAAATTTTACTGATACAGAATTAGATGAGCCGATCCTTTTTATCAAACCTCTGATATCCTTCCTTTGATCCTCAAGAATAATTTTCTCTTTTCCCATGTACGAGCTGACCTTTGTTTCCTTTGGAAAAATTAAACTGGAAGGTTAGTGTTCTGTTTACAAATAAGGTCTCTCACTTGTACATAGTTCCTCATAGAATCAACAACTTGATTTATTGCAGGTGAAATGGTGCAGTTATTCTCCTAGTCCAGATATATGTTTTATTTGTATGTCCATCAGCAAAACTAATTTTCACTTTTCACTTCAGTGTCATATGCAAAGAGTTTTTTGGCGAACTTAAGTGTATGGAAGAGGTGGGCGTGAGCTAACATGGTTCTAGAGTTCATTCAGATGAAGCATTGTGGTTTTGGCAAAAATGAAAGAATTCTGTGCTAATATGCTTGGCTGAAATTTTTGGTGTATAGGTGAAAAGGGTAACTAGATTTCTAATCTGTGAGCCTGTTGAGATATTCTTGGATCACATTATATCCTATAATCCCTTTGGGTACTAGTATCTGGCATTTTTAAAGGCCTAGGATTGATAGAGCCACAAAGAGATTGGATAACAAAGTGATGTAGTTGCTATCCCTCTGAACCAAGCCAAAAATGAACTTTATTACTTTATTTTCTTAAGGATGCATCATCCTCTTTCTTTTCTTCTTATTTTCATTGATAAAATTCTTTTTTTTTTAATCTAAAAATTATTGCTCCAGCCGTTTTGGAAAATTCGTAGAGATTCAGTTTGATAAGCATGGAAGAATATCTGGAGCAGCTATTAGAACTTATCTTCTCGAGAGATCACGTGTTTGCCAAATTTCTGATCCAGAGCGTAACTACCATTGCTTTTACCTTCTTTGTGCAGCACCTCAGGAGGTAGCTTCCTATTTGCCATTTTAGATTGCCTATTTCTGTCTTCTACATAAATTTTTGTTGGAACTTGTGGCTGATTCTCTTTCTACTTCCAGGATATTGAGAAATATAAGTTGGGAGACCCAAAAACATTTCACTATCTCAACCAGTCAAAATGCCATGAACTGGCTGGTGTGAGTGATGCCCATGACTATCTCGCCACTAGGAGAGCGATGGACATTGTTGGAGTCAGTGAAAAAGAGCAGGCACGTCATTTCATGAAAAAGCTTCTGATTCATTAACTTATAGAGCAAGAAACTAAACACTAATTTCTTGTTCATTATATCTTGCTCAGGAAGCAATTTTTAGAGTTGTAGCTGCGATTCTTCATCTTGGTAATATAGAATTTGCAAAGGGAGAAGAAGCTGATTCTTCTGTCTTGAAGGATGAGAAAGCAAAATTTCATCTCAACACAACAGCCGAACTACTCATGTATGAATGGAATCTGCGTTACATTTAGGTGCATAATTCATTTCCCTACTGCCTCGTGGTGATCTGATTCATCCATTGTCTCAGGTGTGATCCTGTGGGTTTGGAAGATGCATTGTGCAAACGTGTGATGGTAACCCCTGAGGAAGTTATTAAGCGCAGTCTAGATCCTCTAAGTGCTGCAGTTAGCAGGGATGGTTTGGCTAAGACACTATATTCCCGGCTATTTGATTGGTTAAGAATCTGGACATCCTTTTAATAATAAGCTAACCAACAATTAATGCTTCATAATTACTTCTAGAATATTTAGTACTCCGTTGATTTTTTTCATTTTTTAATTTTTGCCTATGGAACCACATTCAGGTTAGTGGATAAAATCAATGTATCAATTGGGCAAGATGCTACCTCAAAATCTCTTATTGGAGTCCTTGACATCTATGGTTTTGAAAGCTTCAAGCATAATAGGTACTGGCTTATTAAAATATGTTGAACTATAAGCAGATTTTCTCTGTTCTTGAAATTCACAAGGGCTTTACTATTCTTTATCTTGATATTGGGATATGGTAAAGCTTTGAGCAATTTTGCATAAACTTCACAAATGAGAAGCTGCAGCAACATTTCAATCAGGTAACTGTCAGATTACGTTATCCTATAATCAATGTTGTGGTGTTACTGTAGACATAAATCCCAACAACCATTTTCAGCATGTTTTCAAGATGGAACAAGAAGAATATACAAAAGAGGCAATTGATTGGAGCTATATTGAGTTTGTTGATAACCAAGATGTTTTAGATCTTATTGAAAAGGTATTTATGTCATTCTAGATTTATGATGATGCTTATCAATGTCTTTACTAGCTTATACTCCCTCCTTTTCTGGTCCACTGGTCCACTCAACATTAATTTTGCTTCATTTAAACTGTTTTCAGTTTTCTAATTTTTGATGTATCCTTTGCAGAAACCTGGTGGAATTATTGCTCTTCTGGATGAAGCCTGGTATATTTATGTCTCAAAACTTCCATTACATATTATTTTTCTTGTACTTGAGCTATATATGTTCAAAGGCTGAATATCTAATTCAATTTTTAGCATCATAATACACAAATTGATAACTGATGTGAAATCTTGAGCTTATAATTTGTATTATATGACTATTTCCATCTTTGCTCATAACCTTTTCACTTTACTATTTTCAGTATGTTCCCAAAGTCAACACATGAAACATTTTCAAACAAACTTTATCAGACTTTCAAGACTAATAAGCGCTTTATCAAGCCCAAGTTATCACGCACAGATTTCATAATTTCTCACTATGCTGGAGAGGTATGTTTAGCTACAAGAATGGTGTTTCTTACTAAAGGATCTCATATGATCTCTACATTATGCATCTCATTCTGACACTTTCAGGTTAACTACCGGTCTGACCAATTTTTGGACAAAAACAAAGATTACGTGGTTCCTGAACATCAAGATCTGTTAAGTGCTTCTAAATGCTCTTTTGTGGCAGGACTTTTTCCTCCAGTTCCTGAAGAGACTTCAAAATCTTCCAAGTTTTCTTCTATTGGATCACGCTTTAAGGTATCCTTACTTCAACTCCTGATAATTTCGGCATTTTCCTTCCCTATCATCATTTGATTGGAATGAAGTGTGATGTTTATATTTCAATGCAGCTCCAACTGCAACAATTGATGGAAACTTTAAATGCTACAGAGCCACACTATATAAGATGTGTGAAGCCAAACAATCTTCTTAAGCCCGCCATTTTCGAGAATGCAAACATCATGCAACAATTACGGTGTGGGGTAAGTATTTTGTATTAGTATTTAATTTTCCGTTTTGACTCCTTATCCCATTAAACTCAAGGGACACGCCAGTTTGTCTTTCTAAATGACCATTTTCTTGACAAATACCTTCAATTGGTTAAGAAGTTGATTATAATCAGTTCATTCCTTTAGGGTGTCCTTGAAGCAATTAGAATAAGTTGTGCTGGGTACCCTACTCGACGTGCTTTCTTTGAATTCATCAACAGATTTGGGCTTCTTGCCCCTGAGGTTTTAGAAGGAAAGTAAGTAATTACTTTAGCTATGAGACATTTTCATGAACTGCTTTACACATTCTGAGGCTTCTGTTCAATTTATGTTTTACTTCTCATGGTGATAACTTTATGAATAGCAGTTTTGATGAAAAAGTTGCATGCAAGAAGATTCTTGAAAAGAAGGGTCTTAAAGGATTTCAGGTAAATGCTATTCCCTATGATTGTAGTTCATTAAGTTTACTTTTGTGCATCACCCGTGGAGTTTTGCATAATACAAGAAACCATTGTAAGTAGAAAAATCATAATTCCTAGTTATTACCACTCCCCTTCTCCCCATAATCCGTAATCTCTCCTGCCAAATTCATAGGACTAGAACAAAGGACAACTCCAGAAACAAGAATGACATGGCATGTCATTCTTTTAAAATATAAGCATAAAATTGTCACCAGCGTTCCAGCTGCCTGGATCCTATTCCCAGAATCAAAAGAGATTGATATGATGATTTTAGAACTTCATTGGCTTTAGAGCAAGGATGGCATGCTAAATACCTTTTGATGCCTCTTTTTGAATGGATACTGAGGATTTATATTTCTAGAATGGATGGAAACTGACGGTCTAGTAGCAGCACTAGAAATCAAAAGCAAAGGAATAAGAGATTTATTGAATTAATTGTCTATTCATGACTGTGGTGGGTGGATATTGCAGAAGTAAATTCAGTCCTTTCAGAGGGTTGTAGCACTCTTCGACTTCCCTATGTTGCTGATATCAGAATACCAAACTTAATCTGTAGAGCATAACTTAAAATATATACGTTTTGATTGCCTAAAGAGAGACAGAAGGAAAAATCTCTAAGAAGTCTAAATTCCAAATTCATTGCAACTTAAAAAGTCTGTTTCCAGGAAATTTTGACCATGGTCATCTTCTCTGTAGTATATCTGTACAATAAGGTGGTTTCACAAAATTGATATTATTTTAAAATTGTTCAATCATTCATTTGCTTGGAAACCAGTTCAATGATGATTAAACTCATTTACAATCGCGATGATTTTAGGAGGATAGATTAGATCTATAGCTCCTGCCATATGCAGCTATCTTGGTACAGCAGTGGCATGAAAATGTTAACAGTCAGAAAGTAGGTAAGATAGAGAATTAGAGAATAGCTTTAAAATGTATTTTCTAAGTTGATTCTTTAACCAGAATTTTCTATTGTTATGTTTGGATGAATCTGAGGAAGAAGGTTCAGTGTTTTTATTGTTACATATGGTTGAATTCTCCAACTGGAAAAGGATACATTTAATTGGACATTTAAATTTCCCCCCTTAGTGAACCTGGAAGCCCACTATAAACTTACCAAAAAAAACTTTTGAACTTGCAGATAGGGAAAACAAAGGTTTTTCTAAGAGCTGGTCAAATGGCTGAATTAGATGCAAGAAGGGCTGAAGTTCTCTCGAGTGCAGCAAAAGCAATACAACGGCGGATACGAACATATCATGCTCGGAAACGTTTTGTGGCGTTACGAAAAGCTAGCATCTGCTTGCAATCTTTTTGCAGAGGTAACATGTTAAAGTAGTGGAGAAGTCCTTACCTGTTTTAATCATAATAGGCTACCTCATAACGTATGTTTCTGGAAACTGTAACCCATTTCCAAATAACATGTTTCTTCTGCTAATTATCTAAGTAATGCTTATATCCAACTTTCAGGTAGACTGGCTGGTAAACTTTATGATGGAATGAAAAGGCAGGCAGCAGCGGTGAAGATTCAGAAAAACACACGTCGACATGAAGCCAGAAAAGCATATTGCACACTGCGTGTCTCAGTGCTTGTCCTGCAGACAGGATTGCGTGCCAGGGATGCTCATAAAAGGTTTACATATAGAAAGCAAACTAAAGCTGCAACTGTAATTCAGGTTAGCTTTTCTAGCATGGAGTAGTTTTTGGATTATGTATTCTTTTGTATTTTAGACGTTCAACTTTTGCCTTCTCTTTAGGCAAGGTGGCGGTGTCATAAAGCATCAAGGCATTATAGGAAACTTAAAATAGGAGCAATAGTAACACAATGCAGATGGAGAGGTAGAATTGCCAGAAGAGAGTTACGGAAGCTCAAAATGGTGAGTGATTATTTTTGACACTGGAAATACTTGGTTGTTTGTAATACTCAAGATTCTTTTCCTTGATGCTCTATAATTTGCTACAATAGAGATTTTTACTTTAGAATTTTGTCAAAGTTGTTTACAAACCATTTGATCTTTAAATATAGGGTTAGATTATAAATACGCAAGGAGCTGATTTCATATTATTTCGACACAAACAGCTGCCTTGATCTTCAACTTTACAGCATGCTAACAGTCAATTCAAGAAATTACTACTTTTGGACATTCAAACATCAAAATTACATCTCACTTTTTTCTGTTCCAAAAAAAATAATGCATGAACTCAAAAGGCTTATGTGTAAAATTGGTAAATTACATTTTTTGACATGTAAAAGGAAAGGTTTCGCTTATGCAGCCAGAAATTTGTGAATGCACACTTACAAGGGCTTATCTCTGCAGGCTGCAAGGGAAACAGGAGCACTCAAAGAAGCTAAAGATAAGCTTGAAAAACAAATGGAGGAATTAACATGGCGCTTACAACTGGAAAAACGTTTGAGGGTATGATCTTTCTTCTATGTTAGCACATTCATATGTCCTGCAAAATTGCAATGGCAGCCATGCCATTGTGCAGTCATGTTGGCTGTCAGCCTGTTAATGTCTAACTTTAAGTTCTAGGCATCTTATAATTAAAGTCCCTCTTCGATTGCTCCCATTGAATGTGACTTTCATAACTCATTGAGTGTATGCGTTGTAGACTGACTTAGAAGAAGCAAAAGCACAAGAAGCAACAAAATTCCAAAATTCTTTGGAGGCCATGCGAAAAAAAGTTGATGAAGCAAATGCATTGGTGGTCAAGGAACGAGAGGCAGCAAGGAAGGCGATCGAAGAAGCGCCTCCTGTAATCAAGGAGACGCCAGTATATGTCGAGGATACTAAGAAGGTTGAATCTTTGACACAAGAAATTGACAATTTAAAGGTTAGAATCTTAACATATCATGGATACATGATATTTATATCTATGATACTTTGAATCTTCACATAATTCCACCAAGATACCAAAGCAGTCTAATAATCATGGTTTAGGAGGTCTAAGATTGGAATTTATATGCTTTTCCTGTAAGGGTCTGGACTTATGTGAGAGATGAGAGGCCAAGGGGATCTGACATAAAATAAACTTGCTTTCACCGCCTCGAATATATGAGGAGAGATAGTAATACTGTTAAATGCCTGATCTGAAAAACCTGGTGGATGCCTTCTATGAAAGTTTTTAGCTTCTCAAATTGCATGAGAATCTTTTATTTTTTTCAAAATTTCGACTTGCTACATCCATCATTCTATGTTTTCATTGATCTTATTTAGATTAAGCATATTGCAAAGATGAAACCCTAGCATCACGTAGAATTCATTATGATGATCTAACAACTGGCAGCTTTTATTTTGAACTTATATGTAGTGTGATTGTCTCAAGAATGAGAAAAACATGCAGCATAAGATTATCAAAGAATTTCTGTGTTTGGATGCCATTTGCAATTCTTCCTTCTTTTTTTTTTTTCCATTCACGGGTTATGACACCTTTTACCTCCAAAATTTTCAACTCATTCAAATTTCAAATTCTTTTTCCAATCCTTGCATCTTTGATTGTATATATTCAAACTATATATTTTATTAAATACTTTTATTAAAACTACTTTAAATAACATAATTTAGATATTTTAACTATTTCATAAACATATTTAATATGCATGACCTGATAAGTATCACATGTAAACATTTAAATATACAAAGAAACTCTTTAACCAAAAAATCAATCAAGTTTTTGCTTTCAAAACAAAGAAACTTTACCAAAAATGACGGAAAATCCAATTGAAATATAGAGTTAACATTTAACATGTTTGCAAAGAATTACATTGATAATTGAAATTCTTCCATGAAGTTGGAATTTTAGTGGCTGTTGTTTGTATTTGAAATTTATGAAGTTATCGATCCTTTTTAAGGATGATGCTTGATTGCTTGCATTTGTGGCACAAAGCATTATGTATTTTTAGAGGTTAGGAGTTAGGGAAATGAAAACAAAGCTCTATCAGTTACGTACCTCTGAAATAATGAATATTCTAACACAAAAGAACATAGGATTTGTGAGGTATAGATATCAATTATGTGATTAGTGGTTACATGTATCCAACTCTTCTCCAGTGGAAGGCATGTCCAGTGGAAGGCATGTCTATGTGTACTCATGTCTGTGCCCTTCTGCTCAGGTTGCCTTAGAACATGAAAAGAAAACTTTCAATGAACTGCGCCAAAAATATGCTGAGGAACAAGAGGTTAGTGAAGAAAGAAGAAAAAAATTAGAAGAAACAGAATCAAAAGCTCATCACCTCCAGGAGTCTATGCAAAGGTAGTTTCATGGTTCTTAGTATAATTAGTGATATTAAATTATATAACAATCTCAACATACATATTACACTAACCAGCTACCTATGTCCTTTTCTGGGAATTTACTAGTGTACCTTCAAATACCAGTTCAATGAGATTTTACCTGACCACTTAAAAGCCAATTTAAAATAATTCTCAGAAACAAATTTACTAACCTTGTTTTAAGGAAGTGGCATGCATGTAATGCTACTTCCTACTACCAGAATGGGTTCACTTGCAGTTTTGACTTTGTTAATAATGCAAATATTTTCCAAACTGATGAACACACAAATAAAAGAAAAGCATTGTTGATGAATAATTATCCTGTGAGAACTTTTAGATGGTAAATTTTAGATAAGCTTGTTTCTTTAACAGATTCCAGTATTTTAATATTCTCCTGGTTTGTCCCTTCTGAGATTAGATTACCATCCCAAATTTTTGGTGAAATTTGAAAATAAGACACAGGGAGGAAAATGCTTTATTTCTAACTTTAGAAACCACTTGTGAAACCTTCTGGATCAACCTAATGCAGCAAACTGACAATGAAACAAACAATGAATTGGAAAGATGTTTGTTTGCCTAAAACATACTAGGATGTAAATATCTAAAGAAATGTGGAAGAAAATGTCTGAATACTCAGAACTATTCATGTATCCCTATCCATGTAAAAATGGTTTGTTGCCTTTGCTTACATTTCTCTGAGCATGATAAATGAAGTTTCCTGTTGAATTCAGACTGGAGGAGAAGTCAAATAATTTAGAATCAGAGAATAAAGTTCTTCGTCAACAAGCTGTATCCATAGCACCTAATAAATTCCTGTCTGGAAGATCGAGATCAGTTCTGCAGGTAATTCTAGTCTAACCTACGTACCATATCAGTAATTTAGAGAAGTGATGTGTATTAAAGGATAAATTTAACCCTTCTATCAACTTAAAATTTTAAAGTAAGTATCAATTTAATTTGATTTAATATGGTATTAGTGTGGAAGGTCCTGAGTTCGATTCCATATTATTGCCCTTTTTGTTAATTATTGTACATATGTCGGGCCTTGTTAAGAAAATTTGTGGTTGGCGCACACGTGAAGAAATATTTTAAGAGGATGAATTTAATTCTTTCCTATAATCAAGCTTTTAGGGAATATGTCATTGTAACTTGATTTAATAGTCTCTAATCAAGTTTTATTTGTATTTTGATCTCAGAGGATGGAGAGTGGCCATTCCTTTAGCGATACAAGGATGGGTGTGGTAATTGATGCTTGTTGCTTTTCCTTGCTTCCTTTGTTGGAAAAGTTACTAAGTGCTAACTATTCACATCCAAATTGTAATAGGATATGCGTAGTTCTTCAATAAACCAGAGGGACCATTCTGAAACAGACGATAAACCACAAAAGTCACTGAATGAGAAGCAGCAAGAAAATCAGGAATTGCTAGTTCGTTGCATCACGCAACACTTGGGCTTTGCATGCAGCAGGCCTATTGCAGCATGTATCATTTATAAATGTCTTCTGCACTGGAGATCCTTTGAAGTCGAAAGAACTAGTGTTTTTGACAAACTCATCCAGAGTGTTGGTCATGCTATTGAGGTTTGAAAGAGAAATCAAAGGCTAGTTTTTTCTTGATTCGCTTTTGAATGATTTCAAAGATCACAAGCTTTTTACGTCTTTATTTTGACAGAAAACTCAGGACAACAATGATGTATTGGCCTATTGGTTGTCAAATGCTTCAACTCTCCTATTGCTACTCCAGCGCACACTGAAACCAAGTGGAGCAGCAGGAATGGCTCCTCTACGTCGCAGATCATCTTCAACAAGTCTATTTGGAAGGATGAATCATGTAAAATAAAGTTGTCCATTTCATTTTCTTTTAGAAAGTTGATTTGCACTTAGTTAGAAAACTATAATATATTCAATCTCATTCATTTTGATAATATATAGAATTCTTGATAATTAGTTACCATGATGTTCTCTTTTATTCTAGAGTTTCAGAGGTTGTCCTCCAGGGGTGAATCTCTCCTTTGTAAATAGCGGTTTGCCTGGTGGAGCAGAATCATTACGCCAAGTTGAAGCGAAGTACCCAGCGTTGCTTTTCAAGCAGCAACTTACAGCATATGTGGAGAAAATATATGGAATGATTCGTGATAATCTGAAGAAGGAAATATCTCCACTGCTCGGGCTCTGCATTCAGGTATAAGTTCTGTATACCGGAAAGTTCATAGACACGGAAACATAAATTCTTCCATTTAAGGGTGATATGTACTGCCGTACCAAAGTTACTCATAAATAAATATTTTCTCTATCATGTCAGGCACCTAGAACTTCTAGAGCAAGCTTGGTAAAGGGATCATCACGTTCAGTTGCTAATACAGCTGCCCAGCAGGCTTTGATAGCTCATTGGCAGGGAATTGTGAAAAGCCTTGGAAATTTTCTGGAAACCTTAAAGGCAAACCATGTATGTTGAAGAATTATGTGTTTTCTAGTTTATTCTTTCTTTATTTCATCAAGGGTTCAATGAATTACTTTTCGAGACACTTTCCTGATACTTTCCTTCTCTAACCTGCGTGAGAAGTATTTAATTCCTGCATAATACTTTTTATTTTATTTTATTTTATTTTTAACTTTCAGGTACCACCATTTTTAGTTCGTAAGGTGTTCACCCAGATATTTTCTTTCATCAATGTTCAGTTATTTAACAGGTCAGACGGTACTCCCTTATCTTCTTGGATCATTACATTTATAGTGCAGATTAATTACTCTTACTAACACTTGTTTGGAACCTCTTGTGGCTGCAGCCTTCTACTGAGAAGAGAATGCTGTTCATTTAGTAATGGTGAATATGTTAAAGCTGGACTGGCAGAATTGGAACATTGGTGTTACAAGGCAACAGATGAGGTATATATCAGCCTTTGTTCTCTCAAACATGTGTGTCTAATCTCTACTTAGTAACAAAATTTGAAAATTGCAGTATTCAGGCTCAGCTTGGGATGAGCTGAAGCATATCAGACAAGCTATAGGTTTTCTGGTAAAAGTCCTGTGTGCTTTGTTCACTCATTGTTGCGTGTTTTGGGGGCAATTTGATGACAAATTATCTTTTGGTAAATTTTAGGTAATGCATCAAAAGCCAAAGAAAACCCTGGATGAAATAAGCCGTGACCTCTGCCCTGTGAGTAGTATATAACACCCAAGTAACTAAATGTGGCTGTGTTAGCTTCTTGTCTTCCATATTTTTCAATCCATTTTGCCTTTCACAAACAGGTACTCAGTATCCAGCAATTGTACCGAATTAGTACAATGTACTGGGATGACAAATATGGCACTCACAGTGTATCCTCAGATGTAAGCTTTCATGCATACCATTACTAAAGCTAGGTTTGAGTTGTCTTTAAGGGGAGATACTGCTACTTGATTCAGTTATTAATCACAGGAGATCATTTATGCGATTCTATTCAGGTTATATCCAAAATTAGGGTCCTGATGAATGAAGATTCAAACAGTGCAGTCAGCAACTCATTTCTACTGGATGATGATTCAAGGTTAGCATTAATGAATACTGGCTCACTCTTTTTCCCTTCCCCTTCAATTCCTGATAATAATGACATTCTGGAAAATGTTTGGAGAGAAATTTGTTCTCAATCTTAGGAATGATATAACCATTCTTAGAGAATATTGCCTTGATGCTTATCCTCGCCTACCTTAGCTATAAATAAAGTTAATACGGACGAGCTTTTTCCATTTAGTATAATTCTTAGCTCATCATAATTACATCAATATATATATATATATATATATATATATATTTTTTTTTTTTTTTTCCTTTAATAACTATTCTCCTTAGAATTTTCATCATAATTTTGCCCTTGTTTCAGTTCTTAATTTCTTAGAACTTTTCCTTCTGCAGCATTCCATTTTCAGTTGATGACATATCAAAGTCAATGGAACAAATTGACATATCTGACATTGAACCTCCACCTCTGATCCGTGAGAACTCAGGCTTTAGCTTTTTGCTGCCACGCTCTGACTAAATTATACATGATTTGATACTGATGCTGGAGTCTTCATCCAAGTAGGCAGTGATATTGACGACAGGAAAAAAAATTAAGCTTCCTTTTGTCACCATCCACAACCAAATAGATAAAAGGCGAACATGGTTTTGTATGTGCTATATGTAGTAGTCACTGAGAGTATGCCCACTTAGCCTATAGGTATCATCCTCTCCTTTTTCTACATTTTGAAGTCTCCTGTTGTAGACTAACTGTTCTCTTGTATAGAGCTTTAGATAGGTAGTAAAAGCAATTTGTGAAACCAAACCAACCTATATCTGTTTCTGCATAGGGAGTTACCATTAAACGTTTACCTATTGTGTAATTTATCCCTCAGACTAGTATCCATTTTTTTCCCCCATGATAGTCGTTGAGTGATAGCTGCAGCCAGACAAGAATCTGAGTACTCCAGGAGTTGAAGTTATTGTGTGAAGATTCAAAGCTAAACTATTTCTTGTTCTTGGTCCTGTCCTGGCAGAGAAAATATAATCTCCCTTAGTGATGGTTGAAACAGACACCATTAACAAGGAAGAGTTCTGGTGTCTGAACATTCTTTCTTATGATTGAAGAGCTTGAAAATTCCGGCTGCATTTGTGTTCTAGTTCCTATCACATAGATTCCATGTATAAATAAATTCTATGGAAAAAAGGGGTTTTTTTTCTTTTTCTTTTTTTTTTTGGCTCGTGGGATTCTACTCTGGTAAATGTTTAATTATCTAGTATGTATAGAAATAGTATCTATGTTGCATTCACAGAAAGATGGACAGGTATGGGAACTATTCCAGTGTTCTCCTCCTTTTGCTAATTTTGGAAATACTAGGACAAGTTTTTTATTCATCTTCTTCTTCTTGTGCATTTATTTTATTTTTCTCTAATGATAAACAAATGGAAATTTTAATGGTATTTTTGCTTTCAGATTAAATTCTTGAAATCGGATCTAACAATTATTGATATTTAAAATTACTTTACCATATTAATTAACCTTGAAAAGTTTTCAACGTGGAAAAAAAATACTGAAAATATTTTTCACAACGATTTCTGAAAATAAAAATATTATAATAATTCTTAAAACTATCTATATTTTAAAAAACAAACAAATTCCTTAATAAAGAAAACTCCAAAATTTAAATTTATTTGGCAAATATAAATTTTTTTTTTTTAAATGATATGAATTATAATTTAATGTAATTTTAGTTTCCTTTTCTTTACTTCTTAAAAATAATAATAATAAAAGAAATCAAACAACTTTGAGAAAAAGCGCATAGTGGAATTGAAAAATACACAGCGTAGCGTTCCTCCAAGCTAAAATTTTAAAATCATTTGGTTATTCAATTTTATAAAAACAAATTCTGCTAAATTTTGAGGAAAAAAGAAATATCGCTCTCCGTGCTTCGTGTTTGTTCGAAAGGCTTCAAGAAACCGTAACTTGATTTTCTGTCTCTTTCCTGTTCGAAGCTCGATTTCTGTTTTTATCGCACTCATAACGTGTTCGACGAATTGCGTTAGTTACTTCCTTCCTTAGATTTCTTTTCTTAGGGGAACTGGGTTTTAGGAAGGAAAACCCCAATTTTCTTCCTATATTTTGCGAGAAATTACTTGAATTTGAATTTGAAGCGGGGATTGCTGAAGATGGAAACCAGCAAAGAAGGGAGGGAAGAAACCGCTGTGTTTCTTGATCGTTCTTCTCGTGCTACAAGAGGCAAACGGTCTGCTTACTGATTCTATCTTTTCTTGTTTTAATAGTCTCTTATGAATGTATTTTGAAACTGTAATTGTTGATCAATGATAGGATGACAAAATTATTAGACGATGAGGTAGAAGAGGATGAGAATTTCTGGAATCAAGATGCTCTGAAAGAAGTAATTACTTTTTTTTCAAATATTTGAATACTCTATGGTAGAGGTAGTAATTGGATGCATTTATGGAGTTGTGTCATGAGCATTACTACCTGCCCAGCTTCACAGAGAAACTGAGCTTAAAACTACGTATATTACTGAGTTTATGACATTCTCTCTGTTTTTCCCCTCTTTTCATTGGTTGTAGGAGGAGAATGATGAAGAATATGAAGAAGAAGCAGAGGTTGCTGATGTTTTTGACAGTGATTTCGATGAAGATGTAAGTTCTTGTTGCAGTATTAAAATCTGTTTAGGGTTTTGATAAAATTATCCAATTGCTTTTTACTTTCTATTTAAAAATTGCTGATCTTGTGATGTTATCAGGAGCCTGACCCAGACGAAGATGTAGAAAATGAACCAGTTGACAGGTTTGTGTAACTTAATTTGAAGTGACTTTCCTCAAGTTGTTCTTATCATTTTTTTTTATAACTGTTTGCTTTCCTTTGCCTTTGTTTTACAGGGAACAGCCAAAAAAGCGGCTGATATATCCTGGAAAGACATCTTCTAAGACTAAAATAAAAAAGAAGACCCCTTCTAAGGTTGAAAAAGCTCCTCAAGATGAGAAAAGTCCTGAGCAGTCTACACCATCTGAACAGCATCACCATGATGCTCCTGATGATGTTGAAGCAGAAAAGGTGATTAGGAAATCTACAAGAACTGCTGTTATTGTTAAACAAGCAGAAAGGGATGCAATCCGTGCAGCATTGCAAGCAACAATAAAGCCAATAAAAAGAAAAAAGGAAGGTGAAGAGAAGCGTATGACCCAGGAAGAGATGCTTCTGGAAGCAGCTCAGACTGAAATCATGAACCTTAGAAACTTGGAACGCGTTTTAGCTAGGGAGGAAGAAGTTAAGAAAAGAGCAGTTGTTCACAAAGCAGTTTATGCTGGCCCTCAGATACGATATCTCTCTAGAGATGGTTGCTCTTTTCTAGAATTCATTAATGGAGCATCATTTGAATCAAACATCACGACAAAGTCCTCTCCTTGTAAGTATAGATGCCCTTTGTGCTCTATTATGCTGATGCTGTAGTATAGGTAATGACAAGTTTACATTTGGGTGGTTGATGTTGAAGATAAATGTCCATTATAGTTGTCATATTTCTGGTTACAGATTTCTGCCTGGATAATAGGTTAGGGATCCCTATTAGGCACTTTCCAAACAAGATTCTTGAAGCTTTAGGAGCTTTCTATACTATTCTCAGTATATGATGTTTTCATTTTAACTGCATGAGATTCATATCTAATTCATTTGGATTAGGGTTTGTTATCTTTGAAGCATAGTTATTTAGACCAAGCCTTTTTAATTGAGTAACTAATGAGAAAAAAAAAACTAGCAGTTGTCACCATGGAAAAAAGAAAATCTATCCAACCAGATTCAAGTTTATTAGCTTCACCTTTGAAGAAAACTCTATGATCGTCATAATTTGATGATAAACTTGTTTACTTTTTGCAGATACAGAGAAGGATTTATGTGTGGTCACAGGGCTACCTGCAAAATATCGAGATCCTAAAAGTGGACTCCCATATGCAACAAAAGAAGCTTTCAAGGTTATCCGGCAACAACTTGCTGATAAAACTAGAGGCATTTCAGAGACGAGGCCTATGGGGCTCCTGACTGATACAATTCCAGGAAAGAGAAAGAGAACAGCAACCGCACAGAGAAAATCAGCATCAGATTTCCGACCACATGCTCGTTTCCTTAGATTTCCTCCCGTTGAAGAGGAAGAGTCAGAATAGCTATAGCATCCGGTAACAATATCTTATCTTCAGTTATTACTGTATTATTATATAGCCCAATTTTCTACTCATAGCTGATCTGTTAGCAAATAAAAAATCTGGATGTACAATCATTCACTGCTGAGGTTGAGATTAATTTTTGCATGGATACAAAGATGATATATGAGCAGCCGTGCTACAGGTATTCTGCACCCAATCTGATTGAAGTCAAGACCTGAATGTTTTCTCCATTGAACTTCAACGATGGTCTCTAGAGCATCTTGTAGTTAAAGAAATAACATAGTGCAAATATCCATAAGTTGACATCTAGAGTTCAAACATTATAATAGGCACAGGTAACTTAGCACACTCAAGCTAAATATGGTTAATAATTTTCCTTCATTAATTTGAATGTCTTTTTAGTACATATAGAAATATCTTATATAAACACATACATGTTAGAAGTTAAACTTATAAGCAAATTTCAATGGATTTATTCAAGTGGAATTCATACACCTGAAGAAATATCAACATGGGATCTGTGACCCATGGCCAGTGTTCAATATACCAATAACTCCAAGAAATTTTATTTCATACAATCATGAAGCATGGTGTTGTTCAATACAATGAATGAAATGAAGTAACGTATGACAAAATTGTATGCCTACTTGTGACAAATAAAGAAAATCTACTTACTACTGTACACCAAAAGAAAACTCAGAGATAAGTTAATGCCGGAGACACTGGAGTCGGGAATTCATTCTGTACATGATATATAGATTCATGGAAATCCACTTTAGCTCCAATGTCAGGCTCTGAAGGATCATAATAATCATCCTACCCTCTCCAAAAAAATCGAGATGTTTGCACCGTTTCCCTCTAGCAAGATGCCCATGAGGATTCAACTCGGAAAGAAAGTAGTAGCCTTCTTGATACAAGACAAACATTCTTGACAAGAAGGGCTGATTTATCAATGGGAGCTGGCTGCCCTGCAATATCATACACAAAGGTAAAATTCAAAAATATTTGGTTAAAGGATGTTACAGTCTAATAACTTACTAAGAATACAATGTTAATGTAGCAATTAGCAACAGGAAACCTATGTATGTAAAAGGGGGTAGGCTGAAAAAGAACACGGGTCTATACAGAGAAATTTCGGACAAAAGAAAATAGCAAATCTGTACAAAATTTTGTATTTCTTTGTTACTAGTCAAGTAAACAGGCAAATCCAGTAGCACTATAACAATTAATTCCTTTACAAACAAATAGCTGTGTAACCATTGCATAGCAAAATTCAACTCAGAGAAGAAAGATATGAGTTGCACCACATGGAACAATCGTTTCTCCAGAAAGGAACAAACACATAACACTTTTGTGTGCTCATGGAAACTTTTAATTGACAAGTGTCCTTCAGTTTCTTTTTTTTTATTATTATTATTTTTACTCGGACCTATTATGACAATTTGTTTGAGGTGGTATTTTTCAAAAAAGACATCTTTCAGTAAGACTGAATGATAAACTCCGTGTACCTGCTATTCTCCCAAGTATTTGCCAGTTATCTTGTTATCTTGAGATTGTACTTCTTCGCAGGTGAGGTGCAACCAAGGCATCCAATTTCACCAACCAAAGTGCAATTGCAGATGATGTTTGAGGCATGGTCGGGAAACTAGAGAGAATTTCTTCTAGAACCCAGTTAGATTCAAGAGAATTATCAAATTGATAGAAATACTCATCATTGATGGCAGAGACAAAATCAGCAATAACCTACACAAAAAGGTACGATCAGAACTATTAAAAAATATAAAAAGATGTGAGTGAAACCCTCATAACATAAAATCACATAATAATTATATCTTGTAGATAAACTTGGCCGACTACACGAAATAATGTTTGAATGATAAATGATTGTATTCAATACCTGAATAAACTCTGTTAAAGTTGATGCCCGTCGTAACCTTTTCACCCAAAGATTATGAGTGGACTTTGCCCATGCACCCATCAAGACTTCTTCAGGCATGACAGACTGCAGAAAGTATTTATTCAAAATGGAAAATAATTAATAGAGAGATATCCAAGTGTATATAACAAAACTGCATAAACAGAATACTAGGGCAATTTAGCAGGGATGAATTATCCTCTACAGAAGAATAGGCGCCAGACGAAATGAATTAAGAAAAACTCGACCTACAAAGGCATGAATACCAAAAAAGCAAGCCATATAACACAAAAATGAATGTTTTAGAGCACAATTTTAATGAAACATAAAACCATTAGCAATACAAAAGCCCACCTCAATTGCATGAACTGCAGCTTTGAGCGATTGCAACTGTGATGATAAAACTTTATGCTTTGGAACTTTATTGCTGTCTACGTTACGCTGACATGTCGCAGCATGAATGGCATATTTCTCTTCCAGGTCAAAATCAAGCTCAAATGTGGTATGACAAACTTTACAGTGCTTCTCATCTATCCAATAGAGATCATGGCAGCATCTACATCTTACCAGTGAATCAAGATATGACCTTTTTCCATGTTTAACTGCATTAAGCTCGGAATAGAAGGATTCCCACACCCATGTATCAAATGCTTGTGAACGATTCCATTTATCTTTCTGCTGCTCTGCTTTCCTACTGATTTCAGAAATTCTAGCGTCAGTAGAAGCAAGATCATTTTGCATTTCAATCAGGTGTAGATTGCTATCTACATCAGATACTGCTGATGAGCTGTCCTCCCTAGACATATTCTGTTCAGATTGATCAGAATGAGTAAACCCTCTAGCACCAGAGTCATTAGACAAGTTAGACATCATTCGGCAGAGGTATGATTCTCGTTCCTCCAAGGATGATAACAGGAAAGCCTCTCGGGTGCCCCTTTGGTCTAAAGCTGATAGCAAGCTGCATAAAGCCTAAACCAGAGCAAAATAGAAAACGAAACTTAATATACATCGTTACACATTAAAAAAGAAAAAATCTGTGTAATAGTAGTACTAAAAGAGAGTATAGAAAATGACCTCTTCCTTCTCAATCACCTCCCAGTGGCCATCTTCAGAAGATTCGAAATAAATTCTCTTGTGCCCAGGATCCAAATCATTGCAAGGGCCCAAGAAAAGCCAGTACCTATTATACCTACGGTCAGAACCCAAAAATATCGATTGCATAGGATGTAAATCTTCAATAGCTTTCTTTTCTTTTGCAACTTCTGTCATGCTAGAAAACTTCTCTCTCGCAAATATCTTTGACAGAGGGACAAAAGAATCAACAGGATTAAGAACTGATGTCACACATGTGTCCTTGTTATTAACCACTAGCCCATTGCAGGATCCCACTTGTCCAGGAAAGTGATACTGTTTTACCATTGATCTTTTAATCTTTGCACCAGAACCTTGCTGACTGATGCTAGAAGTAAATGTAGAGACAGCTGCCACAGGATCCTGTTAAAAGGTTAGTGATACAACTATGGCATAAAATGTTTAACAAGAGCATTGAGTCTATATACGACTTTAAAAGGGAAAATTTCAGGTGCATTTTGAAAAATATTGTGTTTGTGTATCTGGTCAAACTTTGTAATGATATTTGGCCTCATTTTAAACTGAGAGTGAAGTGAGTTGGAGTTCAGATGAAAGAATGTTGTTGCCCACATGCACCTTTAAATGTGGTATAAAGTTGAACTTATCAACACAAACCATATTAGCACTCATGATGTCACAAAGATTAAGAATAAATTCATCTGGTAAACCATAAAGGCATGAGATATATTGGGTCATTGTAAATGTCATGTGTATATTTCCTTTTTCATTGTACACGGTGTGCAAATTCCCAAAATATGTCTGTATATTTCTGAAGGTGGATTGTCTAATTTCACATATCTAGACACCTAACAGCAAACCTGAAACATATGTAGGAGACTTCCTTTTAACATCAACAAATCTTACAGTCTTCTTGGCAAGAAAGACTATTTACTCCCACAACCACCCCAAAGACCAGACATACTACTCCTAGATCTATAGATTAGACTGTATATATAAGAATGTTAGCTCAAAGTCCAAAGGAGAAAACAGATATGATTTACAGAGAAAGAAAGGTGAAGAGTGTAGTCATGGTGGGAGCCTAAGATTGAAACAGACACATGCACATGGGCTGGGAGGGTGGAGGTATAATGACATGGTAGTAATGAAATTATGCAGTGAACTTAGGTCCAAAAAATGGGCTTGTCAACGTCCATATTCAGAGAGACAGCAATCACACAGAGATATATGGAGTTTGCACATCAAATGTAGGTCATAAAAGTGGGATCATTCAGGACATGAAGGGGAAGCAATCGATTATCCAGTGGCTGAGCCAGAAATGTTTACTGAGCAGAGGTCTTCAATGCTCAAGTGTATTCGATGGCCCTTCCAAATCTGGCAGAGGTGCAGAAAGTGTAAAGACAAGCAGTAGAATTAAAGTCATGAAAAAGTAGTTCGAGAAATCATTTGGTGTAGGGTAATATAGTTAACAGGAAAAGGAGAAAATGTCAAGCTTTAGCTTCTCTGCATAAAAATATAATTGTATCCAATTCTTATTATCTATGTAACAAAGGCCTACTCTTCAAAAGGAATGCTGAAAGTCTAAACCTAATAGATTTTTATTTTTTTTTTATAAAAAAAAAAGAAAAAAAAGAGAGACTATAATAAATCATGCAACAAGTTGGGGACTACAAGATTTGTGGAAACCTAAAGAATAGGAAATTAAATTAGAATAATACTCTAGAAAACTGAAATCTAATCCTAAAATACTACAGCTAATAGTAATTATACTAAAAATTACCAAAATAATAATAATAGCAACCTAATGTCATTCTGCATCAGCAGTATACTCCATCTTTTTTTCATAAGAGATGACATGAGATTAGACAGTTAGAATGGAGAAAACCATTAAAATATGCTCATCCAGATAAATATGCCACAAGAACCATTAAAATATGCCTAGCCAGATAAGTATGCCACAAGGCTTTGTTGAGTAATATTGATTTATAAGTGCATCATGTTGAAAAAAATAATTGCAAAAAATATGGTGCATGTCCATAGCACTGAAAAAGTAGTAAATGCCTGCAAATGGAATGGGAATTAAATTTTCAAATAATGTAACAGGGGAAAAGAAAAGGAGCAATAAAAAGCAATGTGACATCATTCTAAGGTTTTGTTTAAAGGTTAGTCATTGAATCGATATCCCTGAGCAAACGCAGCAAAAAGCACATGCACAAGCACTCAGCAATCCAATAAGAAGTTTTTGTAGGTGTAGTCATGGACTGGATAGCCTTGAGCAAAGATGCAAGAAAAAAATCACATTTTGAAACTCTATTACCCTCAATCAGCTCAGAAGTGAAGAAAACCTTATCACCTACAAAAAGATTTTGAAAAAATCTGGTAGATGTTTCAGATGTTGTCAGAATAAGATAGGTTACCTCCAATCTGATACTGTATCCAGAACTGAGAAGATCAATCAGTGCAAATAAAGCACTCAGCTTCTCTTCAATGCTTAAATCAGCATATTCACCTTCCATTAAACCCAACAACCAAGCCTCTCCAGGGTGGCTTTCATCAATTTCTGATTGTAAAACCAATGTGGTGCATTTATTCTGACGAGTTTTACTTCGGCTGTGTTTATTAGTATGACAGCCATCCAGTTCACCAGACTCGCAACAACTACTGTGCTCCAGATTCATGTCAGAGTCATCATCAACACTCCCAAAGTCCTCAGAATCTGATTGAGAAACTTCAGGTTCCTTTGTTGCTGGTTCCTTTGTTGCTGGATTAGCACGCAAACGATACCCGCAAGCAGAAATCTTTTCAAATAATGTGATATCACTTGATAGCGTGGAGCTTACTAAACATTCTAATTCATGTATCGTATGAGCAAGTTTTAACTCAGTAATCTACAAGAAATTAAATAAGCATTACTCAACAACTGATTGGATCTATATTTGATGGAAACATCATTCTACTTAGGAATTAACTTACAGAAGGAAGATTCACCAATTCGGAAACTTTCATTCCGTTACTTCCTTGGTTCAATAGTATACTAAACAGTTTGCCCTTCAATGTGCCAGGGCTTAAGCCAAAGTTTGCCATAAGATTGGCTTCCTGTAAAACAAGGAGAAAAGTCCTCATGAGAATCAAGAAACAACCAGAAGGTGTCAAAATTGTAAATAGAGCAAATGCAATTTGCTCGCACCCACATGCAGGGACATTCTGGTGCATAGTTATGAAAATTCTTATATAAGTGGAATATCCTACTTTATTGCAGCCAAACCCATCTATTTAAACATGGGAAGAGATCAGAGAGAATACATTTGATAGAGCTTCTCAACTTATGAAGAGAACGACCAAGAAATGGACGTAGAGACAAAAGCAGATTTTCACTCAAGTTCATTTTAACTTGGGACAAATATTAACTTGCATAGAAGTATAAAATCTGAAGAAATCAAATACTACAGAGAATGAACCCTAATGCTGTAAACAAGAAGCAGCCAGGAGAAGGTCCTCAGAAGCTTTAATACCTTGTTCAGAGCATCTCTATGTAATGTGTCAACCTTTGAGCAAAAGCCAGCTGCAACTAACACCTGTCTTAATATTTCTGTCCAAGTCAAAGCATTCAGCGACCTTTGCCAAGATTCTAAAACAAACTTTTGATGCTCAATCTGAAAATTCATGGACAGGTAGTCACCTCAGAATGCAAAAAGCTGTAATTTGAAGAGTCATTCTTGACACAAATTTGTCAATCACTTTGGACAAGCTTGAGGAAGATTGTGGCAGACCATAAAACACAACTTAATATTATAAAATCTCCACAGTTGAAGGAAGCATATATGATAAAGGCAAGAAACAGATAAATCAAAAGACAAATTTGCAGAACAAAAGATAAAAGCCCCCACATACATACACACAAAAAAAATATAAATAAAACTAAATACAGAAAGAATACTTTAATTCTTTTTCTCTGCAGAAATGCTTCCTAGTCATTATGCCAAACCAGCAACACAGTGGCATGTGTGTGAGCAGGACAAGTAGCATTTAAAAAATTGACAAAGATCCAAGTCTCAAAACTATAAACTGGCCCAATTTATCATGTTTTGCGATGAATTTAAGAATCTTAGCATATTTGATGATGGAAAGCCACACAATTTCCAGCTTATTTATTTACCAAACAAATAATTTACAGACTCTAGCGTATAATCATACATTAGTGAGTTTTAGCTCAGAGAAAATAAGAGAAACAATCATTGTAGTAGGAAAACATGCAGTTTGCAGCTAAATGATGTCTCATAGGAACCACTGAAATTCAAGGGGAGTGACCAAGTGGAATTTGTAACTGGACAGATTAATTATCCAAGGGTTTCAAGTTACTGAATATCTTCTATAAAAGTTCCACTTTCAACTCAAAAAATAGTTAGGTAAACAAATAACCTGGGATTCAAAATCATAAATAACTCATCTCTTTTTACAAAAATTCCCTCAAATAAATACCTATATTGCCTGTAATTCAATTCTCAGGCAATATAAATTACTGTGGCAGCATGAAGGTGCAGATAGGTTTAAATAGTTGGTCAAATGCACAGAGAAGAATATAAGAAAGAAAGAAATCAAATCTGCAATGTCTTTACTAGTCCATCAAGAACGTTTATGACATTCTTACCGAGCGAAGCAACTCCAGGAACTTAGAATTTTTGCTAGCATGAGTAAGATATTGACTGCCGAGCTCTTTTTCAACATCAGACAAAAGTAGTCTAAGAAGACCTGTGTGAACTTGCCCAAGCAACAAGGAGTCCTAAACACCAGAAGCACCCAAAAATAAGATCACTGGACAAATAGTGAAGAGATTTTCCAAACAGATAGGTCTACTTGAGCACAGAAATTTCTAGTAACAATGAGAACTCACCTTATCATGAAAGGCTTGGGCAAAGTCATCAAGAGTAAACGGACTTATATTTATTATCATAGCATAAGTACAAAGGAAATGGAAGACCTGCAGAGAATATTTAAACAATGCTTAGACAATATTATGTAGATAGGTCCCAAATATATGCATTTTTATGTTTAACAAGTCACTGAATGAAAGAAATAATAATCAGGAATATTAAAGTTAAACAATAAGGAAGCTCAAAATATTCTAAATCTGCTTCAAAGAATACTTCAATCAAAACATATTCTAAAACGGCATTCACCTAAGCACATCAATCAAAAATGCTTCCTTTCCTTATTATAAAACATTCAAAATTTCATAAACCCACTCTTTCTTTTTAGGGAAAACATATTCCCTGGCATGTTATATTTACTAGTGGTGCAAAAAAGCGTCTTTTATCGATATCTCCACTTCCAAGAGTAAAAACAAGATTAAAAAACTCAAAACCAATTCATGCATTTCATTCAATTTATTGCAAATGTCTAAATAGACAGTATACAAAATAAGATAATTGAGATGCAGATACACTAAGTAATACACCAAGTACACAAATATGGCTTGGAGATTTTTCAGCCCACATTAAATGATATTTCTGAGGACATGCAAGGAGAATGCCGAACAACTTTTATTAAATTAATAACAACAATAATAAGAATATGGGGATGTACTTTGGTGTGCACATGGACTCGTTACTACATGCACCAAGCTAACAACAAAAGAAGACTTAATTTCATGTACCTTAAATAGTTTCTTAACAAGCTCTGGAGAAGAACCCCAAGGTGGCATATAAAGTGGTAGCTTCATTGAGACAGAATCTGGAGGAAACTTCCCAAGCAAATCTAATAGAAAAACAAAATATTTTTCCTTATACATATGCATACTTGTAGCATAGATGAACTTAAACTGGCATTTACAAATAATAAGCAGAATTATATACGATGTATGAACATATAAAAGAAATCTGACCTTTGCAAAGGGAACAACTGTACAAGCCATTTGTGGCCAAGTGTGCTGAGCAAGTTAAAGGATTCGGACCTGCCTGTAATTCTCTAAGTTCCAGTTCTTCGTCATCAATCAGATTCATGAATTGATTAATGTCGTCCTGACTTCTCACCCCTTGAAGAGAAAGTTCACATTTTTCCCTTTGAGGCATTGTTCGTGATACAATTTTTTGGGTTCCAACCTGAAACCATGATGTGAAAACCTGAGTGAGCCAACATGCACACCCCTCTTCCAAAGAATATGAATAAAAAGAAAAAAAAAGGGGGGGGGGGGGGGGGGGAGGGTTGTACAAACAGAGAAAACCAATTGTGTGTTACCTTTCGATTTCTTATGGAAGACTTTCTCTTGTCCTGTGCTTTTAATCTTAATTTGGACTGCAAAGAAAGGATTTTTTATCAGCAACCTTCAAAAGATCAAGAATATAAACACAATAGGGACTAGAACTCCATGAAAATAAATATGTAATGGTACTCTAATATCTCTTAGGGAAGCATCTCTGTGATAGAACTCTGTTCTTCTAATACACAAAAAGAAAAAAAAAACAAAAACAAAAACAAAAACAAAATAAAATTCAGGCACTCCCAAAATATAGCAGTAAAAGAGAAACAGGGAAAATAAGGTAATATATTGATTTAAAGAAACCAGAATCATAATAACCAAGTCCTGGAGCACTTTGTGACGGTGCAAAATCTCCCACTCTCCTATAGGGGTCAGACACTATTCACAAAACAAGCATGAACTCAAACAGGACACAAAACCTCATTATATAGCCCTCTCTCAGCAAAACTAACCTAACAGGTCATCACTAACCCTAACAACACTAAATGGACACTGATTAACACAGCTCATTACTATTGAGAACCATTAGTCTTCTTCCTGCCTCTCCTTTCATACACATAAGAATCAGTGTCTAACACACTGGTATACATTTATACACTCAGCTGTTTCATTCAGGAACAACTTCACTTTCATTGAGGAATGTGATAGAATCATTGCCCCAAGATAGATGAGAGATGAAAAAAATAATTAAAAAAGAAATCTGAATTTAATAAACTAACCAGAAGAGTCTGCCTTTGCTGCAATCTTTTTCTTTTTTCTTGGACACCCAGCTTTTTTGACCTAGAAGTTGTCGTGCTAATTGAAAAATCACCGGCATCAGGGTTTAGTATATGCCAAACTGTCATCAAACCTTTCCCAATTCCATGTTTCTTAACTGAAGCAACCTCCTTAGTTATCAAACCTTTCCCAATCCCATGTTTCTTAGGCAGAGAACCATTATATTTCGTCATCAGACCTTTTCCAATGCCATGCTTCTTCATTGGAGAACCTTTATCACCAGTTCCTTGGCTGTCTGAGGCAAGTCTAGAAACCTTGACAGGAAAAAATAAACATGAAGTAAGTTGTTCTAGTCGAGAATCATCTCGTAACTTCAAATATACAGGGAAATCCATTGTTCTTACCTTTTGCCTCTTAGATGCCCTTTGGTTTTCATGGCAAGCATGAGGAGACTTGCTATAATCTAAGTCATACAAAACAAAATGAAGAACTTGTTCACTTTAAGACCAAAAAGATACAGGCAAGAAAGAAAAAACAAAAAGCTAAAAACATAGTCAATAAAGCCTGGAAAATAAACCTTTCTCCTGTATTTCATTGCCTTAACAATCATGCAAGACAAAATGATGCTTAAAATACCAATCATATAGCAAAACTATGTTGAGAAATTGAACCCTGAACTTCCAGGATTTGAAAGCCAGCACTGAAATCGGCTAAACACTTCCCAGATTTTCTTTTTCTTTTGCAAGTCAAGTATTAAAATAATAGAACATACATACATACATACATATATATATATATATGTATGTATGTATGTATGTATATATATATATATATATATGCATTTTTTAAAATATAATAGTCTGACATTTGTGATCCATCAGTCAGTAAATGCCCCACAGAATACTCTCAGTCTTGACAAAATTTACTTATAAAACGTTTAGAAGAGTTCTTTAAGGAGGTGTTGATTCTATTCCTCCCGACATATGCAGCTTAAGAAGGAGAATAAGAGAGGGTGATGGAGAAGCTCTCTCCACTCAAATTCCTAGCAGGCCAACTTGTTTGGCAAGTAAGCAAAATTTAACATCCACCTATTTTGCACATCAACAATAATCTCTATTATGATGTTCATTTCAGATTTCAGACTCTTAAGACTAACTTATGTTTATCGATACATATAGTCAGACTCTTCAGTGTACAGCAATATAATAATTATTCGCAACAACCAACTTCGGACAACCTCCAATTTCGGACTATGAAATTACAAAACGAACAAAGATAAATACAAAAAACAAAAAAAAAAAAAAAAAGGAAGAAAGAAAGGGATAAGCACGCACACACCTTCCTCGCAGCACCGAAAAGCCCGCGAAGGGAGAGAATCGAATTCGTCACCGAGTGGCGGCCCATCCTTCCTAAAAAATTTCTCGACAATGTATTCTGGACTAAACATCATCTCCTGAAGCCGAAGCCGGTAATCATTCTCGTTCATGAACTGTTGCTTTTTTTCTGCATCATTTTTACTTTTCTTACTGCTATTAGCCATATTCACTCCATTTTTCACTGCACAACTTTTAGAATTTTTCTTTTTCCTTTTACAAGCCATAGCCAACTTCAGTAATTATAAATTACAAACCCTAATTTGGCCATGGAAGTTGATGAAGAAACTGAAGAATAACGAAAAAATGGTTGATAGAGATGAACCAGGGTTTTAACTATAGGGTTTTAGCCTCTAGGTTTCACAGATTTTTTATGTATACCTTTCTTGTTTTATCTTTTCCATTTTTTAATTTATTTTTTTTTATAAAGGAAAAACCTTTTTATGAATTGTGTATATAAATTACTTTTAGAATAAAATATCTACCGACCATTAATCCGGTTCGGTGCCTTGGTGGACCGTGGACAAACCATCACGGTTGGACCGGGATGAAAGTATCAATTCTCGAATTGAAGGTAAAATTGTCATATTTAGTGCCTTAAGTTTTTTACATTGTGCAAAATAAAATATATATTTTTATCTATAATTTTTTTCAATAATTTAATTTTTATGTAGGTTAAAATATATTCTTATTTTTATTATTTATAACTTTTTAAGTTATTTTAAAATTAAATAATAATATGGAGAATAATTGATAAATTTAATTTTAATTAAATTTATATTTAACTTTTATTTTAAATAAAAAAACTAGAATTATAAAAATAAAGTTATTTTTCATGAAGTTTATTAAAAGAAATTTACAATATATTTCTGAAAGTTAAGTTTACTAATCCTACTCAGAAAGTTGTATTATAGGATCACATGATGTGCATGTTTTGTATTTTTTGTCTTTTAGGATCACATGATGTGCATGTTTTGTATTTTTTGTCTTTTCTTCTTTAGGTTAAGGTTGCTGCAGTAGGCACCTTACTATATATATATATATATATATGTTGGTAGATCAACGCTGCTGTTATAATCATTATTATGAATTTTTAATCAAGAAGCTATGCAGATAAAGTTCATTATTTCCTTGCTTTTATGAATTATTCTTTCATGGTATCAGAGTCTAGGCTTTGATTATCCTCTGGTTATGGCAGACGAAGACATGTCCTCTATCTCTGGCCCCACTGCAACCATAGAGGGAGCCACGATTCAACTTTTATATCCACAAAGTCACTTAGTGTCAGTAAAGCTTAATAAAGCAAATTTCCTGGTGTGGAAAACACAGATCTTGACTGCCATTAGAGAATATGGTCTTGAAGAATATCTCAGCTTGGATGCACATATTCCTGATAAGTTTGTGGTTGATAACACTTAGTCTTATGTAATTCATCAGGCCGTTACCTTATGGAATAGGCAAGATCAAAATTTAGCATCTTGGTTGTTATCTTCATTGTCTGAAAACATATTGCCTTTGATGATTGGTTTGAATACATCCTCTGAAATCTGATCAGTGCTTGAAAAGAATTTTGCTCACAGTCAAAGGCCAAAACGTTGCAGTATAAACTTCAACTACAAACCACTAAAAAGGGAAATATGAGCATTAAAATGTGTTGTGATTTGCTTGCCACCACTGGAAATTTTGTGAATGAAAGTGATCATGTCATGCATATTTTAGCTGGTTTAGGTCCAGAGTATGATTCAATTGTTGTAACTGTGACTGCTGGAGCTAGCACTTTTGGTTTAAATGATGTTCAAGCTTTATTGTTGAGCTTTGAAGCAAGGCTGGAAAATAGCATGAGTGTTAGTGCAGGAGATATGATAAATACAGATGGATCTCAACCATCTGTGAATCTTGTAGCTCAATATGGGAATTACAGAAGGAACTTTAGCAATCAATCTTATGCTACAAGAGGAAGATGCAGTAATGGTTTCAAAGGAGGAAGGAGAGGTGCTTTCAGAGGTAGAGGTGGCAGAGGTCAAGGATCAAAAATAATTTGCCAAGTTTGTCATATTTCTGGACATTCAGTAGATAGATGTTGGCATAGATATGACCAATCATATGGTGCACAATCTGGATTTCAGAAGAATGATAGCAATACAGTTGTTGGTGTTCAAATCAGGAATCCCTCATTGAATATGGTACACATGCCCAGAAACAACAACTCAAATGAGGAAGGATGGTGGTATCCTGACTCAGGAGCTTCATCTCATGTTACAAGTGATCTGAACAGTCTGCAATCTCCTTCAGAATATAATGGTCCTAACAAGTTGCAAATGGGGAATGGTCAGAATGAGCGCATCAGCCACATAGGTAATGGTTCCTTGCATTGTGTGCAATTTGATAAAATGTTTCATCTTAATGATCTGCTACATGTGCCTGGAATAAGTAAAAACTTAATAAGTGTTTCAAGATTTACTCATGACAATAATGTGTATTTTGAATTTCATCCCATATTTTGTCTCGTTAAGGACCAAGCTACTCAACAAGTTCTTCTCAAAGGAGTAGTTAAAGAGGGGCTATACAGGTTCAAACTTCAGTCATGGTAGTGAATCAAGAAGCAAGGAAGCTTAGTTTAAATTTAATCCTTATATTTTTGCATCTTCAGTTTGTAATAACCTGGATATCAGTATGTGGCATAAGAGATTTGGGCATTGTAGTTATGACATTGCCAAGAAGACTCTTAGGGACTGTAATATCCTTTTCAGCAATAAAAATTGTGATTCCAGCATTTGTCATTCATGTATCCTTGTAAAGAGTCATAAGCTTCCTTTTGCTAATTCTAAAAGTGTTTCAAAGGCTCCTTTTGATCTTGTTCATTCAGATCTTTGGGGGCCAGCTCCTATACAATCTGTGAATGAGTATAAATATTATGTTACATATGTTGATGATTATACAAGGTACAATTGGATTTATCTTTTGAAACTCAAGTCAGAAGTGTATGACACTTTTATTCACTTTCACATTATGGTACAAACACAGTTTAAAACTAAAGTAAAGGTTGTTCAGAGTGATGGAGGAAGTGAATATAAACCTCTGAGTGTCTTCTTCAAGGACAATGGAATTTTGCACAGGATTTATTGCCCTTACACACCACAACAAAATGGTTGTGCTGAAAGGAAGCACGGGCATGTAGTGGAGATGGGTTTAGCTTTGCTTGCTCAATCAAACATGCCTCTTAAATTATGAGATAATTCTTTTACCACAACAGTGCATTTAATTAATAGGTTACCAACCAAACCTATTCATTTCATATCTCCCTTCCAAAAATTATTTGAAAAGAAGCCAGATTATTCTATGTTGAAGGTTTTTGGATGTTTGGCCTATCCACATATGAAGTCATACAACAATCATAAGCTGGAGTTCAGGGCTGAAGCAGGAGTTTTTATTGGATACAATTCAGAATATAAGGGTTATAAAATTTTGCTTTCCACAAGAAAGGTTATTGTCTCAAGGCATGTGGTATTTGAAGAGAACATTTTTCCCTTTGTCAAAAGAAGGTAATGCAGGTACTGAAAACATAGAGTCTTCAAAGGATGTTTTTAGTTCTTGTGAACCAACTATTGCTAGTTTCTCAGCATTCACTTCTCAGAATCTACAAGTTGAAGCCCCATCTAATAAAGATCAACATCAAGTCTCATCCTTTGATCAAAGTGATTCATGTTCTGATAAAAGTCTTGAAACTATACCTTTGGAAGTTTATCTGCCTATGTCAAGAGAAAATCTACCTGATTCTATTTCACAGCATAGTTTTGAGAATGATGTGACAATCACTAATAAACATTCTATGGTGACAAGGAGTAAAACAGGTATATATAAGCCAAAGATTTTATCTGCTGTTTTGACATATTTGGATGAACCTAAAAGTGTTGAAGAAGCTATGATGAAGCCTTACTGGAAGAAGGCAATGAAAGATGAATATGAAGCACTTTTAAAGAATAAGACATGGACTTTGACAACACTGCCTAAAGGAGCTAACTTGATTGGTAACAGATGGGTTTTCAAAGTTAAGAAAAATGCAGATGGAGGTGTTGAAAGATATAAGGCCAGACTTGTGGCACAAGGTTTCACTCAAACAGCAGGTTTTGACTATCAAGAAACATTCTCACCTGTAATAAAACCAACAACCATCAGAATCATGCTCTCATTGGCTTTAAATTATTCCTGGAAAGTAAGGCAGCTAGATGTTAGCAATGCCTTCCTAAATGGAGAATTGATAGAGCAGATACACATGAGGCAACCAAAGGGATTTGAGCAGGAAGATAAGTATTTTTGTAAGCTACACAAAGCACTTTATGGGCTTAAACAAGCCTCAAGGGCCTGGTATATGAAGGTTAAGAATACACTGTCATCTTTTGGTTTTGAAAATTCCAAGGCTAATAGCTTCTTGTTCTGGTATGATAAGAATGGTCTGAAGGTTTACATTTTGATCTATGTTGATGACATACTTGTGACAGGAAATTGTGAGAAGGGTGTTGATAGATTGATTGAAAGAATGAGGCAGAACTTTTCCTTGAAGGACGTAGGAGAAATCAATCATTTTCTAGGAATTGAAGTTTCTAGGACTCAACAAGGATTTCATCTCTGTCAAAAGGAGTATATCAAGAAGTTACTAGAGAAAGCAAATATGCAGCAGGCAAAACACATTCCTACACCTATGATTAGCAACTCACATTTGTCAAGGCATGTTGCGACACTTGTTAAAGATCCACAACTATATAGAAGTGTTGTGGGAGCACTTCATTATGTTACAATAACCAGACCTGAAATAAGCTTTGCAGTGAATAAAGTAAGCCAGTACATGGCTAATCCCTTGGAGCCACACTGGAAGGCAGTAAAGAGGATTTTAAGATATCTTGGAGGAAGCACAAGTTATGGATTGAACTTCTGCAAATCTGAGCATTTAAATATAACCGGTTTTTGTGATAGTGATTGGGCCACTGACATTGATGATAGAAGATCAATAACCGGGTATTGTGTATACATTGGACAGAATCTTGTATCTTGGTCTAGCAAGAAACAACAATGTGTCTCAAGGTCAAGCACTGAAGCCGAATATAGGAGTTTAGCCCATGTTATCTCTGAAATTTCTTGGATACAACACTTACTTGATGAGTTTAAGGTTGTACATACAAGAATTCCTCAAGTCTGGATAGATAACCAGAGTGCAATTTATTTGTCCTCTAATCCTATTCTTCATGCTAGAACTAAACACATAGAATTGAATTATCATTTTATAAGGGAAAAAGTTGCAGCTGGGAAGATACAAGTGAATTATATTCCTTCCTCAGAACAAAATGCAAACATCTTAACAAAGCCTTTAAGTTTACAATTCTTCACCTAGTTGCGAAGGAGTTTAACAGTGGATTTGCACCCGATGTTCGAATTGAGGGGGCGTGAAAGTCAAATTTACTAATCCTACTCAACATGACAACTGTATTATAGGATCACGTGATGTGCATGTTTTGTATTTTTTGTCTTTTCTTCTTTAGGTTAAGGTTGTTGCAGTAGGCACCTTACTATATACACACACCATATATATATATATAATATATATATATATATAATATTATATATATATATGTTGGTAGATCAGCGCCGCTGTTATGATCATTATTATGAATTCTTAATCGAGAAACTATGCAGATAAAGTTCATTCTTTCCTTGCTTTTATGATTTATTCTTTGAATTTCATGTAATTAATTTTTTCGTAAATATATTGAATAGTTTCGTATATATTTCTTTTTAATGTTCGGTGAATGAATAATGTAAATTTGTTTTAAAAAAATTAACATATTTAATATAATTTTACTAAAATCACATGGTTAATTTTAAAAAAAATTAAAAATTATTTTATGTTTGTTACGATATAAGATTTGAGACATTCTAAATTTTATCTTTAAAAAAGTTTAAATTTTAAAAAATATATTAATTTAATCATACTTTTTTAATTGATTAAAATTACTAAACTATTTATTAATTTTAATATTTTTTTTGTATAAAATTAGTTTTGAAAACAAGAAAAAACACTTATCCAAACATAAATTTGGATTTGTAATAAATTCACGGTTTAGGAGTAAATATATATACATTTTTAATTCATGAGTAAATATTTTGTATTGATTTAAAAAAAAAAAAGGAATAATGACTCACAATTTAAATTAATCATGATATATAATATTTAACTTTCAAATTAAAAATTTATCAATCTTTTTTTTTTTAAAAAAAGATATTATCCAGTAGAAAGTAACATGTAACATCTGAAATTACATTAAAAATTCGTAAATTTGAAACGAAATAAATAAATAAACAAAAAAAATATTTTTTCCACTCAATCTTTTTCCACCTGAGCAAGAAGAAGGGAGATCAAGAAAAACGACACCGGTCTGAACTCAAAAGGTTTTTTTTTTTTTTTTTTATAATTAATAAGAATTTGAACTCAAAAGTCAGAAATGCACTGGAAAGGAAACATGGTATGACAAACTGCTCTCTCTATGGTAGTATCCATTTGTGCTTATTTTTAAGTTTTAGAAATCTTTGTCTATACTTTTCATGGAGTTAAAGATTGAGAGAAAACAACTTAGAAAGAAAAAAAGAAAAAAAGAAAAAAAAATTAGAATAGGAAACTGAAAAGTTAATGAAATTCCATGAAAATGTGCTTCACTTGGCTTTAATTTATAGGATTTTGGTGTTTATGGTACAGCAGCGCTAATTGGTTTCAAATTGTTGAGTCTGACTAGGGTTGTAGTAATGTGATTTATGTAATTTTGGCTACATTGTTATTTTTCTATTTAGTTTGTGTTGGAAATTGTGATTGTTAGAAAGATTGTGTGGAATTAGGGTACCGGATTAGGGTTTATTCTATTATGCTGTGTCAAGGAAATAGCTTCAGAAGATCTCTTCTCAAGTAGGTGATGCTCTTGGGTTTGCTTTCTTTTTTGTGAATTGAATATGAGATGAACAAGAATTGGTTTGTTAAGTTACAATACTTCGATTAATGGTCTTTTGGATCAAAAGGGACATCTGAAAATTTGTCTTTTAGCTTAGATCAGATTGTTATAACTGATATCTTGATAATTGAGACCACTAAGCTGGTGGCTAGGAAATGATTTTTTTATACTTTGCCTTGTTTTTTCCTTTATTTTCCTCTTTGTGCTCTACGCCTGATGAATATTTTTAGTAAGATAGAATAGCACCATAATACAGGCAACTTAGCTAGGTTGTTCTCTGAAAAAAGATCCACAGCTTGAAATGTGCATTTATCAGTTTATAACGGCAATGTTTTCATATGGTTATTATGTATGGCCTCTTATGCTATAATTCTCTACAATCAGCTTAGTTAGAGCTTGCTAGTCTTCTCTTCCTCACTTGTTTGTGTCATTTGTGGTTTTTCAACAGGAAAAGGAGGCAAAGAAGGAAGCGTTTAGAAAATATTTGGAATCTAGTGGAGTTCTTGATGCACTGACTAAAGGTTATCATATATAAATCCTATTGATTTTCCACAGAGCGATTGTTTTCATATTGATGCTGTTTCTTGCTAATGGTTTTATGCTATAATGTAGTTCTTGTTGCACTTTACGAGCAAAATGACAAACCTGCTGCAGCAGTCGAGTAAGTATTATTCGGTTGCCTTAGAACAAGTTATATTACGCATTCAAACTGCATGCTGAACTCTGCAAATTGTTCGTAAATGCTTTATATTTCTTAATTTTGAGACAATGGAATCTTGATTCTGAACTACCATACGTGGTAGCATGTTGGATAAATGAGAAGTGCTTGACTTGACTGCAATTGTCATGTGTGCCTATTACTTCACTCACACCTATCATATATATATATATATGCCTGTGTCTCTGTCTATGCCATGACTGAGAGATTATCATACTCAATTTGCCAGTTTCATTCAACAAAAGTTAGGTGGTCCAACAATGTCAGATCATGAAAAACTACAAGCTGAATTATCAGATTTGCAAACAAGATATAATGAGCTCCTTGCTGCCCATCAAGAAACCTGTAAGGAGGTAAGGTGTCATCTGCTATTCTTGTTTGTCTCTGGTTGTTTCTGTTTTATATGCTATGGATGGATGAATCTCCCATGTGTTTGATAAACTTTCATTATACAACAATTTTGCATTAATTGATTATCTGGACGATTGTTGAAATTCAGGAGGCTTCTAGCTCTTCTTGGTTGTAAGTATCTTATAGAATATTCACTTTTGGAGTACTAATCCACTTGAATGAAATATTCAGCAAGCACATATGATAAATATGCTATATAGCTATTGGAGATTGTATCTCAAATTAAGATTCACTGGATTTGCTTCCAACAATAGCTGAGGAAAAAAAAAAATCTGCAAATGTTTTTTTATTCTCTTTTTAACTTAATCCTTTAGAAGTGAAGGTATATATGCAGACTTTGGGAATTCATTTTCATGTTTCAAATAAAGTGATCAGAGAAGTTTATAACTCATTTAGGTTGATTAGTTCCCCTTCTCGGCTGTAGGCTCTTTTGGTTGCTTTAGATTACAATTTCTAAGTACAGTTCCATCAGTTATACTTATGCTCCTTGCAGCTTGAAGAACTTAAGGGTTCTCGTGTTGATGGATCTTCAAGAGAGACGGTTGAGGGGAGACCTTCCAGTGAAGGGCCGTGAAGAAGCAATGTAATCCACTAGTTTTACTGCATTGTCATTTCCATGTCTTAAGTGCATATTCATTTTTTCCAGTGAGAGGTATGTGCACCTCAAAGGCATTATATTCGTATATGCTGTGTTTGGGACGGAGGGAGAAGCAACTTAAGAAGTTTCTTATTGGACTAATTTGGTTAGTTAAAAACCTCTTCAGTACTGAAGGATAAACCGTTCCTTTTCCTTTTTTTGAGTGAAAACAAATTTTAAGTGAATAGTAATATCAATTAGTATTTGGTATTATCCAGTGGTTTACATTTAGGAGAGAATAAAGGAAGATTGTTGTGCAGTTAAAACGATCAGATAAGTTTGTGTCTATTACAAGATTGATTTACTATTTTCCACTAATTTCTTTTTGTAAAGGAAAGAGGGAGGGGAAAAAAGAAAAATCATACAAATGTGAACTATGTCTTCATGGAAAATAGTTCACAGGTGAGCATATCATCCATGGATGTTGCAGACCTACCAGCACCCAAAACTGGAACAAGGTTGAAAATCGGCTCACTACCAACGCTTGTTTTCTGGTTCACTTCAGCGAAATCCTTGAATACACTGTTAAAAATAGATGACAGTGTTCCAAGGGAGACGGCAAAACTCGATGTGACATATATCCTCAATGTCTGCAGAAAGGTATATAGAAGGATAAGACAATTTGTAATATGAAGCCACGTCAGAAAATTTGCTAGATAATAAACAAATAAAAGAAACATGATATGTAATCTTTTATATATATATATATAAAACTTCATGGAAAGAAACAAACCGTCACATCATTCCAGGAGAACTGCTGTTCAGAAAGAATTTCATCCAGAAGATGGAAGCAAAATTTTGCTACTCTCTCCATCTGTTCATTATTGAGGGCTTTGTTGTCTGCATCATCATCAACTGGTTCCAAGGTGGAACAGATTTTTGCAACATGACTTCCTTTAACAGATAGGATAGCAGCACATAGTTCTCCAGGAATAACATATTTCTGCAGGCATTCAGCATGCCAGCTTTCATGCTGAAAACCCCCATAACTCAGTGCCTTAGAACAGCATACAACAGCAGCATCAGCCAAAGTTGTTCTCTTCCTTCCTCCTGCATAAAGCAAGGGTTTTACTTCTACAAAAGCTCTGCACAAAAAAGATAAGCAAAACTATTAATTGTAGGAACAGTATATAATACTCTGTGAAAAGCAAGTGTGAAACATAGAGCATCTTACCCAAGGAAGATCATAAGCAATTTCAACAAAGATATATATTAAATAGATCAGGAAAATCAGAAAACAAGTGTCACTCAAAGCATGAATAAACAAGACGATGATACTCACCTTTTTGGCAAATCTGGAACTAAGACATATAGAAACATGGGATCAACCACATCAAACAATCTTTCGTCATCCAAAGTCTTTGATTTCCTTTCTTTGCGAAATATGTTTGCATTCCTCTCAATAGCACTCCTGTCTGATTCATTTATAGAGCTTGAACAGTAAATGATAAAGAGAATACAGGAGGTTGATATTGAACAGTCAAAGCATCTTGCCACGGCTTCACTGTTCTCAAGTGCCTGCTCGAGCTCAGATGTAGGACCTCCACTAACAAGTAACATTGTTGGCGGATCAAGGCCTAGTTGACCTGCCATGTATAGTACATTCTTGTGCAATGTTGCCTGGAGTAGTACAAAGAAAGTAAACCTGTTAGTTCATACTTCACAAAAAGTCACCCTTAAGAACCAATAATCATGAGGCACGAAATATAGGTTTAAACAAAAAGGAACAACCAAACATGGGTAATCACAAGTGGAGGAAGCACGAACTAGGTGTATCAGTTTCTAGTGTAGAAAATTGCTGAAAGGAAAGACAGTTTGAGTGGGGAAAGAAAAGTTAATAACCTGACTGTATGGACCTATACAACTAGGAGCCCAGCTGGAAATACTCTGTACATGCAAAACCCTTTTAGTGTCATCATCTGCCACCAACACTTCAATATACCCCATCCCTAAACCAGCTTGCAACAGAGGAAGCTCAATTGTAGAGCGTGATGGTACACCAAAACGACACTTATCCTGAGTAATGAATCTGACATATGTTTCATTTGCAATAGCAAACTTATTCATATCAGCAATATATAGATGAATATATAGTACATTCTCCCAAGAATAACGGGATTCAGCAAGTTTCAATTCAATCTTTGTTAAAACAAGCACTAGGTCTGCCTGCAAATCTGCCAAGGAAAAAGTTTAGATCCCAGGGTATCAAATGTTAAACAATCAAGCAAAGCATTCATTACCTGTTGATGTTTTAGATGTATCTTGCAACCAGCAAGAGATGGTAAAGATTTTCTCTTGTTTGGTTTTTGAAATGTGGAGCTTAGGGTCATCGACTTTTGCTAGACTTGCAGTAAAATCAGTAATAGGGCTTGTAGCTTCATGCATACTCGGGCAATCCCCAAGCACTTCAGTTACCATATCAGATTCCTCCAGACTGTTGCCATTGCTCTTGTTACTCTCAACTGAAGACACATTATCCCACTTCTGCTCCAAGTGGAATGCCACCGGATGAAGGATCCCAACTGAACATATGGGATCTGAAGAATGTAAGACAACTTGAAAATCATCTAGCACGATGCGAGCATTCTGAAAAAGTTTTGAATATTAAGCGCATGTATCTTGCGGTTTCTCTGCAGAGTGGTTAAAGTTTTGAACCATATGAAGAATTGCCATTGAAGATCATAAAGTTAACACTCACTTTAAATAAGGGACAGTCAAGAGTTAATGTTTCATATTCTCCTCCTTCTCCACAAACGTTAATTCCATACATCCTGCCAGATTGGTCCATAAAATAATTTTGTAATGGCTAAATCTAAAGGATGATAACCAAAAAGCTTGAAAAGAAATCACATACTCTTTCAGTTTGTGAAGATAGCAATCCAAGGATGAGAGTTCCTTCCCCAAGTGCTTTGAAGGGTCCAATCCCATAGCGGCAACCTAAATCATTAAGAGAATGTGGTAATTCCAAAGAGGTAAAATAATGTGACCAAATAATTGTCGTGGAACGTTGAGTACCAAGAAATCATAAACAATCTACATTACAGCAAGCCTAATAGAAAATTACATATTAGAGAATCGTAAGCTCATAAAAGTATTTCTGTCATTTTAATTAATGATGGATGCAAAGGAATTCATGCAACATGTGAAAAATATTTTTATACCTATATGCTGAACTACCAGCATACTAAAAGAAATGTTTGAAGGCCTTATGTTAATAATTCATAAGGTAAACCACAGCCTTACTTTTACTGTATCAGTAGATTTTATTCCCCTTATGTATTTGGTCACAATATGTTATACCTATCAACCTTAACTCAAAACCTCCATTTGTTTTTCAATCTAGTAGATGGAAGCAATTTCTACCATGTAGAACTAGTTGAAGGTAAAGAACTGCAAATATAATCTAGACGCATCCACTTTTTTGCAAGTATATGCCTGCAGCAAAACTTCAAAGAAGAGTTTACCAGGAGACTTAATTTTTCAAATTATGTGCATGAGTTGCAGTGTCTTGCAGATCCACAATGAAATGCTGATTTAAGTAAATGTTATAAAAATACAATTTCACATAACCTACTAATTTCTTTTAAATTTTAAAATATACATCACAAATTCAATTAAGTACGAGAATTCAACAGGAACTAAATATATAGCAAACTTGAAGGCAATAATTCTTATCATACCTTTACTGTGATAGCAACAATTCCAGTTGTAATCTAGTGGACACAGAAAGAAACACTATTTAGAATCAATAGCCTAATATGTCAAAGATTTGCCATCAATATGATTAAAATTGTAACATATTACCATGTCATGAAGGAGTAATGACTGATCTTGCTTCCACAAATAAGCCAAAGAAACAAGTCCTAGCCTTGAACATACACTTTCAACCCGCAGTCTTTGGTAGTCAGATGCAATTGCACCAGAAGACACAGCTCCAACAGATGGTATACGCTGTTTCACTTCATTCAATAATATAAACATATCTTCAACCTCATCCCCTGGTGTTTTGTTGTAGTTGAGCCCATGATGCCTATGATATCCAAACATGACCAGTTCACCAACCCAACCACCCCCAAGAAAATGATAAGAACAAAAAATTCAAAGGTATGCTAAGCATGTGTTTAGCTTCCTTTTTAAGTTTTGAAAAAAGAATGTACAGTAGAAAAATATATTTAAAAGCATACCTAGTGGATCCTTTTATACGTCTCCTGAATAGTGGAAGCCCCATGCATTTTGCATAGCCAATAACTATTTGATGGCCAACCTGCAGAGATGATCAGATTGACCCAGCAAATGAGCATGTGGAGAATTAAGGAACACAAATATTAACACAGGCCTATTACAGCTCAAGTGTGGGTTTCTGGAATCATTTCACATGACATATAATGCTGGAGAATCTCTCTCTCTCTCATGCAACAAAGACGCACAATAAAGAAAGAAACTTATATGTGAAGCCAATGATCAACTTCTTCAAAGCTATGGGAAGCTCTGAGAGGTGTTCTCAATTTTTGGCGAGGATAGCACTCACTAGCTCCATCTTCCCTCTCCACAAATCAGAGAACTAGAGCTCAAACTTTTGCAGTTGTCAGCAATGAGCATATGTTGATTAGAAATTGGTTTCTGGTATAGACTGTCATCTTTTGCTATGGAATACACTGATATAAGAAGAAGTTGACCAATTGCACACATTCATCCGGGAAAACCCTACCTTGTGGCTGCCAGTTTAACTGAAACTTTGATGTCAGGAGAAGGTTGTTTGACTAATCTACACAGAGACTACTGAGGCGAAGTATGGAGTCCTTGGGGTGGAACTTGGCCTGTTCCAGATCCTTTTCAGCAGAAGCAGATGAAAAATTTCTGGAAGTGAAAAAGACTTGATCTTTCAATCCACAAAAGGTGATAATTTAGGTAGATGCCCTCAATGTTATCCAGATATCTAGTGGGCCTCGTGAGAATCAGAGTGATGGCACTGAAGATGAAGACTTTTGTTCCAAGTATTTTTCTTTTCATTTAAATAACAATGGAATTCCTACTCTGGCAATGCAAAAGCTCCAACACTGGATATCTAAGCTCCGGAAAGCTTTATTTTGAATGTCTTGACAGTCTTCCTAGCATTGCTTGCTCAGAAGATGAATCTGAGTTGACCAACTGTGGCCAATCTTGTTGATTCTAATGCTCTGATACTCACTTCAAATGTGTCTCTCAGTGTATGAACTCTGGGAAAGCTACCAATTTGGCTCAATACAAACGACCAGAAAACTGGTTATGAGTCAGTTACTTATAATCAGAGATGTCAGCGTATTTCTTTCAAAAGCTTGATTACAAAGCAGTCACGTGTTTGTAGCTGTTAAAATCCAAATCAGTCCCAGTCTGTTAGAACCTGTCAATATCCTCAGAATCAACCATTTACCGGAAAAGTTTAAGTTCAGATCATTCTAAACCCCCAAGAAAACAGTAACTCTTCAGCTAGAACAATCATCACATTAATAAGCAAGAGAAAAGCAATAAAAATCCAGAAAATATACTATTAAAAAAATTTGTTATTAAAACAGAGCCATACAGTTTGATACATGTAGCTATCGAGCTCGTCCGCTGCATCATCCTCCGGTAATAAATTCGCCAAGGCAACTATCTGAAATTCCCATTCTTGACAGTTGTTGATATGCAAAATATATGTATAAATAGTTAAAGAGGAAGAGGAAAAGTTTGGGAGTGTGAACCTCGTGACCATATTGGAGACATTTCATCATCGCATAGCAGCTATCCTTGCCGCCGCTCACTAACGCCACCACCTTCATATTACCGTTGCCGGCCGATGCTGTTGCAGAACTGGAAACGGAGTGACGATTGTTTTACTTGACTGTGTTTTCTTTCTTTTATCTGCACAACTTGAGGACCATTTTTAGCAAAAAAGATCTCTTTTTTTCTTCTTCTTGTAAGAAGTCTTCAAGCCGATTTGGGTTAAGCCCATTAAATGAAACTCGGCCCAAAATTAATATAGATAATTATTCAATTTTATTTTTTTATTAGATAATTGCTCTTTTATGCATCATTTTATTTATTTATTTACTTCTATTATTAATATTTTAAGACTTTGAGAAGTCAATTATTTAAATTAATTTTTTCATACTTAAATATATCTTTTACTCATTTAATTATTAAAAAAATTTTAAATTATAAAAAAGAGCCGTTAATCTGATAATAAAAACAAAAATTATATAAAAATTTTAACGTAAAAAAATTTAAAATTTATTTATTTTTAATTTTATATATGAATTTAAATATTTCAATGTCGGAGCTAGTAAAAGTTTTATTAGATTAAGTGAAATAATGACAATTAATTTAAAATTAAATAAGATTAAATTAATAACATTTATTTATTGATTTATCTTAAAATTTAAAATTGAAACATTCCTTGGGAAGGAAAAGAATACCATTAACCCAATTATAGAGTATGCTATAATAACTTCACATTTTTCCTTATAAAGAAAGTTCTTCCAAAAATGGAAACAAGAAGGAAAAAAATTGGTAAAAGGTCATAAAAACCCATCAGGCGCCATCCACGTGCCGAAGAGAAGCGCCCAGTCCCAGCCCGGGTGCCGCTGGGCTTCTAGCTAGAGAGAGAAATAGGCCCTAAATCCGTTCCATTTTCCACCCGTTCCGTCCAGTCCAGAAGTTCTTTCCCCCATCCTTTCCATTCTTTTCTTTTTCCCATTTATTTTATTTTTATTTTTTGTGGTTTTTCAGGTGTCATTACAAGAACAATCCTTACATTTCATTTTCATATTCTATGTATACATTCATCACTTTCTCTGCATCTCTCTCTCTCTTTTTTTTTTCTTCATTTTCCTTTCTCTCCGTCTTTCACACGCAAGAGCACACTGGGTCGTCCTCAAGGGTTTCGGTTCTTCTTCGTCGGATCTCACGAATGAATTCAATTATAGGGTTTAGAAGTCTCTGAAGATCTGTAAATTTGTAGATCTTGATTCAATTTGTTATTTGGAAGTATTGAGGATTCGAAACCCGAGGCATTTGATTTTATGATTCTATATGTATATGATGCTTTTTTAAGTTTCTGTGTCTGTTGGTGGACGTGAGAATTTGTTTTTGGTCTTTGTTTTCTTCTTTTTCCCTGGTTTTTAGGGTTTGCTTGATGATTGCGAAAGCGTGGGGAGATCTGGAAATTGTATTGGATTTTAATTTGTGTCGTTGAGTATGGAGTTGGATTTTACTGGTGATGTAGCGTGTCTTGACGCTGACTTGTTGCAGCTCCCTGAGGTGTCACCTTTGGCCATCAAAGCTAATCCTTATGTTGCCGAGAAGCTCTTTGACCAATGGCTCTCATTTACTGAGACAACTTCCTTGGTAAATTATATTCACCTCCAATGATTGGATTTGTTGCTCTATTTTGACATCCATTTCCATTGACATTATTATCTCAGAGAAACCATTTGTGGATTTGATATCTCTTCCTAGAGCGGGTGGGATTAGAATCATTATGAATAGGCACACGCTGAGGAAGGGATATGTGAGGGTGGGGATTACGAATTGGAAAACAGGGAAACAGGGAAGATCATGCGACATTGGATATATATATATATATAGTGGTCCTACATTGAGGATAAATCAATTATACAATTGGAAAATGAAGATAGCCAGCCTCTAATCAATGAATTAATTTATTGGTAGATTTGGAAAATGAGAACTTGGAAAAATATTTAATTAGTGTAAACTATTTTCAGGTAGAATGAGCATTAAAATTGTCATTTTATATCCTTAAGAAGCAGGTGAAAAATGGACTTAACGGAGGTAAAGGATGCAATTTAGAATTTATTACAGACTGAAGTGAATAGTCAACGTCTCCTTGGAATTTATCGAGAACCTTTTTAATTGGAAAGTATTGTGGGAATTGCATTCTACATTTAGGCCTAGAAGCCTCTATCATTTTGATAGAGGTATTGCTTGTGAGTGACTGGCATTCTTTTTATTTGTATATGGTTATTGTCCCTATGCGTGCTTGGCTTTTGGAGAATTATGACCTCTTTGTTGAAAGAGACTTCTTTTATCTTGTAATTTTCTTGGTTGCACTATTTTATTGTCATTGAAGTGTTTTTGTTTTTATTCTTTCTATTGTTTTTTTAAATAATAATAATGGTGTGATTGGATCATGTTTCACCTCACATAAGATACCGTAAGTTTTAAGTTAGGGTTACAAATATGTAGAAAATTGATGGCAGCGAATTAGGTATGTCTGGAAATTTTGTAATGTTAAAGATAAAATATACAAGGAGTAAGTTTGTTTATTTTTCCTCAACCCTTTGAGACTGCTAATAAGTATGGAAATTTCCTAAATTAAAGGATTGAAGTGTTTAACCCTGGACTTTTTTTCTTTTCTTTTTTTTTTCTTCTAAAGTATCTACTGTCAGTATATTGTTTTTGGCTCATATTTTCTGTTCATTTATTGCTGATAAATTTATGGTTACAAGCTGCTTCATGAAACCTTTACTCCGCTGTTGCAATATCTTCCTTCTCTTTTTGAGTGGGTTTCAGGATAGTCTATAAAGGTCTTGAAAAATTATAAGTATAAGTTTGGCTGAAAGAAAGTATCTTTAGATTTGGAGAATTGGGGAGCTGACGTGCCTTTAATGTATGAGATCAGGCATGTCCTCAATTTGTAATACTCTTTTGTGGTTATGAAAGTTAATCTATATGTGGTAGTGTGGGTTCTGGTGATTCTGTGCCTCTATATTGGTCGATGTCCTATAGCGGGAAAACCATACTGCAAATGCTAATGTTCTTTTATGTGGTAATGCTGCAAGTGCTAATGTGTAGTGGGTTCTGGTGATTCTGTTCCACTTGGTCTAGTACCTCTCTATTGTTAGGTGTCCTGTTGTGCAAGCCCATTCTACGAATGCTAATATGATTTTTATATCAGTAATGCAATTCATTGTGGCCTTAATCTTCTTTCTTTTCTTGCAATACAGGTAAAATCCTTGCTTAACAGTGCCAGAGCAGGTGGTCCTTTAAATGTTTCTGGATCATTGTCTAGCCCAAATGCTGCTACTAGTAATTCATTACCTTCCATGTTTCCTGCTGGTAGCACTCCTCCACTTTCACCAAGAAGTTCATCAGGCTCTCCTCGAACTCTGAAACAAAGGGCTGGCCCTTCTGTTTTGGGTTCTCCTCTTAAATTAGTCAATGAGCCTGTGAAAGAGCTGATACCTCAGGTTTTGAAAATTCTTTGATTTTTCCCCCTTCTTCTATCTATTTATTCTTCTTAGTAGTATTATTTCTTTAATGCACTTGACAAGTTCTTATTGCAGTTCTATTTTCAAAATGGTCGCCCAGCCCCAAATGAATTGAAGGAGCGCTGTTTATTTAGGATCAATCAGTTCTTTTATGGTCACATGGATGGATTACAAATGCATGGTAAGACTTTGTTTGAGGTGAACCAACTAATCATATGTATGGTGCAATTAGTGTTTCCTAATTCTTTATTTATTATTTCTTTCACATGCTACATTTGATTCCAGAATTTAAGCCTGTTACCAAGGAAATATGTAAGCTTCCGTCATTCTTCTCCGCTGCTCTGTTCAGAAAAATTGATGTTGATTGCACCGGTATTGTGACCAGGTATGGAGTCTTTGAGTTACTGCAAATTATGGTTAACCATTTCATAATATGATGCTTATAGGATAGGGATTAATCGTTCTTATTATTCTCAACTTTAATCTTATTTGTGTTAATGATTTGTATTTTTGTTTGTACTGTGGTTGCGGACACAAATCAATCGAAAAATCAAATTTTATGCTGTTGTTATATTTGTGGTACTGCTGGTTTAATGGTTGTATTTGGAAAAAGCATTGACTTTCATTACTGTAGTCTTGTTTAGTAGAATTCAATTGCAGGAAAAGAATTGTCTGCTGATAGTTTCATAGTCATCCTAAGTGTAACCTTTATGAAACTGCAAGCAGTAATGAATTCATTTGCTAAAGATGTTGGCATATGTTGTTATAGTTCTGGTGATTCCTGAGCCAGAAAGTTTGACAGCTTCTGTATTCTGTGTTCTTGTTATGTCCCTCTCTGTTCACCAAATTGATGAGCTCCATGAAGTAGGGTGTATATTTCAACTGGATCCCTGTGTATGGGTGCGAAATGAACTCTATATATATATATATATATATATATTTTTTTTTTTTTTCTATTTAGAAAATAGATGGGAATTATTTCTGAAAGTCACCATTGTCACAGAGTTAATATGGAAGAAGTAAAAGCTATAGTAGTTTTCATGATTAGTTGTTGGAATTGATAAAATTTTATGCTTCTTTCTTTAAGGAGATTCATATAATACTAAAGGGTTAGAGAAAAGAGTTTTTAAGCTAGTATCTTGAATATTTGCAATTCCTTGTTTGTTGTATATTGAATAACTGAGACATCCATGTTGCTTTTAAACATGTATCTCATCTTATCACTGTTCTATTGCTGGCAACATTTCATTTTAAAACTTGATAATTCTCTCTCAAGTGATGTAACTTTGACTACAGAGGAAAGTATGTGGGGAAAGCCTTCAATTAGAGCTTTTCTTTCTTACAAATATAAACTTTTAACTTTTTAAAATTATAATTTAAATTCTCAATAATCTCAATGCTATTTTTTTTAGAGAGATGTTACATAGGAAATAATTGTTTTTGTAGCACACCCTCATTATATAGTGATATTTTCTAGGATATGTTTACCTTATTTTGTGAAATGACCTCTGCAGAGATGCCTTTGTTGAGTACTGGATCAATGGCAATATGCTGATTAAAGATACTGCTACACAGATGTACGCAATATTGAAGCAGCCAGATCTTAAGCACCTGGTGCAGGTGAGTTTTTCTATTTTATGTACATTGTTTCATTTGGGACTCAAATAGCCTAATCCTAATAACTTGTATGTTCCACTTTTTAATATGACTTCAAATGTTGATCATGGATACAGTAGATGCATTTGACAGTTTCAGGCATATAATGTTTAGTGGATGTGTCTACGTATTTTTTGACTTCTTTTTAACTTGCATATATCAACTTCACTTGCATAGGAGGACTTCAAACCTGTGCTTCGAGAACTTTTGGCAACTCACCCTGGATTGGAGTTCTTACAGAGTACACCTGAATTTCAAGAAAGATATGGTATCTTCTATTTATTTGGTCATGTTTTCCCCTCAGCTCATTATTAGTTTGCTTTTGTCTGCTAAGTTGATAGATCTCCTTCATCCAAAATGTGTGGGTCCATTTGTATAAGCATTTTTTTAAGGAAAAATTAATATTCTAAATTTTGATCAACTTTAACATATTTAATAAGTAAATTTTCATGTGTTAATTAAAATTTTAATATATGGAAATATTGAATGTTCAGGTCTAATTCAGTTTCCTGCCAAAATTTAAATAGATTTTTTCTTTTTTTGAATTTCTTTTGAAGGAAATGCTTGTCCAAATGGACCCTTAAAATAATAATGTTTTATCCATCTAAAATCATACTAACATCTTCTTCGAAATTTTAAAGATTTATGTTATGCTACATGGTCCTAATAATAAAGATAATATAGTAATGCTTTTGATGTTGAGGATTGAATAATCAGTAGCAGTGGTTACAACTTATTTTAGTACAGTATGTTTTGGCTTAGATTTAAGAAATTGTTCAGTGAAAGTGTAGAGTTGCTCTAGTTAGTGACTTTAGATCCTGTCTCAAACTTGTTTGATGGTTAATGTTAGAGTAGATGGATTTATGCTTGCATATTGTTGTAGCTGTTTTCACTGCCTTGTATCACTGTTATTTTCTTAGAAGCTTCATATGTTTCTTTTCCTATTGCATCTTAACAATTTATTTTATTGAATTTGCCAGCTGAAACTGTAATATTCAGAATATTTTACTACGTGAATAGATTGGGTAATGGCCGTCTTACCCTTAGAGAGCTAAAACGTTCAAACTTAATTGGTGCAATGCAACATGCTGATGAAGAAGAGGATATTAACAAGGTTTTAAGGTAGGTGCTTATTTCTTTAGCCTAGTTTGCCCCCTGTTACTACTAAAATAGCTAAATGCATTTTGTGGGAGTTGTTTCCAAAACTCTGTTTCTGTGCATCTTTTCGTCAAACATTTTAAAGATATTATTGTACAATAATTTGTGATCATGTCTATATTTTCTATGGGTCTATTTGGACAATTGATATTTTTTCCCTTTCATTTTTTTATAAAAAGAAAGTGATTTTTCTTTTATTAAAATAAAATTACCGACTCTTTACTTAATTTCTTTTTTTAAAAAAAATCTTTTGTGTTAATTATGTTTTAGTTATTTAACTGTAAAATTTCAAATTCAAATTTAAAAGGTATATTGCTATTTTGATTTTTTGTCAAAAACCGAATGTAAATTTTCTGTAAAATAATGACTATCCAAATACACACTAATTTTCGTCCTGCATTCTTAATTTTTCTAAATGAAGTTTTTTTAAATGGTGAATCTGTTCCTGCAAAAATATGTGAATAATTGCATCAGTATTACTAAGTTCTCGCACATGTTATGGTTGTTTCCTCTGGGGTCAACCCTTCCCTATCCAGCACTGAAGAATGCTTTTAAAGGGAGAGAATGTGAATCAAATCTAGTTATGATATAATTGAGAGGTGCGGCTTAATCATTCTGTTGTCTATTCTCTGCTCTAGGTACTTCTCTTATGAGCACTTTTATGTGATATATTGCAAATTCTGGGAGCTTGACACAGACCATGATTTTCTGATTGATAAAGAGAATCTTATAAGATATGGTAACCATGCTCTTACCTACAGAATTGTTGATAGGATATTTTCTCAGGTTTGTCTTCTTTTACAGCTTTAGTTCTCGTGTCCTAGATTTGCTTTGCTGTTTGAATGTGGAATTTTGACCGGTTGATGTTTCTTCTAATTTCATAGGTTCCTAGAAAGTTCACCAGTAAGGTTGATGGGAAGATGGCATATGAAGATTTTGTTTACTTCATATTGTCTGAGGAGGATAAATCATCTGAACCTAGTCTTGAGTATTGGTACGTTTATGTGTTATTGTTTGGCAATTTGGAATTTTCTGCTCTGAGTTTGTTACTTTTTGCACATCTTAGTAAAGAAATTCTCTCCCATTATCTTCTGAATGTTTAATGAAGCAAGAGTGAGATAAGACCTTGTTGTTGATAGTATGATTCCAAAATGGATGCAAAATTAACTTGCTTCCTGGCAAAGAAGCAGCATGACATGCTACTTGACAATCTAACCAGCAATTAAAATGATTTTTCTGTCGGTCACTCTCTAGAAAAAGATGCAGCATTGGAGAATTTATGAAACCCTAATAAAAAGGGTTCTGGGGTAGGGGTGAATTAATTTTCAGTTCAGATTATTTGGTCTAATTTATTGATCTCTTGGGTCTCTGTATGTGTTTCACTTTTTAGTCAAGTTCAATTATCTGTGCAAGAGTTTATTTCTTGTATAGGCTGTTTCAGAATTGCTTTCTCTGTTGTAAGAAGGTTAGATGCTTCAATTTTCAAGTGAAACAATAATTCAAGTATAATCATGGAAATTAGACTACCTGAAAACTGGTATCGTGTTGGCTAATGTAAATTTGAATTGACTTCTTTTTCGCTTTAGTTTATGGGATTAGATTCGGATGGTGACATTAATATCATTTTTCTTTCCTCCCCTTTTTGATCAGGTTTAAATGCATAGACTTGGATGGAAATGGGATTCTAACTAGAAACGAACTCCAATTCTTCTATGAGGAACAGTTGCATAGAATGGAGTGCATGGCCCAAGAGCCTGTACTTTTTGAAGATATCTTATGCCAAATAGTTGACATGATTACCCCCGAGGTTAACTTCCAGTTACATACTTTGCTTAAGCTTTTATGTTTTATGTTATATAATCTTTTTGGTTTTCTTATCTATGGATGAGCTATTAAAGCGCTAAATGGATTTATATCCTGTGACATTCTTGACTACAACTATATATCTTTTCTGGCTTATAACTTTATTCTGTATTTACTCTTGTAGCTGGAATGAATTGTATGCACTCATGTTTCTTTGTATGTAAAGTAGTAAAGTGACTCAGGAAATTCCCTTTGAAAAGAAATGGGTGTATGATGTACCTTTATAATCTCCTGTAACCGTAAGAGTAGAATGTCTTATATTGTAGGATCATTCTCAAGGAAGTTATTATTTCATTGATGTTAGAGATGATATGGGCTCTCTGGCGCTATAAGTTTTCTCTTTTCTGTATATATCATCACAAGGCTGCAGCTAAAGGAGTAAATTCAGTTTGTCCTGTGGTTTCATTGCATTGTTAAATTGTGATATTGACCCATGACATGAAAGTTTTATTTACTGCAGCATGAGAAGTACTTCACATTGCGTGATCTCAAAGGAAGCAAGCTATCAGGAAGTGTTTTCAATATCCTCTTCAACCTCAATAAGTTCATGGCGTTTGAAACCCGTGATCCCTTTCTTATTCGTCAGGTAATCTAGATACATTTTATCTGTTTAATGGAGGAATTCCATGGATATTGGATAATTATGTCATTTTAGACATGCAGTATCTTATTTGGTTAGAATTTCTCTGACTGTTCTTTCTTCCACTGCCTAGGAGCGTGAAAACCCCACATTGACAGACTGGGATCGGTTTGCACATAGAGAATATATCAGGCTGTCTATGGAAGAAGATGCAGAAGATGCCTCAAATGGAAGTGCAGATGCTTGGGATGAATCAATCGAGGCTCCATTCTGAATATATGTAGTAAGTCATTATATATGATGTGTTATTCTTTGAATTGCATTTATGCAGCATGATTACTAGTAAAATATCTAGGTAAATTCATGTCAGTCATGTTTACGGTTTCAATTACAGGAAAAATTAATGTCTGGGAACTACCTTTGTCATGTGCTTGTTGGTGAAATCTGGTCTACTACTGATGTTATAACTTCCAATATTTTTTTTGATCCAAACTATTCCTATGGTTGTTGGGAGAAGCATTGAAAATGCAGTTGGAGAATTACATTGACTAATATGTCTTGTGATTCCACCAGATGTCTATTGTGAATTCTTCAGTTCAGACAAGCTATGTAGCAGAAACCAATTAATTTGAGGGCAAATCTTAAGATGGAACCTGCATAACTGTTGGATTTTTCGACCAGTGATCTGTTTTTGCGCTTCCAGAATGGAGTTTTCATTTGACCTGCAAAGGATGTGGGCATGCTTGCAAATCTCAAGAGTGCAGATGTTCCTTGCTGTAGAAGATACTTACTAGGATGTTAAAAGAGCTTGAGAGAGGTAGGGGGCTGGTTGAAATTTAGGTTTAACCCAGAAAGCTTTGTGGTAATCTGTGACTTCTGGCACCTCTCCCTCCTTTTATTAGTTGTAAGAAAATATTTTAATAATTATTTCTCCCTGAGCCTAAGTCTAGTATTTCTCATGATGCTTTTTCCATTTCTTTTTCTTTTCTTTTTCTTTTCTTTTTTTCTTTATTTAAAATTTTTGGGAGCTTAGCTTGATGAGAACTCAAGCGCCATGCCGTTTGCTGTTCTTAATTCTTTCGTAGTCGTCTATTTTAGAGTTGTGACGTGGATTTTGTAACGATATATTGTGATTATTGTCTCTTAACATAATTTTCCTGTTATGCTTGTTGCTTGTGCTTTATTCATTTAAAAGAATTTGAATGCTGAATTCATTGAGATATTATGGTGGCTTGGGACTTTGGGAGAAACTCATGGAGAGATCAAGCATTATTTCATTATTGTGACAGATATTTTCTTTCTTCAAAGATGTGAGAATAGAAAGCAAATACAGTTTTTGATATTTTTACCTTCTCCTTTTTAGCGTTTTTGAAATACTTTGTGGGTTGTAGCTTGTGGGAGTTAATTGGACTTTTAAATGCTTCTTTAGTATGAATGATTTGAATTTTTGTGGAGTGGGTGGATAGCTTAAAAGTTCGGATTTAAATCCTCTGGAGTGATAGTTCAAAAGTTCTGGGTTAGGTTTTAACTCTGGGAACACCGAGTCCGGAGGACACAGTTCAAATGGGTACCAAAAAAAATATTTTGTGGGTTTATGCACGACAAGAACGCACATCACACATTAATCGCATTCCCCAGGTAGATTTTCTTACTACGGGTGGATTCTGGGTTAGATTTGTAATTATATTGGAGCAGACGTATTGACAAAAAAAATTAAAGTATATTGAAAAAAAATTAAAAATACTAAATTTTATAAGTTAGGATTTTTTTTTAAAAAATTCCATATTCAATTGTTATCCAATACACACACAATCTGGTAGTTAAAAATAAAATAGATATTCGGGTAAGGTAAATTTTGAAGCCCAAAACTTCAAAGCCTTCTGTTAACCGTTCGTGACTCCCGCTAGCACCAGTCCCTACCCTGACAAATTATTAAGATGGTCAGGAAAGAAGCGAGAAAAGTTTTTTCCCGGCGAGCTGTTCTACCCCGGTGATTCTTGCTCTTGCTTTCGCTAATCTGATCCACGAGTTTACGTAAACTCAGAATGGCGGCAGCTAATCCGTCGGATCTCCTGAACGAATTTGAACGAATATTGGATTCCGATCCTTTGATGTAAGTTACAATTGGCTTTTTTGGAAAATAAATTGATTATATTCTGCATTTAAGAATTTTTTAGTTTGAGTTAGTTTTGTTAAGAATAGTCGAATTATTTACAGTAGAATATGCTTATGGAGCTTAATGTTCTATGATGCAAGTCTTTGTTCTAGTGTTTGAAATTTGCATTGGACAAAATTTCCAAATTTCCAAATTTTCAAATGTATCAGTGATATGATTATGGTATGTGACGTGGTTAGGCATAAATGAAGATTAAAGAAACAAAGTTGAAGTCTAAGTTGGGATGGAGCATGTATGCTTTCTACCCAATTTTTTCACCTTTCACATTCTAGGTTATAGTTCTTATTATCTACCACGGCCAAGAAGCCATTATGGTATCTTACCTCTTGTTTTTTGAGACATCAAAATCTGAAGTTTTACGAAGTTTAGACTGTGGGTCTTATTCAATTGAAAGAGGACCTCACTCAAAGCAAAAGAAATTTATGCTTGTGCAATTTTAGCAAAAGATTATGCAATACCATCACCATTTAGTTGTGCCAAAGTTTAGTGATGTAGTATTATCAATTTATTTGTGATTCTAAGCTGTTAAAAAGCTTTCCCGTTGTCTTTTATCCAAACCAAGGAAAGCTAATATCTAACTAATTTTCCATTCGTTATGTAGCTAACTTGAGTTGGTTTATGTCAAATACAAACAGGATATGAAGAAGGAAAAAAGTAAAAGAAAGTTTGACTGGCCTACCTAGTCCAATTTGACAAGTCATATAACTGCTACATTTTTTTATTGATCCCTACAAAACTCTCAGGTGTTACAGTTTGAAGGCACCAGGAATTGAGCCATGTACCCCAATAATGGATGAGTTGATTCATTGGATTACCTGAAATTTTCCTCCTGCTTAATTGCATATGAAATTTGTCCACATTGTTTAGCATTTTTCAATTCATTATTCATCAGAATCTTCTAACTACACATACTAATTAGCTGTATATGTAGTGATGAAGTGGGGTTTATTCATCCATCCCAGTTTGCTTCACTTAGTGAAGAGGCAGATACTCCTCCAGCGGATGAAATTGTGGGATCTAAAGAAACAGCATTGTTTGATTCTACTTTCTGGAGTAGAGACCATAGACTGGGGATTGCAACCTGTGTTATTCTCCCATTGTATGGAGCAGCTAAACATGCATTCATGTCAGCACTGCAAAAATATAAGATGCACAAAGATATTTTGTCTCAAAGCATTTCTGAGACTGAACTTATGAAGCATAGTAGGTCTCTTTTGCTGCTAAGCTGTGACTTTGGAACTGCTTGGAATTCCAGGTTCTCATCTTATATGACTTTATCTAATACTTGGATAGTACAGGAGAAAAATTACATTGATGTTCTCTATTGTGTCGTCCTTTCCTTTTAAAAAAGTGATTTGGAAAACTAGTTAAGTTCTATTAATGTATTAGGGTAAAGAGGCTAGTGTGTTTTCTGGAATGTAAGTGAAGGAGAATTTTATCCATGTTCAGTTAGAAGGTAGCATTATGAGGGTTTGCAAATAGATGGTGTGGTAGGTAGTGGTGTCTTGGAAGAAAGTGCTAAGTACCTAAAAGAATTGGAAATTTAATGCATATCATAACCATTTAGGAATTTTGAAGATCATCACAAATATTATGAAGACAACAAGATTATATCTATCCCAACACGAGCCATCCTACTCATATAGTAACTATGCGTGACAATGGTGTGGGAGGAAAGAAAAAAGAGAATAAGTAATTGGTATTAATTATTGTTATTATCTTTTGAATTCTTACACTAATAATTTATTGGTTATGAATCGAACATTTCTTACCGGATATAAAAGGTATATGGTGGTTACTGATGACTTGTGGATTTCCAAATTGCAGAAAACTTGTTGTTTCAAAGAAGCAGGTGTTTAAGCTATTTATGGATGAACTTCATTTGTCATCCTTGGTTCTTTCTTATTCACCAAAAAGTGAACGTGCTTGGGGTCACAGGTAAAGAAATTTTTTTCTGGCCTTTATGCTTCTACCCATGAGCATATGGTATTTTGCTTCTACTGAAAATAGGCAATGCATTTCATTCTAAGATCTCTTTTGGTATATTGGTATTTATATGCAAAAATGATCTTGATATGCAAGGTTATATATTTGCTCACTCTTCATGCGTTTTATCGGTTTTGCTTTTTATTTGCGTGAATTATGGAAATCAATCTGTCTGATACTCTGTGTATCTGTTCATTTAGTTAATCCATGCTCATAACTGCCAATGACTTTTAGGAGGTGGGTGATCAAAATGCTTGCTGGAATGAATTTGAATCTTGAAGAGATCATAGGAAGAGAATCTGAGTTAGTTGAGAAGATTGCTGAGGTTGAATCTCCTGTCACTAACTACATCATATTTAGCTTTTTGTCTCTTTCAGACTTCCTCGAGTTAAATTTTTTGCTTATGTGATAGATTTTCTATTTTATCTAAAGCATTTTCCATGCTTAAATATCAACTAATAAATAACTTAATAGTGGAATACCATAACGGTAAGGCAGGACCCAACTGATACAAGAAAGAATCTGAACAACCATGCCATGTTTTCAGTGACTTTTTCAGTTCTAGCTCGATGCATTTCATCTGAAAAGTCATTTTTGCCGGGGTATGGCTGGCATCATTCTTCCCCTGCTTCCAAAGTTGGTCTTTTTTGTTCTTTCAAAGATAGTTTACTTTTGTTCTCTGTTTACTCACTATTAATATCCGAGTGATATTCAACAAAAACTAAAAATTCTGAGAGCCATTATTTCATAAAAAGAAAAAGAATTCCATCAATGGGGAGGGGATACCAAGCAAATGCTGAAGCTAATATGTTCTAGGGACAAAACGCTACCGACTGCGCCAATTCTATTATCTTTGAAAGCATAGGATGAATGAACCCTAGCACCACATCAACCTTACATGAAAATGATTATGTACATCTTTTCTGGTTGTACACTTTGTCCATCGGGTGGATATGCTTTAGTTCACTAATGAGTGGGCTTACTAGTTTTCTATTGGAATAAATGCTGGCATTCTAGGTTTCTTAATCTGCATTTTTATGTACCTCCATTGCAGGGTCGAGTTATTGATGAATATATTCTTAAAGACCATCACTCTTCCCTTCCTGTGATTCCTCGTTAGAAAGAGTAGGTGGCCAGACAAGATAATCAACAAAAGTGATCAAAAAATTTTAAAAACTTGTCATAACAAATGAATGCTAGTTTTTCATATTTAACTTTGGTGCTCATTGTGGCGTATGCTAGTAACTAATGTGGTTTTGCAACTGACCCAGATAGCAACAAGTTGAGATCAATTTCTTGTGTCTTAGTCATATTTAATACTTTGGAGGGTGTGGATGCCCATCATTGTGTTTACTGTCATGAGAGAAACCGCATAGGTGCACTTGCGTACATGAATATTTAAACTAGGTTGATCATATTGTATTTTGAGGTAGTAATTATTTTCAAACTGTTGTTGCAGAAATCAAAAATGAATTACCGGGCATGGAATCACCGCTCATGGTTAGTTTCCTACATGTCAGGACAACAGGTTGGCTAAAGATTTTGACAACAACATTGCAATTGCCTTGTTCACTCCACATAGTTGCAATCTTTGATTCTTATGTGGTTATGCATCTTAAGAAATGGAAATCTCCTCTCAATTCTGGCTCCAATTGTAAACAATTCCATGCCCCTGGATGCAGGTGCTACAAGAATTAAACAAGTCCCGAGATTGGGCAGGACTTAATGTTGCAGATAATTCATGCTTTCACTATCGTGCAGTGAGTTCTCTATGTATTTATAATGTACATTTGAAAATTCTAAAACAAAACCTTCATCACATAGTACTCTAAATGGTTTTTGCTATTCTGTTCAACTATTGCGTCCCCAAAATATGCCAGAAATATTATTTTCTCAATCTTTTACTTCTACTGATTAATTCCCCTTTTATCTAATTCCGAATCAACTATCCTGCATTGTTCTCTCAGTATGATAAATTCTTTAAAAACTTACTTAGCAAGGTTTAAGTTCATCTCATTTTTTCTTGGTGTTGAACTCGACCATCTGGATTCTGATATGCTTCAAGAAATTTTATGGCTATTGTTCTATATCATCATTATTAGATAGACTTTTCTTGTTAGATTATCTGGAGAATTACAAACTCTTGTAGCAACATTTCTGCTTCAATCCTCTTAGACTAATATATCCCTTTTATCTGCTTAGACGAGAAATGTGTTGCTGCCAACAAAACCAAGGTTAAGACATTTTGTCTGGTCAAAAACGTACACTTGCTATGTATTTAAGAAAAGACTAAGAAAACATGGAATGAGTAGATGGTGTTAGTACATACCTTGAGCTTAAGATGAGGCTTGTTAATGTTTTCATTCTCAAATGTGCTGAATTCATGACCTGGGAACTTCTGTCTTCGTGACTCGCGCCACCATTTCTAATAGATTTTGTGTTATAGAAGTTATGTTTAATCCTTTGGGTTCAAAATTTATGTTTGGTTCCTTCTTGTTGGTGATATCAATATTATCTTATGGCTGGTTCATTTCTTATCACATGTTGCATAAGAACACTATTGAAGTTTTGATAATTGGCAGCGGTTACTTCTCAAGATATTCGATTGTGCTTCAGACAACCAACATGCTGATGTATGCTCGGGTGCAAAACTTCACAAGTTGTGGAAGGTACATTCTATATTTAATGTTTCTTTGGTTAAACTTTGCCTATTTAAAGTAGAAATATTCTTAGGAAACAGAGTACACACATGGAAAGGTAAAGCTAGGAAGTGATATCCCTAGTTATAGGAAAGGTGGGGTTGGGGTAGATTTTAGATCATAATGAGCTCTAGGTAATGGCTTATAAATATACCAAATAATATATAGACTATTAGATACTGTGTTCTGGAGGATTAGACCATTCATGTGAGCTTCGGAATTTATGGATCATGGCAAATATTGAAAACTTCAGCTTTTGATAGAGTTAGACAGTGAGTTTATTGAGTTGTTATTCATGCTATCATATGTACATGGATTAGAACAAGTTACAGAAATTTTATGTGGAAACTTGGTCAATGTTTATATTTAGGTTTTTGACAGTTCTACAGTACCATAGTCCTCTAATGTGGATTCGTGATCAAAGAACTACATTGTATGCCTCTGATTATTTATCATATTACTTATCACCCCAAACCAGCTTACTATATTCTTTTTTTTTTTCACTTCATTAACTTTGTCCATATTTCTGTTTTTCTGTAAATGCATGCACTACAGGAGGAACTTGATTGGGTTGAAATATTGATAAGACGTTATGTGGGAAGAGAGGTATGAGTTCGCTAAAGTTATTTGTCAATTAACAATTTTCTCATCTAGATTGATCTATTGTATTTTGAATTTCCTCCTGACTCTTAGAAATGTTTATATATCCTCAAGAGACTTAGCAAGAAATAACTAAATCCTTGAAAAATAGATTTCAGCTAAAGGGCTCAGATTCCTAAATTACTTTGGAAGAAACTAAAATTGGTCAGAACAGAAGTCCAAGGAGCGTAGCAGCTCTCCCAAATATGATTTGTTGATGTTTCAATGCCTACAGTAGCATGCTCTAGCCAGCTTTTTGCTCAAATGTTGATACTTTTTTATTGTTACTACATACTCTGGTTATACTGATAAGCTTAGCCTGCTCTATTTTACTTAGGACTAGTCATTTATTCAGTGCTATAGAAATGTAATGAAGAATTATCAGTATATGGTGACTAAACCCTAAACATTCTACTTGGATACAGTAGCTTATCCATTTCTTTTAAACCAACTTACATTTTGTAACAATGAACTTTCAATTTTAGGGTGGATACCTGTATACTGAATCTTGGTTCTCATTTCTCATGCATTTAATAGTCACAATGTTGGCTTTGTGTTCACTGGAGGTCTGAGCAACCAATGCTTAGCTTTTTGGTGTTTGCTTCTGCAGGCACTTTGGCTCCATCGTCGATTCCTGTCATCGTGCTGGATTAAGCACTTCTGCATAAATTCTTCCTCCTGTATCACAAATAGCATAGACATAGAAAGATTTTTGGAGAACGAAGTAGATTTCTGTTTTTCTTGCTCTGTCATTCCAGATAATGAATTTGAGGACTACCAAGCACAATCCACGTATTCTGCTACTTATATTATGTGGCTTGTAATGGTAAATGTAAAATTCTGTGTTTCCCTTTTCACATCTGACGCCGATAAATTCTAATCTCTCTGTGATTATTATTTTTTTCTTGCATCAGCAATTAGCTGCTCCTCTGAGAATCGAGTATCAAAATAAGCTAGATGCCAGAGGACTGACGAGAGTGCTAAACAAATGCTGCCCCGAAAAAATCTTCCTCTGGGATACTCTCGCTGCAAGTGTCGTCCCAAGTTCTTCAGCCATACAGTGATATTGATCTTCAGCCAACTTACTTTTTATTGATGTGATGATATACAAGATGTTGTAACTCTATCGGTACGAAGGCATTTTGATATCTTGCAGGATCCGAGTGCAGTTATTTATCAACATCTTCAATTTTTGTGAGTTTCTGCAATTGAGTCTTTAAACTTTTCTTATGTATATAAATATTTGCGTGTATGCATATATGTATATACATACATATATGTAGATGAGAATTTGAAATGAAAGAGATGGAGTTATTTAACCCTAAGTTTTATGTTTCTCCTGGTGGAATTTTGCAAGAAAAACAAAATTATTATTGGTTTAAAGTAGTTATGAAAAAAAATGGATAGTTTTGACCCGACCCGTTACCGAGAAAATCAACTGTCATTGTTACCTTATCTGTAGACTAGATAATCCTCATGCAATCCAATGAGAATCCGAAATGGATTATGTAGGGAGGAAAGAGAACTTCCGGGTCTAATGTCCGCATATTTTTGGTGCAATTTTGGGAGATATTCACGGGTATTTTCCCTCTACAAATTCTACTACACTCTTGATCTTGAACCAAAATAATTAAGCATCGAGAAGGAGGATAAAAGAATCCCTAATTATTCAAATGACTATTATTTTTTCTGCTGAACTCTTTCCTCAGTCCCTTCCCTACGGTACCACTCAAATTCCAAAACCCAATTCACATTCTCACAACAAATCTTCAGTGAGATGCAAGAGCCATAATAGTTCCAACAACTATAGGAAAGCTAGGAGCCCGCAAAGAGTTGAGGTTTCTATGGAAACTAGGTCAAATCACTTGCAGCCAAATGATTCTTCTGCAGGGGAACCCAATTTCGTGAAACTGTTAAATAGGTCATGTAAAGCAGGTAAATACAGTGAAGCTCTGTATTTTCTCGAAAATATGGTAAGTAGAGGTCACAAGCCGGATGTAGTTGTTTGTACAAAGCTTATTCAAGGGTTATTTAATTGTAAACATGTGAAGAAGGCAGTTAGGGTTTTGCAAATTTTGGAGCAATATGGTGAACCTGATATTTTTGTTTATAATGCTGTGATTAGTGGCTTTTATAAAGTGAATCAAATTGATTCTGCAAATGAAATGTTGAGTAGAATGAAAGCTAAGGGTCTTTCACCTGATATTGTTACATATAATATCATGATAGGAAGTCTTTGTAGTAGAGGAAAGCTGGGATTGGCTCAGAAGGTGTTGGATCAATTACTGGAAGATAACTGTAAGCCTACTGTGATAACTTACACAATTCTTATTGAAGCTACTATTCTGGAAGGTGGAATTGACAAAGCCATGGAGCTTTTGGATGAGATGTTATCTAAAGGTCTCCGACCTGATATGTATACATATAATACAATACTTCGAGGATTGTGCAAAGAAGGGAAGGTGAATCAAGCTTATGAATTCATCAAGAACTTACCATCCAAAGGTTGGAAAGCTGATGTGATATCTTACAATGTTTTGTTGAGGTCATTGTTGAGTGATGGAAAATGGAGGGATGGGGAGAAATTGTTGAAGGAGATGATTTCTGCAGGTTGTGAACCAGATGTGGTTACTTATAGTATCTTGATTGGTGCTTTGTGCAGAGATGGGAAATTAGATGAAGCTCTTACTTTGCTGAAGCTTATGCTAGATAAGGGACTAACCCCTGATAGTTACGCTTATGATCCACTGGTTGCTGCATTTTGCAAAGAGGGAAGATTAGATTTGGCTATTAAATTTATGGATTATATGATTTCCAGTGGTTTCTTACCTGATATAGTGAACTACAACACCTTATTATCTGCTATGTGTAAGAATGGAAAAGCTGACGAAGCCTTGGAAATTTTTGAGAAGCTTGATGACATAGGGTGCCCTCCAGATGTCATTTCTTATAATGCAATGGTGAGTGCTTTGTGGAATAATGGGAATAGATCTAAAGCCTTGACTATGTTTTCTGAGATGCTCAACAAAGGAATAGATCCTGATGAAATTACCTTCAATTCACTTATATCATGCTTTTGCAGAAGTGGGATGGTTGATGAAGCTATTGAGTTATTGACAATTATGAAAACCAATGGTTTTCGTCCCACAGTGATTACATACAACATTGTACTTCTTGGTTTTTGCAAAGCTCATAGGATTGGTGATGCTATTGAAATTCTAGAACAAATGATCCAAATGGGCATTCGACCAAATGAAACAACATATATTCTACTAGTTGAAGGCATTGGGTTTGCAGGGTGGCGATCTGAAGCTATTAGTACTGCAGATTCCCTCCTTAGAAAGAATGCTATTTCAAGTGAATCATTCAGACGTTTGCAGAAAACCTTTCCAGTGTCTTGTGTTTACCAAAGACATGGCTTACATAAAGTACAGAAAGTGACTACTTTTTAACTTTCTTCCTTTGACAAAGGCCTATGAAGGAAGAATCTTGCATTCTTCTACATTCAAATGGCTGTTTTCTTGTTTTGAAGCCAAATACAGAGCAAGAAATTTCAGTGAATTGTATATGGTTACAGTTTTACAAGTCTCTTTGAATTCAACTGTAGATTAACAAGTGTTGGTTATCTTCCATGAACTGTCAATTCAACTTGGCTACTTGAATCTTTGCAAAAATCAAAATAAGCACAGTTTAAGTATTGTGGACAGGAACAATGGAAGACGACATCCACAGGGGAATTCAAGACATTGGTATGCACTACATACTACTCAAAACACTGGACACTGAAACCCCAAAAATCATGGTTCCTAGAAGAAATACCATGACAAGACTAAGCAAGTAAGAAAAGCCATAGCCTTTTCTGAGTTATACCCCTTTCTAACAATTACCGGCTGCAGATAGGAGGCCGCTCTTCGGCTCTGGTAGCCTGACACCACCATGCTGATGTATTCAGTAAGATATTTGAAACTGAAAAAATTAAGAGCAACAAATGGATGTAAATAAAATCATGGAGATGAAAGAAAGGCAATAAACTAAAAAGGAGCCTATTTGATGAATATATGTGATCCATAATTTTGCATCAAGGGAAATATTTACCATAAGCAGGATGCAAATGCACCATTTCTCGAACAAATTCCACGAAGCCACAGCAGTGATGATCAAATGTATATGTATATCTATGTATACATATATTGTTCAATTCTCAGAGGACTCTGCTTTAAGAATCTTCCAATCTACTAAACGCTTTCTGATTTCTTTTGCTTTGTCAGTCAAACCAGTAGCAGCTACTTCTTCAACAATGGTGGAACACAAAGCAGCATGTGGCCCTCGTCGACATGACAGCATCATTTTCAGGACTTCTATGGCACTTTCCATTTTATTGTTTTGACAAAATCTACATATAAGAAATATGTAACAATTATCTCTAATCTTGCTTTTACTCTTTCCCATAGCCTTCAAAACTTCAACAGCTTCTTCAACCATATCACATCTACAGAAACCCAATATCAGACATCTATAAGTAATAGCATCAGGAGTAATACCTTGTTGTTGTACCATGTGAGTGCACAGCTCCATTGCTTTCTCCATATAACCGTTCTTTGCCAATCCATCAATCACAATATTGTAAGTAATCAAAGTCGGAGAGCAGGCAGTTTTGCACACACAGTAGAATATTTGGATTGCTTCATCTATCATACCTTCTTTAAAAAGACCACGGAGGAGAGTGTTATACGTGATTATGTCAGGAGAACAGTACCTCGAAACCATTTGATCTAAAAAGTCAATTGCACGAACCAAACGTCCACGCTTGCACAAACTATTAATCAATATATTATAAGTAACCCGAGTAGGCGGATGTGAAGTATCATTCATAAATGAAAAGATCTCATCAACCTGACCCCAATGACCATGGGAACATAGGGCATGGAGAAGAGTGTTGTATGTTACAGCAGTGGGTACCATTCCCTGCGATAGAAGATGGTTTATAACTAATGAAGCATCATCAAACTTCCCTAATTTACACGAAAAACTTATCATTGAATTATAGGTAACAAGGTCAGGAGTACATCCCTCAGCAGCTAAATCATCCATGACTTCTATTGCACGCGCAACCCCACAATGCTTACACACATTCTCTAAAAGGATTGTGTATGTAACTATGTAGGGAGGACATCCATTTCTCAACTGTTCATTCCAGAACTGAATACCCTGAGCAATCTGACCATGATCAAACATGGACCGTAGAATTGTGTTGTAAGTAATAACATCAGGTGAGCAACCACTCAAATTCATTTCCTCCAAAAGATCAACTGCACAATTTAGTTGTCCCTTCTTACACATACTACTAATTAACATGTTGTATGTGATAACATCAGGAATCCCTCCGGACATCACCATAATCTGAAGGACAACAACAGCATCATCTACATGATCAATATTTGCCAGACCTCTGATCAAGTTTATGCAGGAAGTGAAATGTGGGATTTGATTTAGACGAGCCATCATTTTAACCAACTTTAATGCTTCAATCAATTTCCCATAGCCACAAAATTTTTGAAGGATTTCATTGTTAGTCTTCGCATCATTATTAACAGAAGGTGCACCTAGAGATTCTTTTAAAGATTTCTGATATTTATTTCCTATAACATTGTGACTAGAATTCCTCCTGACACCATTCTCATATCCGGCAGGGTTCAATAAAGTTCTACCATCAACAACTCTATCAGTGGTAACTCCTAGCTGCTGGCTTTTACATCTTATAAATGCACTTCTTCGTGATGCAACACATCCTACCCAGTAATGGTAACATTGATTTCTGCACTTACATTTCACTGAATAACTAAAAGTTCTGGTCACTGAGCAATGACCTCTGTTGGAGATGAGGTCTCTTTGGCTTGTTAGAGCATTGTGAAACTCAACCACTGGTTTTTGTGGAATTAGTGAGTAAGACATCTCTTTCTGCAAAACTGCAAAGCACACAGAAATATATGGATAGCTACTAGAGGAATTAGAAGAAACTTTCTTTTATCCCAATTCCTTTTTCCATGATCAGAGGAGTGAGATACACAACTTTAGTTCGGACCCAAACGAACCTTATTAGACCAGATTTTTTAAGCCCTTCCTCACAATATCCAACTGTCTTTGCCACAGCCACTGAACTGAATAATCAGAGGAACTATTCAATAACAGAATAATAGTAATGCTGAATCTAATACATAGCACATTATCATAAATAAGACAACAAGAGATTCAAAGGTAAAAATATCAAACAAGGGCAGAAGGAGCCAGGAAGGACTAAGCAAACCATGGTAGCAAAATATCTAAAAAATCTCAAGTCTCAAAAATATTCACAGATCATAACCAAAACAAACAGCAAACAGGGAATTATTGTAACTACCACATTTTAAAGGGGTGAAAATGGCGGAAGTTACTAGATTTTGAAAATTAAACAACAAGCATATATATATATATATATATATACACACACAACAAAGCCTTCTAACATATAATTTGGTACTCCTTTATCCCATCACTTCTAAAAGAAGAAAAACATCCCGTTCAAAGATGATACCAAAGCAATCCCTTCACAATTAAGCCAGAAAAATCATTTTCTCATTTTCTACATTGATAAATGAATATCATATATATATAGCCCAATAATCAAGAACTCAATAGACAAAATTTGCATTTTACATGAAATAACAGCTCTTCAAGTCCACAACTACACAAAACTTTAACCCAGAAGTAGAATTCAAAAATACTACTGCTTCTCTAACTATTCAATTTGAATTCAACTAAACAAGAAACAACAACAAAGAAAAAAAAAAGAGCAGTCTTGTGTAGTGAACGTCGAGAGTGGATTATGGATAGGAAGTAACCTTCTGAAAACAGAAACGTAAAGAAACCAAGAAAAACATAGCAACAAAGTACAAACCTCAAAATTCAATAGAAATCAAGAAAACACTGAGAACATCGTATCTATAATGTTCAAAAAATATATTGCACCGCTGCCAGCTAAAATGGTTTCCAAATTAGCTCATTTACAGGCAGAAATGAAAAGAAACGTTAATTACTAGGGCTGAATTATACTTAATTACATCTAGCTCCTTCCTTTATATATAATTTGTAAATAGCCCCTTAAAATTGATAAAACATCATTTTCTATAATAATACTTACACTAATATATAAAATGAAAGAGGATAAATGGTCAGTGCAACTTGTTTTGTTATTTTTTAGAAGCCTTTGTGAATGAGCCCGGCCCATAAATTAAAGCCCAAACAGAAAAATAAAATTTCACAAATAAATGAGAAAAAGATTTTCATTTTCTTTTAATCGGAAAAACAGATTTTATTTTTTGGGGCTTTCTTGAATTTCAAGAAATCGGTAAATTAAAAAAATATTTTTATTCGTTTTTTAAACTATTTTTTTTTACCATTTTCCTTTCTTTTTTTTTTCTCTTTCATTTTAAAAAAATAATTTTAATACTTTTTTTTTATCTTCTATTTTAAAATTTACGAAATTTTATTTTCTCACTACTATCTTATTTTTGTTTTGTCAAAATTTTTTTAAGCTTATTTTCTATATATTTTTATTTCACTTTATCCCCCTCTATTTTAAGATTTTAATCTTTATTTTTAAAACTATCGAATTTTATTTTCTGATTAACTTCTTCCTCATTTTCTTTTAAAAATATTTTTAAACTTCACATTTAAAAAAAAAAACTTTTAATCCCTCATTTTCCCTTCTATTTTAATATTTTAATTTTAATTTTTTTAAACTATCAAATTCTCATTTTCTTTTGTTTTATCAAAATTTTCTTAATATTTCTATTTTTAAAAAATTGAATCATAGGGGAAGAAATAGAGATGACCGAGTGTTCATTTATATTTACCTATAAAAGAAAAAAAGGGCGGTGGTTAGAGAGTGGAGCAGAAACGCGAGCATTTTCTTCTGTGCTGGGGGAAAAACGATGACGATGGTGACCACCATGGAAGGAGCAATTCTCAAATTACCTTCTCTCGGGATGATAAAACCTAGCCCTAAATTTACTAATCTTAAATCATTCTCGACCCGGTTACAGTATCGGTCCCGCCTTTGCTCTGTGTCAACATCGGCCTCAGCAACAGAAACTGCTGCTTCATCTTCTTCTTCTTCTCCTCTGTTTAATGATTCCAAAATTGGCGCTGATTCTCTGGGGCACATTACCCGACCAGACTTTCCTATTCTGCATCAGGTATGCTTTTTCAGTTTTCACCCGGCTTGTTCTTTGTTTCTAATGTACATAGTATAATGAAATTCCTGGAATTTCAGTTCTTCACAGAAAATACTCTGTTTTCATTGTCCATTTCGGAATTTTTTTTGTATTGAAGTGTGTAGTGAAAGCTGTTAATGGATTGTTTAGGAGGTGAATGGCTTAAAACTCGTGTATTTGGATAATGCTGCGACTTCACAGAAGCCAGCTGCTGTTGTGAAAGCCATACAGAACTATTATGAAGCTTATAATTCTAATGTACATCGTGGCATTCACTACTTGAGGTAGTGAATTTATTAAAGTATATTTAAATGACTGTTGATCTTATTAAGATTTTGGTAGCTGGTAATTATGAATTGTTTCAGATGTTTATTGTTGTTCTCAATTTAGTGCAAAAGCAACGGATGAGTATGAACTGGCCCGTCGGAAGGTGGCGAATTTTATCAATGCAGGTGATTCTGGAGAGATTGTTTTCACCAGAAATGCTACTGAAGCAATCAATTTGGTGGCTTACTCTTGGGGGCTCTCTAACTTGAGACCACAAGATGAGGTTTCTTTCTAAAATTCTTGTTTTTCTTTGCTGAAGTTCTGCACTTTCTGAATATCTGTGATGGCCACTGCTAACCATATGGGATATACATGAACTACTGTAGCATATATTCTCTTGATGCTGACTTTGACATTTGCATTGACATCATGGTACATGGACTTGTTAATTAGTGTTTAGGAGCCCAATTCTTTAATAAGTAGATCATGTATTATTATAACCACAAATATGCTTAGATTTTTCTCATGGTATTGTTTCCCAGGTTTTTCCTTTATACTGTTTATTAATTGTAGAGTTTTACTTCCATTAATAAGGCTAAATTAGAAATCAAGTTGAGGACACAATGGTTAATACTTTGATGTACGGACATCCACCTCTAATTTTCTTTCTCTTTGGTGATCTACAAGGATATAAGATCATTGATGGGAAAGAATAGTTTTTCAATGTGAAGGTGCATATTTTCCCACTATATAAAAATTCATTCTTTAGCCAAATGTCTCAGTCTCTTCATCTGCTGCATGTCTTTCTCTCTCTGCCATACCCACACACACATACACACATAAACTTGTATTACAACATTTGTTGTTTGCATGCTTCCCTATGTAGTTTGAATGTGCAACTGCTCATGTGCTTAAAAGGGTTAATATGAGCAAATTATGAGATCCTGTTTTAGGAATGTTTCGTGCACTCTTTGAACAAAATTTGTTTGGTCCAGTATATCTTGAAAGACCATGAGCCTCTTAAGTTTTCTATAACCAACTTTGTAATACTTATATGACAAAAATGCTACTTAAGTCTAGAAAAAACTAGTAATTCGATCTTATGGTGAATGGACACTGATTAAAAGGAGGTGGTGCATCTGGTTTTTAACTTTTCTGCTACTTGCTGCAGATTGTGCTAACAATTGCTGAGCATCACAGTTCCATTGTGCCTTGGCAAATTGTAGCTCAGAAAACTGGTGCAATCCTAAAATATGTTACCCTTACTGAAGATGAAGTTCCAGATGTAGGGCAGTTAAAAGAATTTCTCTCCAGGAAAACAAAACTTGTTGTCATTCAGCATGTTTCAAATGTGCTAGGTATGTCAAATTCTGTGAAATTCATCCCTAATGGGAATTAATGCAAAGATGATTATAGTTTAAAGGTTTGCAAGACTCCAAAAAAAATTGATCTGCAACTAATGCAACTGAGATTATTAATATATCAAAACATGAGTTTAGTCTAATGCTGAACTTTTTCATCTTTTGCAGCTTCTACCTTACCTATTGATGAAATAGTCAGTTGGGCACATGATGTCGGTTCCAAAGTGCTTGTAGATGCTTGTCAAAGTGTTCCACATATGGTGGTTGATGTCAGGAGCCTTGATACTGATTTTCTTGTTGCTTCTTCCCACAAGGTTTCTGTCTTTTCTCATGCTTTAATGTTTAACCTTGCAAGTGATTACCTGTACTTAAGGAGTAATCATGCTTCAGATGTGTGGGCCTACAGGCATTGGCTTTTTATATGGCAAGATCGAGCTCCTCAAATCTATGCCTCCTTTTCTAGGCAAGCATTTATCACTTTGTTACTGATGAAGGCCCTAAAATTTTGTTATTTTGGGAAAGAGAGAGAGCGGGAAGGGAGGGGGGGGGGGTGGGGGAAATCTAGTGCTGGTATAATATTTTTCTGGATGCAGGTGGTGGTGAAATGATATCTGATGTGTTTCTGGATCATTCTACCTATGCTGAACCTCCATCCAGGTTGGTGGTTATTCCACTATCTGCTTGATTATATTTTCAGTAAACTTTTATGTATATTTTTTTATTTGTCTTCGACAAGTTGATATTTCCATTTTAAGTTGATCAGATTTGAGGCTGGAACACCAGCAATTGGGGAAGCTATTGGGTTAGGGGCAGCAATTGATTATCTCTCAGGCATTGGCATGCAAAAGATACATGATTATGAGGTACAAACAGTTTGTTCTTGTGACGTGTTTTTTAGTTGAAAAGACTAAAATATAAGTTATATAACATTAATTGTGAGGTATGAAGAGAAAAATATCAATAAATGTTCCATAATTTTTAATGTGACAAATTAAGAAAAAAAAGTCTGATTTTTCCCCTCATTGTGATAGTAAGAAAAATGGAGGAATAGCATATAAATATACAGGTATGCACATGTCTTCTCAAAAACTTCGGTTTCATCCTCTACTTTCTACAGGTGGAGCTAGCTAATTACCTATATCAAAATCTTCGGTCAGTACCCAATGTCCGCATCTATGGTCCTGCACCTTCACAAGAAGTTAAGCGTGCAGCTCTCTGTTCCTTCAATGTCGATGATGTCCACCCTACAGACATTGCAACTTTTCTTGACCAACAGGTTTGATCCTTTTCATTTTTATCTTTTGGTAGGACGAGTTACTTGATTTTCATACTGTGAACAATTTCTACATTCGGAAATGCGTCTGTTTTTTTCCTTCTCCAGCATGGGGTGGCTATTAGATCAGGGCACCACTGTGCACAGCCTCTCCATCGGCATTTGGGCATAAATGCAAGTGCACGTGCTAGCCTTTATTTCTATAACACTAAGGAAGATGTGGATGATTTTATCCGTGCACTCAATGATACAATTTCTTTCTTCACTTCTTTCAAATAATTTACTGTCATTTTCTGATATGATTATACACCAGTCCTTGTGTAACTTGCATCAAAGGAGGATGTTCTTGTATGTATTTACTTGACTATTATATAAACAAGTTTATTTTTGTATATAGTTTCCATACACTTCTTTCTCCCTTCTCTCTCTCATTTTATTTTTCTTTTTCATAATTTATTGAAACAAAAAGTGCTGAATTTCAGAGGAGAAAAAAAATTTCCTTCAAATTTACACAAATAACATGTTAATATAAGTATGTCATATTCATGCCACCATTAATTAAAACTCAAAGTTAACAACTAAGGTTCTTCCATTTTATATAGTTTAATTCTTAAAACGAGAATTACTTTTAAGGATTTTAAAAAATTATTGAATAATGAAATTCAGTATTACAAAAATTTATCCTTAATTATTATTTTAAATATTTAAAATACGAATGTGCTTTTATTTATTTTAGTAAATATACAATTAACCTAATAATAACAATAATAATTTCACATTTAGTAAAAAAAAAAAAAGAAATTATTTAAGTAACTCTGTTTCGGGATAAATTGTTATTTTTTGCCAGCGGTTTCGCCTTTCTTGGAGTCGTTAGAGTTCTCCCGTGTTTTCTGTCTCCGCTGCTTTTCCATTTGCATTTTCTCCATAGAATTGAAGATATACTCAAAGTTATACTTTGATTGAACGAGTAGAGAGATGGATCAAGGTTATCAGAACAGTTATGGAGCCTCTCTCTCTCATCTTCAATCCACTATGCAGGCTATTGAACTCGCTTGCAGTTCTATTCAGGTCCAGTTCATATATATATATATATAATTTTTTTTTTCTGCCCACTATATAATTTATTTGCGTATTTCCTTTTCTCTGAGTAGTATAGTCCTAGTTTCTTGTTCTCTGTGGTTTGGCGGACTCTAATATGGATTTTGATTAGAGAATATAGTTTTTTTTTTTTTTTTATTGCAACTCTTCCAGCCTCAGTATTTAGGTTTTTGGAAGTAATAAATTTTGATGGTGGCAGAGTTTGGTATTTATTTGCATTTTAAGATTTCGTCTTGGCGTTGAGTATCTTCTTTTATGTAAAGATTTCATTTTTGAACTATAAAAGTATCTTCTTTTATGTAAAGATTTCATTTTTGAACTATAAAAGGATTTTTGAAGTAATGGGAAAGATATTTATTGACCGATCCTTTCAGGTTTGTTTCATTGTGTTGGAATTATAGCAGAAAATTTTCATCTGCATGACATTGTAATGTCATGTTCCGAACTAAAATAATGTAATAATCTTTTGGATATAACTTTCCCAGATAAACATTAATCCGGCTGCAGCAGAGGCAACTATTTTGTCACTTAGCCAATCTCCCAGTCCATATCAGGCATGCCGATTCATTCTTGGTAAGTTTTTTTTATTTTTTTATTTTTACTTTTCAAATTGTTCAGAATTTTCTCTGCACGTACATTTTCTTAGATGAGTTAAAGGGTTCTGCTTTTTCCAATTCTTTTCATCTCTATCATGCAATGTTAGAGGATATTTCTAAGTTTTGAAGGTTGTTCTGATATGTTCTGTTTAAGTTTTTAGATTGCCTCTATTACTAGACCTTGTCCTGAAGGAAAGAATTTACCTTATTGGACTATCCCCACCTCCCATCTACCCCATATCATTCTCATTCAGGAAAGCCATGCTCATGCATGCAGCTAATTATCAACTTCTCCAGAAAATTCTCAGATGGCAAATGCAAGGTTTCTAGCTGTGGGAGCTATTCGTGATGCAGCTATTAGAGAATGGGGATTCCTTACTGCTGATGTACAGAAAAGCTTGATAAGGTATCATTCAAAGTCTTAGCATTCAGTAACATTGTTTATTACTACTACTTGCTTCATTGCTGTTCGCCCTTTCCTTTTCACTCTCAACCAAATGGAATAACTGTCTAAGAGGTCACAGGACATAAGTATTTGCCGTTGACTTAAAATAATATAGTCATTGATATTTCACGTCTTCTGTTTCTGTTTGTGGTTGGGCTAGCTGAATCGCACTTGCACTTGGGAGGCATAAAAATGTTCAGTAGTTGCTTATCTACGTTGTCCACTTTTCAGGACAAACAAAGGCTTCTGCAGTCCTATTCTTGGTTTGGTTGCATGTGCATGTGTGGTTTTTTGTTCTACGGCTTACTCTATGCTTCCACGCTAGAATTGAAAATCTAGAAGTGTTGTTTTGGCCATATAGCTCTAGCTTGATCTCAACTTCTGTTTCTTTTTTTTTTTCTTTTTTTATTTGCAGTTTTTGTCTGTGCTATGTTATGCAACATACGAATTCACCAGAAGGATATGTCCGGGCCAAAGTTGCTTCCGTGGCGGCTCAGTTGTTGAAAAGGGGCTGGTAGGTGGCTTTAGTTGCAATTCAGATGTTATAGGATTTTAATGTGAACTGCATGTTCAACTTTATGTTTTATTGAAATTCTCATTCCAGAAAAAGCTCCTATTATTTAAAGCAAGTGAAACAAATAAATATGCTGGCAGATGTATAGGGATCATGAATTTTCATTCAGATGACATGAAAACATGCCTCAATCATTTTTGCCAATTTATATCTCTTTAATTGTTTAACAGCATGGGTATTCCTGTTAAGTAAGTTGCAATTGAACACGGGTCTTTTCATGCCATAAGAGTCAAATGACAAACTCTTTTGTGTTTATAATTTATCATTTATGAACTGTTCATGCCTAAACCATCCCACTTTTATCTATTTCTTCTATTAATTGTAGTCTTTCTTCTTGTACCTCCCTTTATGAAGACCATCAAGAACTGAGAAATAACATAAGAGTACAAAATGCTTGTCAAAATAGATCAGAATGCAACTTTTATTGTTTAATGTACAATAAATGCCTTTATATTTATCAGTCAATTACTTTTGGGAAGTCCTCTCTGTGAAGAGGATATTGAATTTTAATATATGCTAACTTGGATTGCGTGTGTAGGCTTGACTTCACAGCTACTGACAAAGAAAATATTCTTATTCAGGTAAGAAAATAATCTCTTCTAGGTATACCTTGAATTCTAATTTAGTCTTTTTATTCTGTTGCTGCTGTTTTCCATAAAAGAAAATAATCTCTTTTAGCTGTACCTTTAAAATTCCGGAATTTCAGCACATTTGAAAACCTAGGAGCATTTTTTGTTTTGCCTCTAAAGACCGTGGATATCATGAATCAGAGACCCTTCAGTTGGTATCAGAAGGTAGTCATTCAGAAGATTTTTGTTTCATTCCCCCAAAACCTATCCCCCCACCCAAGGATCATCATTTCTTGATTTATGGGATAGCAAAAGCAAAGGACAATCAGAATCCTCTGCCAATATTTAATGCTTATTTGCATGTTATTGATGATTTTATGAATTTTTTAACATTGTCTTTGCATCATTTGAATGCTGTTGATGCTGAATTTTCCTGATAGCCTATATAAGCTCTCTAGATCAAACCGTGGCTAACTAAAGAGATCATCTTTTCAATGCCGACACATAAGGAAGAAATGGATTCAGCCCCTCAGAAGACGATTGGGACTCTTTGAAGCTATGTAAACCTTGAATTAGATAAAATTCTCATTGCTTTCTAGAGTGGCAAGTTTGTTTCTTATCCTATTCTACTGAATTAAATTGTTTATTTAACTGCCCAGTTTGACAAATGGAAATTTCTTGGGATTAGCATCCTAAGTCTTTAGAAGTTAAGAAAGGATGGCAGGGTTTAGTCATGTAGAAGGTTGATCCCAGGAAGCTTAAATAATTGATGAATCTTGAGAATTCAGTTCCCTCAAACCAGAGAAGAGATTATGCAGGACAAAATCATTAATGTAATTTAGTTTAATAGTACTTCCTACAATTTAGAATCCTACAGTTATCCAGTTCCCTTACTAGTAATTGTCTAGGGACAAGATTCCATATGAGGTTAAAATTCTAGATTCAAGCTCTACGTAGTTTTTCCTTTTAACCTTTAGCAAAGCCTCTGTTTGATGGACAATGTCACTTATCGAGTCTTCTTCCATTAAAAGTTGATAATTTTATTATGTATGTTGCTAAGGATATGAGTGTCAAAGATTGAAATAGATCATATAATTATTTTTTGTACATATTTCTGTGACTTTGTACATATCTTTTCATTTTGCAGGGGTTTGGTGTTTATTCCTAGTTTTTTTTTTGGGTGATAAAAGATCTATTTGTTTTTTCTCTCCAAACTGTGAAGTTTTTCCCTGATCTTTAGATCCTTTTGCATTTAAGTTCACCAAATTCAATTTTACAGGTGAAACAAGTTATTACTGGCAACAACAATGTTGATGTGCGGTTTGCTGGGATTAATTTTCTCGAATCTCTGGTAAATCTTTGACATGGATTGGCAAATTCATTTGGCATGTCTTCTTTGGTTTTGTTAAGGGGAGAACTTAATTAACTTGGCATTATGTATTTTCCATTGATTTTCTTCATTGTCATTCCAATCAAATATAGCTTGCAAGTATCAAATTTCCAGACCTTTTTCTATTTGAAACCTCTGTTAAAACATTGAAATCAGTTTAATAATTGACCATTTTTTATTAGGTTTTCAGTCACAGATTGACAGAGGAGATGGTAAACTGAGTTGAGTTTGTTAGTTAGAGTTAGAAATGGATATGAGAATGTAGGAGATACTGAAAATACAGACGCCATAGTAAGATGTCCACTTTGGGTTTTCCATATGAAATGAGTTTCATTTAGTTATTCAGGATTTTCTGCTGACTCTTTTGGAGTCTCTATAGATACTGACCATGTAGGTCTGTAATTTCAACTGATTGTACTCATTGTTTCTCAACCTTGTTACTGACATTATTTCTGTTCTGCCTAGGTATCTGAATTTTCACCCTCAACTTCAACTGCCCTGGGCCTTCCACGAGAATTTCATGAACAGTGTTCCACTTCACTGGAGCAAGATTACTTGAAGGTCTTCTGATTACCATAGGTTCTTTTACACCATGCAAGCTCTTATTTAATTTCCCCAGATGGATATGGCTGTCCAAATACACCCTTAATTCCTTCTCCTTTGATTTCATTTTTGTACTCTCCCCACCCCTGTTTCTATTTTTCTCTTTGGTTTCTACAGACATTCTACTGTTGGGCTCAAGATGCTGCAGTAAGTGTAACAAACACCATAATTGGATCTGATGACTCCGTCCCTGAAGGAAAAGTGTGTTCTGCAGCACTGCGACTTATGCTTCAAATCTTAAATTGGGACTTCCGTTGCAACAAAAATCCAACTGATGTTGGTAGTAGAGGCATATACCTACTTTCTGATCGAGTTAATAATGATATCTACTCAATGCGGAGAACTGAGTGCAACTTATCACAGGTAACAATTTATGCCCCTCCAAAAAATTGGATCAACTATTTATTAGACTCCCCCTTAACAATCTATGGGTGTATGTTACATAACCTTTTTGTGATTGTTGTGATCTGTTATATCTTACCTTATTCTTGACCTTCTGTATATTTGTTCTACTTTTTAGCAGAAAACATCCTAAAACACAGCTATTGTACAATTGTATGTGCTCCTTTTGTTCATTATTCTACTGCATCTATTTTCTTTTGTTATCTTGAGACTATGCATCATTTTGGTATAACAATACTCTTTCAATCTATAACTCCGTAGTCAAGGTTTTTTGGATGTTTCTTACAGCCTGGTCAACTTTGGCGGGATGTTCTCCTAACAAGTGGTCATGTTGGCTGGCTCTTAAATCTATATGGTGCCTTGAGACACAAATTCTCAATTCGAGGCTATTGGCTTGACTGCCCTCTTGCTGTCTCTGCTCGAAATCTCATAGTACAATTCTGTGCTCTAACAGGAACAATATTTCCATCTGGTATTTGTTCTTGCTTAATATCTTCACCTGGTTATTCAGTTTGTCTAGCTCTAACCACAATCCATGTGTGTCTTTATGTTATATGTATGCTCTTTGTTGTCATATTACTAAGATTACTAGAATAATGTGTTTCTGTTGAAATTGGTTCCTAAATTGACCTCAAGTTATTCTTGCAATGATGTTATCTGGTTTTCCGAAGTACCACGTCGATTGGATTTGTTCTTAGACAATTTGTCGTAGTTATGTTTGGATCTTTTCATGATATCTTTTAGGTATTTACATAGTTATATTGCAGATATGTTTTGTAATTGTTACCTTCTTAAGGTTTTCATACTGGCGTCATAAATGTCTAGTAGGTTTTCCTTCATGTTCTATAATGAATGTTCTTTCCTCAAAATTTTAATATTTCTCCTTTACTGAGCTGATATTGAACTCACTGAGAACATCTCTTCATTGTATGACATAAGAGATATATCACAAATGTATTGACTGATTTCTCTAATTAGCTCTATAGAAAATCTCTGTTTCCAAGATTAGATTGCTTGATTATGTTACTATATGCTACTGAATTCCCTAAAAGAATATGTGGCTGTACACAATGTTCTGGTTCTGACTTGGAAAATGAAACAATTTTCCTTACAAAATACAAATCTAAGGTTTAGACATACGAGTTAATAGTTGGTGGCAAGCAAGGAATTGAAAAATACATCTGAATCTTCTTCGTTTTAGGAGTGTATGGATGCTTTTGACCATGTTATTATAACTAAACATTGTGACTTAATAGGTTGTATGATGCGGAAATGGAAATATTTTTAAAACTGTGTATTGAAAGAATGACTATGCAGGACTGCAGTAATTTTCTCTCCAATTCTCTCCTTTTTAGCTTAATTCCAGTATTTGTTTCCTAACTGTTGCAAATTGAAGGGCCTACAGAGTAAATGATGTTGCAATGATAAAGAAATTAAGAAAATTTTTTGCCGATGTAAATACTGGGATACTCAAGAATATATGAGTCCACTTGTTGCAACCTCTGTCTCTCTTTTTTACATATTTATTTTTTCTTTTTTAATCATTACGCTGGCATTGCATTTAGTTGTATCATGAATCAGTATATATGTATTGACTTCTGCATGAAAGCTGCTTTAGATGCTCAAAAAATTCTTTCAAGTTGTAGAATAAGAAACGGCCTTTTGTTTTCCACTTATTTCTGATATTTTACAGCCTACCAACAAAATATTCTCTGTTTTCGTCTTTTAAAATGAATGTTTATGATTTGTTATCTTCTAGTATCAGAAATCTAATCCTTGTAAAATATAGATAATGGGCACATGCAAGGCCAGCATCTTGTTCAACTGTTATCTGGTATCATAGAATGGATAGATCCTCCCCATGCTGTTTCCAAAGCCATTCAAGATGGGAAAAGTGAAAGGTAAGCAACTTTAGTAACCTCTCTTTTATCCTTTTAGAGAAGAGCAAGTTCTATTTTGGAAGTGAGGTGCTAACATATCTGATTTTGTTCAGTGAGTTGTTGGATGGTTGCCGTGCTCTTCTATATATTGCAACTGTAATTTCACCATCTATCTTTGATGAACTATTGAAATCTGTAAGGTAACTCATGGTTTTTATGTTGGGTCTTCTCCATGTACTTGGCTGTTGTTTTTCATCTGGTTTTGTTTGTGGAGTATTTATATGTCATATACACTTTTAGCTTTATAGGGGTTTTCATGAATTTCTTAGTCAGTTTTCACCATGATGTTCAGGCCTTATGGAACTCTTAATCTGCTGTCTACCCTGATGTGCGAAGTGATCAAAGACCATATGGAAAATCACACAGAAGAGGAGACATGGAGCCGGGTTGCACGAGATATCTTATTAGACATCTGGACTGTACTTCTAGTGGTACCTGTTTTGGGTGGATTAGATGTCTTCTTAGCGTTTTATCATTGTGAACTTGCTTTAAAATAAATCACCTATTTGTCCTTTTCATTTATTGTGTAACTATGCTTAACTATTGATTTTACATTTAATTTAAGTCATCTTTTGCAATTCAATTTTCTGTCACTTAGACAAGTTGAGAGCAATAAAAATGAACTGTTGTGAAATGTCTTCTTCTATCCATTAAGTAGAACTTTTCCAATCATGTGCAGCCATTGGATACTACTAGTTGTGATTTATTGCTTCCACCAGAAGGAATAAGTGCTGCAGCAAATCTCTTTGCCTTGATTGCTGAGGCTGAATTGAAGGGTGCGTCTTATCTTATCCACAGGGAACTACATTTTTTTATGAACTGATACATCATCTGCATTTACCATTTCTAATGATTATTTATCTCTGACGTAAGTTTTTATGGTTTAGCTGCTTCTGCATCTGCCTATGGTGATGAGAATGAATATTACCTTCAGGCTTCCATTACTGGTATGCAATTTATCTTGTAATTCAGAAAGCTCTTGAACATACTTATTAAAACTGCCCCTTTCTGCAATGTCGAGTTCTATGTCTAAACTCAGTTATTGTTGAAACTGGTATCTGGTTAATACTTGTTAATCTTTGTAGCCATGGATGAAAGGTTAAGCTCTTATGCACTTATTGCTCGGGCAGCAATTGATGTAACAGTTCCTTTACTTACTGGACTCTTTTCTGAGCGTTTTTTGAAGCTCCATCAGGTAATTTTTCATTTTGCTGAATGTATCAGCATTTTAATTCTATTATCATTCAACAGAATTTTGAGTTTCCATTTCTTCAAGGTTTTTGGAATTTATCAGTCTCTTGGATCCTTTTGACGTATTTGAACAATTTCTGATATGATTTTCTTTCTTTTATTTTGTGTTTTCTTTTGAGAGAGGTAATAAATTTATTGGGAAACATTCACTGGTATAAGTTTCTTGACTTGGCATGACTGGCTGACTGGGATAACTCTGATGTTCTATATTTCTACAAGTTTTTGATGTTCTGTTTGGCAATAGATTTTTGGTGGAATTTTCACACACATACAGACACCCACACATGCACAAATATATGAGACACCTCTACGTGTATATTCTCCATGGGGTGACTCGGGCCAACACATCTTATGCTTCTGTATCTTGGTCTGAATAGTATTCTCCTGCTTAGCTCTAACTGAATTTATGAAACTCTACATTAAGATTAATTCCTCTTTTCAGTTTTTAACATAAAATCTCCAAAAGAGAGAAAAAAAAAAAAAAAAGAAACTATCAAATGTTTAGTTTCTTGTCTTATTAATAATCATGTAATATGTTGTGACTATATGCAGAAAGAAAGAAGATATTTGAGTGAATAATGATTAACTTCTTGAGGGGAAACTATATGCAAATATTTATTGCAAACGGACTATTTTTTGTAATTGAAACAAAATCAAACTTAGTCCCTCAAATGCAATTGAGGCTTAGGAAAGGAAAAGTGTGTGGGCATGTATGTAACTACTGCAAAAGGAGTCTCCTTTTTATAAATATCTTTGTACCATGTTTAATTCGGTATATGTGATTTAAATTTAATGGCTTAGAGTTCAATTACCTGGTGATTCTTCCTTCTCAAGCATCTTACGTGTCTTGTAGGGCAGAGACATGAGTGATCCAACTACAACTCTGGAAGAGCTTTATTCACTATTACTATTAACTGGGCATATCTTAGCAGATGAGGGACTGGGAGAGACTCCCTTGGTGAGGCCCATTTTAGTCGTTTTATGCTTTTAATTTCTTCCTTTTTTGTTATTAACTGTATTTTATTGCCATTCCACCAACTATCATCTAGGCTTAATTTGATAGTACTTTTTACTTTACTGCTTCCCATGAAATGCTAGTATATATTATCATCTTCCATTATAAATCTGCACATGTATATATGTTTTTAATGCTTTTTGTCGGTCAGTTTATAGTTGGTAGTCATGTATGCTCCTGTTGATGCATAGTTCAAGCCTTCTGTTTTCTTGGGGCTTCTATTCGTTCCCACTCTTTGGTATATGTAGCTTTCTTGGGTTGATGAGGTTTTTGGCCTACATTAGAATTTTATCTATCAATTTTCTGGCTAAATATGAGTTCTGTTTCAGATCCCAAATGCCATACAAACTCGATTCTTGGATATTGTGGAACCAGAGAAACATCCAGTTGTTATTCTCTCAGGGTATTGTCCATCATCCTTTATGGCTGGGACTAGTTCATCTACTCTGCAAACTTTGTGTAAAGCTTTTATTATCATGCTTACTTCTAGACAAATTTATAGTAGTATGCAATCCTTGAGAGAGAGAGATTCTCAGTTTTCTTTTTGTGAAATTGAGGTAATTGTCTCTTGTTCTGAAAGTTTAAATTGATATAGAGGGTTTAAATTTAACTTCTTAACAAACTCCCTTACGTGGGGCTGATCACACTATTATTTAATAGATGGATTCGAACTGTGGTTCTCCCACTTTGATACTATTTTAATCTTTTAGAGAAGGTGACAATTGACCTCAATTTAACACTTTTCATGTTAAACTGTTTGAATACTTACAAATCCTGTCTATTCTATGTTTCATGATCGATTCAGATCAATCATAAAGTTTTCTGAACAAGGCTTAGATGCAGGCATGAGATCATCATTTTTCAGTCCTCGACTTATGGAGGTATTCATCTTATCTTTCAAACTTTTGTTACATGCCCCATATTTATGTCATTCAGATAAAGCACCAATTTGTTCACGTGGACCTTTTGTTGAAGCACTTATATTTCTATTTTAGAATTTAGAGCGTTTTTTTACCAGTGAATCATGTAAGATGGTATGCTATTGTACTTCTTATTTGTCTTTTCTCTGCAATCTTCCTTCATAGTATCTCCAGAAATTGCAATTGGAGTCATCTTTAAATCTACTAGCCATTCATCATTTTGCAGTATAACTTAGAAATTTGTAATCCTATTTTGTTACAGTGAATTACTTGAAAATTGCAAAGGAATCTCATAGACACATGTTTGTTCTGATCAACTTTCAGGCAGTTATATGGTTCCTTGCAAGATGGTCTGCTACATATCTGATGCCACCTAAAGACAGCCTAGGAAACAACAGCACCGTAGAGGAACATAAAGAAGCTCAACTTCGGTTGGAGAACTCCAAGAAGATGTTTCAAGTTTTTGGTGAGCACAATCAGGGCAAAGTAGTGCTTGACATAATTGTTCACATTGCGACAACAACACTTGTTTCATATCCTGGGGAAATTTTTTTACAGGTTTCAAATACATTTCTAGTTTAACATTCTTAACTCGATTTATTGATTGATTTTATAGATCATCAAAAGGTTAATATACAAACATCAAACTCCTTGCTTCAGGATTGTGATATATTTTGTATTAAAATGTCCTTTTTTACAAGAAGTGTTCACTGTGTTAGAGAACATTTCTTTCATATTGTAACCCTCCAATATTTTAAGAATGTGCTTCAATGATGCTCCAACTGCTAGATTTGTGTCTAAACTCGATTAGATAAACTACTATTGTAGCCTGTACATGCTTCCTACTTGGAAGGAGTACGTGCCTAATTTGTCTACACTACTCTTTTCTTGTAGTTGATGCTATGAGTATATCCAATTAATACATTTATGAACAGAAAGTATGCAGGTAAGGTACACATTCATCCAGCTTGTCTGCCTGATTGGTGTGCTGTGTACTATGGTATTAGAGTCCTGCAGATGGTTTGGAAAGTAAAGCAACTTAGTATCTGGGTGCACCTCAATGCACATGAAAGATCTTAATATCCGCCAACTGTTCTCTGTGTCTCGAATAATTAATTCTTTACTTTTATGTATGTTTCTTTATATACAATTCAAGAAACAAGATAAAATAAAATAGCATTTATTTGGGGGGAAAAAGAAGAAAAAGAAATTAATCCATTGATCTTGGTTGTACATTTGTTTCTATTTGTCAGGTTCTTTTGCTACTTTAAAAGCATTTACATTACAAGGCGATTCCTAATATCTTGAAATTGATAACTATCAGATGGCTGCTGAATATGTGGTGCTTTTGTGTTTTCTAAAATGATCCAAATACCTGTTTTATTTTACAGGCATTGACTTGTAATCAGCTGCTTCATGGACTTGCTCGGAGAAGGAATTTGTGCAAACACCTTGTTACTTTGGTCAGTCATGTAGCATGTTATAAATCATACTTCAATTAGATTTGGCTTTCTCTTACTCTGTTATCATTTCACACACGTATATATTGCATACACATGAGATGGAAATCACAGTTGAAAGAACTTTTCTACATCTTAGGAATATTATAGCACCTGCTCACTGAAGCTAGTCATCTGCTCTTTTCTTTTTTTGATTGTTATAATTTGGTAACAACAGAGGAATATTTCACAACTTAAAAGAAAGGTGTAAGCTGTTGTTTAGTTCCAAGCATAAATAAACCTAGGTTCAGTAAACGTTTCTGCTATTTAGTGGTGACATGGTGAGGCATGAGGTTGCCACTTGTTTATACAGGCATGTTTCTGTTTTACATTTACATGACAGAGGAATATTTCGTAACTTAAGAAAGGTGTAAGCTGCTGTTAAGTTCTGATCAGAAAAAACCTAGGTTTAGAAAGGTTTATGTTATTTAGTGGTTGACGTGATTGAGGCATGAGGCTCCCACCTTTTTATCAGGCATGTTTTTGTTTATATTTTATTTAGAAAATGACGCACCTAGTCCAATAGAATTTCTTTTAAGGGGAGTGTAATGAACTATACCAGTTCCCTGAAAATAATCATTCTTGAAAAATCCAGGGAAGTGCAAACTTATAAGAATAGAAAGTTATATTCCTGTATATTCAATTGCTAAATGGATGAATTTCAGAATTTTGTTTCCTGCTACTACACTAGAAAGAATCCATATCTCCATTAAAAAATTAAGCCCACATTGGGATTTAGATATGGTGATGAACCAAATTTATGTGTTACCAAAGAATCCATGCATACTGGGTCTGTCACTAGTAATGCCTTGGGAATAGACTATCCTAATCCTTCATTACCTGTTTATGCAGGAGTCCTGGCACAAATTAGCAAATGCTTTTGCAAATGACAGAACATTGTTCTCACTCAATGGAATTCATCAGGTAATATACTTCTGAAGAAGTAGAGATGGGTTGAAAGATAATGCTTTCTTCATTTATTGGTGAAGCAGAGAGTAAAAGCTAAAGATTTACTTTTCATGATTTTTTGTCCAATTTTTTCTTTCATTTTGCTTCCTACCATTTTCATATAAAATCTTGGCAGACTTCAGCCTTTCCTGCTGGCCATTTGATAAAAAGGCTAGGATAATTTGAAAATTCCATCCTAGATTAGATGATTGCCCTCTAATTATTAATTAATTTGCTTCCTTGGATTCTGAGTTTTTCTGTTCTCCAAATGACATTCAGATAAATTCATTCTTTTTATGCCAAGTATTCTTTTCAACCCCAAGTCTGTCCGTGATACTCTACCCTCTGACTTACCTCTTACATGGTTTGACCTTTTTAACCTTGGTTGGGAAGTAACTATCCATCTTTTATGGCAGCGTGCACTAGCACAAACTCTGGCTCTTTCAGCATCTGGAATGAGTAACTTAGATGAATCAAGCCAGTAAGTTCATCTTTAGATCTCTTTAGGTATGTTGGTATTTGCATCTGTTCTTGATACTTTCTAAAACCCTTCACAGGTTTATAAAGAATCTTACAAATCACATGACAACCTATCTACTAGATCTTTCTGGAAGAAATGATCTTAAAAGAATCTCTCAACAGCCAGATATTATATTATTTGTGAGTTGCTTGTTGGAACGGCTTCGCGGAGTTGCTACTGCTGCAGAACCTCGAATACAGAAAGCAATCTATGAGATGGGATTCTCAATGATGAACCCCATCCTGATTTTTCTGGATGTTTACAAAAATGAGGTAATCAGTTTCCGATTCCTGGAGTGTAGTTTTGATACTACAAGAGCTGTTAAGCAGCAGCAAATTGCTTTGCTAGTTCACTTTGATGTGGGAGGTCATGATTTCAGTACATGATTATGGCCTGTTTTTTCTCTAAACTAGTTCTCAAATTTCCTAACATCAAATAGAAGCCTGGAGAAGGACATATATCGATCTCCCTTTCTTTTTCTCTCTCTGTCCCCTGGGTGGTGTGGATGATCATTTTGGAGGTTCCCAGGGTTTGAATTGTGGTTATATTGTAGAATTCTGGAAATTCTTACCCTGAGATTTGAAAACCAAAACGTACTGATTGGTTGCATGATAAAATAGGTGCTGCAAGAGCTATGATTTTGTTTGCTATATATACAGTGAGAATGAGCAAGGATAGTTTCACAGCCAGAAACTAATTTGAGCTCTATCACTTTAAATGGGAACCTTTATGAAACTTGTAGACACAGTTCTTGGTTGCTAAATGTGTTCACCTGCCATGTATAGGTCTTTATTTTCCATCCAAGGTCCTCAATACCAACCTTTTTTTTTTTTCTTTTCCTTTTTTCTCGGTAACCTAACTGCTTTAGGGCAATAATAATCCTTTTATGTTCTTTATTAGCTGATACATTTTCAAAGTAGGGGGGACTAAGGCTGATTCTTATCTTTCTTGGTTTCAGTCTGCCGTTGTCTATCTTCTGTTGAAATTTGTTGTTGATTGGGTGGATGGACAAATTGTCCACCTAGAGGCACATGAAACTGCTGTTGTTGTTGATTTCTGCATGCAGTTGCTTCAGATTTACTCTGCGCACAATATTGGCAAGGTAATACTATTTAACTTTTTAATTCTTACATGTAAAAATATTTGCTTTATCCACCATAATTGGGAGTTCTAAACTTGACTTATCCAATCTTTTACTTACTGAAAGAAGAAATGTCTGGAATAATAATGCAAGTTGCATCCTTTCACTGAAAGATCTTTGGATGAAGCACATACAGATACATTAAACTACTCTAAAGATGCAATAGATGAACTGAGTTATTCTCATTTGTATGAATGTGCATATGGCATACATTGTTATGATATTTAAATTATAATTTCCGTGAGATAAAGTTCAACCAAATGTTGATCTAGTAATCTTACCTCAGGAATATCTTGAACACATGCTTAGTGAGGTTTTGTCTCTATCCTATTTTGTAGAATTGGCCTTTCAAACTTATTTTCTTACATAACTCAAATAGAGTATTCTGTTCGTATTATAGTTGCCTAATTAATATCTCATGCTTGAAGTTTCTCCTGATCTTCTTTTGGTTTGGAATTTGCTCTCTTCAGATTTCAGTTACTATTTCAAGCAGCTTAAAAAGTGAAGCTGATACTGAAAAATACAAGGATTTAAGAGCCCTTCTACAACTCCTTGCAAGCCTTTGTTCAAAGGATTTTGTAATTTCTCTAATTCCATTATTTTTTTTTTCTTTTTTCTTTTTTCCACTTTTTGAGGGCAGTGTGGGGATGTGTAAAGAAGAGGGTCTGAAGTGGGCTTGGGGAGTAGGGGAGGATAAAGGAAAATAATTCGCTTTGAATGAGTTCCCTGTTTCTTCTACTTGAGCAAATATTTCATCTTCTTTTTCTTCCTTTTTCCCCACTTTGCATTCTTACTTTACAGGTTGACTTCTCATCAGTACCCATTGAGGCTCATGGCACAAAAATTTCACAGGTACATTTGTTATATTTGTTCTGAGAAAGAATGTTGATCTTCATCTTGATAATCCTTTTCGATAAAAATATGCCTTTTTCTTAGGAAAACACCTACGTTTCCTTAATGTATCCTCTGCAGGTTGTATATGCCGGTCTTCACATTGTTACCCCTCTGATGACTCTGGAGCTGCTGAAGTACCCAAAGCTTTGTCATGATGTGAGGTCTCTTAATCATTACAGAAGAAATCCTGCTTTGAGATCTGGAGCTAATATTTAAGTTTCTATATTGCAGTATTTCGCCCTGATCTCACACATGCTGGAGGTTTATCCAGAAATGGTCACACAATTAAACAATGAAGCCTTTGCTAGCATTGTTAGAACTCTTGATTTTGGTCTTCGTAATCAGGTAAACTCATTGTCACTTAGACTAATGGAAGTATAATTATCTTTACTTTTGGCATTTTACAAAGTTGATTTTGACACTGTTTACCTTCTTTCTTACAGTATCTTAATTGTGTTTCACCAGCCCTTTATGTTGGATGATAATTTCTTTCAGCAGACTGATTTTAAATACAGGCTAGGCTGACTTCTAATTCTTGGTCTTGTTTTGTTTTTACTGGTGAGATAGGCTCCAGAAGTTGTTGATTACTGCCTACGGGCTCTGAAAGCACTTGCTTCTTATCATTACAAGGAGACTGGTGCTGGTAAGGTTGGATTAGGTTCATATGCAGCATGTTTTAGAGATGCAGCGGGCAACACTCAAGAAGGCATTTTTAGCCGGTTCCTCAGATCGTTGTTACAACTTCTCCTCTTTGAGGATTACAGGTGATCGCAAGAATGATGTTGAACTTTCAGAGTAAAACATAGAAAGCACTTTTCATGAACTGGAGTTGCTCATTTACCTAAACATGATACCATCATCGTGTCATGCATTCAAGATAATTGAATTCTGACCATAATCCTTGTGTTGGTCTTTGTCCAGCTCCGATCTTGTAAGCTCTGCTGCAGATGCTCTTCTACCCCTGATCCTGTGCGAACAAAATATTTACCAGGTAACCTTCCTATCCTAATTTAGAAAAGAAATATATATATATGTATATCTGTCACCAAGCTTGCTTGATATCTTGCTAGGCAACTCAGCACATCCTGGCTTCTATGTGTAAAATATCTTTCTGTCACTGGGGTAGCCTTTCCCCTAATCCATTTCCCTCGCTTTCCACTATCTGTCTAATCAATTTAGACTTCATGTCTATGATTTGCATTTCTTACTTCATGCTGCATTTTATCTTCTCTGCAGAGTCTAGGGAGTGAGTTGATAGAAAGGCAGCGAAACCCTTCAATGAAATTAAGGCTAGCAAATGCATTTCAAATGCTTACTTGCTCAAATAACCTCTCCTCTATACTTGATCGAAGCAATTACCAGAAATTCAGAAAAAATTTGCGGAATTTCCTAATTGAAGTTCGGGGATTTCTTCGCACAAAATGATGCGTTCTGAATTTGGTTTCAATGATAAGATTCCAAGGAAATTCCTAGGAGCAGGTATGTTGTTTGTACTCAATATGAGTAGCCTAAGCGGATCAAGAAGAAAGAAGCCCTTTATGTTGTTTAAATTTTCTTTGTGAATCAGGGTGTGGTGCCTGGGTTTGCTGGTAGTCATTTTTTTGGTCCTACTGTCAATTTGTTACTGTACAGGCAAGCATAGCAAACGCTTCAAATATAGTTCATTGTTTGGGGAATTTTGCAGATGTGTAGCCCTCCCCCACTCCCCTCACCTTTTCGGGAGAGCTATATTGTTGTTGAACTCAAATTTCTTTGTGCTTCCTAAGGAATCTATTTGTTTGCAAACACAAACCTAATACCTGTTTTCTTAGGGATTCTATTTTTTGGACGAGAATAAAGCTCATTATAGATATGGGCTACTAGAATACAATATACTCAAAATTCCGAAAGAAAGAACAGTTTTATCACACTTTTCTAACATACTTTTTACCATTTCATTTTCTACTGTTTTAACACTAATATGTTTTATTAGTATTGAATTCACAAAATTATAAGATAATTATCTAAGTAGAAATCTGCAGTGCAAAAAATCGTTTAACAGCAGCGTCCAACCGTCGCGGATCACCCTACTCTGTATTTGTTGCCCTATTCAAGTTTCTATTGTACTAATACAAATGTAAGGTTATAAGTTCATAAGTTAGATTTTATGCAGAAAAAGGAAATAAGGGAATTGATAATTAGTTTTGGAAACAAAAGTAATTTCATACAAAGCCTTGGGGAACATTCTGCACGACTTTCAGTGATTTAGACAACAAATGGGTCCTCACTCCTCAGTAAGGCCGGATGTAACCTTACAAACTGATTTTTACTTGTGCAAGACACTCTTCTTCGGTAATTTTGGCTTCTTTTGGAATTGGTTCTGCCAAGGAATCAAAGAACAGGAATTTAGTAATTGGACAATAACAGCCAGCTACAAGTGAACAACATTAATATCAGTATAAGTGTACCACCTTCTGTCTTTCCAAAGCTTCATAATCTGTTCTTTCCTTCCAGTTGCTCTTACGAAGTTTGATAGGCCGGTTGCCAACATACTTGCCTGAAGGGGAACAATCCAGACTCTCAGAAATATACAAAAACTGAGACTATATTTATAGCAATTTCTATTATTATTATAATAATAATAATAATGCTGCACCAAACCAACTACTATTAGTTCCATGGAGATAAAATCTTTCTTATATTCAACACAATGAATCCATATACAACTAGGGAAGAAATGGTCTATACCCATGTCAGGCCCTTTCATTATGGTTAGGCATACGAAATGACATACAAAGCTGATAAGCAAGGATAACAGTAAAAAAATTACTAACCATTCATTTCCTTGAGTGCTGCAGCAAGGTCTGTGGTATTTGCAAAACTCACAAATCCATAGCCTTTAGTTTTGCCAGTCCGCTTATCTCTTACAACCTGAGGCCATGGAAATTTTCATAAATATAAAAGTATCATATAGAAGGCGATAGCAGCACACTAAAGAACTCAAGATACAAAAGCATATCATGCAAAAGAAGAAAGTCTAGACAATGCAGTGTCTCCCCACCCCCCTCCCCAAGTCCAACAACCCACACCTTAAGAAGAATGTCTGAGGTAGTTACCCTTTCTTCTAGGTTGAACAATTACTTCTATTAAACTTATTTCACCAGGAAAATGAGAGTTGCAGAGAGATGGAAAACTGCACAAAATCCCTAACCAGAATTGGCTCTGATAAAATGTCAGATGAAAACCATAAAGGCTTTGGTAGGATTCAAACTCCACTCTAGGAATCCTTTCTAGTCACTCAAAAATTTCTCTCTCTCTCTCTCACACACACACACAAATGATATCAGTTCCCCTTTCTCCCCTAGTTGATCTCTGCCCTTCTCTATTTTCAGTATCTACTTCATTGTCTATTCTCTAACATGTAAGAGCATTTCACAGAGACCAGAAAAGAAAAAAAACAGAAAATCAATGTGTAAAATTACAAACCTAGATATAAGTATAATATCTGAAATAGAAAAGGGAAACAACACCTTTACATTAACTTTTGTTACAGGTTTATCATCCTAGTTGTTTTTTATATTTGATAAGAAAATAATTTTCTCCATCTATATTTGGTCCTTCAAAGCATAGAAACAAAAGCATCCTAAATGTTATCCTAAATGTTCGCACGCGTGACGGAACATTTCAAACTGACCTACTAGAACTTCTCAACTTCAAGCTGCTTTACAAGGAGGGGAAACAGATTTCTCATGCGAATAGATTTGAGTTCCTATGAAATTTAGGTCCCTATTAGCTGACCATTATCCAATTATGCTAATTTAAAGGGAACTTCCCGTATAGAATTCCTTGTAAAGCACCTAAAATATACAATATCAACAAAGAAGCCAACTCTTTTCTTCCACAATAATACAACCAACATCATGTCATAAAAACAGAAAGGAGGTGGTTTCAAAAGAATTCAAGCAAACAAAGAAATACCTTGCAGTTCAGCTGATCATGGAGAGAAAAAATTAAAAAAATTTTAAAAAAAAATCCAAAACTATGAGTTAATGATGTTGGAGAACCAACAATTGGATAACTCTCACCACCTTACATAGATTTTCTAAGGATATTAAAATTAACTCAACGTAGCAATCCCGAGGCCACATATCTGTAGGTTATAAGAAAAAACTTAAGAACTCATTCTCCTACTGTTACAAGCTATAACATCACCAAAAGCCACACTAACAAAGACTGGAGAATTCTACCTTAAGGGATATGAGACATTTGAGGGCTCCATGCACTTCATCTGAAGAGGGACATGCAATTTTCTCAAGTATACCATTCCAAGAATGAAGAATAAACAGCACTATGAGAATACTAACATAGGAGAACTCACCCTGGCCATATTAAAGGATGGAAATCTTGAAAATGCTTTTGAGAGAACATCATCATTCACCTCATTCCCAAGATCACCACAGAATAACCGATAATCATCTGTGCATCACCAAATACATCGGAAGTAAAGTTAGATCTTCAGAAGAAAGCCACCAGTGATTAACAGTACCCCAACAGCTAGCATATAATAACTAAAAAAATCGCATTTCTAAACCATCTTAAAAGACCTCCATCTATCATAATACAATTCCACTTATACATCAGAGCACAAGAAGTTAACATTGGAACAACTAAAACGTGTGTTGAAAAATGTCTTTCTAGGCTTACAGAGGTACATTTGAAAAAAAAAATAAATAATAAAACAACTATAACATTTCTTACTGTCAGAGTTTCTTCATCTGACAAGAATTAAGGACACTCTAGGTACACCTGGTAGATAACCTAATCATATACTCTCTCTAAAAATCTCCAAGTGTAACATATTGAATTCATAAAGCCATAAAAGTCTTTTCACGAAAAAGGGTAAGGAAAAGGAATCTCACTCTCTGGCCACTCCGCTAATGTAGGATCCTCCCAGCTGTGCCCTGCAGCTTTGCGAGGTACAGATTTCTTTTTATTCTCAGCCTTGTGTTCAATCTCACTACTTGCAAGTGCTGCTTTAACACTCTCAAGTGCTTCTGGCGTTATTGTTTGTGCATCCCTCTGAAATAATTGCTGGGCCTGCTCACCAGCATAACAAGTGTTAAACGGTATTATTCAAGTAAATTATATCAAACAAATTGCATACAGTTAAATCTCTATAGAGACTGATCTGCAAAAATATATAATATATTGTCTCCAAATCCATATGCCATGATCCTAATTTGTTCAGAGGGTGCTGATATGTGAAAATTAGCTTCTTCTTTTCTTTTTTTCTTTTTTTTTTTCATTTGTCCGGATATACTTCTGCAATTACATGAAAATTCTCGGACAAACAAAATGCGGAAAGCATACAGAAGCAAGACTAACCCTAGCTATCAGTTATAGACATTTGAAAGCAGGCAAAGCGGAATTCAATTTAATATTATGACATCCAAAACAATAAAAATAAAATTGTCCTAGCGTGACAAAACCAGAAAGTCTAGAAAACTCTTTGCATAACATTACAATCTCCAAATAAAAAATCTCGAAGTGTATACCTGTTGGAATTGAGGCAAGGAGTAAACAGGCTGATATACGGTCGGAACGACAGGGGTAGGAGCTGGGAGTTGCACCGGAGGAATCGCTGTCGGTTGGCCGACGTATGACTGTGGTTGTTGGAGATGAAACGGCGTCGGGAAGTAGGTGTTATTGGAGTACGTAAATTGGGAGGACGCCGCTGACGACGAAGTAGCAGCCGAAGAGGACGACATAGGAAGACCAGAGATCCCGGCTATATCCTTAAGAATACCGACGACGGCAAGGCAAGCTGGCTGGCAGGCAGGCACACGCAGGAGAGTGCGGATGAGTAAGGGCTGTGCTGGTTAAACGATGATTAATTGGAAACTAGACCCGGACCGGAGATGAATCTCGAAACCGCCTGCCCGAGAAAAATCAGCATATCGGATTTTTTATTTTTCTTAATTCAATAAAAATGTATATTAATTTTTTTTTTTTTTTTAAAAAAAAAAAAATATATATATATATATATATGTAAAGTGTATTTATTACTCAACATTTTTTTCAACGTTGTATATGTGAAATTTTTTTTTTTTTTTTGTTCTTTTTGAGATGAAAAACTTTAATTTTATTAGGCCAATTAAAAACATTTCATCTAACTATCAACTAACAATTTAAAGCACATTAATGACACATTTTACATATTTATTTCCAATAAATAAATAAATATATATTACTAAAATTTCAAGTTTAAATTTTATATTTTTATAATTGTGATATATATTTTTAGATACGATTTGAAATTAATAAAAATATTTAAACTTTTATAAATCTTTTTATTATTTAGATATATAAAACTTAATTTTTATGTAATTAGTTTCATATAACTTTTTATTATAAATTATTCATATAAATATGAGTTATTTAAATTTAAAAAAACTTTTAAATTAATTATTTATAGTTTAAAGACATAATTATTTCTTAATGAAATATAAACAATATTTAAAAATATAATTTTATATATGGAAAAATATTATATAAGATATAAAAAATAAAATATGTGTAAATTTAATTAATTTAAAAATATAATAGGATTTTGGAAACCGAGTTATTTCGTGTCTATCTATTCTTTTTGTCCTTACTTTTTATCCAAATAAACAAAGAAATAAATAGTTCGATAAGTTAGTTCGTTTACGTAAATAAATTCAGGATTGACCAAAGAAAACAAAATCGACGGTCACGATTTTCTCTCTCTCTCCTCATGCTCCACGCCACATCTCCCTGCAAAAGTTTCTTAACCGGTCTATATTAAATTTTCTAAAACAATAATGTTTTTTTAAAAAAATTTATTTCAATTTCCGTCTCCTAATAGAATTATTAAATTTAGATTAAGATAAAAGGAAAGAAAAAAAAAAAGAGGTTTTTTATCGTGACAAAAATTAGTCACGCGGTCTATATTAGTATATTATACATAAATAAAAAAAAGAAAAGGAAGGTTTGGGCATAAACTTATGGGTGCCCATGGTTTCTGGGTTGCTTGTTTTCAAGGCTTAGGGTTAGTGTTTATTTTATTTTTGTTTCAATTTGTGAGTGAAGTTTTCAATTTTGGAAGTATTTTCTTTTTCCTTTTCCCCCAAATTTTTTGTTCACGGAGTTCTGAGTATGGCTAATTTGTTCTGAACATTGTACCTTATCCAAAAAAATTTATGTGAAAAGATTTATAATTTGGCTATTGAAACTTTCATCACCTGACCTAAGATATCTTTCCTAGTAAAAATCGTAAATTTTATAATGATTAATCCATGGTAGATTGTGGTGGTATATTGGTGGATGGTGGTAGCGGTGGTCAAAGCTAACAGGGATTAAAAAGGAAAAAAATATTATGATTGGTCGGTTCCCGGTATCATCTTCCTTAGACATTGCATTTTTAGGGTTATCTTTGCCTAGGGTTAGATCTGGACAATCTGATTGAAATTTGCTTGTAATTTAGGTTTTCTAATTTTTTTTTGCATATGTTTTTTTCTTTTTCTTTTTTTGGAACAAATCAATAGGATTTAATTTCATGATTTCAGTATTTATTTTTGGAGACTGATTCACCCCCTCTTTCCCCTTCGATTTCTGATTGTAGTGTTGGTGCTGTTTGAGCTGCTCTGGCTCTACGGGCATTAGATCGTTGTATCAGGGATCTGTGAGTTAATTTTTTATTTTTTTAATTTTTCCCCCCTTTTGAATTGAGAATAATTTACTACTGTAAGTTTCTGGGTTGGTACTAGTTCTGAGGAGTTTATAAAATTTTGTTTTGTGTTTTTGAAATAATTTACTGTGATTATTAGTTTATCGGATAAATTTTTCTGTGAAGATGTCGATCCAATGCTTCTGGCATAGGCAGTCCTAATTTCAACATAAATTTGATATTTCCAGCCAGTTAGTTAATAATGTAGGATAATTGAATTTTAATTTGTATAAGAATTCCAGTCGGATTTCCGTGTAAATTTTTTCTAAGTTCTTTTATTGTCATCATAAAAGAATCAGATGGATAAGTTAAGATTGCAGGCATGAAATAGATCAATTTTGCTTTATTCGCATTGTTCCTAATATTTATCTGGAGTTACAAGGCATGTGTGGAATTGAGAAAGGGTGTGGGGCACTTATACGAATTTGATGGATTTGTTGGCTAACGGATTTAGACAATGATAAACCTGACTTGTTTCACGGAGGTTATGTCCATCATGAGAAGCTTTTTGCACCTAACTACTGGAAAATTATATTGTTACTTCCTTCAACCTATTTGCTATTTGGGGTATCTCATTGGTTTATTCATTCCTTTGGTTGCTTTGTAGCATTGATGGGGACAGAATTTGCAAGAGCTTGTGTAAAAGAAGAAAACATGGAAATTCCTTCAATACCACCTGGATTTGAGTCACTTGCACCGTTTAGCCTGAAGAAGGTTGGAGGCAAAGAATTGAAAACAAACTACTCAACCTCTGTGACAAGTTCTGTGACTCATATGGTAACGGAGTCTGATAATAGTGAGGATAGTAAAGTTGTGAAGAGGCGTAGAGCTTGTGTAAATTATGGTCAATTGGAAAACAGTTCAGGGGATGACTCCAACCCTGAGCAGGTGGTTATATATATATGAATACTCTAAAAATATGTGTCTGATGATTGTATTATGATGCCAATCTATCATATTTCTTATTATTTCTCTTCACATAAGCTATTTACATCTCCAGAATCTACCTTTAAGACCACAGCTTCCAAAGGGGGTCATTCGTGGATGTGATAAGTGTGTAAATTGTCAAAAGGTTAGTTTTACCTTATAGCTTTACATACTATTTAACTCTATGCTTTGCACTTTTTCATTTTTATAGCCAAGTATGAGATGCTCTGAGTGCGTGGATTTTTCTAGGCACATGTTATTTTATTTTATTTCTTGTTTGGGTGCAAGGAAATTCTTAAGTTTTGTTTTTTTTTCCACTAAAGTATTAATGTTTTACTTTGTAAGAGCACCTAGTTTAACAATCTGGATACATTGGTTAACGTCTGGACATTTCATTTAATTTTTAGGATTTTAAATTTTTGGTGCAAGGATGATATGGATTTCTACACATTTGTGTATTTTACACCTTGACATGTTTAATCTGTGAAATCATGAAATAGGTTGCTGCAAAATGGCACCCAAAAAAAGCTCACAGGCCTGATATTCAGGATGCACCTGTCTTCTATCCGACTGAAGAGGTCTGTACTTTAGACTCTTTTTTTCTCCCAGAAACTGTCCAGCTATTTTATCATTGGTGTGTTTCTACATAATTATTGGAGCTTGTTTGATTTCATGTGTAAGCTTATTATCTTGTGTTTGCAATGTTATGTACTGGCAGGAATTCAATGATCCACTGAAATATATAGCAAGTATACGTTCAAAAGCAGAAGCATATGGTATTTGCCGCATAGTGCCTCCCCCATCTTGGAGACCTCCTTGCCCTTTGAAACAAGGACATACTTGGGAGAATGCAAAGTTTACTACTCGAATCCAGCGTATTGACAAACTTCAAAATCGGGATTCAACAAGAAAGGCGCTAAGAGTTAATCTTCATAAAAAGAGGAAAAGGAGAAGATGCATGAAAAGTGGGGTAGAATATGGAAATAGTAATGGGGAAATCAAAGTCTCTGAAGATGTGGGAATCTACGAGGCTGAGAGTTTTGGGTTTGAGACTGGTCCTGAGTTTACCCTACATAACTTTCAGCTCTATGCCAAAGATTTTAAGACCCAGTACTTTAGGAATGAAAATAGTATCTTGGAACTAGGAGGTGAGACAAAAGTGACTCAAGAGCATTGGGAACCCTCAGTAGAGGAAATTGAGGGTGAATATTGGCGTATGGTAGAGAGACCTACTGAAGAAATTGAGGTAGTGCTGGTAATGTACCTTATTTATTCTTAGTTTTAAGTATTTTATGTTTCCTCATTTCATTTCTTTTCGTTCCTTATTTTCTAGGTGCTTTATGGAGCTGATTTGGAAACTGGAGTATTTGGAAGTGGGTTTCCAAAGCAATCTCACGAGGTTGATTCTGCTGTTGATGAAAAGTATGTCAGTTTAGGATGGAACTTGAATAACTTCCCTAGGCTTCCAGGTTCTGTCCTTTCATATGAAAGCAGTGACATATCTGGAGTGCTGGTTCCTTGGCTCTATGTAGGAATGTGCTTCTCATCATTCTGCTGGGTAAGGAAAATTATTTGGTCTTTTTGGCTGATCTTTTTTTGGTTATATATTGAGGAATCCTATGGAGGTAGCTGTATTAGGCTCCATCCTAGTAATTTTTATTTTTTTTAAAAAAAATTCCCTTTAGTAATTGCACTTTGTGGAAGCAAAACCAAATTTCACATCACGTGTGTAATATGTGCATATTGCTCAGTGGTTTGACTTAGCATGAATGTGCATGGGGATTCGTTGGTGGTTAAACAGTATAAGAAACCTTTGAGCCTCCTTTTTTTCAATTATGTGCTTCCAGGAACAAGTCCCAAAATGTAACAGGTTGTGTGGTTATCTGTATAGGAGATTGTCACCTGCCGTGGGTGGTAGTTTGCTTCAATATGGAATCCTTCTTTTACCTCTGTAGATGATAAAGAGGCTGAAATATCATTATTGGGCTTAAGACAGGAAAAACTCAACCTTGCATATAGCCTCTTGAGTGCATCTTCACTGTTATGGTTCACACTTATCCAATCCTTTCTGGATGTAGTATTTGACTTGTTAGATAACAAGGAATATAGGACACACAATAAATTTCTTCTGTTGGAATATGCAATAAAATTGTTTTATCAGAGTAGGTAAAGCTATAGACTGTTACTTGGATAACAATATTCTTCCCCTCTTCTTTGATATATGTTGTATTCTTACTAGCATGTTGAAGATCACCACTTGTACTCCTTGAATTACATGCACTGGGGAGATCCAAAGATTTGGTATGGTGTTCCGGGAGCAGATGCCCTGAAACTTGAGTCAGCTATGAGGAAACATTTGCCTGATCTCTTTGAAGAGCAGCCTGACTTGCTTCATAAATTGGTAAATGTCATTTTTATGCCTTCTTTTATGAAAATGAGAAAGTTTATAATATGAGAAGAAAGCAGGAGCTAGGAAAATTATAAACCTTTACATGTTAGGAAATTTTAGTAACTGTTATGCTTGATAGATGATAAGGTTATCATATATATCTAATATTTAGATTAGTCAATTACACGTATATCTAGTTCCTAGAAATATATATATAGTATATCCTTGAATAAAAATGAGAAATTCTTGTGCTTCTGAGTTTCAACCGTAACTATTTCCACCTTTTGAGAGTATCGGGTATCTACCTGCTGCAGCATTACAAGAGTACTATTTAGTTAAGTGATTTTCTCTCTCTTACAGATGCTCTTGCATTTGAGTTCTCTGGGATATTCTTATTTTCTTCTTATTTCTATTGTTTATCTTCTCTGTTTGATATCTAAAGATGCCTTATAATGCTAAACTCTTTAGCCATTCAGTATTATTGGCTCTTTCCTCTTCCTGCCTCCTATATTCAAGATATCTGATTCAAGAGTATTTTTCCTTTTCTCTCTCTAGGTCACACAACTTTCACCATCCATACTAAAAAATGAGGGAGTGCCTGTTTATCGGTGTGTTCAGAATGCTGGAGAGTTTGTTCTGACCTTTCCTCGAGCATATCATGCAGGGTTCAATTCTGGTTTTAACTGCGCTGAAGCAGTAAATGTAGCACCTGTTGACTGGTTGCCCCACGGACAGAATGCTATTGAGCTTTACCGTGATCAGTCACGAAAGACTTCAATATCACATGATAAACTGTTACTTGGTGCGGCAAGAGAAGCAGTGAAAGCACTTTGGGAACTGAGTTTATTAAGGAAGAATACATCAAATAATTTAAGATGGAGAGATGTCTGTGGTAAGGACGGGATCTTATCCAAGGCATTTAAGGTGAGGACTCTGCCTATTATACACATTAAGATTTTCTCATGCTAATAGCCATACCTGATCATGGTGTAATTTGATGCTAAATGTTATGTTGTAATTTGGAATTGATTAGTATAGAAATTACTTAAACTGGTTGTGAGTGAATTTATGTGACTCAATTCTACTGGGAACACTTACAAGGAGAAAATGAATGAGAAATAGATACCTCACTTATCTGCTTGTTTAGAGTAGGGTTTTGAAATAAACCTTGAGATGCGTGCTATGCACCGAAATTAGTTTGCAGATTATTATTCATTCATTCTGGTAGTAACTGAATGTATCTTTGAAACTGCCAAATACGATCTGAGAGTAAATGCCACAAGTTTATGTATTTTGTGCTTCGATTTTTGGTGCAGGGTAATACAACAAAATTTCTGTTTCTAATATGTCATGGGCTTACAACTATCTTCATTTTGTCACTGATCTGATCCCAATTCTTCTTAATCAGGCACGTATTGAGATGGAGAGAGTTAAAAGGGAATTTCTTTGCAATTCTTCACAGGCATTGAAGATGGAAAGTACTTTTGATGCTACAAGTGAAAGAGAATGCAGTGTGTGCCTCTTTGATCTGCATCTCTCTGCCGCAGGTTGTCACAATTGCTCACCAGATAAATATGCTTGCTTGAACCATGCCAAACAATTATGTGCATGTTCTTGGGGTGCTAAATTTTTCCTTTACCGATATGACATGAATGAATTGAACTTATTGCTTGAAGCTTTGGAAGGGAAACTAAGTTCAGTATACAGATGGGCAAAACAGGATTTAGGGCTGGCCATGAGTTCTTGTATATCTAAAGAGAATTCACAGGCATCTGGCCTTGTAGGTAAGGCATTTAGTTCTCCAGAAGGGGCTGCACCAAAAGGAATGACCTTGGCATCTGTCATGGCGGGCTCAAAACAGCAGAAAGAAGTAAATTCTGTGATCTTGAATCCCTCAAAACCTGTTGGTGGAACATGCTCAACACCAAAAGTGATGCCGCCAGGAGGCTTGTTGGCATTGGAAAGGAAAGTCTGCTCCAGCTTGAATAGTACTTCCAATAAAGTTGAGTCTCCAAAAAATAGTTCTTTGATCCAGAGTAAGAAAGAATTGGCTCCCGTAAGTGAAACTCGGAGTTCTCCAGGAGACCCCTCTGGCTCTAGGATTTTGATTCCCAAACCTGAACCAAAGCGTTCACTTAAAGAAGAAAATGATGTTATACTCCTCAGTGATGATGAGGGAGAGAGCCCAAAAACTCCTGGAAATATATCGAAGACTCCTAAGCTCATTAGAGGAAAGGACCATTTGTTAAATAATGGTAGCTGTTTGAGGGACATTGGATCAACAAGTTTAATTAGTGATGCTGCTAAGAACCCTGATAATGAATCACTCTCACAGTGTTTAAAAGCTGAAGATATTCCTAAGTGTGAAACAGATCTTGGGTTGTCTATTCTGGATAATTCTCCCAATCAACGTCCTTCATGCAGTGCAGATATTGTTAAAGATGGGGTTTTGTCCAGTCAAGAAAACAATGTCTTTAACATCCCAAACTCTCAAAACTCCCAGGCTTGTTTTGTTGATAGGATTGATAATGAAAACACACATAAAAAATCTGAAATAGATGTCTTCTCAAAATCAGTGGAGAGTTCACAAAATGTTTCATGTAATCCATCTGGATCTCAAAATAACTTGGACAGATATTATAGGCAGAAGGGTCCTCGTATTGCCAAGGTAGTTAGACGAATCAACTGCAATGTTGAACCTCTGGAATTTGGAGTGGTGCAATCTCAGAAATTATGGTCTGATAGTCATGCAATTTATCCAAAAGGTATGACTTATACCAAATATTATCCTTGTATATTAATTTTTGCAGAATGTGTCAACAAGTAAAGTAAGCTTGTTTTTCTCCTCTATTGTAGGATTCAGGAGTCGGGTGAGGTACATAAATGTGTTAGATCCAACAAATATGTGCTACTATGTTTCTGAAATTTTGGATGCTGGACGAGATGGACCTCTATTTATGGTAATTGGTTTACCATAGACACTTATCCTTCTATTGTAGATTTTATATTTTTTATTTGCTACGTTTCAATTCTGAACTCCAATATTGAAAAGTTGGTCCTGGGATGAAATTAACTCGATCATGTTTTATTTGCATTCTTGCCTTATTTGGAGTTTTAAAATATGTAACTCTAGTCCATTTTGAGTTTTGCCTGGTAATTTGCTATTTCAAGCATTGGCAGCTGGAAATGGAGTTTTGAATTTTGGATGCATGCATGAGTGCTACTACTTGCAGACATACTCCCTATTTTGTTGGCCTAGAATCAATTGATGACTTGCTGACTTATGCCAAGTATGTCAAAGGAAATGGTTGTTGGATATATACTCCCTCTTTCCAAAGTTGAATGTCAATATTTCTATTAATTTAGAATGTCAAAGACAATTTTTTTTTTTTCTTTTTTTTGTTTAATTTTTTAATAGGTATATTTTTATCTAGTGCTCCATAAAGCCTATTTGATTTGAATAATTCATATTCTACAAACACATGGGTCTTACAACTAACCATATTGTCTACAACATAAATATTAATATGGTGTTAAAGTCAGCACCTTAGCATTGAGTAACAAATTTATTGTCCTATGTTGTTAAAGTTCCCAAAACCTATTCTTCTATTTCTGTTAACTATCAGTAAAATGTAAAATGTCTCAATTTTCAGGTTTCTGTGGAAGGCTCCCCAAACGAAGTATTTTTGCATGTGTCAGCTAGCAGGTGCTGGGAAATGGTTCGTGAGAGAGTGAATCAAGAGATATCAAAGCAGTACAAGTTAGGAAAAACAAAACTTCCTCCTCTGCAACCTCCTGGGAGCCTTGATGGGATGGAAATGTTTGGTTTCTCTTCACCCGCAATTGTGCAGGTTATTCTTTTTTCTTTTTCTTTTTTAAGATATCAAAATGAAAAGAAAAAGAATTATCATTCCGCCATTTGCTAGAAAATTATAATATTGTTTACTCAAAGTTTTTGTTATGCTATATCTTCTGGACTCTGTACATAGGTAATTCAAGCAATGGATCAAAATAGAGTTTGCGTTGAGTATTGGAAATCACGGCCTTTAATGCAGATTCCAGCTAATTGTGGTGTGAAACTCGAACAGTCAAATAATCAACATATTGCAAAAAAAGAATCATTACCAGCTGCTGGGGTTGATAAAATTATTGATGGCCTGTTTAAGAAGGTCAATCCTGAAGAACTTAATGTGCTATACAGTATTCTGAGTAACCATAATTCAACTGCTGATCAGGACTTAGTGATTCGGCTTCTTAAAGAAGAGATTGGTAGGCGGGCAAGATAAGATGATTCATTTCTCATATCTCATCATTTTATAAGAAATTCAAGATGACGATTCAAAATCTGTGGTCTCAGTTGATTCTGGGACATGCCCATAACCCCCCCCCCCCCCCCCCCCAAAGAGAAAAAAAAGGAGAAAAGAAAAAAAAAGAAATTTTAACTCTGTAAATTGCTGATTCACATTCTTAGATCATATACAAAAAGGGATTCAGTTGATCTCTGGTCCTCATAAAATTTTGTTCTGGCTTTGTACTTGAAATGCCAGTGTCCTCAGGTAGGTAGTTGAATAACAATGACCTCATTCATTTAAAAAATCAGAGCGATAAAGGAGGTAATTTTTTCCCCTTTTCCAATAATGTTTCTTTCTTTATTTCTTGTTATCTTCTATGGGGGCATGAGGGAGTCAAATAGATTAAATATTCTGTCAAAATTCTTAATTCTTATGGAAACAGAACACAATATTGATGAAGGATAAAACAGGCATCATTCCTTATTGAATTTTTAAGGCCCATTATTTAACACCCTAAGTCCGCTCCAAAAGAAAAAAAAATGAAAAGATAAATAAAACAAAGTAATATTGATGAATTTAATTTTAAATTTATATTTGTTGTTGCTAAAAGAAATAAGATTTAATAAGTTTTTTTTTTTTAGAGATTATGAATTGGAAATATTATAAAAAAAATATGAAAAAAATTCGTAAATTTATATTTTTATTTAATAACGGTTTAAAAATTTTACATTTTTTATTCGAATTATTTATAATATTCGTATTTCATATTTTTATAGATTGAAGTAAAACTAGCACGTGGACTAATAATATATCTATATTACCAAATTTTGAGGAAAACAAAAAGAAAATCAGCCAAACAAGACATGAATTCATTCTAGAGAAAAATGAGGGGAAAGTGGCAAGTTGAGGAAGGACCACACAACAATTTCACCAAAAGAATTCCATGAAATGTAATCATACCGTATGTATCAGAACACCTCGTTTGGTTTAACCGTAAAGAAAAAATCTTTTAAAAATTCATCATCAGTACCCCTAAGTAGAAACATACGATAAAGCCAAAGAAGGAAAATTCGGGGTTTGTACGGACAGAGCGAGCATCCGACGGCTGAGATTCAGACGTCCGATGGACGGAGACCCTTTTGTCTTTGTTGGCACGAAATCCGAGGACAAGAAAGAAAAATATATGAAAAAGTTGCCTTTGTTGCCCCCTCCCGACAATTCGTACCTATCGACACGTGGTAAAGCACGCATTCTTGTACGACCCACATACAGCACGTGTCGATGCCGAAAGGGCTCATCTGTCTTGTGGGCCCCGGGCCCCTCCCTCCCTCCCTCCCTCTCTCCTTATATCGCGGGAATCATCTTGTACGGTCGTAAAAGAGACTTTCAAATAATTTGTCAGATTTTAAGCGGAAATTAAATATATATTTTTTCAAAAAAAACAAAAAAAGCTAGAATTATATTATTCCACTTCGAATATTTTATATATATTTATAAGAATTATAATCAGAAATATATATATATATATATGAACTGTTGATATTTGCCGCAAAACCCCAAAAAAGCTCAGCATGACTGCATGAAGATTCATGATCTTGAAGAAAATATAATTAGACAAAATTTCCTTTAATTAGGGTTATTACCAGTAGTACTGAATATTCGATTTTTAATTTCTTCTAATTATAATATTATGTATTCTGGAATATAATATACTTCAAATTTATGAACTAAAAAAATATAAATAAATTTATTATCAATTAAATTATATCTTCTTAATAATAGAATTTTAATAAAAAACTTTAACTTATAAGATCTTATTCTTGAAAATTTTTTTACCTATATATAATAACTTGAATTCAATACTTTTTTGTATAATAAATGAAATAGAAACTAACTTAAACAGTTCATATATATATATATATGAATGTGTAGAGGCTGTCGTTTTCAGGAGCTTTCTGTTTACACAATTAAAATTATCTTAAACATATCTAAATCTGGATATGGTGTGTTAATTAGTACAGTCATATATATATATATATAATATATATATATATATTGTTAATTAAGGATTATTATAGTAATATTTGACAATTAATGAAAGAATTAATTAATGTACATTGGACATTGGCTATGGTGCTCTCCACAAATAGTATCTTTTATCCTATTTAAAGACCAATACTGCTACCTCCAAGAAAGGGAGAGGCTTCTAGCTTGCTATATACAGGCCTATATAGCTAGAACTTAATTAATTTATAAATCTAACTTCAAATAATTTGTGTCTTTAAAATATGTTCTTGATGATATATAAGTAAATTTTTGTTCAATATCTCTTAAAGATTAATATCATATATAATACGAATACAATAATTTCAAATTTAAAACCTTCAATTTTGATATTACACATTGATGAAAAGAAAAAACCCTTTTACACCCTCTTGAAAAATTATTAATCTGAGAGACAAAAAAAAAATATATATATATATTATAAAAAGATTGGAACTAAATTGATTAAAGTATTTTAGTTACATTTCTATCTAAATGGATCACTACTTGTTTGCTAGAGTTAATTAGAAACCCTAAATTTGATAGTCGGAAGATTAGGAAGTGTAAATTCTATCTTCAAAAGAAATAAGAATACACACTCACACATACATATATATGTATATATATATATATATATATGTATATGTATATGTACATGTATATTTATATTTATATGTATATGCATATGTATATTTATATGTATATACATGTGTGTGAGAGAGAGAGACATTAGAAAAGGAGAGTGAGAAATAAATACATTTCAGGAGAAAAAATACGTACAAATTAATTAATGTAGACAGCAAAAAAACAAATCATCTTTAATTAATATAGATATATATAGTACATTGCTGGTTTTGCCAAACTTTACTCTTCTCCTGTTCCAATATACATACATACATATAACCTGCAGCCATGGGATATATATTACACATTGATGAAAAGAAAAAACCCTTTTACGCCCTCTTGAAAAATTATTAATCTTGAATGAGAGACCAAAAAAAAAAAAAATTATAAAAAGATTGGAACTAAATTGATTAAAGTATTTTAGTTACATTCCAATATACATACATATATATATATATATATATATATATATATATATATATATATATATATATATATATCACAAAGAAATATTATAACCTGCAGCCATGGGATCGATCTACTTCAAGAACAAAACCAAAACACACACACACACACACACACACTAAATGATAAAGGGTCAAAGAAAAATTAAAACTTGAAAGGAAAACATAAAAAAAAAAAAAAAAAGACACCCACAAGTTTCTTTAAGATTGATCATAAAGCACCACCACACACATATATATATATATACACAAATCAAGAAGATTAATTAAAAAAAAAAAAAAAGGAAAACAACAGAAGAACATAAAAAGGGAAATAAACTAATTAAGGGTTCCAAGTTCCTCACAGTGAGAGATTTTTTATAATTATATTATGAATCTGTTCTTTGGCAGCCATGATGATGAGGATGAGCTGTTGTTTGTTGTACCTTCTGCTGCTGGAGTAGTATGTTTCTTTTCCTCTTCTTCTCGTAACTAATACCCCTAGATTTGGACTGAAAATCTCTTACATCTCTCAAGAAAAGCCTAACAACTCTTGTTCCAAAAGGGTTAGATTCAGGGCTTCCACCACCATGTTCTTCGTAGGCGGCTCGAAGCCGACCAATCAGCGCATCAAGACTTCCCCAAGCTTGTCTGAGTGGACAAGGGCAAGGTGATGGTGGGTTAGGTAAGCCGAAGAAAGGGCAGCTCTGGTTGTGTACTTTTGTCTTTCCGAATTGGTCCAGGTACCGTAGGAATTCTAGCACGTGTGAGCCGTTGCACGACGAAAGTGATAGCGGCGGCCTGCAGTGGGTTCTTAGGTATTGACAGAATGTGTTCCAGTCTCGCCGTTTTTGATTCTCGTACCGACTTGGAGCTTGAGCTGCAGCTGGAGCCGATGATAGTGACGATGATGATGATGATGATGGTGATGCTGGTATAGGGATAAGAGGATGAATTATATAATTATTTGGGGATGAATTTGCAAAAACTCCATCTTGTGTAGTAACAAAATCCATCTAGGGTTTTAAATCTTCTTTCCAAAAAGGAAAGAAAGTACTGCAACACGAATTAGTGACTGTTGTCGACAGTAAGTATCTTATATAAATATTATGTATTGACACAAATAAACAAATAAAATAAGACAATAAAAAATGATACTTGAAAAAAGATTAGTTACTGTTACCGACAAAATTATTCTATATATATATATATATATATATATATATATATGTATGTATGCAGTACTAATGGCCCAAGATGTAGGTAAAAGACAATGTGGAAGAAACAAGGTAGTAAATGGGAGTAGTACTTAAAAACGCTTACCAAAAAAATAAAAAAGATGAGTAGTACTTAAATGGCATGGCTCATTTCTTTAATTGGAAAAGATATATATATAAGTAGTACTTAAAAACACTTACCAAAAAAATAAAAAAGATGAGTAGTACTTAAATGGCATAGCTCATTTCTTTAATTGGAAAAGATATATATATATATATATATATATATAGAGAGAGAGAGAGAGAGAGAGAGGAAAAGGAAAGAGTACAGAAGTTGTTGAAAGGAATCAGGTGAGGGATTTTGATTAATTTGGTAAGGCTATGAGCAAACTAAGTAGTTGAAGTAACCAAAAGGGATCTCATCATGGAGACATATATATATATATATAACAAGCTGTAACTTATGATCAGTTTAGAAAGCACAACAAATAATAATAAGAATTGATCATCACCATCATCATCAACAGCAGCAGATCTTTTTTATCTCTGAAAGAAATTAGACATGTGTTGCTGAGGAGTGATCATGAAGATATGTATATATATCAGAGTGTGTGTGTTTGTGAGAGAGAAAGAAGGAGAAAAAAGGGGAGAGAGAGAGAGAGAGAGAGAGTCAAACAAGCTTTTTCTTCTGTGGCAGAAGAAGGATAGGGTTAGGCTGCATTATATACATAGATAGAGAGATATAGGGAGAAAAGGGCAATGTTTTTGGCATTATGTTTAAAGTTGGATTGGAAGGTTATACATACATCCATATCTATATATATATATATATATAATATATGTATGTATGTATATTGTATGTATATGTAAATAATGGAGAATGGTTGCTTGCTTGTAGGGGGCATGGCACCCAACCTTGGCCGATGGCTTTGAGCATTATTCATTATTGAGGAAAAAATATAATTATTATATTTTTTTTTAACAAACAAACAAATAAATTTTGATGTAACTTAATTAATATTAATTTTAAAAAAATTTAATTTTTTTTTAAAAAAATAATAATAAAAAAATTATTACATATCTTTACAAAGTCTAGTTTTCATTTTATAGTAATTATTTGAGGTGACGTTTCATTAATTAATAAAATAATTCATAGGTAAATAAAAAAAATTTAAAAAAAGGAAAAAGCATTAATTTTGGTTGGTGGCGGAACTAACTAACTAACATCTCCACTTATTTAAAACCTTAACTAAATTGTACTCTTCAAACACCATCAATTTAGACTTTCCTTTCCTTTATATATATATATATATATATATATATATATATATATATATAATGAATAATTAGTAAAAATATAAAATTTAATAAAATAAACCTAATAACTAATATGTGGTGGTTTTGGTAGGTAGAATCCAAAGCAAACAAAAAGAAAAGAAATGCATTATAAATAATAAAAGAAATTATTATTAAATGATGAAAAGAATATAGAAGAATCTAAAATGTATGTATGTATATATATATATATATATACATACATATGCAAATGATTGAAACTTAGTATAATATGGTGTGTCGGTGGTGCAAAATATTTGTACCTTTTGGCACTCAACTATTTTTAGTTTCCTTTCTTTTTCTCCTTTTGGGGCATACAAATTAAAGTGAAAGTAAAAAAAGCAAGAAATGACTACTATCATCATTTTAATTGATTGATTTTATATATATATATATATATATAAATCAAAAGCATCACAACATCACCATGTTTCTGTTTCTTTAAACTAAGCTTGAAATATAAATAGAATAAAACAGAGATAGAATCATTATGTTTCCACTATAATCCCTTCACTTTCCACCATTTTCACCGCGAATGCCTGTTACAGCTTGCTGCATAAACCAAGAAAATAAGTGGAAAAGAATGAAGAATGAAGAATGAAGAATGAAAAATGAATGAGAGAGAGAGAAAGTATGAAGAAAACCTCAATGCAGGTGAGAACATACTGCACATCGCTTTCTGAAATCTGGTGGTGAAGAACAAACCTAATTCTAAAATTATGTACAAAATATGAATAATTAAACTCTGTGATTTTGGTTGAAAAGATGCAAACTTGAAAACTAAGGAGATGGAAAGAAAGTAGTACCTGAATGGTCCCTCTGGTAATGTAAGTATACCATATCCCTCTAAGATCTTGCATAGTTTGGTTTCTGACATATTCATCGCCTCCTTAAGAATATCGAAGAATATCTAAAAATATAGGTATGCAGAGTTTTTTGGGGTTATATTTGCTTCTTCAAGCATATATTACACAGTCATACAAGAAAAACTCTCATTACATTTACGATGAACTTACAATGTTGGTTTCAACAGAGTCGATGTCAACTTTTAGTCCTTTAATTTTGTTCAGTCCCTCTGAGAAAAGTGAAATTGTCTGTTGAAATATATGTATGTAATAAGATACGGAATTTAGAAGAAAGAAGATCACTTGCCTGCTAAAGTTTTGGCCTTTCTGTGATCGGCTTCAAGCTTACTAACATTCTCTTGCACTGCTACAAGAGCAGCAGCACACAGGACACCAATCTGCCTCATTCCACCGCCTAATGTTTTCCTGAGAATCCTTGCCTGGAAAATGAAAAAGAATGACTGACTGAGCACTAGTTTTTATGTTTTTTTTGCTATAATGGGGAAAAATCAATGTAAGGTGTCGAGGTTTACTTTGGCGATAAAACTTTCTGAACCAACAATGACACTTCCAACAGGTGCACCGAGGCCCTTCGACAAACATACCTAACAATAGAAAAAATATAAATTGAACAAAACATGATCGAGAAAAGGAAACAAATGTATTATTCTGACTCCTACTGAGACAGAATCAGCAGCCTGCACAAGCCTGTGAACGGGAACTCCCAGTGCCTGAAAGATTGAGAATAGTACAGTCAACATCTGCGCTAGCGATGCATGTAATAAGCTTATAAAGATTCAGATTTCATATGTATCTAATTCTAGCAGGATATCTGAAATGGTTCAAATCCAAACTCAATCATGCGATATTTTCCCAATATCTATTAAGAAAGCTTGCATATAGTCTACAAAGTAGAGCTTAACTTACCACTGATGCATGAAAAATACGAGCCCCATCAATGTGAAGCTTCAAACCGTATTTCTTTGCTAAATCCCCTACTTGATCTGTATACTCTGCTGAAAGGCATCTACCACCAGAGCTGCATAAATAGTAAACTTCTATAACCATTTGATATTCGACACAAGAAAAATCAAGAACCACAAATCTCTAATTTCTAAATAAGAGGCACAAATTCGATAGAATAAAGAATTTGTAGATTTGTTGCTATAAGTTTAGTTTCCTTACTGTGCATGTGAATTTTCCAAACATATAAGCCTAGTCTTCGGATAGCAAATCTCAAATCTAGGATCTCGAATTGCAGCTTCAATTTGATCTATATCCATTGTTCCATCATCGTTATTCTTCACCGTCCTCGGATGAACACCTCCAATGGTAGAAATGCCCCCATTTTCATATATATGGATATGACAATAATCACCAAGAATTACTTCACTTCCCCTTACATCACAATGAGTCAGTACACTGATGAGGTTACCCATTGTGCCTGAAGGGACGAATAAACCGGCTTCCTTGCCCATGACCTTCGCCATATGTTCTTCGAGATGACGAGCTGTTGGATCATAACCTAATACATCATCATCAACTTCAGCATTTGCCATTGCAGCTCGCATGGCTTCAGTTGGTTTAGTGACTGTGTCAGATCGAAGATCCACCCTTCTTGTTACCATTTTGTTTTGTCTGACTGTAAACAAATGAAAGAGATACTCAGGCATAACAATTCAACAGAGAGGAAATAATTATCATAATTGAATAGTAAGGATCATCATTGTTCTTGAATAAGTAAGTCTTAACTCTCTTTCCAATGAACCTTTAGCAGGGTTTCAAACTTCCTCTCTAATACGAAATCATGTTAAATCGAGATAAATTAATACTTAAAAACAACCTATAACATGAGGGTTAATCACAAATTTTCTTAACAAGAATCAAATTATAACATGCACAATAAGAACAAATGGAAACATTAGCAAGAATTAAAATCCAAAACGAATACCATGTTAAAGACAAAAGCAAAAACACAAAACAGAAAACATGAAATTTCAATCCTATTATTGCCTAATTCCGTCCACCATAACCAAGGAAGACATGTCAGCAGGAAAATTTTGCCTACCTCGTACAATGTTTGATTACAAGAATCACTCCGAACAGACTGTTCTACGTTCTTCTTGATGCAGAGAAAACAGAATGGCGGAAGAGTTTTTCTTTAGTACCCAACTGAAAACAGAGCAAAATCCAAACCCAAACCCAAACCCCCCATTAACAAAACATCCCCAAATCCTTTGAATTTGACACACACAAAATAAAACAACAACCGCACACAGCATAAATGAAACAGAAATAGAATTCCACTACCTTCAAGAAAAGAAATGGCTACTCCACAAATGTAAAACAGAGGGGGGCGGAACCCAGAATTCACAAATTGAATGATTTTTATTTATTTTATTATTATTTTCCCCTTTGAAAGGTTTTAAATAGCTCTGTTTCACGAGAAGCCAATAAGAAAAACAAAGACACGTAAATGAACAAACAACCTCATCCTCAACAAAGACTCCAACTTTGCTTTCTCAATTTCTTTTCCTTTCTCAATAATCCAAACCCCACTAAAACTCGAAAAAGTTCAAAAAACAGTGCAGACCCACTTTTATCTCTCTACTATTTAGTCATAAAGTGCTCATTCTTGTTTTTCTCTCTCTCTCTCTTATTTTATTTTTAAAAAAAACCCAAGAAATCAGCCCATCAGCTAATTCAAAGGGATAGAGTTGTGGCAACACAAGGGATATCCAGATATAATCTGGCATGCAAGATAAACAAAAGAAAAAGAAGAATTTCTTGAAATCAGAATATACCTCTTTTAAAAAAACGGGATTCTTTAGGCCTTTTAACTTTTTCTACTTCTTCTTTGTCGTCTGATTTGGTTGCAGCAGAGCTTGGTTTCTTAAAATTTTCTTGTACCTATTGAGGGGCGATTAATCGGTGTTTTGTTTTGAGCAATAACAAATTAAATTTAAAGGAAAATTGCATGAAGGGTTGCATGAGTGATGAGTGTAATCCAAGCTGGAAGATGATAAAAATGAAGACGGATAGGATTAATGCACCTACCCGTCTATTTGCTTTTCTTGTTTAAGTCAGCCACGATTCTTAAAAAATATATATATATATATATATATATATATAAAATTAAGGCTATATTTTTAAATGTTTTATTTTTCCATAAAAATTAATATTCTATGAAAAAAGAATTTTTTGAGAACATTCTACCGTTAATAAGTAACAAATATATATTTTTATATAAATATAATTAAAGATTAACAATAATTTTTTTAATTTATTTCTTATAACTATTAACTTGTTTGTTTATAATTTTTTACAACTTGTATTGAAGATTAACATCAATTTGATCTTGTGGTAATTAATATTCAACTTTAACGAATATATATATGTATTTTTTCTGACAAATAATATTTTTTTATTTATCAATGATAATGTGACTAATACGTAATCATTTTGTAATATTATAAATGACAAGTGAAAAATTAAAAAAACAAATGAAAGAAAAGAAAAGAAATATTTTTTTATAAACATTATAAGTTAGAAAATAATAAAAAACGTCCACGGTGGGACTCGAACCCACAATCTCCCGCTCCGGAGGCGAGCGCCTTATCCATTAGGCCACGCGAACTTAGATATTAATAAAATAATTTAAACTAAATTTTAATCTTACTAGCAACAAGTTTTCACCTCTAAAGAAAACCGAGTGCCAATTAGCTCAATGCCCCAAAACTTCTCAATTTTCAAATAAGTTTAAGGCACATTTTTTTATTATTATTATTCTTTTTTAATTTGTTTTAAAAATAAATAAATAAATTATGGACTTTCAAGTAATCTTTTTGGTAAAATATTTTGCAATACTCTAATAAAACTTAGCAGGGATTCGAAACCACAATCTCCAGCTCCGGATGACAGCGCCTTATCCATTAGGACACGCGAATTCGAACTCGCAAATCAAAATTATTATTAAAATAAACTATTCGGAAACAAACTGTAAACCCTAAACCCATCACCCAATCTTGAACTTAACAGATTGAGGAGTTTAATCTGTTACCAACGAGTTTTTTTATTTTTCGAAAAAAAAAACGAAGTGTCAATGGCTTTCTGTGTATCTTCCAGCTTAGTTCAATGCCCTAAAACTTCTCAATTTTCGAAGAAAGCTTTGTTTCTCAGAAGTTCCGTTCCTATCTCCAGAATTTCTTCTTCCAGTCTCAGGTAATTTATTGAAAAATCTTTTTGCTGAACTTCTTGTTGACATTTTTTAGGTTATAATTTAATTTTTTTATCTATTATATGTATGTATGTATGTATGTATGTATATATTTCTGATTGAGTCAATAATTTTATACAATTATTCATGCAAATGCAGAGAAATGATCTTTCTTTATTCCATACTTTGTAATCATATGATTTTAGCAATAAATCAGAAAGGCATGAGGAAAGCTCTTTTAATGTTTATGCTGCGACCTTCCCTCTCTTCCTCCTTTTACCCTTTTTTGTTTGAGTTATATATAAGCGGAAGTGTTGGCAAACCACTTCTTTAGTTCTTTTTCCCCCTCTTCTTTCGTAGAGTTATTTTTATGCATTCTGAGAGAGAATTGAAAATGTGGAATTTCTATTAGCAATTAATTGTGGGATCAGGATATTGAACTCATAGGCTTCCTAGAATTTATGGGGCGAATAAGCTGGTGGTATGTGCTGCATCATCTGCTGCTGGAAATTCAAGTTCAAGTAATGACATGAATCCATATGAGGTAACAAATATATATCTTTACATTTATTATATCTATGAATATTGGATGTGGAAGTGAATCTTGATTTTATTGTTTCCCCTTTTATAAGGTTCTCGGTGTGAACCCGATCGAGAGTTTTGACACGGTGAAGGCAGCATATACTAAGAAAAAGAGGGATGCTGAGAACAGAGGTGATGAGACAACTGCAGCACAGGTAGATTTTGTTTCGTTATTTTACATTTTGATGAAAAAAATTGAGGGAGGTTTTAACTCTTTGATTATATTTGTCATTAATCATATGTATGCTTTCGATAAACATGGTTTCAGTTGGAGAAGGCATATGACAAAATTATGATGTCACAATTAAATAAACGGAAGAAAGGAGAAACATTTGGTTCATTTAAGGTATGCTTCATCCTTAATCTTCTTGCTTTTCAAGTTCAAAGGGATTTTTCTGAAATAAGATGTTCAGAAAGCTATACTCAGGCTAACTTTGTATTCACTGCTTTTCTCTGATCCTATTGGAGCCTCTTATAACTGTGTTTCATACACGCTACAATTAGTAGTTTACAAGATTAGAAATAAACAAGGAGTCCTAAAACATGATTGGGACCATTCTCTAAGATGAACATATTGTTAGCTAAATAGTGATGCTGGCAGTGGCGGAACATTTTGGTCATATGGATCATGTGTAGCTGAGTAGGAGGGGTTCACTCGGTGTTGATTTAGATACAATCAAAGCAAGATAGATCTGAATTATGGATTCCACCATGTCATAGGGAAGGAAAGTAAAAAAGAAAACGGAGAATCTTGTTCATTAAACATTTGACTCGCATATGTGCATCCTTGATGTCATTGTCTTTCATTGTCACATTTGTTGGAAACGTTATTAGACTTCAAACTCTCCGGCGCCACCATTGTTGAAGAAGAAGTCGGCGCCACCATTGTTGAAGAAGAAGCCGGCGCCACCAATTATTTCCTAGATCTATATGTATATATATATATATATGTGTATGTATAAAGAGTGCAAGGTAAGAGGGAGAGAACCGAGGAAAAAGCAATAGAGAAGAGAGAGAAATTAAGTGGTGAGAGGAAAAGAAAAAGGGAGAAAAAGGAAAGATATATATATATATATATATAGTTATACTTAGTTGTAAAAAAAAAAGGGGAGAAAGAAATAGAGCCGTAGCTCTTGAATGAGAAAGGGAAAAGTGCCGCAGCACTCAAAATAAAATAAAGTTTAATTCTGTGTTTTTTGAATTGTAATTTATTACTACTTTCGGTTCACTACGTTTCCAACAAGTGGTATCAGAATTAAAAAACACATACATATATATGTAGTAATAAATTACAATTCAAAAAAACACAGAATTAAACTCTATTTTATTTTGAGTGCTGCGGCACTTTTCCCTTTCTCACTCAAGAGCTACGGCTCTATTTCTTTCTCCCCTTTTTTTTTTACAATTAAGTATAACTCTCTATATATATATATATATATATATAATATATATATATATATCTTTCCTTTTTCTCCCTTTTTCTTTTCCTCTCACCACTTAATTTCTCTCTCTTCTCTATTGCTTTTTCCTCGGTTCTCTCCCTCTTACCTTGCACTCTTTATACATACATATATATATATATATATATATACATATAGATCTAGGAAATAATTGGTGGCGCCGACTTCTTCTTCAACAATGGTGGCGCCGACTTCTTCTTCAACAATGGTGGCGCCGGAGAGTTTGAAGTCTAATACTCCCCCTCAAACTCGACTTTCCATTCCAAGCTTCTCTTTGAGTATGTGAAAGATTTCTGCTTTCAAAAGCTTCGTGAAGATATCTGCTAATTGGTCTTCAGTGCGACAATAAATTAACTCCACTGTCTTATTCTTCACTTGCTCACGGATGAAATGATACTTTATATCAATGTGCTTGCTTCGACTATGCGACACAGGATTCTTTGAGAGTGATATGGCAGACTTATTATCAACATAGATTGTGATCGAATCTTCATGAGCAAAAAATAATTCCTTCAGAATATTCTTCAACCAAATTGCTTGACAAGTACACACTGTGGCTGCTATGTATTCTGCCTCACAAGTTGAGAGAGCAACAGTTTGTTGTTTCTTTGATGACCACGAAAATGCTGCCGAGCCAAGGTGAAATAGATAACCGGATGTACTTTTTCCATCATCCAAGTCTCCCCCATAATCACTGTCCGAATAGCCAACCAATCTTGATTTAGAGTGTGTATAGAAGAGACCATGATTTACAGTACCTTTGATGTATCTCAAAATTCTTTTGGCAGCACTCCAATGATCTTGCTTTGGATTCTCCATGAATCTGCTAACCAGTCCAACTGCATACATAATATCTGGTCGAGAGATAGTCAGGTACCTCAAACTTCCAACGATGCTTTTGAACAACGTTGGATTTATCGGTTCACTTGTGGAGTAAACACTTAATTTGATGCCTGGTTCAGCTGGTGTGGCTATCGGCTTACAGTCTTGCATTCTGAATTTTTTTAAGATTTCCTCCGCATATTTCTTTTGAGACACAAATATTCCATCCTCCATTTGTTTCACTTCAACTCCAAGAAAGTATGACATTTCACCAATGTCTGTCATTTCAAATTCTTTAGTCATAGCTTTCTTAAAGTCATTGAACATACCTGGATTATTTCCTGTGAAAATCATATCATCCACATATAAGCACACGATCATGATGTCACCAACTTTATTTTTCTTTGTGTATAGCGCATGCTCGTATGGGCTTTTTACGAATCCATTCTTCTGAAAATACTCATCAATCCTGGTATTCCATGCTCGTGGAGCTTGCTTCAATCCGTACAAAGATTTCTTCAGACGATAGACTTTGTCTTCATGTCCTTTCTTCATATATCCAGGCGGTTGTTCGATATAAACCTCTTCTTCCAGATAGCCATTCAGAAATGTTGATTTTACATCCATCTGATAAATCTTCCATCGATTTTGTGCTGCGAGAGCCGTGAGAAGCCTTACGGTATCAATCCTTGCGACAGGAGCGAAAACTTCATCGTAATCAACTCCATATTTTTGCTTGTAGCCTTTGGCAACGAGCCTCGCTTTATATTTCTCCACCTTTCCTTCTTTGTTGGTCTTTGTCTTGTAGACCCATTTCACTCTAATAGGACTATGTCCTTTTGGTAAAGTTGTTAGTTCCCATGTGTCATTTCTTCTAATTGCTGCAATTTCTTCATCCATCGCCTTCTTCCATTTCATATCTTCATTTGCTTCTTCATATGTGACTGGATCACATTCAGCCATCAAACAGAATAAGGAGTAGTCAAGAGTTGTCTCAATCGGCTCAGTATCTTCATAAATCTCACGAAGGCTTCGTATTTTCGTGGGAGCATCACTTGACGTGCTGCTACTTGGTGATGCAGATGTTAAAGGAGTTGTTATACCAGGACTCTGCGAAGGATTTTGTCCATCACCTTCTTCATTTTGAAACCTAAAATCATCATCTTCCTCATCATGGAAGAATAATCCTTCAACTTTCTTTTCTTCTTCGCTCCATCTCCAAAAATCAGCTTCATCAAATTCAACATCTCTTGAGATGATCTTCTTTGTGAGCGGATTATACAACCTGTAAGCTTTGCTTCTTTTATCATAGCCGATAAAGATGCACTTTTCTCCTCTGTCATCGAGCTTCTTTCTCAGTTGTTCTGGAACATGGGCATATGCAATACACCCAAAGATCTTGAGATGTCCAATTCCAGGCTTTTGACCACTCCAGGCTTCATTTGGTGTCATGTATCGGACACTCTTTGTTGGACAACGATTTAACAAGTAAACTGCACATCGTACAGCTTTAGCCCAAAAATTTCTTGGTAAATGCTTACCTTTCACCATGCTCCTTGCCATGTTGAGAATAATGCGATTCTTTCTTTCCACAACTCCATTTTGTTGAGGTGTGTATCTGACTGTCAACTGATGTATAATCCCATGCTCTTTAACAAAATTTTCAAATAAGTTTGCAGTGTACTCGCCTCCTCTATCTGATTTGAGTATCTTCACATAGTACCCACTTTGTTTCTCCACCATCGTCTTGAACTCTTTGAATTTCTCAAGAGTTTCTGATTTTTCTTTAAGAATGTATACCCAACTTTTTCTACTGAAATCATCAATAAAAGTTAGGTAATACCTGTTTCCTCCAAGTGATGGTATGTCAAATGGACCGGCTAGATCTGAGTGCACAATCTCTAGTGGTCTTCTAGCTCTTCTGGACTTGCCAACTTCAAAACTTTGCCTATGTTGTTTTCCTTTGATGCAAGCTTCACACAATTGATCTGGTGGATTTATTTTGGGCAGTCCGTTCACCATATTTTCTTTGGCCAACAGCTTCAGGCCAGAGAATCCAAGATGACCATACCTTAAGTGCCAAAGCCATGAGTCATCTTTGATGGATGTCTTCATGCACTTCACTTCTCCAGATTCGATGTCGATAGTGAAGAGACGATTCCTTGTCATATTAACCTTGGAAACTAATTCTCCATTTTTGTTTCGCAAGGTTAGTGAACAATCTTTTATCACCACCCTTTTTCACTCAGCTGTCCAATACTGATGATGTTGCTTTTCAAAGCTGGTACATAGTACACATCGGTTATGTACTTCTTTTCTCCGTTCTTTAGGGTAATCATAACTTTGCCTTTGCCTTTGACATCGGCATGTGAATCATCTCCAAAAGTTACACGTCCATTGATAGACTCATCCAGCTCCACGAATAATTCCTTCCGTCCACACATGTGATTGCTGGCACAATTATCAAGGTACCAAATGTTCTTTTTGGTTCCTTGATCTCCTTTGTAAGTGAGGAATATGCGTGATTCCCCATTTTCATCTTCAACAGATGCTACATGGCTTCTTTCTTCTTGTTTAGGAGCTGATCTGCACTCATAGCTATAGTGACCATATTTTTCACAATTATAACACTGCACCTGAGATTTGTGTCTTTGTTGAGATCTGCCTCTACCTCGGCTTCTACCTCGATCTCCGCATCCACGATTTATGGCATGATAGTCATCGTTTGACTGCCCTCTGCCATATGATTGATAGCCACGTCCACGTTGTCCGCGACCTCCTCTGTTGTCACCTCTATATCCTCCACGATAACCTCCACGATTGTTTGAATTTTGTCCGTAGCTGCTGCTCGTGCCACCTTCAGTTAAGGATAACTTGGTCTGCAAGGCTTGATCCAAACTTTCAGAATTATCATATTGCTTCATCTTTTGCTCATGGGCTTGGAGAGAACCCACAAGTTCATCAAATGAGATTTCTGATAAATCCTTTGATTCTTCAATAGCTGCAACCACATAATTAAATTTGCGTGTCAGTGACCGCAAAATCTTTTCCATCACTCGAACATCATCGAGCGGTTCCTTGTTTCTTTTCATCTCGTTTGTCACTGATTTTACTCGAGTGACATACTCGTCAACCGATTCAGACGTTTTCATTTTTAAGGTCTCAAATTCAGCTCTAAGGGTTTGCAAACGTACCCTTCTAGCTTTCTCTGCTCCTTGAAGAGATTTTTGCAGAATCTCCCATGCCTCTTTTGATGTTGTAGCCTCAGCAATTTTTTCAAAGGTTGATTCATCAACACTTTGATGAATTGCATTCAGCGCCTTATTATCTTTTACTCAATTTTTTCGCAGTACTTCTTTATCTTCATTAGATAAAGCCGCCTCAGCTGCTGCATCTGCTGGAATATCATAACCGGGTTCAATCATATCCCAACAACTGATTGCTTTGAGTAAGACTTTCATCTGTGTGCTCCAACTCCCATAATTTGACTTTGTCAATTTAGGAACTTGTAACTGGTACATATTCGACATCAAGACGTGAACACGAACCTGGCTCTGATACCACTTGTTGGAAACGTAGTGAACCGAAAGTAGTAATAAATTACAATTCAAAAAAACACAGAATTAAACTCTATTTTATTTTGAGTGCTGCGGCACTTTTCCCTTTCTCACTCAAGAACTACGGCTCTATTTCTTTCTCCCCTTTTTTTTTTACAATTAAGTATAACTATATATATATATATATATCTTTCCTTTTTCTCCCTTTTTCTTTTCCTCTCACCACTTAATTTCTCTCTCTTCTCTATTGCTTTTTCCTCGGTTCTCTCCCTCTTACCTTGCACTCTTTATACATACATATATATATATATATATACATATAGATCTAGGAAATAATTGGTGGCGCCGACTTCTTCTTCAACAATGGTGGCGCCGACTTCTTCTTCAACAATGGTGGCGCCGGTTTCTTCTTCAACAATGGTGGCGCCGGCTTCTTCTTCAACAATGGTGGCGCCGACTTCTTCTTCAACAATGGTGGCACCGACTTCTTCTTCAACAATGGTGGCGCCGGAGAGTTTGAAGTCTAATAACATTTGGCTAATTTAGGTCTTCTTATCACATTTTCCTAGAAGTTAAACATAATCAGTTTAAAAATTTTGAGCTGTTTTCTGCTATTTTCCATTCTGCACTAGGATTTCGCTCTTGTTTATTTAGGTCTTTGATTATTATATTTACTATTACAAACGTTATTCCAGGTTTCAAAGGATATAAAATATGCTGATAAACAGCCAATTGTGCCCTGGGGTCCAAGGTATGGATGTTATCCGGGAAATCAATGCTCGTGCATGTGGTCTCTTGATTTCTGATTTATGTAATTTTCAAGAGAGAGTGGATATTTATGCCTCATTGCAAACTATATGTACTAGACTGTTATTCTAAGTGTTTATGATAAAGAGTGTTCTAGGTTTAACTGCTATCTGCATAGACTATGTCTCCATGCAATTATTTTTACATTAGAAGTACAAGGAAAGCTGGTGAATTTAGTGGTATGCCTTTATATCACAATAACTGATTAGTATAAGCTGTCACTTTCATGATGACTATAAGGCTTTGGGAAAGATTGTCCTCTCTAGGGAGCATTACTTCCTTGTAGTTGGTCAAAGTGACCTTATTTTGTTGTGATTCTGTCTGATTCTTTTGACCTGACTAATTGATTCTCTTTACTTTTGTATCTCGCAATGAATGAACCGAACTTATTCTCTATGTAAATGTACAACTTTGGTATACTGATGTGTGTATCTGATTTCAGGTTCGCCAAGTCTGATGACAAAGATATAAAAATCAACTTGGCAGTTGCCGGTGTCATTGTAAGTATGACAACTTATTTTCAGAACCCCTGATGCCATGATGTTGATTGACATGAAGTCCAATTGCTCCTATTTGAACAGTTGCTGCTTTCGGGAGAATTTGCTAGCAAGTATTCTTCTTCAAAATATCCTATGTTGTTACATTTTAGTCTGACTTTCTGCTCTTTCACTGCAGACAGCTTGGGTATTTATCAAGCGTAATGCTGAATGGAAACCATTGCAGTTTTTGACCATCGTATTTATGTATCGGATCTTTGAGAAATTGAAATCATCTGAGCCGCCTGTATCTTCCACATTTATGGTGAGTTTCGCTAAGGGTGTTGGGCTGCTTCTTAATCTTTTATTGTATTTCAAGCTAGATTTTTCCCCATTTTCAGATTTCTTGTGCAAGTTCTTTAATTGAATATCTCAAATGTTATTTGGCTATAGGACGAGGGTGAGGATGAAGGGAGAATGATGCGTATGGGAAAACGGCTACTTAGATCTCTTGCACTAGCATTTGGTTGCATTGCTGTTGTTTCATTGGTATGCGATTTCATTCACTTTCACGCAGCTTCTGTATATGTTCATATATACATACATATATTGCTTAAATTTCCATGGATCATTCCATCATCTTGATCTCTTTCTGTTCTTTCAGTGAATATTTTTTTGTACTTGTTGTAGGGATACACATTTGCCTTGAATTTAATTGAAGCTGGTGGAGGTTATATTCCTCGTTTCTTATACTACAACCAGGTAGACAATTCCCTCTGGCACGAGGGAGAGAAATAGAGTTTTTTGATTGCTTTCTTTCAACCAGGTCAAAAACCTACTGAGAATTTAAATTTGTGGGTTTTGCAGGAACTGCTTGTTACTGTTTCAACAGCACTACTGCTTCACATAATCGCCTCATATTACCGATGACCAAAAAATTCACGATTGCCCTGGAAAATCAGCTACCAAATTTTGTAATTAGAAGAACTGCTATCTTCAGAATACCCGAGAAAGAGTGATGATGTCTCTTGGTGGTATAAATTTTTATCAATTTCTTTTGGAAAATCTTGCTAGAAAGGAAGTTTCTCTTGAAAACAAGATAAGTATTAGATTTTGTCATAACAAAATTAGACCCTTTTCAAAAGGATCAAATTTATTATTATTACACAAACTCATGATTTATTTCCAAACTTTTATTACAGCAACAAAACCAAAAGAAAAGAAAAAGAAAAAAAAGGACAAAAAAACCTCAGACAGGAGGATTTTTCATAGTTTACAGAATAGACCAAGCAGAACGTCCTTGCTGTCCCTCTTCACTCTGACCTTCCTGGCCCTGCTGTCTCTCAAACTCAGGCCGGAAATGTGGGCGCAAAATGGCAACTTCATCTCTATTATACTTTAAACTCCTAGCTTCTTCCCTTCTTAGCTGATAAACATTGGTCCACACATCTAACGGTACACCTCTGAACACCGAAGTTTTCCCTACAACGGGACTGATCTTTGCGTTATCGTTAGTTCTGAACGACACCCACTCCAAACCTTGTTGACCGGCCTGTTTAAAATGTACGAAATTTTGTGGCACCACAAAAAGTTGATTTTTACTTATTTCACCGTCGAATAAGGGCTCGTTGGATTCGCCGGCAATTTGTACACGTGCGCTTCCTTCAGTCACGTAAGAAATGCTGTGTGCGTTCATGCTCCAGAGCGGCGCCACCATAGCGTTTGCCCTCAGCTTTCCTCTTAAAGCGCTAAATTTGAGTTTCTTTAATATTGGAAGATGAAAACGGTTGACTGTGCTGATGAATCCTCCTTCTGCTGTGTAAATATCTGCTCTTTCTGGGTTCATTAGATTCTCTTTAATCTTCATCGAACATATGGTTTCCTCGTAGCCGTTGATCATATTTTCGTCGTCTTGTTGTCTTTCTTGTCGTTCGTCCATAAATGGCCTGGCTAATTTTAGTCCCTCTTTTGCCCTTATGATGAATCCTCTGGAATCCTTTGGATTTTGCATCTTTTGAAATACTTCTTGTCTTACTCCCAATGCTCGGGACATTATTTCTGCATCCAGCGCCTGGAAAAAGTTGAACCCGAACTGCTTTTGTCCCTCCTTTTGCCTTTCCCACGGGCGTTGACCTTCTTGTCCTCGTTGACCTTGTTTTCCTCGTTGACCTTGTTGTCCTTGTGGAGTGTTACCACCAAAGAAAAATCTCTATATAGAAAAAAAAAAAGGGAAATTAATCAAGATAATCAAAGATTAATTTATGTATGTATGTATGTATATTTATACCCTTATATTCTGGTCTAGTTGATTTTCACGATTGCTGACATCGTGAACGACCAACAAAACAAGCTCGTCATTCGCCTCGTTGTATGCCCAATGAGCAACGCCAGTTTCCAGTGCAACGACGTCGCCCGGACGTAATTCCTGGATCTTCTGGTGCTGATCCCTGAAACTGGATTCTTGTCCACTTTGCTGGAAGGATTGAAATGTTTCTGGACAACCTGGATGTACAATTCCTAGTATACCCCTACCTGCATGCAGTATAATTAATCAAATTTATTTTAAAAATAAAAATCGTGACATAAATTGATACAAATATATAATATATATAAAATAAAAAGAAAAATTACCTTTAAGAACGAAGACGGCGCTTGGTACGTTATTGTAGGAAGGAATAAGAAGGCCTCTTGTCTGAATAACGTGACGAGAAACAGCTGCACCCACACACTGGAGTTGGGGATCGTTCTCGTCCCAAATCTCCGTGTAACCAGCCTCGTGCTGAATGCGTTCTCTTGGTTCAATAGGGTTGAGTTTCCGAAGATCGCATTCAGCTTCACCTGGCCGGCTATATGGGAATGATTGCCTAGAAGCTAGGCAGATGTTCCCGACATGTAAAAGAACAAGACAGATAATAAAAGTAGGATGAAAAGAGCTCGCCATGGACGTTATATTGTATTATTTTTCTTTGTTTTGCTACTGTGGATATATGTTGGGGTTTTGGAGGTGAATTTATAGGGAAAAGAATATGTAGATAGGTTTAATTGAATTTGGACAGCACTTTAGGAGAGCGCAGAGAATTCTTGACACAGCAACAAGAATATGCATGGGGATTTAGGTCATGTGAATACGTGGCTATGGATGGGATTGTATGTTTTTGCATGGTGATTTGTCGTTTGGTTCCTGAAGCGCACTCTGGTTGCCGCATCATCAGCTTTAGTTTGGTAGGCAAAGTTGTTGCGATGGATTTTGTCCTCACTTTGTGATGATGAGATAGAATTTGTATTTTGAGAATTTTTTTCCTTTTTAAATATTTAAATCGATTTGTGTAATATATAATAATTTCATCTAGTATAAAATTTTCTGAAAAGTTATCTAAAAATAAAATCGTAAGAGGAACAATATTATAGAATTAAGTAGTGTCAATCAAATCTTGTAAGAATATGAAACAAACAAATGGTATTAGAATTCAAGATTCAAGAGTTAATATTGAACTTACATTTTGTCTCTAGGTTTAAAAGGTATATATATATTGCAAGTTCATCATAAATTAATTATAAATAAAAATTTAAATAATTATCAAAAAAATCATATAAATTTTAAATTTAGTTGTTTTTTATCTTCGAAAATGTACACTAATCTAGAAAGCTATTAAACATAAAAATATTTAATACAAATTTGACACAAAGAAAAAGAAAAAGAGAAACTTAAATTATCTAAAATGTCACTATAAACATTGAAAAAAATAAAAACAATAAAACCTAAACAATTTCACGAAAGAAAGTTATTTAAAATATATCATTATAAATATTTAAAAAATAAAAAGACAACATAAACACTTAAAAACTTTTTATAAAATTATAATTTTTATTTGTAATCTTATATATACATATACAACAACAAAAGAGTTTACAAAATTATTACGTTTATACAATTTTAAAGTTAAAAATTCTTACTAAATTTTATCGAGAAAAAAAAAAAATCTAACCTCCTTTACCTTTTAAGAGTTATATTTCATATTATACAAAAAATTTTGAAATTTTTTAATTACATTTTTTATTATGAGTAACTGAATTATTAGAATTTTAATTATTGAAATTAAGACTTTTTGGTGTAATAATTCAAAATTAGGACAGAATAAAACAAAATTAAAAAACGATCAACTTTTATGATTACACAAACCCATCATTTATTTCCAAACTTACTTTTATTACAGCAAAAAAACAAAACTCATAGTTTACAGAATAGACCAAGCAGAACGTCCTTGCTGTTCCTCTTCACTCTGACCTTCCTGTCCCTGCTGTCTCTCAAACTGAGGCTTGAATTGTGGGTGCAAAATGGTAACTTCATCTCTATTGTACTTTAAACTCCTAGCTTCTTCCCTTCTTATCTGATAAACATTGGTCCACACATCTAACGGTACACCTCTGAACACCGAAGTTTTTCCTACAACGGGACTGGTCTTTGCGTTGTCATTAGTTTTCAACGTTACCCACTCCAATCCTTGTTGACCCGCCTGTTTAAAGTGTACGAAATTTTGTGGCACCACTAAAACTTGATTTTTCCTTATTTCACCGTCGAATAACGGCTCGTTGGATTCACCGGCAATTTGTACACGTGCGCTTCCTTCAGTCACGAAAGAAATGCTGTGCGCGTTCATGTTCCAGTGTGGCCCAACCATAGCGTTTGCCCTGAGCCTTCCTCTTCCCGCGCTTAATCTGAGTTTCCTCATTATTGGAAGGTTGAAACTGTTGAGCGTGCTGATGAATCCTCCTTCTGCGGTGTAAATATCTGCTCTTTCGGGGTTCATTAGATTCTCCTTAATTCTTATCGAACATACGGTTTCTTCGAAGCCGTTCATCGTATTTTCGTCGTCTTCTTGTCTTTGTTGTCGTTCGTCGAAAAATGGCCTCGCTAATTTTAGTCCCTCTTTTGCCCTTATGATGAATCCCCTGGAATCCCTTGGATTTTGTATCTTCTGAAATACTTCTTGTCTTACTCCCAAAGCTCGGGACATTATTTCTGCATCCAGCGCCTGGAAAAAGTTGAACCCGAATTGCTTTTGTCCCTCCTTTTGCTTTTCCCACGGGCGTTGACCTTCTTGTCCTCGTTGACCCTCCTGTCCTTGTTGACCTTCCTGTCCTTGTTGACGTTGTTGTCCTTGTGGAGAGTTACCACCAAAGAAAAATCTCTATATAGAAAAATAAAAAAATAAAATTAATTGGGAAACTAATTAATCAAGATTAATGTATGTATGTATGTATATTTATACCCTGATCTTCTGGTCTAGTTGATTTGCACGGTTGCTGATATCGTGAATGACCAACAAAACAAGCTCGTCATTAGCCTCGTTGTACGCCCAGTGAGCAACGCCAGTGTCGAGTGCAACGACGTCGCCTGGACGTAATTCATGGATCTTTTGGTGCTGATCCCTGGAACTGGATTCTCGTCCTTGCTGTCCTTGTCCACTTTGCTGGAATGATTGGAATGTTTCTGGACACCCTGGATATACCACTCCTAGTATACCCCTACCTGCATAGGTGCAATATTTTAATATTTTTATTGATACAAATATATATATAATATATAAAATAAAAAGAAAAGTTACCCTTAAGAACGAAGACGGCGCTTGGTACGTTATTGTAGGAAGGAATAAGAAGGCCTCTGGTCTGAATAACGTGACGAGAAACAGCTGCACCTACACACTGGAGTTGGGGATCGTTCTCGTCCCAAATCTCGGTGTAACCAGCCTCGTGCTGAATGCGTTCTCTTGGTTCAATAGGGTTGAGTTTCCGAAGATCGCATTCAGCTTCACCTGGCCGGCTATATGGGAATGATTGCCTAGAAGCTAGGCAGATGTTCCCGACATGAAAAAGAACAAGACAGATAATAAAAGTAGGATGAAAAGAGCTCGCCATGGACGTTATATTATATTGCTTTTCTTTGTTTTGCTACTTGGATATGTGTTGGGGTTTTGGAGGTGGAATTTATAGGGAAAAGAATATGTAGATAGGTTTAATTGAATTTGGACAGCAGTTTAGGAGAGTGCAGAGAATTCTTGACACAGCAACAAGAATATGCATGGGGAATACGTGGCTATGTTTGGGATTGTATGTTTCTGCATGGTGATTTGTCATTTGGTTCCTGAATCGCACACTCTGGTTGCCGCATCATCTTTAGTTTGGTGACCATGAGATGGGTTTTTAAATTAATCTTCATTTCAAATTTGATTTATTGCTTGAATTATTAATTTAGATGCAATTTTTTCAAAATAAAATTTTCTTTTCTTACTTATAAATTAACTAAAGTTTATGTAATTAGTAATCAAATAATTGATTAGTTATTATTATCTTTATTTGTTTAAAAAATATATATAAATATTGATATATATAATATATATATATATATTATATATATATATATATATGAATGTGGACGGTATGTCATCCTCATGCATGGTGATGCGAGAGAATATATGTTTGAGGGACACCTCGGGTATATCGGTGAAAGACAAATTGATACCTCTTCTGACATGGCAATAATAGAACAAGAACATTAGTGATGACCAAAAAGAGAATAGAAAAAGGAAGATTACGTGTTCTTTTGAGACACTCTCACGTTTCATATTATATATATATATATATATATTTTTCCCAGTGAGAGAATCTTTGCCACGCATTCCATTTTCTTGCTGTTTCTCTACAGCTGATAACTTATAATTTTAAAATAGGATTCAATTCTTATGGTGATTTTTCTCTTTTAAAAGTATAATTTTATTTTTTTATAAAATTTTAAAAAAATTTGAAAAATCTTCTTAAAAATTGGAGGAATTTGATCCTCAACTACACAAATAACAAAATTATATTAACCCACTGAAACAACTATTAACATATTAATTTATATAGAACTTAATTTTATATTACATACTAGATGATGTCAAAATAAATTTAACATAATTATATTTGTAAACCTAGATTTGAACCACAATCATATAAATAATAAATAAGCATTTACCATTTAAACAAATACAAAAATTTATATTATTTGAAAATTATATTAAATATAAAGATTCTGAAAAAATATTATCCAAACAACATAATTTAAACCATATGTCTTCGTAGTCATTCCCTTCCTCAAACTTGAAATATTTTTTAAACTTTAAATTCGTTGCCGAATACAAATTTTGAGTGTTTTTTTACAATGACATTATTACATCATTAGTGTAGTGTCAACAATGACATTATATAAAGGAACAAATCGAAATTCATGTTCTGCGACGAATTCAAAACAAAAGAGTTGAATAAGAACTTCAGTGCAAGGTTTGAGGAATGTGACAACAACAAAAACTTGTAGTTTGATTTGTATCATTTGATAATATTTTCCTGAGAATGTTTATATTTAATACAATTTATATTTAAAATATAAAATGTAATCACAATATAAAATGCGTATTTATTATTTTTGTAATTATAATATAAAATATAAGTTCCAAATAAATTTATATATTTATAGTTGTCTTAGTGGATAGATATGATTTAGTTATGCGTGTTTTGATTGTAAGATCAAACCTTTGAAATTACAAAAAATTAATTTTCAGATTTTTAATAATAAAATGAAATGACAAAATTATTCTTGAAAATAAAATTTTAATAATTAAAAAATGTTCATAATTGTAAAAAGACGAAAATATACTTGAGAATTGAATGAAAAATAAAGTATGACAGAAATTTTGGATGGAATGATAAATTATGTGATATTTTATAATCGAAGTGTCAGTTCAAAGCAAAAATAAATACAAATACAAAAGATGAATTTTTAAAAAGTTTAAATGTTACTAAAATAATTTAAACTTTAAAATATTAACTAATATTTAAATATTTTTAACAGTACACTTATTAAATTTGAAACACATTCTTTTTATTATTCATGTCTTTCCTCTCTCCAAATACCATTATTTTTACATCTTTCTCGATATTTTAAATTTTAAATTTAATAAAAATAAATATCTCCAATTATACTAATTGTACTGAAAAAAGCATAAAATTGATATTAAAAAAAAACTCCATTATATTTAAATTTTACAGACCTACTCAACTCAAATCATAGTGTAACAAAATGGCCAAATTTGGCTAATTTAGATAAAAAAGACTAATTCTGAAAAATGAATTAAAATAAATAAAATATCAATTTATTTAAAATTAAAAATTTATTATAAAATTATTCAACATCAATTGCACTATAAAAGTAGACAATTATTTCAATTTGATTTTGAGAATATATATATATATATATATGAAGATACAAACACAAGAAAAATTAAACAGAGCAATTTTTTTTTTTTTTACCTTATATCGAAACAACAAAAGTTTCTATATACACACACACACACACACACACACATATATATATATATTAATTAAATGGAAAAAAAGAAAAACCCAAATGAAATATGAAAAAATAAAGTATTCTTTCATCTATAGATTACTAATCAATCACACAAACAATACAAAGCTACATATATATGTATATATCTGTATATATATGTGTATATATATATATATGTATGTATGTATATATATGTATGTGTATATATATATGTATGTATATTCTCCTAGTCAAAATTGCACCCCAAAAGCCAGTATAATTCTGTCTCCAAGATTTTTTCGTTAAAAAACACACACACACACACACACACACAAAATTATACATCACTGGATTAAATTAGGCAACTTTTTCTTGATTCTCTTGTTGAGACTTAACATAAAGATGGTACCAGAAAACCATGTCGTTGTTGTTGTTGTTGCAACATTCAAGATTCCCTGCCCCCATTGGCTGCTGCTGTAAAGCTGCAGAATATTCTCCATTTGTTGATAAAATTTGAGGCCTTGAAGATGAATCCAACAATCCATCCATGGAAGAATAATAATAATATTTGTTATTTATCCAGCCATGTCCATAATAATTATTATAATAACCATTCTTCTGGAAATTATCTGCAGCTGGAAGATATGTTCCGAGTACTGTTCCGAGTACTGATGAAGAGATTCTAGTTAGTCTATCCGAGGCGGCGCCGGCGCCGGCGCCGGAGGTGGAGGAGGAGGCCGGATTTTCTTTCCCCCTTTTCTTTAAATGAGTGTGCCAATAATTCTTTATTTCATTATCTGTTCTTCCTGGTAATTTCGTGGCAATTGCAGACCACCTACAATTAAATTAATTGATGAAAATAAATTGACAAATTTTAGACAATTTATCAGTAAAAATTATTCTTGATATATATATATATAGCCAAATTAAATGTATGGTTTTTAATTTGTTCATGCATGCATGATTTTATTTTGCATGTCTTGGTCTCTATCTCATATTATTATTCACTGATCATATATATATATATATATATATATATATATATATATATACTTAATATTTTTTATAAAATTATGAAAATTATTCTAAACGTTAATTTAACTCCAATAATATATATTATCTGAATTTAAATTACGAGTATATATATATATATGAACCAGTAATCTTTGATACCCCAAATAAGAACCATGCATACAATAACCTAACTAGCTAAACTAATCATAAGCATAATTAAGCTGAATAAATGCATACATACATAATATATATATATATATATATATATTATATATATATATATATATATATCATTGATGAGAAGACTGGCTAATTAATTAATTACTCAATAATTTTAATTAATTTTTTTTTTTTTTGGATCATAAAATTTACCTGTTTCCTAGCATTTGATGTAGCTTGATGATGGTTTCTTGTTCTTCTTTGGTAAAATTTCCCCGTTTAATATCTGGCCTTAAGTAATTTGTCCAACGTAATCTGCAACTCTTTCCACACCTTAACAAACCTACAAATAGTTTATCGATATACATACATAAACATATTCAGATAATTGAATCAAAATCAAACAAGGTTTATGTATAGGAATAATATTATACATACATACATACATATATATATATATATATGTGATGAATGTATTGATTACTAACCAGCTTGTCTAGGGAGTGCCCTCCAATTCTCATGGCCATATCTTTGAATGTAAGATATCAAAATCTGATCTTCCTCAGCAGTCCATGGACCTTTCTTCAGTCCCATTCTCTCACAACAAGGAACTCTCACCATTATTCCTCTCTCTCTCTCTCTCTCACTCTCTCTCTCACTCTCTCTCTCTCTCTCTCTATCTATCTATCTATCTTCACTCTCTCTCTCTTTTTTCTAGCCAAAGATAGGATAGTCTGAGGATAAAAGTTTTCTTTTTTTAATTGAATGTATATATTAGAAAACGTGGTAAAGATGATTTTTTAATGTAGAGATGTCCCTTTCAATATTGTCTCCCCATAAATAATATATATTTCTTTGAAAAAAAAGGGGAAAAAAGGAGAAAAAAAAGAATAGGGAATGGAAAGATAAGACATTGATTGATTATCAAGAAAATAAAGAGTGAAAAAGTGCTGGGTCGACTTGTATTTGCATTTTGGTGATAAAGAAAAAGAGGGTTTATACATACATATTATCATCATGGAATTTCTTGGTGGTTTCTTTGAGGATTGGAAAGTGGATTCTGGATTTCCCTGTTTTCTTTTCCTGTTAAGAGTCAACAAATGTACACGCCACCACCAAATGGATCAGCCGCCTATTTCATTCAATATATATATATATAATAATTGTTGAGTTTGATCCCAACCAAATTTAGTTTTGTCAAATTGAGTCCCAAAATATTTTTTTTAACTTTTAAGGTCCTAAACTTTTTTTGTAGAGAATAATAAGGTCCTTCTTGACGGATTCTGTCAAAATTTTTAAAATTTTAACGGTTGTTTGTCTTTAGTTAATTAAAGAAAATGATAAAAAAGTCATGTGAAAATAAATAAAGAAATATTTAAATAAGGAATAGAAATGTCCTCACATTTAAAATTTAAAAAATAAAAAATCTATCAAATGATATCAAAATATTTCGTCAATCTTCTTATTTCCTACAAAATTTTTATCCGTTTTTTACATCTTTGAAGAAAGAAAAAAGAAAAAAATAGAGAAGAATAAGAGCGTCTTTGTAGAAAGAGAAAGAAAAACAAAAGAAGATAAATTTAATATGAATCTGAGTTTAAATTCTGGTTCATCCTCTTTTTACCCATAGATTTTTAAATACTTACTCAAATATATTCATGATAAGGAATGTGAATACTTACTCAAACATCGATTCAAATGACTTTGAATTTAACATTCCATTTTTTCTCCCACTTGAATTCGTTTCTTGTCGTCTAGAACAACTTTGATTTGTCAAATGAGTTTTAATAATTGAAGATTCACTGAGTATTTCAATATCACCACTGTCCTCTTTCTCTTGAAACAAAGTAATTTTATTTCTTTCCATTGGTTAAAATTTGAATTTCCTAAATCTCTCTTTTTCGTTTTTTCTTTTTTCTTTGTATAAAAACCTTTTCTTCAATTATTTTTTTTTCTTTTTCTTTTCTTCAAAGATGTTAGAAAAAAGATAAAAATCTTGTGCCAGAGAGAAGAAGAAGATTGACGACTTTTGATATTTTTAGTATTTTGATAAATTTTTTATTTTTAAAATTTTAAATATGAGGACATTTTCAAAATAAAAATTAAAAAAATATGAGGACATTTTTATCTCTACGTTTAAATATTTTTTATTATTATTATTTTTTTTTTTTTCACATGTAATGACTTTTTTATCTTTATTTTTAATTAACTAAAGACAAACAACTGTTAAAATTTTAGAAATTTTGACAGAATCCGTCAAGAATGACGTTATTATTCTCTATAAAAAAAAGTTTGGGACCTTAAAAGTTAAAAAAAATATTTTGTGACTCACCTTGCCAAAGATAAATTTATTTGGGATCAAACTCACTAATTATTCTATATATATATATATATATATATATATATATGTGGTGTAAGATGAAAAAAGACTAGAGTCGAAGGCAACATTATGAAGAATATAGACTTGTGGGGGCAATTGTGACAAAACGGCAAAGAAAAAAAAGACCAATTTCCGGCAGTCGTACAAAAATGCTGTTTACAAGATTCTCCAAATCCCACCCTTTCTACCGACCTTAGATTTTGTTGGAAAAAGAAAAAAAAGTTGACATTTTTCTTTTATTTCTTGCTTTTTCTTTTTTCCTGCCGCTCGATTTAGAATAACAATACTCGATATATCATCATCATTCATTGCATTTTCTTTTTGTCCATTTCATATTATAATGATATGATGTAATTCTTAATCCAATAAACTTGACCACAAGCCGACTAAATTTTTTACTTATATATATAGATTAATTCATTATGTTTAAGCTTAATTTTGGTTGATTACATGTGCCCTTCTGGCAAAAAAATTATGAAAAAGCAAACTATGATCAACTTCTTCTATTCTAATATTCTTTTAATATTTGTAATATATATATATATATATATATATATATATATATCTATATCAATTTATATGTCAAACTTTCAGAAGTTTAAGATGTTTTATAAAATATTGAAAAAAGAAAAGTTTTTTTTTTAATAATAAAAAGGATTGCAAGTAGACAAGAATTTAAGGGGCATATAGAAAAAAAAAAAAAAAAGTCTTAAAAGGTTGTCGGCCGTATGAATGCTCTTATATTACTTTACTTCAAAAAAAAATTAATAATATGTTACTTCATATATATATATATATTATATAGATAGATAGAAGAAGAAAAAGAAAAAACAGAAAACAATTTTTATTAATTAATTAATAGTAAAATAATACAGTAGAAAAAGTATATAATAAAAATTTAATGATCATCAAGAAATTTGAAATTGATGAAAGAAAAGCCTTCTGATCGATCATTCACTTAATTTTTCTGTGAAATCTTGAAGTGAAATCCGTCAGGAAATCTTATAATTGGAGCTCTGACAATTTTTCCTCCCTTCACCATTGTCCATCTGAAAACAGAGAATCATCATCAATCAAATTACTAATTTTATCAATTAAAGTTTCTCTCTCTCTCTCTCTCTCTCTATATATATATATATATATATATATACATTACAATAGAAAGAGAAATGAAGATGAGCAGTAGTAGTAGTAACCTGTATTTAGTCACCAAGACATGCAAGAAAGTAGCCAAGAATGCCTTGCTATATTCTGCACCTGCACATTGCTTCATTCCTGATCCAAATGGCATAAAACTTTTCGATACTACACTCGTTTGGATATCCTGTTCAATCCCAAAAAAAAAAAAAAAAAGATTGAATTTTTATTTATTTTTATCATTAAATTTCAAGAATTAGGAAGTGGGATAGTAATTAAACCTTCCAGCGTGAAGGGTTGAAAGTTAAGGGATCCTTGAATTGATTTGAATTCAAATGAAGAGCTGCTGTAGCAATCATAATCACCCATCCTTTTGGAATTGTATATCCTGCAAAAAAATTATATAGAATGTTCTTGATTCCAAATTCTTGTACATATTACACGAAATCACGAGTTCGACATTACTACCATTGACAGGTATATCCTTTAATGCCCTACGGAAAAACCCTGGTGCAATGTTTCCAAGTCTCAGAACTTCATTGATAACCTGTAATGGAAATTCCAAACAAAATGAAATTAATAGCTTGGAGAAACCCTTATATATAAAGAAATATATGTGTGTGTATGTATATATATATATATATATATATATATATATTTATATTTTACCTGTAATGTAAATGTCATTGATTTGTATTCACTCCATGTAAGAGGGGAATCAGGGTTTTCTTTCTTTTTAAGGATTGCTTCGTGTTCGGCCTAAAAAATATCAATCAAAGGGGAAAAAAAAAAAAAAAAAGATTTAATTTTTTTCTTTTTTTTCTAGAGGAAGTATTATTTTGTGATGATTAAGGAAATAATGGTACTGACCGTTAATTCCTCCAAAACATGTGGATGTTCTTGAAGCAATTTGAAAGCTAATGCCAGAGTTGTGGAAACGGAATCGGAGGTGACAAATAACAGACCAAACATTAACTGAACGATGAAATCTTCAGTTATGTATTTTTCTGTAGTAGACATGTCTTGGATAATATGGTCAAGCAAGTCTCCTCTTCCTTCACTTCTCTCCGACGCCGATGATGACGTCATCCTCTTTTTAAGCACCTCCTTCATCATTTCTCGAACTTTTTTATGAATCTATTCATACAAAAACAAATGTGTGTTTAAATATTTACAATCATTTTCATAACAGCGAAGATAGTGTTAAATAATTGATTATACGTGTCATTATGTTCCGTTAAACCTAAAAAAACTCTAAATTCGAGATTTTATTTTAAAGAAAATTAAACTCTTTTGATGTTACCTGCAAACATTTATGATGAGCTGTGCCAGGAATATTTATAGGAAAAGACATTAGTCCTTCAACCAAGTCTTTAAACATGTCACTAATGTCAGCTGCTTCATTTTCAAGATCACCACTAAAGATTTGTTTAGCTGCAAAATTAACTGCAGCCTGCAAAATTAATAAATAAACATGAACTCAATTAATTTATTAACGTGACAAATAAAAACAAAATAAAAATGGAAAGATATTTACTGTGACAGATGCTCCTTTAACTTCGACAGATTCTTGATTGGACCAGCTAAGAAGGGTTTTTTCAATAAATTGTTCCATTTCAGGAACAAGTCTATCTTTGAGGGATTCTACACCAAAGTGGCTTAAGGATAAATTCCTTGTATATTTCTTGGAAGATTGGCTTGCTTGATCAAATACTTCTGCAAATGTGTCCATGGACCATGTATCTACTAACTTCCCATCTTGTCTTAAAAGAAAATGGTTGAATTCTGGATCTGCTGTTATTATTACCGGCCTTCCGGCAACATTTGTTCGGAAAATAGGTCCATATCTGAAACAAGAAAGAAAAACTTCATCGTGGGACAATGTTTGTGAATGTTATATAAGATAGTTTATTTCAAACGTTAATTTTAAATGTTATATAAAAGTTACCTCAAATCTAGACTAGTGAAGTATCAAATTTAAAATTTTGTATAATATATATATATATATATGTATGTATGTATGTACCTTTTGAGTCTATTCTTCAAGAAAGGTGGAAGGTCTAGAGTGGGACTAGGGATGACTAATTGAAGAGTTTCACCAATCAAAGGAAAGCCCATTGAACCAGGAGGAAGAACGCCATTGCATTTAGGGTTCCTCCATCTGTAAATCCAACGGCTGATATAAATTGTTAGTAACGCCACAGCAACTATGCCGACCGTGGATGAGTCCACTTTTGTTGTAATCACTTCTTTAAAGTAGGAGGAAAGAATTTCCAGCTCCATTAATGTTCAAATCAATTAAAAACCCTTTACAAATATTTCAAATGGATCATCAAAATCAGAGTTCTTATGGTTTAATTCCCCTCCAATTCATATATATATATATATGTATGTATGTATAGGTGTTTAAACCAAGACAAGATATATTGTTAATTAATTAACCAAAGAAAATTTCAATAACTTGTCAAGAAACAGTATATAAATTGGTAGCTTTGTATTTCCCGTAGAAGAAAACAAGTTTAATTTCTAGCAAAAAGACTAAATTTTGAATCTTTTTCATGGATGACAGCAAATTTCCAGCATAGGAAAAAATTTCTTGAGTGATTTTCTACCTTATACAAAATAATAATAAATATCTAAACTTAATATATATATATATATATATATTAATATATATTATTATATTATATATATATAATTGGATATGTCATTTTCAACCTTAATTCTTTGGGCGGAGTTCAATAATTATGCTAGATGCTTCTTTTTATCACTTTGCAAAAAATTGTTTATGAAATAATTGAGAATGAGATCAATTACTTTCTAAGTTTACAAATTCTTGAACGGATGATTTTGATGATAATTCTTTGGCTTTAATTAGCTCGTCAAGTTCTTGTTGTACATCATCACAACCTCGGATTTTTTTGTAGCATTTTCGTGGCGTTTAATAATCCATTGTTTTGGTGTTTCTGGTAGATAAAAAAGTGTTCCGACAGTGAGAACTGATACGGGTACAGCCGCCATTGATAAGGAGATTCTCCATCCCCAACCGGACTTGATTTATGAGATTTGCTGATAAAATACCAAGTCCAAGACATACTTCAAAACCAATGTTGAATGCTCCCCTGTTTTCTGGTGGTGCCATTTCTGATAGATACAGAGGAACAGACTGCACAAATATATATATATATACATATAATTTACTATTAAAGAGATGTTAGACAGACTTTAATTTATTTGTGTATGTAATATGTACCTGATTGGTAAAACCAACCGCTGTTCCAAGTAGAACTCGACCAAGAATTAGCATGTAGATATTGTAAGCAGCAGCACTAAGAGCTGCACCGATGAGAAATGCTATTCCTCCGACTAGTATTGTGGACTTCCGGCCAAAGTTTCTGGTGACGGATGAGGCAAAGAATGAAGCGACGATGCCGGCCAGGTAGTGTGAGGAGGTGAAGAAAGTAAGCAAATTGGCTGTCAAATTTACACTACTTCTTGTGGCTGCTGTTTATCTTTGATTCTTTTCTCCTATAAACTTCTGGGAAGAACTTCAAAAATGATTCCATAGAACTTACTCCACCTAAGCAGAAGAATTGGGATGAATTTATATATATATTGAATAATAAAAATATGAATCTTTATTTACAGATTGTTGACTTTAACTTGCATGGGAGGGTGACATAACACGACAAATCAGCCACAGAAGTAATTAACTTTTCAGACATTGCTCCACACACTACTCGTACACCTAATCCATAAGCTTTACCAACAAAATTTCAATAATAGACCCTATAAATTTTTTCATTTATTTATTTTTTTTTTTAGAATTAAAGAAAAACTAATTTCCAAATTAAAAATCATATTAATATTAATGAGATCATAGAAAAAGGTACTTGAAATTGAAATTGAGATTGTGGCGGTATTCAAGTATTAATCGTTCTGATGATCTTCTCTGGCTTCATATGGAATCTTGAAATGATCCAGTGCAGAAGCACCACCAAGACCAATGGAGAAGACGACATTATAGATATCCTTAACCGAAGTTTCCTTGTACAGAGGTGGATTTTCATTTGACAGCAACTCTTTTATCGGAGTGAGTTTTTGGGGTTCTTGAGAATGGGTAACCACAAGGCACGCCACTGATATTCTTGGACCTTCCCGGTTAGCAAGAACTCTATGCTCAGCACTCTGAAACTTGTCGTTCGAGATCAGCTGCAAATGCAATATTATACATACATATATATATATATATATGAACAGATCCAACATGTAAACAACAAATGAACAAATAGGACAGTAAGGAGTAAAACTGATAGAAATTATTGTAAAAAATTCTAAATACCCGTAAAAATTCACCAATGTTGATGACTAAAGATCCTTCAAGTGGATTGATATTGATCCATTGATTTCGGTGACAAATTTGAAGTCCTCCCATGTGATCTTGAAGTAAGATTGTCAAGAAATCAGCATCACAATGCTTGGAATGACCAAGTGCTCGGTCTGGTTCAGGGCAAGGTGGATAGTAGTTTCCCACCAGAGTATGCCCTTTATAACATTTCATTTCCCATAGATAATTTGGATGCAGGCCAAGTGCTTCTGATAATAACTCCAGCACAATTTTTGCTACCATTTTAACATACTTTGAGTATTCCAATATTTCATCCCTACCAATAAAAAAACATGGATGAGTTCAATGTGTCTCAAGAAAATCTCGAATTGAAAGCCTAAATCTTATTATCCAAATTTTATTATTGATTAATCCTAAAAAGTAATGGAAATTGAAAGCTAAAGGTGAGTTGAAGCTCTGTCTCTAGATTAGGTTAGATTTTAAACTTTTATATATATAGGAGTTAGATTTCCAACTCTAAATTTAAGTTGAGAAAATTCTTACTAGCTAACCTCCACCTTCGATTAGATAAACTAACAATATATATGTATATATATTAGGGTTTATGTTTTGATAATTTCGTGATTGCATCATAAATTATTAGTCTCTACTAATATTTTTTTAGTAACTATGAATTTTAAATTGATTAGAAATTACTAGAAAAATATGATAAAAATAACCAAAACGATGAACAAAAGATAAAACCATCCAAAAAACTGATAAAATGAAAAGTATTTTACCTGATAATTGGTGGATATTCATCAGGAATTGGATGAGCTTGATCATCATCATCAAGATCCATAACACAAAGCAAAGTATCTCTCCAACTAGCTGCTTTAGACAGAAAAAGATCAAAATTACATTGAAACTTAACCTTCTTCTCTCTCTCCCTCGAATACAACTCCATTTTCGCCTCTTTTGGTTGTTCATGAAATCTCTTCACTCCTTCCATCACAGCATCCATAACATTTTCAGGAATTCCATGGTTCAGAACATAAAAAAATCCCCATTCTTCGGCAGCATTCCTCACTTCATTCACGATTCTCCCGCGATTTTCCACCGTACCGCTAAGATCTATCACCGGCACAGATAGTAAGTTGGACTCATCGTCGCCGTTGTTGACTACGGCGGCGGAGGAGGAGTAATCCGGTAAGTCCTCTTCCGGTTGGACAAAAAATTGTGGAATTTTTTTGAGTGTTCCTGAATCCACTAGTCCTTTGACACCAGCTTTTGTAGCATCAAAAGCCTTCAGCTCCTGTAATCTATCATAGTTTGATTCAGTTTCTTCCATTATTAAAACTTGTATGTATATATTTCCCAATTATACGTTAATATATATGTGTATAGTTTTCGAAACGCTTATTGTGTGAGCTGAGGAGTTTTATGTGCTACAAAAGTCAACGCTTTAAAGTAGACCTATCTAGATAAAATCAATAAAATCAATAAATCTTCACCATACAAATGTCCTACTTTAAAAAAGTTGGATCAATGTCAATCGTAGGATCAAGAGAGAGAGGTACCTTTGCTGACAACTTGCAGAAAGAAAATTATGATTACGCTGTCCTTTCTGCTTTTATATTTTCTGTCAACTTTTTTATTATTATTATTTATGAAGATTAGCCCAACCCAATTGGACTGATAATTGGGCTTCTACATTGGGCTTAAGAATAAGCCCAAAGAATGATATTTTTCGGCCCAATAAGACAGCCATCGTTGACGATTCCGATGAGGCAAGAACTTTTCTACTTTGAAGCTTCAAACAAATGTAGCAGTAGAACACACGGAGACGTCAACGGAGAGAAGAAAAAAAAGACAGAGACAAAATCACCTTACTGTAATCATGTGCCCTGATGCTCCTGATTCAATTTGTTGATATTTTATACCACTTTTCTTCTCCTGAGATCTCAATTTTGAAATAAAAGGAAAGGGAAGAAAATTTCTTGAAATTCAAAATTTTTTGTAATTGAACGGAAAATTTGAAATCTAAAGCTGTTGAATAGGAGCAGGGGGAACTATGAATATAAGTAGATTATTGGGAGTCTTTGTCGGGCTATGGATAATTGGATTATGCACCGAAGGAGGTGGTGGAGTTTTGGGATCGCCGTCGGGATCGGGCTCGACGTCCGAGGCGTACGTGACACTTCTTTACGGTGATGAATTCTTGCTGGGTGTTCGTGTACTTGGCAAGTCTATACGCGATACTGGATCCACTAAGGATATGGTGGTTTTGGTCTCTGATGGCGTCTCCGACTACTCTAAACGTCTTCTTATGGTATGGTTAAAGAATTCTTTTTTTATCTGCGTTCTTAGGTTGTACTTCCATGGGCAGGATAGTTTCCACTTCTTTGTTTAAGCAGTGCAATATGAGAATTTCTAGGTTCCTTTTCCTTGGGATTGACTACTATTTTTTTATTATTATTGGAAATAGTTTAGTTTTTGGAATAATCTGAAGTTGGGGCACGGTATTGTACTTCACTGGAGTGTCCTTTTTCATTATTTGCTAAATACATTGTGCAGATGAGGTTATTCTGTTCATCTGCAATTCAAATTCAGTGGGATTAACAAGAAAATGAAGAATAAACTTAAGCCGGGTGCATAAACTAAGTATTTTAACTAATTTAGAGTGTTGACGAAATGCCTCAGTTGATCGTTTGCTTTCTTTCTTTCTTTGTTTTTTTTTTTTTTTTTTTTTTCTACTCCTATTGGAAGGAAAAGGATGAGGGAGATTTACTCGAGTAAATTATATACTTTTCTTTTAGACCTTTACCAAGCTCTAGGATTGTTATGTTTAAGATCATAAAGCCTGTGGATTTGTGAAGTTCTTCCACTTTACATGCATTATGCTATTCTTTCTTGCAGGCTGACGGTTGGATTGTGGAGAAAATCAGTCTTCTTGCAAATCCAAATCAAGTGAGACCAAAGAGGTTCTGGGGTGTCTATACAAAGCTAAAGATATTTAACATGACCAAGTACAAGAAAGGTGAGTGGCATTTGGAATTTGCTTTTCATTTTCTTGAAAATGATATTGCAATTTAATGATAGAAAGACTTCTTTTATTTAGTATCATGTAAAATTGGCCTCTAAATTCTAGGTTATTTTCTTAGTTCGCAATGGTCTTGGATAAGTGAGAACTTTTCTAGCATTGTTACATTTATTTCCTGGAGAGCTGGTTGTTTAGCTTCATTTTTTTAAATTTATTGCAGTGGTATATCTTGATGCTGATACAATTGTCGTCAAGAGCATTGACGATTTATTTAAATGTGGGAAGTTTTGCGCCAACTTAAAACATTCAGAAAGACTGAATTCTGGTGTAATGGTGGTTGAACCTTCTGAAGAAGTTTTTAAGGACATGATGAGCAAAGTTACCACTTTGCATTCATATACCGGAGGTATAACCTCTATTTAGTGGATTACTTCAAATCTTGTGATTAACTGAGTATTGCTCATACTCTTGCAGCATATTTACGTTATCAAGCTTATGGTGATTTCATTTGTTAAATGTCTTATCGCTCGACATTCAGTACTTTTTGATCAATGAATGCCAAAAAGGATTTGTATTTCAGAATGTCTATTACCTTATGTCTCTATGAAATGTTTAAAGTAGCTTGCTATTTGCGGAAGAATGTCTCTCATTCTTGCATAAGGCCCAAAGTGATGTTTATATATTGTAGAAATTTTCAAAATCTAGCTATAGTTTGGTGGTGGTTGTCTGCTACTTTTATCAAAATTCACCCTATTAAATTTCTGATGTTTCCAACAGGTGATCAAGGATTTCTTAACTCTTACTATGCTGGATTTGCAAATGCACATCTTTTTGAGCCAGACATGTCAGAGGAAGTGTTAAAAACTAGACCAGTTCCTGAAATGGAAAGGCTTTCTACATTATATAATGCAGATGTTGGTCTTTACATGCTTGCTAATAAGGTATCCCTTTCTGATGGCTCCTTTCCCCATCCTCCCTGTTCCAGGGTCTGTTTGTGCTTACCATCCCATGGAAAATTAGAATACAGGGAACTAACCTTTGCTGACAGATGACTAGATGTTTATCATTGTTCATAGGAAATACCCATTGCCCAATTTCTTAATGCTTATGTCTATCTACCTTTGATGAAGAAAGATGTGAGAGTGTTATCAAGGAGTGGTGGAAATACATTTTAATTGCAATTTAGGCATATTCTTCATAAGGCTTAAGCTTTCACATTTCTGCATATTTAAATAGTCCATCTGAACTAGTTCAGTGTTCTGTAATTGTTATTTATGTTGAGAAACAAGAAGCTGATTTTTAAGTGGTGATGTGTTAAATGCGTGAAATTGTTGCATGTATGGCAAGGAACTCTTTTAGGTGAATACAGATGATCTTTCTAATCCCCAACTGAATTCTTCAATTTGATGCATAAGAAAATTATTTAAGTTATGTTGAATAATATGCATTGAATTTCTGATGACCTTTTGGAATTCATGTCAAGCTTTGAGATTATATTACAAGTGGGTCACCAGTTTGCAGTTAATAAAGGTGATTGTGGTAGTAATTCAGGAAAGATAATATTATTGTAATTAGCATGTGAAGTACAAACAAAAGTGATGAGAAGGAGAATTTTTGGAGACAAGAAACTGTTGTAAGTTACATAGTGTTAGTTGTACAAAATCTTGGATGCATTACAAATTACACTTTCTAATATGTCCTTTTAGTCCCAAACAGAACCTTGATGAAGAAAAATAGTTGAGGCAAATCCATTGCTGTTGAGTAATGGTACCTATCATTCTTTGGTGCAGAAAGATCTACCACAAATCTTTCTTAGAATGAAACTTACTAAGGGCTCTCTTGGTGCTCCTGATTTCAGGGCATATGGAGGCACTGCTTAGGGTTGGTTTCATTGGTTGCTAAAGTCTATTGTGCTTTCAGTGTCTTTAGTCTTTAGCTTCCAAAAGGCATCCTGATCATCCGTGATGTGTTACTTTAGAGGGGAACCATACTTATGTCATTTTGACTAGGAATTATAACCAATAGCTCCAGAATATAATGTTCTTTTTTAATGGTGCTAATTTTTTTGTCCCCAATCATTATTATATGCAGTGGATGGTGGATGAGAAGGATCTTCGTGTTATTCATTACACACTTGGCCCTCTTAAACCATGGGATTGGTGGACATCATGGCTTGTTAAGCCTGTTGACGTCTGGCAGGTAATTTAATCTACTCTTCCAACAACTAGCACTCACATCAGTTATCATTGCAATGGGAATTCTTTTTACTTTAACAGGGATCCCAATTTCCTGTCACTTGTACACGTCTTTTTTTTCCTTTTTGACCTGTTATTTCCTTCTATGTGAGATTTGGTATTGGGGTAATCAAATACATAAACTTTTTACTTTGCAGCTAAGGAATTCCTGAAGTACCATCTCTGTTGTATAACTTTCTTGTTTTGGTTGTTGTTAATGCAGAAAGTAAGGGTACAGTTGAAGGCATCTCTTCATGGTACTGAAGGTGGACAAACTCCAAATGATGCATTTCTAGTCAAGCTTCTTTTTCTGCTCCCACTTGTTCTTATACTTTTTTGTTATTACCGTTCTTTTCTACAGGTTAGCAATCTGAGTATTTAATTGCTCTTTATAATACTTGGTAATAAATAAAATCCTTATCCTTGAAGCATTTTCATGTCTCCAGACACGAACAGTTTGTGATCATGCTCGACATCTATATTACAAATTTAGAGCTGGTGGCTTCCTTTCTTACACAGCAGTTTCTTCCTCTACGATTAACTCCAATCAGCAGGTGTACCTTCTCCCTTGTACTCTAGCTTTGTGAAAATTTTGTTTTTCCCTTTTGGTTTCCTTGACTACCATCCTTTGTCTTTCCATGGGATGGAGTGGTTTTAGAGTATCCTATTCATCTTGCATTTATCTCCCCATATCATCCTTACCCTCAAATCTTTTGCTGCTGTGACTTGCCTTTTTATTGTGGTATATTGACATTGTAAATAACATGCAGTTCTCAAATACTTTGCAATCAAAGGTTCCTGCTTTTCTGGGTGGAATGTCTGTCTGTATCTGCTTTGTGGCTGCTGCAATGTCCCTTGGGATCTCATTTCTTATTATCCCTCGGCAAGTAACACCATGGACTGGTTTGCTTCTCATGTATGAATGGACATTCACACTCTTTTTCCTGCTATTTGCAAATTATTTGCACGTAATTTATCGATGGGGAAGGATAGTGGGTAATCAAGCAGGAGCTGTCTCTACGCGTCCTGAATCTCTTGACTATGACTCTGGAAAAGGTTTGTCTCATTGAAACAGCTAGTAATATAATTCAAGACAAGTGGACATGTTCAATGTTCTCATCTTCTGTTGTTTTATATAGGTCATCAGAGGCAGATGCCATGTAGTGACTGTGTTGCCTGGTATTATGGGTTAGGGATGGCATTTTTCGCTATAGCTGCTCCTTCATTGCCTTGTCTTCTGGGAATCACTGCACTATTTGCAAGGTATTCCATTATATTTCTCTCTAATTTTTTTTTTTTTGTTCATCATATTAATATGTACAATGAAACTTTTTAATCTGTTTTAACAGGTTAGGATTGATGGTATTCGGAGGGCTTGTTCTGGCTTCCTTCATGACATATGGTGCAGAGCATCTTGCAATTAGGTCATTCATACAAGGCCTTGAAGATCGTGATCCACAGCGATCGAGAAGCATATGTTTCATGTGCTAACAAAATTACCTGACCTATCTCAATCCTTGCATTCTTTCACCATAACTTACTTGTTTGTACAAATATTCTTCCAGGCTTTTTTTCTTTTCACTAGTTCAGAAATTACTTTATAGAGACTTTTGAGTTGTATATATTTGTCAAATTTGCAATTAATGAGAGATGTTTAATATATATATATATATATATATATATATATATATATATATATATAAAGATTGTTAACAATTGGACAGTGTATAAAATAAAAAAAAATTATAAGAGAAAATACAATCTGGCAGTGGGAGTTTTTCTTCAATAAAAGTTACATCTTTTTCAATAGAAAAAAAAAACCATACAAATGTACTGGCAGCAGCATGCCGTTTACCAAACTATTTGTTTTTGTATTTTTCCCTTTTTGGGCTTAATAAAAAAAAAGAAAGAAAAAGGGAATTTGGTATAAAATGAGGCACTATTTTGGAACAGTTTGGAATGTGATCTCGTGAACAATGCTTTTTTTTTTTTTTTAGTATTTATTTTCTTTCCCATGAAAATACAGTTCTTTTATAAAATAAACCCAAAGTTAGGCAAGCCTTTTTTTTTAGTTTGTTTCTTTATACTAAAAAAATCTTCAAACCAGAATCTTGGTGCTGTCCAAAAATCCCATAAAACAACGGTTTTAATTCATGTAAAAATTTAATACTACGGGAATTGAATCTAAATTAATATAAAAGCAATTGTCCTTAAAAGTATTTAAACATTTTATACTTCCAAACACACAAGAACGCACTTCACCAAACTTTATCTACTTTTCTTCTTTTTTACTCACTATAATGATTATTATTTTATTTTTATTTTTTCCTCTTCTCCTAAGTATGAAATATTTAATTCAAATTGATTGAATTATTGATCCCAATATAGTCCAAATTGATAATCATTATTATAAAATTCAAGATGACAAACAAAGAAACAATAAAGAAAAGGGCACTCGGATTATTAATTATTGAACATTTACAAAGATTCCTCACTTCTTTATCTCTCTCTCTCTCTCTCTCTTTCTCTCCCACAGTATAATAATAATTCAACTAACATCAAATTATAAACAAAACCTCACTACTCATACTTCCTTACCCAATAATATCTTCCCATCTGGATTCATATGTACACTCTCTATGCTTGCCATTTGTTCTTCTAATCCTACTTCTTATTTCATATATATATATATATATATATATATATATATATATATTCAAGACTTATTATATCACAGAATTGTGAGTTGTTTCTATTTGCATGATATGGGGTAGACATGTGGATCCCTTTGCAGCCTCAACTTGGCATAGATTTGTGGATAATGTTTGTAAAATACTTTGTCAAGAAAGTTTTCATTTGATAAGCAAGTACTCTTGTCCTTTCACTTATGATGTTTTTGGAAATATACATTTTTTTTTATGTTTAAAATTTAGTTCCAAATAAATATATAAATAAATATAGGTAAATATTATTCAAAAATGAAATATATATATATATTATTGTGTATAAAGAATTTTTTTTTTTAATATATTTCAAGAGTGATCAGACATCCCATATGATAATGAGCAGACATGAAACTGATCCACAGAATTACCTGAAATGGTCTGTGCGTGTTTGTGTGTGTGTGTGTGTGATGTGTGTGTTTGTGTGTGTTTGTGTGTGTGTGTGTGATGTAGGGTATCAAACATAAGCTTTCTTCCAAATAATTTTTTTCCTTTTGGTTTTTGATGCAATGTCATCATCAATAATTGAGTTCAATCTTGTAGCCTAATTTGCCTCTTTCTCTTTTCTTTTTCTTTTTTTTTTTAATAATTTTGACTAATTTAAATTTAATGTATATCATAAAATATAATTTTTATTTTTATAATAATTAATTTAAATTGGTTACAATAAAACATTACTTATGATTTTGAAAAAGTTAATAATATATATATTATTATTAAACTTTGGAAAAAGTGAAATTAGGTATTGGTTAAAAACATAAACATTAAATTCATAAAATGTTGTTGTCTTCCTATAAAAAAATTATATATATACTATCACTTAGAAAGTTAATATCAACACGCCTCTAAAAAAAGGAAAGATATTTCATTTAAAATATTTTTAAATTTAAACATGTCAAAATTATTTTATTTAGATAATTTATTATTTAAATTTTGAATTAGAAATAACTTTAATTTAGAAGGAAAAAAAAATACTGCGACCTCGGGCCCACCGAAATTGGGAGAAAAAAACCGACTCCATCCAACGGTTCAACCTAACCAACGGACTGGAATCTTGTGGCCTACTCTTCTCCTCAATCTCCGTAGTAAGAAACCATGGAATATTCCCCCGCAATGTTCTCTCTCTTAAATATATATATATAACTATATATCGAAGCTCACCCACATTAGACAGTAGAAAAAGAAAAAAATTTCTAGAGAGGATTTTCAGTTTTATCATGTGCGAGAGCCTCAAGAGCGATTTTCAGTTGTGTGAAGAAATCGGCCGTGGTAGATTCGGAATCGTCTACCGCTGCATTTCTCCAGTAACAGGTGAATCATTTGCATGCAAATCTATTGACAAAAACCTCCTTCTCGATTCCATAGATCGCGAGTGTATTGAGAAAGAACCTAAGATTCTGCAACTTGTTTCCGGTCATACTAATATCCTACAGCTTCTTAAGATTTACGAGGACGATAATTTTCTGCATCTCGTCTCCGAGTTGTGTCCTTCCGGCGACGATTTGTTTACTCGTATCTCCACTAGGGGTCCTTTGTCTGAATCTGAATCTGCTTCTATTATTACGCAGTTGGTTTCCGCTATTAGTTACTGTCACCATGCCGGAATAGCTCACAGGGATATTAAGCCTGATAATATTTTGTTTGATTTTAGGGGTAAGTTGAAATTGGCTGATTTTGGGTCTGCTGAGTGGTTTGGGCTTAATTGTGAGAGTAGAACTATGAGTGGGATTGTTGGGACGCCTTATTATGTGGCTCCGGAGGTTCTTATGGGTAGGGATTATAATGAGAAGGTAGATGTGTGGAGTGCTGGTGTTATTCTGTACATAATGCTTTCTGGTGTTCCTCCTTTCTTCGGAGAGACTCCGGCGGAGACATTTGAAGCTGTTTTGAGGGGTAATTTGAGATTTCCTCCAAAATGTTTTAGGTCAGTTTCCCCTGTAGCTAAGGATTTACTGAGGAAGATGATCTGCAAAGATCCTTACAGACGGTTTTCTGCCGACCAAGTTCTGAGTATGTTCTGTTTTCCTCTTTTCTTTCTTCTCATCTCCATGGACTTAATTAATTAGGTTTTCCATTCATTTAAGATTTTGATCCTTTATGTTTGATTTTGTTCTCTCTCCATTATCTGTAAGTTTAGAGTCTAATTGAATGTTTCCTTGGTTAATTACAGGACATCCTTGGGTCCTCAATGGAGGTGAGACCGGATCATTGGCGGATCTGACCTGAATTCCTAATAAGTTATTATATATAGACTTATGGAATGAAGAATGTGTGTATACTAAGAGAACGAACTACTACCTAAAAGAAAAGAAGAAGAAGAATACGGGTCTGGGAAAAAGCTCTGTTGTACATATGTCACAGAACAGCCAAGCCCCCCCTTATGAAGAAATGGTGTTTGGTGCAAAGCAAGAAAGAAAAAGGAAGGGTATTATCCTCTCTCCCCTGTTATCTTTCCCACGAAAAGAGACTAGAAGAATCTTTTGATGGTTTTGCTGCTTCTCCTTTACTTATCTTCTTCTCAGTTGTTGTGGTGGAGAAGAAGAATCAGAGACTGTACATATATAATACGGATTGCTTATCTACTACTACTACTACTACTACTTGCTGTTGTGATGTTTGAGAATATTGAGAATCTTGCCTTGTTTTGTTTTGTTTGTTTTGAGGTTTTTTGAGTGTAAGAGAGAAAAGAGAAATCAGTCTAAGTGCTTCTTTACTCTCTCTCTCTCTCTGGATGATGATGGGGAGGGAGACATGTCAAAAAGAGCACATTGTAAAATGATGTTTTCTCTGTTTAGTGTATAAAAATAAAAGTGAAGTCTTGAATTTTCAAGAAATTTCTCTGCAACTTGTTTCTTGGTGCGGATTCCGTGTTTTAAAGCAACCATTATCCCTTTTCTTTTGTTGTCTGGAGCTTGGATTATAGCATATGCTGTGGATATTATGAGAGAGAAATGAAAAAGAAGGAAAAGAGTGAAAGGAAAGCATCAAGAAAATATACAAGTACGGATTCTTGTACTGAAGAAAAAGAAAATTCCATTACAACTTTTTTTTGTGGTCGGCATGAATTGAATTGACAGCCTTCCTTTTTACCTTTTTTCCTTTCTTTCTTTCGGTCTAAGCAGAGTCTGCACGAAACTTGCTGGTAATTTTAGGCATACACAACAATTTCTTTCAATTTTTTTTATTATTTCTGTATTTTTTATATATTTTAAAATAAATTTGATGATGATATCTAGGGCTAAATTTGGTTGTACATGCACATGGCGATCGGTTTGATAAAATTGACCAGAATAGTATACTTTATATACAAACTTAATCAAAGAAAAGTTCTAGTATGATTTGAGTTCTTACTACAAATATATATATTATAATAAGGGAGGGCAATTTGGGAAGAAGAAAAGATTAGAATAAAAAGTTGAAAAATCCACATCTAACTTTTGTTTTGTGTCAAAATTAGAAAAGAAGAATTAATGAGAGAAAAGTCCCTTCTCCCACCCTGCCGAGTGCTGGCCAAGACAAAACCATTTATCCATCTGTAGAGAGAGAAGGGCAAAAATGGAAAAGGAAATAAGGCATGTGTTGAGTTTTAGATCAGTGGAATATCATATCAAACAAATTCTTTGACTTGGTCAAAACTCCTAAATCTACGGTTACAACTTTCCAGATCCTGCTTCATAAGTTATCTTCTTTCTTTTTCTCCCTTTTCCTCAAATTAAGGCAAGTTAATAAAAAGGGATCGGTTTCGTGTTTAGACTTTGAGATTTTTATATTATTATTTGACTTTTTTTTCCCTTTAATTTATTGCCTAAACCAAAATCCCCATAATGTTGTCAATTTTTTATTTTCATTTTTGAATTAAATATATATATATATATTCAGAGACGTTTTAAATATAATTAAAATGTTACTTTAAAAAAATAGTTTAATTATAACAATATAATTTATATTTTACGTAATTTATGAGATGCATTTTTTATTTTTTTTTATCAAATTAAAGATTTAAAGAAAAAAAAACTTTTGGAGTAATGATGTGAGTAATAAACCTAAAAATCGGTGGCAGGTAAAATTATTTATTTTTTAAAACAAATATATAGTATTCTAGAAGCCCCCGACCAAGCAATTAAGAATTGTCGGCATTAATGTAGTTAATTTAAAACATCATTAGCAGCTGCTAATTATTTATTATTTAGGTTCAGGTCAGGCCTACCCTGATTGAATCATCTTGCTGACAAAATTTCAATGCTTTATTATTATTATTCATATTTTAATTCATCTTGATTCAAGAACCCCACTTTTTTTTTCTTTCCCTTTTTCGAATCTTATTACAATAATTAAAAAACAACTGCCCAAATAATACATACATACATATGGTATTGTTTTATAGATAAAATTTTATAATAATGTTTTTGGTTATATATATATATATATATAAAAGGTGTTATATTTTTACAGTACATTTCAAAAAAAATTTAAGTAAAATTGTTATTTATTGACATTCATTCAAAAAAATTTACAATTTAAAAATGTGTTATTGATTAAAAAAAATTAATTCTTACTTTGTTATATTCCATTTTTTTTTGTCTCTAAATGATATATTTGACTTTTTAGGAAGTCTTTTGTACAACTAACATTGAACAAAAGTCAAGATTTCACACAAAATATAAGAAAATCCGAGGTCTCATTTGCACATTTAAAAAAAAAAAAAATATATATATATATATAGAGTGATTATTTGAAAAAAAAATTTATTGGTTGAATTCTACAAGAAGGTTCCATGTAGACCAGTAATATATACTTGATAAATTCCTATACCAAATTTTATAGGACTTATTAGGAAATTTACAATGCTACAATTCTACCAAACAAAAATATACTAAAAAATTATATATTTTGTCACATAAAATTTCACTTTTGTCTATAAATTTTAATAATATGAAATCATATATTCAATTACACATTTTAAATTTGTAAAGTTTATAAATAATATTATTAAATTGTTTATAACATATACTTGTGTGATAAGAATTTTTTTATAAAATATTATTATTTTTTTATTTGAAAATTGCGAGGTAGTTTTACCTTTACTATATTATTTCTTAAGTTATAAATAAAATTATTATAAATTAACTTACATAGTGGTTTTAATTATTATTAATGGTTTTAATTTAAATAAGATTTATATTCAAAATATAGATATAAATCATTATTAAGTGAGGTGTTTTTCTCATATGCTCTACCAAATTTAAGCCGTGGTGGTTAGGGGAGTTATATATAGAAAGAGACTACAATATATATATATTATATATATATATATATATATGTGGTAAAACTAAGAACTTTGACTTTGATTGGGGAGATGTGAATACTTAACTTACTTATCAGCAGAAAATATGGAATATATGGTTAAGGTTAGAAGTCGTGGGTTAAACACCAAATCTAAATGTTTTATAGATAAATAAATAAATAAAGTTCTGAACAAACTTTTCAATTACTGATAAGCAAAGAAGCACAATAATATTTCGTGCACTTATCATGGATTCAGATGCCATTGGGGAAAGCACAATAATATACATATATATATATATATATATATATATATATAACGTGCTTTACTTTTTTACACTTTTGATTTCTGCTTTTGCTTTTGTGTTTGTCCAAATTGTCTTTTCTTTTTGGTTTCTATTAGATTCTCATAAGTACACGCGCGTGCCAAAACTTGTCACTGTATTTTTCTTTTCCTATCGATTTTAACTAATAATTTCTAACTAATATTTATTATTTTCCAATACATTTTTTTTGTAAAATCTAACAACTTTTTAATATATTTAATCAAAATATACATAATTTTTTTTTCTCTTTTAATTATTGAATCATAAATAAAATAAAAAAAGGAAACAAGGTTTGGCAGAACAACGTGACAGCTTTGGAGAAATCAAAACATTATTGTTAAAAAAATTTATTACTCCCTCTGAAACACTCAACTATTAATTACTAATAAATTTATCTTTGTCTTCTAGAACATTCTCTCTTTCTCTCGATCTGTGGCCTTACTTTTCTTTCTTTCACATCTGAAAGAGGAATTTTAGCATTGTCGGTGTTCAAAATAATTTGTTAATTTAATATTTTTACTTAATAATATAAAATAATATTATATATATATATATATAAATCGATTCTTGTTCCAAATTTTAAACAAATTATAATCCTAACTTTATTCTAAAACCAAGTAATTGATAAGAAAAGGCGAAAACTGAAAAGCTGGGCTGCTTATACACACACATATATATATATATATATATATATATATACATACATATATGTATGTGTGTGTAAATGGGAAGGCAGTACAGTTTTCGCTTTTCAGTGCTTTGGTCACCATTTTTCTTTCTTGAATTTTTAATCTAAAATATGAATATTATATTAAAAAATTAATTTAAAATGTTTTTTCTTTTTCTCAAAATATTTTTTTTGATGGTGGAAATGGGCATACAAAAAACAACCTAGACATCACATAATATTACTATGATATCCCCAAATGTCCAAGACAAATATTAATAACATAAAATTGAAAGCACAAGCAAAACATAGATTTGGGAGCAAGAATGGAGGAGAACTCTGGGCTTTTTAAGAGTTAAAAGATGTATCATTTTCATACTTTAAAAAAAAAAAAAAAAGATACTGGAAATATTGTATGCAAAGGGTAAAAATATAGTAAGATTAACATCCCAATTCCAACCAAATTATACCATGGTTAAAAACCCCAACAAATAAAATAAAATAAAATAAAAAAGGAAAAAATTACCCTCCTTTTTCTTTTGGATTGCCGCCTTCTCCCTCCATTTTTACAGTTTTGATCATATAACAGGAAATGAAATGACCTTTTAAGTTCATCCTCACATTATCCATTTGCAGTGCAGTAGTATTAATCCAATGCGCTTCTCTTTCTGCTAGTTTGTCATCCAAAGCTCACACTTTTGAACCAAGGAAAGACTGCAAAAATAGGAAGTACACAACATCCAAATTATGCACAATCTAAGTAATTTAGAAACAAGGACACAATTGTACATAGCTAGCTACTAAAGTCAGTGCCACCACATGACAGCGAGAAGTTTCCTTGCCCTCAAATGTTTTCACTTGTATCATGAAATGAAAATAAAAGGTTTTGACGTGAAGCAATGCCAAAATATAGAATGGAAGTGCAGTTCCACAAAGAATTCAACAAACAAGGTTGAAGCTGATAAAGAAACACGTAAGTCAGGACCAATTGATGACAACCTTCAACACACAAGCAGCTAAATCCGAACTACAGGAGCACTGTGCAGTCAGATATATCTTTATAATTCTATGAAAGACATAATCAGAGATGATGGTATAAAGCTGGAAATTAGGCAGTTGAAGAAGTTATAGTCCCCAACAGTAACAAGAAAAACGACAAGGGGTATGGTCAGATCAGAGGGTGATTATTCTACAGACAACCAATTTTAATAAAGCCAACTCCACTCCATTCTCTTTCTCCTTTCCCATAATGCATGGGGCAATATGGTAACCAACTCAGACATCCATCCTGCTTCACTCAAGTTCATCCAAGTGTTCAAAAACTAACAGCAAAGGAAGTAATCCCTCCCATTCATTCAGAAGACAATTCAAGCAAAAGGTCACCAAGTATCCCCAGAAGAACCCAAAAGAGGTAAAAAAATATCAGAAAATAAAGATTCCTGGAACCATGATACGAGAAGAATTGCCCATGATTTCAAAGATTGAAAGGAACAGAAAAATCACCAAAAATTGCCAAGGGATCTAAAGAGCTAGCAGTTCAAAGTTCCTCAACAGAGAATAGGACTAAATTCAAAACACCTTAAATTCCTGATGACTCCAATTAGCAAAGATAGTGATGACCACCTGAAAACTGAATCACCTCCACAGAAGTTCAGATTTCAACAAGAACAGGGATACAAAGTGATGCAATGACCACTTAAAAATATGTGAACAGTATTTAGAAGTAAAACTGCCAATTTGAAAAGGAAAAAGTTTGTCATTTCTTTTACCTTTGCGGGTGTTCCTGGTTTAGTAGTGGTCATAGTTGTACTTCCAAAATTGAACCTGGGCCTCTTTTCTACAGGTTTTAGTATTTGAAAGGAGCACATCAGAGTCTCATCCACACTCATCATTGCACCAGCATTGTCAAACTCCCCACAATAATTAGGTGCTGAAAATACGGTTACAAGTTGTCTGTTGGCAAAGAATTCATAACCATCCTCTACGACCTGCACATTGGATGAAAAAAAAAAATGCTTAATCGATCAAAAGTTATAAATCCAGCCAGCTCACAACCACCAAAACTATTATCCAATGCAACGAATAATCAAATACAATCAAAGTTGGAAAAAGATGCCTTGAGATTAAGAAATGACAAACTATATCTCACAACTAGAGGAATACAACTAATTGAGATATTTCATATTTAGCCTTTCATACAAAATTACATGATAAATATTAATGGCATCACAAAACCAATAACTCCATAAGTTCCCAATGATTAATTTTTCCATCAATTTCATCCACGACTAGATATAGAGAAGAACAACACAAAGCTCCTGTCAAGTTCACCAAGTTATCAGCATGTAAAAGGGAACCCAAGTATATTCTTCCACCCTAATTAAGAAAGAATAAAGAGCATAGATAGTTACGGACTGGAACAATGGATGTCAGTATTAGGGCTAACCTGATGGGCACGGCAAATAAGATCCAAATCCTGTTTTTCAAGGAACTCTGTGACCTTGTCAGCACCAAAAGTGTATGAAACTCCTCGGTCATTCATCCCCCATCCTTGAACATCTTTGCTGGGATCTGACCAAAGTAAATCACAGAGCAATCCAGTATCTGGCACATCAGTTGGACGTTGTATGTTTCTTATCTGATCCAAATTGTGCAAATCAGGAGAGAGGCCTCCGTGCATGCAAAGAATCTTCTCATCAATCAGCGCTGCCACTGGCAGACAATTAAAGCAGTCTGAAAAAATTTTCCATACCCTGACATTAAATCTTCTCTTACACTCATCATAAAAACCATAGATACGGTTTATTGAGGCACACTCATGATTTCCTCTTAACAAGAAAAAGTTTTCAGGATATTTTATCTTGTAAGCAAGCAGGAGGCATATTGTCTCTAAGCTCTGCCTGCCACGGTCCACATAATCACCCAAAAACAAGTAATTAGCTCGAGGAGGTAATCCACCATAATCAAAAAGCCTTAGAAGATCAGAATATTGACCATGAATATCACCTGAAACAAAATGAAGGTGGAATTATGAAATATCGTAATAAGTCTTCAAATTCAAGCAAACAATATATCATCTATGGATGTGTATGCGTTAGTTCTAGGCTTTGTTATCTGTAGATTATGATAAATATTATTTGTATGTTGAAAAAGGTTATGATAGATCAATCCATGGACATGCATACTGTTTGTTACCTAGAGGGTATGATAATACTATGAGTTAAAGGCTGGAATTTTATCATTTGCATCTCATCAAAAGCTATCTTATCTGAAAACCAGCACCAAAATGCTTACTGTTTGTTATCTAAAGGGTACAATAAAACTATGCATGCTGTTTGCAGTGGAAATGTGAAAACAACTAAAAGCATGCTTCAAAAAGATATGTAAGGTCTGTCACTCATCACAGAGAAGAATGCATCTATGCATAAATTGAGATACGACCAATTTAGTCATGCTCTTTCTTAGTGAGAGAGTGATGCCAGAAAAAAGATATAAATTCAAGCTGTTGACCAGAAGCAACTGTCTATACCCACTGTACATACCTCAAGACCCTAGGTCTAGCTTACCTTTGAGCGTGCACAGTATCTAAATATCTAAAGGTTAAGTGGAAAGAGAGAAATCACAATCAAAACACGCTGCACATTTGTGAAGGGATACAACCATATAAGTGCTTAGTTTCTACGTAAGGTTTCCTCAAATATTACCATATGCATTGTGATGCTGATCCCTTTGAAATAAGAACATGGTGAGATAACTCTTGCCATGTGGGAATCCACAGATAAAGATTCTAACAAATTGAAATATATACTGCCTGTTCAGTTTAGGACTGTGTAATAGTTAATGCTTTAGTAAGTTAAACTTAGTGATTGAAGCATGGCTTTAACCAAATGGACTTAAAACTATTTATTTCCACGGATAAGCAAAACAAAGATTTGATTAGGATGCTCATTAACCACAGGGGACCTTCTTAAACATCTTGCTATAGAAGTCCTAAAATAAAGCCGCAGAAGAGGACAATCAGCTAACGCTCAACGGAAAATTAGTGGTAAGCAGCAAAGAAAGGAATAATATGGCACTGATTTAGATTAGTGTTTGTGACTTAGAACTATGACTCGGGACTGATGAAGATTATAAAGTTCTGATGTCAAAGATACCAAGAGAACTGAAGAAACACTGAATACCTTGGATTCATTAGATTAGGCACACTAGCATCCTACAAGTGGAACCTCAGTAAAAATTTTACCGGGTATGACAATGATCACAAATACTAGCATATCCCCATGTTTGAAATTTTTATTGGGCTGAAAGCAATTACTTGAAAGGATAGGAGAAATAAATTCATTTCTCTGTGAGACACCTCCACAAGGCAATCCCATTTTATTCCATGCTATGTAGCATTTGATAATGCATACGCAGAGAGAGAAAGCACACAGATCCACAGATAATCAAGAGCCATCAAATACTAGTTCATAGATTTCGCAAGACTGCACTACAACAATTAGTTACACAACCAAAACAACATCCACGGAAATAACAAATAAAGACAAACACCATTGTAAGACAAATAAAAAACCAGCAGACCACTTTTGCTGGCAAGCGCACAGGAAACATCTATCCTCGTCCGAAAAAAAAAAAAAATCGAATACCCAAATCCTAAACAATCATAGAAACCAAAAAGGATGGCAATTCAAAACGTTCATATTCCAGAGCCAGATAAGACGTAAGAAAAAAAAAAAAAAAGTCAACCCATTAGAAATGATAGGAAAGTAAAACAACGAAGGGTTTCCCTTCCATATAATGAAAAAAAGGGAAAAAGGATAGAAAAACCAAAATATCCAGAACAATAATCGATCAAATTACAACGTCAAGGAAACAATGAAGAATACCACAAATCTTGATAGGAGCTTCCAGCTCTAAAAGATTGGGCTGATGCATAAAAATCTCTTTAGAAACCATACACAATTGCTTGATCTCAGCTTCAGATAACTGCACCTGCTTCCCTGGCTTCGCACTAACTTCTAGCAGCCTTGTTATTATATCATCCAAAACTTTTTCATCCATTTTGAAAAATTCAACCCTCTTTATCTCTACACCAATCCCTCTCTCTTTCTCCTTCTCTCTCTCTCTCTATATATATATATATATATATATATATATTTATGTATATACACAATAGAGACACACAGAGATTTCCTTGAAATCCAGAAAAAATGGGTATATGAATGTAGTTTAGGGGAAAAAAAATAAAAAAAATTTATTTTGGAATTTTGAGGATGAAAAAGTTCGGTTGAAGGTTGTGAGTAAATGATGATGACGATGATGATGACAACAAAATCGTGTGGCGTGACTCGACTTTAGAGGAGAATAAGCCAGGATATAGCTTTTACACGTCGTTTCACGTTATATGTCATGTCGTTTTTGTCTTTCTTATAGATAATTAGGTCGTGGATTCTAGAGAGAGATTGAATATTTTGTTCATTTTTTTTAGTAACAAAATTCCGGATTTTCCCCCTTTTTTTTGTTTATTTCACTGGGTCTGGGTCCTGGGAGAGAGAAAGCTATGTATTAGGCCGGGACGGATCCAAGATGCTATTTCAAACCCATTTAGTTATGGGTTTATGATTTGGGCTTAGGCATATTGGGCCTATATATGGGCCTCCTTATATATATATATATTCTTTTCTCATTTTTGCTAAAACTAATTCCGACTCGGAAGACTCTTGGTCCAAAACTTTTAACATGAGAAATTGAAACTTCAATCATCATTTTAGAAGAAATATTTAAAAATTCGTTTATTAAATCTTTTAGAAGAAGTGAAGTAAAAATTTGCTTATAAAGACATTAATAAAAGTTAGTTAGTAAAACTGTTTAGGGTTCACAACCTTCATATATATATATATATATAAGTTTAATTAAATAAAGGAAAAATTATGACCATTTCCTGACCAATTACACAAAATGCTTGACTCTTGACCAGACATGCTTTTTCCTTTTTCACCTTGTGCTTTTTGTTAGGCAAGATTACACAGTTGAATCTCTCAATTTTTGGTTATAGGAAACTTGAAATGATGACGAACTCGGACCCATTTTATTCTCTTTTTTCAAAAACAATTTTTAATGTTATCCTTCTCCATTTTATAATCTCACTAATTATTATGATCAAGAAAAGCAAATTCTTCTTCTTTTTCCCACTTTACCAAACAAACAAATTTATATAACTTAAAAATATTGTAGGCTTATAAATAAAATTCATTTATCAATTTCTCTTCATTATACAGCAGTTGGGGAAAGAATATATATATGTATATGTATATTAAAGAAATCAGACAACAAGCATTTTTTTTGGGGTTTTTTACCAAGGAGCAGAGGTCTCGGATAAACTTAGGAGTTCCTCTAAGTAATCAGTTCCCAAATCTTCCAACACCAAAACATTATCCAAACTGCTAAATTCACGGTTATTGATTACTTCATTATTATTATTATTATTATTATTATTATTATTATTATTATTATTCCTCTTTTTCGTGTTTTTAGTGCTACTTTTTCTGTTCATGGAATGGCGTTTTTTCATAGCCAAAACTGGAGAACAGCCTTCCTGAAAACCGTAATTCATCTCTTTCAGCGACTCATAAACTACTTCCACCGGAAAATTAAGCGCCGTAGACGGACCTCTCATTGCGAACGCAGCTTGATCGTAAGCCAAAGCAGCTTCTTCAGCCGTATCGAATGTTCCGATCCACACTCTAATTCCGTTCCTCGTCGAATCTCTTATCTCCGCCGCGTATTTTCCCCACGGCCGTCTCCTTACTCCTCTGTAATTACAAATCTCTTCCTTCGTCGTCGTCGTCGTAGCAGCGCCGGCACCGCCGCGGCCTTCTTCTGCTTCTAAAATTCCGTAGAGAAGCATCTCCTGAGTGTCGTTTTCGTTGAAAGGAAGATAAGCAGAATTGAAGGAATCCGAGGAGGAAGAATTATCGGGGGAAAATTGGGTAGAAGGACATTGTTGATAAAATGAAGAATCCATGAAAATGGCGTGTTTGTTGTTGAAATATGAAGGATTTGAAATGGTGTGATTTTGGTGGGGGAATTTTGAGAAGGAAGGGTATATATAGGCGGTTAGGAAGTATACGCGCACGAGGGGGTGAATTTAAAATTAACGTTTGTTTTTTAAAAGTATGTCCCAATATCAATCTAGTGCATGAATACGAATCAATATAAAATAACATCATATAAAATATATATATATATTATAATTGTATTGCTTGTACTTATGTTTTTTTTTTTTTTTTACAATATTTACTTGTTATATAGAATATCTAGACAATATATATATATATATATATTAATAATTTACATAAATTAATGCAACGTAGTGATGTGAGAATAATGAGTGATGTGGGGGAGGGAAATAGGAGGAATAGTAATTAAGGCACGTGAGTCAAAGGATTAAGGGAGACCTGGCGGCCAGGTCAGACGAGAAATTCTAAGCTGACGTCATCATTACAGTTATTATTATTATAATCATAAAAACCTGGTAGCATTGTACAAAATCATTATTTTGTGGGGCTGGTCTTTGTCCACTTGGCACTCACCTCACGTGATTGCCACCCATCTTGTTCATGCAACTTCAGCATATATAGACCTAATAAAAAGGATATAAACACAGGGTTTTATTTATTCTTTTAAAAATAAATTATTTTTACTTATAACGTAAAGTATAAATAAGATTATTAGGATATGTTGAAAGACAAAAACTTACGATGTGGGATAAAAGAAGACAAAAATATGTCTGCGATTGTCAGACATCTTGTTCATGCACCTTCAGCATATATAGACCTAATAAAAAGGATATAAACACAGGGTTTTATTTTTTATTTTTTAAAATAAATTATTTTTACTTATAACGTAAAGTATAAATAAGATTATTAGGATATGTTGAAATACAAAAAAACTTCGATGTGGGATAACAGAAGACAAAAATATGTCTGCGATTGTGTGAGGTCCTTTTGAAAAGTTTGACCAGTCAACCTCATAATCCATAACCAATTACTACAAACAAATTAAAGTGCTCAATTTTTTAATGTGCCAGCAAACATAAATATACAAATAATATATATATATATATATATATACACCACACGTGAGGATAGGAAGTGCATGAACCTAGAAATAGTACTACACTTGTCACCAACTGTAATGAAAATTAATTGATTTGTTTTTTTATAACTTAATTAATTAATTATGTTTTCTTTCTTGCCCACAAAAATTCATAACCAGATATTAATGATTGATTTTCTTTGTCCCCCTTCTCTCCCTCCCCCACCCCACTTCTATTAATTAATTACAATATACATACATATATATATATATATATTTTAAAGTTTTTTACTCACAATAATATTAGTTTAAGAGAATATATGGTGTGTGAACACTAAAAAAACTAAAGAAAGAAAAGAAGGAAATTTTAGTGAAAATTTTCTGTAGTTTGGTCAAAGCAGACGCAAAAAGAAAGCAAAAATGAAATCTTTAATTCTTGAGATATCACATATTACAAGTGCAAACATTAATATATATATATATAGAGAGAGAGAGAGAGAGAGAGATATGTATATGTATATGTATATATGTATATACTCCCTTTTCAAGAAGTGGTCAATAAATCATCATCCATCACTTTGGAGCCACTCATCACTCTCTCCCTCTCTCTCTCTCTCTATATATATATATATTTTTTTTTTATTTTTTTTTTGCAAACCCCACATTCTCTCTCCTCTTTCTCTCTCTTTGTGTGTGTGAAATTGAGTTTGTTTAGGTCAAAAGTGAAAAGAAAGTCATCAGTAGTAATTTCAAACTTCAAACAAGAAATGGTTTTTTCTTGGGTCAAAAAAGCTACGATTTCATTGTGTTTTTATATAAAATGCAAAAAATAGAGAGAGTGGGAGTTTCAATTCACAATGCTTACACAATTTTAAACGTAAGTGATGACTTCTTCTTCTTTCTCCTTCTAATTTTCTTGTTTTACCATAATATATATATATATATATATATTTTTTTTTTTTTTTTTTTTTTTTCTTATACTTATTAATTATTTTTATTAAATAAAATAAAATCAAACCATATATATATATATATAATAAGTAGAAGTACAAACTTTTAGAGTAATAAACCAAATAATGCGTTTCTATAGATATAGGAAAAATATTATATAACCTTTCTTCTAGATGTTTCCAGAGGTGATCAAACCTATATATATATATATATATATATATTAATTCTGGGATTAGTTAGTTTTTAATTGAAAGAAAATACCACAGAGAAAATTAAAGGCAATGACATAAACAACAATCACATGGGCAAACATTTGCAAATTGCTAAGGTAAGTAAAATGTCACTCGACCAAAAAAATAATATAATGAAACATACTTGTTTTATATATACATAGGTTGTCAACCCATGTCCCACGTCTGAAGATAATAATAAAGATGACTAACTTATAAGAGTAGCACTAGTTTCATTAATATGAGGCCTTTTGGGATCTTGCCCAATAACAAAACTGTGAAGGCTTAAGCCTAGAGCAATTAAACAATATCATATTAATATGGAGTTAAGTGGTGGAGACTCAATATTATGGGTATATGTGGACCTAATATATATATATATATATATATATATATATATATATATATATATATATATATATATATACATGCATCTAATCAAGAAATTCCCTCCCCAATGGAGACTAGGTCTTCTATATATATATATAGCAGCCACACCCCACCACCAACTAATTGTTTCTATTGTAAATAGTTGAAAGTTCATAATATATTATGGATAAATATTTATAGTTTTATTCCTAATCTTCCAATATTTATCTTAAGCTTATTAAGAGAATAAATTAAAATATTTTAGATAATTTATCTTTTTCTGACAAAATTTATTATATTAAGCTATAGATATATATATATATATATATATATATATATATATATAGAAGAGAGAGAGAGAGAGAGAGAGAAAGTAAATGTAACCCATCCCCATCCTATTTTGTTGTTTCATGTTTAAGTGACAAAGACATTAAATTAAGGAAGATGATTTTATATAAGTAACTCGGGCAAATAAGACAATATCATGCATGTTTTTATATAAATTATCGATATGACTTGACTTTAACAGTAATGTAAATGTATATATTATATTTTTTAAAACAATTTGGGGACACTTTCTTAAAAACTACTAGTTAAACTTAAGAAGCCCAACCCAATTGAATGTGGGCTTTATGTAGAAAACCCATAGATTTAGATTTGATAAATTTTGGTCCAGAAACCCATTTCATTTACAACTAACCCAACTGTCACCTCATAAAAAATATCAATACCCAGAGAGTGAATTGGGATAAGGCTCTGCTCTGTGTCTTCCTCCTTCCTTCCTTCAAGTTCGAAATCGCCATAGCTTTTCTACTCCACAATGCTATCTGTAACTACCATGATCAACACTGCCAAGCCTCTGGCTCTCTCCAATCCATTCCTCCAGCACCACCAGCCTCTGGCTTCCTCGAATTTGCAGAAACCAATTCTTCCACCAGTTTCTAGTTCTAAATCCAATTCAATCTCTGCACTCATTATCCCTCCTTCTTCCTCATCCCAAAGCGCTCAAAAGCAAAAGCTGTATCAGCCCTTTAGGCCTCCACCTGCTCCACTTCCTCCTAAATACAAGAATCTAGACACCAATGAGCGTCTCGAAATCCTTGCTAATCGTCTTGGTTTGTGGTTCGAGTATGCCCCTTTAATTCCTACCTTGATTCAAGAGGGTTTCACTCCTCCAACCCTAGAAGAGCTTACTGGAATTTCAGGAATTGAGCAGAATAGGCTTGTCGTCGCTGCTCAAGTACGCGAATCCCTTGTTCAATCCCAAACCGATTCCGACGTCGTTTCGTTTTTCGACACCACCGGAGCCGAATTGCTGTACGAGATTAGGTTATTGAGCAATTCCCAGCGTGCTGCTGCTGTGCGTTATGTCGTTGGCAACAATTTCGATGCGAAGATGACTCAGGATTTGGCTAGGTCAATGAAGGACAAGCCGCGTAGGCAAGGGGATAAAGGTTGGGAGAGTTTCGATGATGACCTTCCTGGGGATTGTTTAGGGTTTATGTACTTTAGGCAAGCGGTGGAACATAGAAGTGCTGCTTCTTTAGAATTGTGGAAATCTTCGTTAGAGAAGGCTTTGGAGGCAGTTGAATCTGAAAATGCGAGAAACAGAGTGTTGCAGGAGCTGGAAGGGAAGAAAGAAGGGGAAAAGGTACAAAAAGAAATTGCGGTGGATGATGGCGTTAGGGTTCCGGTTGTTAGAATGCAGATTGGGGAAGTTGCGGAATCTACCAGTGTGTTGGTTTTTCCGGTATGCAGGGCTGAGGGAAGGGAAATTGAAGTGGAGGAGGCTCCATGGGAATACAGTAGTGCAGGGGATTTCGGTATAGTGGAAACAGAGAAAGGATGGAGCAGGTGGGTAGTATTGCCGGGATGGGAACCGGTTGCCGATTTAAGAAGAGGCGGAGTTGCGGTGGCATTTAAAAATGCAACCGTTCTGCCATGGAGCGCGAATAAAAGGTTGAATAGAAACGAGAACATTTTGGTCGTAGCTGATCGGGGAAGAAAGGAGATCGTGGCGGACGACGGATTTTATTTGGTCCTTGGCGGTGGAAATGGTAGTGGAGAGGAAGGATTGGTGGTGGAAAGAGGTTCTGCGTTGAAAGATATTGGTTTGAAAGAGAGTTTGGGTACTGTTGTTTTGGTTGTTAGACCTCCCAGAGATGAAAATGATGTGATCAGTGATGAAGAATGGGATTGATCCATGGCTTCTGGTATAAACTGATCATCAAGTTATTTCAATTTTCCCATTTTTGTGATATTATGCATACAAACATTTTTTTTTTTACAATGAGAATGATCATATTTTGGTGCATCCTGAATTTTGAATCGTGTTTCTACTTGGAATTGTGGAAGATTTCTTGAAACAGAAACCTCCTTCAAAAATAGGTGTATGCCATTGATTGCAGCGAGCACACGGTATTCTTTAGTAAAAGGCGAAAGAATAGTTCGCTTTGTGCTCAATGCATGGCTCCAAGATTTCTAATGAATTTGGAGGGTCATAATATATAGAGGAGTGATGGGTGACATTTGTTATAAACTTTTCGATGTGGGATTAGAATCCTAAAAATGTCAAAGAAAAAAAAAAAGTTAGGGAAAATTTTAACAAAAGACATTTGCAACCTTAAATAAAATAAATTTTTATTTTCTTAATTAAAGCATATTTCATATAAAGTAAATTTTATCATAACTTTTATTATATGCTTAAAATTCACAGTGTTTTCATAATGACAAGTCAAAGGGTTATGTATTCTTATGTTAGTTCAAAAAATATAATTTGATTAAGAAAAACAGAAGCAAAATACTTGACAATTGATGGAAATTCATCGGGATTCGGTGGATTAGTACATGACACATACCAAAGTATCTCTCCAATTAGCAGCTTTGGATTTGAAAAGATCAAAATTGCTGTGGAACTTAAATTTTTTTTTTTCTTCTTTCTCCCTTGAATATATCTTCATCTTCACCTCTTTTAGGCTGCTCATGAAATTTCCTCACTCCTCCAATCATTTCAATTATAACATCTTCAGGAATCCCGTGGTTCACAACCTGAAAAAATCCCCAATTTTCAGCCGCAACCCTAACTTCCTCAACAATTTCTGCACGCCGGATTCAGACATTACTATCACTACTACTGCTGCTACCGTTTCCGATCAATCCGTCGAGATCGATCTCCGGGAGAACAGGTTAGTTTTTCTCAATCACGATATAATCCGATTCCTCTTTCGGTTGAACAAAGATTTGTGGAACTCTAACAATTCCTGAACTCTAATAAAAAAGCTTTGAGCTCTTTTAATCTGCCTTCAATTTCTGATCCTTCCATTGTCAAATACTCGATTAAAACTCTGTATTTCTTAAGATTGAATCTACACGCAAAGTTTATTATATTATATGTCCTGATATATAATTCTGGTCAATTACATGAAAATTATTATTATTATTATTTTTTAATATTTTAAAAAAAAATTGAGTTAATATTACCGTTTCAATCTATTTTATATTAATGCTTTTTTAAGGTAATATTTATTAATAAGATTTTTTTCATAAAACAATGTTTAATAATTAATATATTCTCAATAAAGCGTATCAAGAAATTTGATAGGAAACACAATATTTGCATACACTCTCTCAGCTAAGAGGAATTTCCAGAAAAAAGATCTTCCTCAAGTGTGGATTAGTAATGTACAATGCACAACTCAATGGATCAATAATTCAGTGGCAAACTGAACCCTTTTTTTTTTTCACTAGAAAAAGTAGAAATTTCCCAGATGAAGTGAGAAACTAACTAACCAAGCCATTGTTCACAGTGTCTACCACCACCACCTCCAACAGCACGCCGAATGCTGATCTTCTCAGAAGCATACTTCTGCTGGAGCCGCTCAAATGCATTCACATCAAGCTTCCCAGAAACAGATTTACCTTGCTTCCTGCGAATATGCTGCTCTCTGATAGATGTCCACAGTTTCTCAATTGCATCCCTCTGTTTGGAGGTAAACCTTGAAATATTATCATAGGCATGCTTGGCTAAGATGTCAATTACTGTTTGGCACCTGATTTAGAAACCCAATTCAATAACTCCAAGAAAAATCAATAGAACCATTAAACAAAGATAAGTTAGGGGACATACCATGGAGTTTTATACCGTCGTGCAGCAATCTCTAAGCAGGAAATCAGTGCTTCTCTATGAGCTTTTAGAAATCTCTTGCTCTCATCTTCTTCCTTTTTGTTTTTCTCCATTGCTTCTCTTCTCCCTTTTACTTTCTCATCTTTCTTTGATGTATTTGGGATCAAGGCATCAAGTCCAAATGGATCCTCCTGCCCCTTGGGTGCAGAACCATCAGAGTCGTCCTTCACTGATTGTCCGTCAGCATTTACCATGTCCGTTGCATCATCCAACGTAGCAGCTTCTTCTTTGTCATCATCAACAGTTGCAACAGGAAGATTTGATATGGCTTCTTTTATTCTCCCAGAAGCTTTTGAAAACTATTACACAGAAATGATAGAAATAATATCAATCAGCAAATAATAACAGAGGAAATATATTTGTCAAATACCAAAGTCAAATTTCACTGAAAGGTTGTTATACCATGAAGTGGTAGTTGTCATATTTTCCAACATGCAAAGATGGAAACAACAAAAATCATCGATTCATGATAACAAAGAAACTTTAAGAACAAAACAAAAAAGAACGGAGGAAGAAATGCAGAAAATGCTAAGGGAGCAAATGCATCGTAATTCAACCATGTTATACAAAGAATAAAAGAAAAGTATGAGAAACATACCACAAAGCTGTCATCAGTGAACATGTCATTAGCCAAAACAGCCCTAATCGCCCATGAACTTATAAGATTTTGCTGCTTCTTATTAAACAGCTGCAAGAGATTTGAGTAATCCAAATCAAACTATAATTTTATCCAAGTTATGAAGTCAAGGACAGTACTAACAGAAACTTACACAAGACCAAAAACCAAACTCGCACCTTGATTGCATCTTGTGCTGCAGAGAACAAAGCATGGTAATCTGCACGCAGCGAGGCTTCATTGCAAGTGGTGGGTGAAGACATTGCCCCTTCAAGTATAGCAAAAAAGTGATCACTAGTTGAAGGTTTGACGCTACCAGCTTGAATCAGTTGTATAGCAAGCTTTGATGCCTTGCTGAATTTCGAGGAATTCTTTATATGTGAAGCAATTTTTTGCATTGCCTCTATAACTTGTGTCTCTGAGGCATCAGTAGTTGTTTTAAACCTCAGTCTTTTTTCTGGTGCAGCCACTGTCAAATGTCAATAGTAACAAGCTATTCATTACATTTGCCACATAAATAATATCCAAAAAAAGAAAAGAAAAAAGAGCAATCACCAGTAGTAGAATCAAAAGAACCCCTCTATGAACCCTAGAAAATAAAGAATTACTGATGAGCATCAATAAACAATAGGGCACCAAAATTACATGAGATCTAAGGAACTAAATTACCACAGCAAAATTTCATAGGATAAAAGCATCTGCATACTTACAGTTATCAATTACCAAATATTCAGGAGAAAAGCCCCAAAATATATCACCTTTACCAAAGACTCCCAAATCCCAATTCCTTTTTGAAATATCAAAAAGTCTACAAAAATACCAATAATATGTATCTTTTGAATTCATGAAAGTAAAAACTGAACCAAACAAAAATTCAAAAGAAGATTGAGCTCCTACATGTTATACTATACACATCCGTAGAATCAATTTAAAAGAGGGAAAAAAACCAGCAACAATACAATCAACAATGAGTAATTATGCAACTGTTTCAACACCTTCAGGTTTTGGCGCATCATCAGAAGACGACTTTGAGCGCTTGAGAGCACTCTTGAGTGCTGGAGCTGGCGTTTTCGGTGTTGGCACTGTGGAAGACTCTTCCTTTCCGGCGGTGGAAGCGTTATGCGCGGTCGAAGATTTCAATTCCGGCAGCAGGGAGGCTGAAGGTGGCGGCAAATCTCGGAAAAGGTCACCTTCCATAGCTCACCTTCAAGCCTTCTCGAATTATACAGCTGCAGCGAGAAAATCCTTTTCCGCTATTACAGATAACAACAATTCCCTTTTAGGGTACAATAATGGAGGATTCAGAAAAGCTTCTTTTTTTTCTTTTCTTTTTCTTTTTCTTCTCACTGTTCGCAACTAAGATCCGGCCCGACCCGAGTCTCCCTCGAAATATAGACAGGCAAAAATGGTCAGATCCGTCGAACAAGGGAAAGGATATTAAAAAAATTAAAAATAGAAAGTCAAAAAAGAACAGCAAAGAAGCCCACATTAGAGCCCACCATGAATAAGACCAAAACGCATAAACCTAATGCGTTCTCGGCATGACCCTAAACTTGTTAAAACTAAAACCCTAAAAATCAGTAAGAATTACGCACGAAGTAGATGCGTTCTGCATCGTTATCCTCTTTAAAATACCTCTTGCATTTTGTTAAAACTAAAACCCTAAATTCAATCTCCACCAAGTCGGCCTCCATAAACCTTCTTGTCGTTCTTCAGTCTTAAGATTTCAGATTTCAGATTTCAATCTTCCGCTCTAAAGGTATGTGTTTTAGCTTTCTCTGTTTCCAGTTTTCTGTTTTCAATGTTCTGTTTGTAGTGTTTTGGAAATGTATCAGAGAAGACGAAAAAATAAAAAATAATGCACATATCGAAGGCTTTACGGGGGCTTATCATCAAAAGCTTGTAGAGCTCAAAACTTGTGCAAAATTAAATGATAATCCTGCATATTTGATTTGTCTCTTCCTCGCGTTTTATACAATTGCTTGAAGAGGATTCATTATAGCAGGAACATTTATTTTTGGCGAGATTTTATATTACCTAATTTTGTTATTCTACAACTTTATTAATAATATGTTTGTTTGAAGCTGTTTTAATTCATGATATGTTGTTCTGATTTCATGGTGTGAATTAATTTCCTCGTACTGTCTATTAATTTTTTTTAATTTTTTTGGGTTTTTTTCTTTTAACTACAGAGGATGTCAAATCCAAAGGTTTTCTTCGATATATTGATTGGAAAAATGAAGGCCGGTAGAATTGTGATGGAATTGTTTGCAGATTCCACTCCTAAAACTGCCGAAAATTTCAGGGCACTCTGCACAGGAGAAAAAGGGATTGGGAATTTGGGGAAACCCTTACATTACAAGGGGTCTGGTTTCCACCGCATTATTCCTAATTTCATGTGTCAAGGTGGGGATTTTACAAAGGGGAATGGGACTGGCGGAGAATCCATTTACGGGGCTAAGTTTGCTGATGAGAATTTTAAGCTAAAGCACACCACCCCTGGTATTCTATCAATGGCAAATGCAGGGGCAAATACTAACGGATCCCAGTTCTTTATCACTACTACCCGAACGCCATGGCTTGACGGAAAACATGTTGTGTTTGGTAAAGTTGTCGATGGCTATGGTGTAGTTGAAGAAATGGAGAAAGTTGGTTCAGAAAGTGGACAAACTTCTGAAAGAGTTGTAATTGAGGATTGTGGTGAAATTAAAGAGAATTAACGTTGTTTTTGTGGAATGTTTTTCTATGTTTTGATATTTGCTTTTTTTTTTTTTCATGAAAAATACAACTAAGAGATACGAGTGTATATAATTTTCCAGTTGTTTCGTGATTATGAGTCATGCTTCTCTATTTTCACACAATCTAATTTATAATTATTTCTAGAAAAAGAATATAATCATAGGAAATTTGATGCTTCGCAAAAAAAAAAATTATATATATATAATTTGAAAAATTAAAGTTAATATTTTTTTGTTTGTGAAGAAAGTGTTCTGGTAAATACTTTCATTGATTGATGAGTTCTAAAAAATTAATATTTTTATTTAATATAATAATAGTAATAAATTTTGGGAGATCATGATAAGACGAACATAGGTATTTTTTTAAAAAATTACCATTGCGAAGGATTCAATCCAGCCACAGGTTCCCCTATGGCTACGCCAATGCGAACACACCTGCAAGGCAAGCACTTGAACTCGCGCAATCACGAAATAGCCAAACCCGCCACCTCATGTGCTAAAGGACAATGCAAAGCTTTGTCTTTCTTCAACGCGCTCTTTTCGTCTCGGCTCGCTGCTGTCTTCTTGAGACAATTATGATAGATCAAGTTCAACAAGTTCTCGAATAAACTGGAATCGGTTGTTCAAGATCAAAAAGGGATCAAAACCTTCCACTCCCCATGCTGGGTCTACGGGTTTTACGTAATGAGATGTGGCCTGCCTGACTAGGTAATAATAATAAATTTAGGGAAATAAATGAGTAGGGAGATCATAAGATATAAAGAGGAAATTGTATTTAACAAAATTATATTTTTTATTTAATATATTAATAATAATAAATTTATTTAATTTAATATTTTTTATTTAATATAATAATAAAGGTAAACTATCTTAGTTGCACTTCTTAGATATCAGAATTTAACTTTTGCACTTCAATTTTTTTTGCACTTATAGTGTCATTGATATTTCAAAATGTTCCACTACATGCACTTCTGTTAAGTCAAATCGTTACTCTTTAATTTTGCTATTAGTCAACTTTTTTTCACTGTTATAGCCATGGGGTATTTTTGTCCAATTTGCCCCCAAAAATGTAATTTTTTTTCTTAATTGTTTTTATGTAATTTTTTTTCTCTCTCAAATAATTTGATTTTTTTTCCTCTTTTTTCTTCCTTGTTTCTCTGTCCTTCTTCTCTCTATTTTTTCTCTCTCATTTCAATTGATTTCAAACTTTCATTTCTGAATTCAATTTATTAAATTTAATTTTAATTGGACCTGTCTACCTTATACATGTGAGCATTTAAAATAGAATGTAAAATTGATCCAGTATGATGCAATACTCTAAAAGAAACTCAAACCCCAAGTAAAAATGTTATTTATCAGATGAAATTACAGTAGCTACAATTTCAATTTTTTTACTCTCGGAGTGAACCCGAGGCATTCAAGTGGTACCGTGAAGTGGAATGTTTCAATTTTTTAAATCAATTTCCAATTCAATTTTCATTGAAATTGTTTCCGATGTCACAATTTCACCATTTCTTACTCTGAATTCTCCTAATCCTCCTTTGCAGTCGTCTGAATGCCTGCCGCTACCGTCGTGACTGTCGTTTGAATGCCCGTCATCGTTGTTTGAATGCCCATCGTTGCCGTCGTCTGAATGCTTGTCGCCGATGCCATCATCTGAATGTCTGCCTCCATCATTATCTGTCGATTCAAATTTGAGAGATGAAAATTTTAAGTTGGAAGAACCAACGGTGGTGGTGCTAGTGGTCGATGATTGAGAGAGAAAATAGGAAAAAATGAGAGAGAAAAGAGAAATAAGAGAGAAAATAGAAAGAAAAAAAGAGAGAAAAAAATAAATGATTTGAGAGAGGAGAGAGAAACAAGGAAGAGAAAGAAAATAGGAAAAAAAATGAGAGAAAAAATTAAGAAAAAAAAATTATATATATATTTTTTGGATAAATTGGATAAAAATACTCTTGACAGTGCCTAACAGTAAAAAGAAATGTTGAATAACGATAAAATTGAAGACCTAACGGTTTGACTTAACAGAGGTGCATGTATTGAGATGTTTTAAAATTTGAATGACACTATAAATAAAAAAAAATTTGAGATACAAAAGTTAAATTTTGATATCTAAAATAGTGTATAATAATAATAATAATAAATTTTTATAAAAAGATCATGAGTCCTCAATTATAATAGGGAGATTATGAATTTGAGACAATAAGTGTTATGATAAAGACATAATGATAAAGAAAGTTATATAAGTAGTTTTTTTTTAAAAAAAAGTTATAATAGTAATAAATATTTTATATTTATTATGATTACAAAATACAGAGTCTCTATTTAAACTTGTTCATATATTATTTTTTTTAGTAATTTTTTTTAAGAATATATTAAAATAACTAAATTTTCTTTTTAGTAATTTTCTTATTATATAAGTTTTAAATATAAAAATAAAACAAAATTAGAGTATATATATATATATAATAATAATAATAATAATAATAATAATAATAGTAATAAATAAAAATTAAATGTTATAATCTAATTCATGTTAAATTGTGATTTAATGATATATTAATACTAATGTTAAATTGTGATCTAATAATATATTAATACTAATGTTAAATTGTCATGTAATTCATATGTTAATATAATGTTAAATTGATATTGTATAAACACCCATTAATATATTAATATATAGTATGCAATTATACTATATAAATTTATTATTTTAGAAAGAATAAAAAAAACTAAAACAATGATATATTAATTATAAATCTAATAATTAGTAAAGTTTTCTAAAATATAATAAAAGTATGTAAAGTTCAAATAATATTTTGATATTAATAATAGTACTTTAAAAATAAATTAACCAATAAATAATTAATTTAGTAAAGATTACTTTTACTTTAATGTATATATTATATATTATTAATAATTAGATCCTTTTTATATTTATTTTTATTACTCTTATGTGCATCCAATAGAATCCATTATTGGTCAATAAAAACAAGTAAGGGGCTTAAACAATATATATATATATAACTAAAGTTTGTAAAAAAAAAATTATCTCAAATTTTAAGAAAAAAATATAATTGATTAATTATCTTAAAAATGAAAATGATAAAGAATTTTTTACATGAAGGAGAGGACGTGACCTTTTATAATCAGAGGCAACAATTAAGAACGGGAATTTGGGAATATGAACTTCTATATATATATATATATATTATGCTTTGGAGCAGATGCGACCCTTTAATTAGATCCCCACTTAATATACATATTATTATATATATATATATATATATATATAGAGAGAGAGAGAGAGAGAGAGAGAGTTGGTACTTGTTCGAGAGGGTTTTGGGAGTAATTAAAGATTAAAAAAAAATTCCATTGGTAGAAAGAGGTTGCAGAATGTGATTCATTATGTATCTAACTTCTGGATTTCAGGTAATTAAATACTTACTTTGCCTCATCTAATAAATATATATATATATATTATTAGTGTTATTAATTTACATGCTTTTTTATCTTTGCATCACCTTTGTTATAATGAATCCCACTACACACACACACACATATATATATATATATATATATATATATATATATTTTTTCAAACACCAAATCATACATATATGCACCCATTGGTGTTTGCATTATTATATATATTTATATAAATATCCTTAAGAAAAAAAGATTTAATCTTTAATACTCATAACAAAAGAGATATATATATAATATATATATATATATATATATATATATATGTATACATATAATAAAAATGTGTGTGTTTGACCAAATAAGAGAAGAATAATTTGGAAACCCCGAAAAAACAGATGTACAGTACTCTAAAACTAAGGGTGTTTTTTTTACTGCAAATTTTACCTTCCCCCTCTCTTTCTCTCTCTAGTGTTCAACTGAAGTTCCTTTTGATAATATTTGTTTAATTTCCTTTTGCCTATGCAAAGACGTGCATCCCACTTCCTCATTCGCACGCGACCCCACGCACAAACCCTAATTTTTCTTTCTTTCTTTCTTCATAATTCATTCAATAGTATGAAAAAGAAACAATCTTTTTTTTAATTCTTTATGTGTTAGAGAGAGAAAGAAAACCTAAGAAATAAAAAAATCTCAACTTGTAAGAAGGAGAAAGAATTATAATACTCTTACTATATACTCCTTTTCTTCCTTTCTTTCCTTTCATCAAAGCTCCTCTCTTTCTCTCTCCTCCTCCTTCTTCCTAATTGTGTGCATGTCTTTGGATTCATCGATCAACTGATTCAACTTTCTCTTTCTTTCTCTCTATATATATATATATATATATGTAGAGATAGAAAAACCCTTAATTTCTCTTTGCTTATTTTCTTGATTCTTGAAGGGGTTTTTTTTTTTTCTTTTTATAGAAAGTCCAATTTATTACAGAGATCTATAAGAAGGTGCTGAAGAATATATTATCATGTCAAACCGGTGGTGGGGCGGTCAAGTAGGTTTACCTAGTGGAGTTGATCAGACATCTTCATCAGCTGGCGGTGGCTCTCCGGCTTCACTTATGAACAAGAAACCAGATCTAGGTATATCCATGAACGATAATAATATTGGAGTGGGCTTAGGAAAAAATGAAGAAGATGAAGAAAGAGAAAACAGTACGGACGAGCCTAAAGAAGGTGCAATCGAAGTAGGTAATCGTAGGCCAAGAGGAAGACCGGCTGGCTCAAAAAACAAGCCGAAGCCACCTATATTTGTGACACGAGACAGTCCTAATGCGCTGAGAAGCCACGTCATGGAAGTAGCTAACGGCTCAGATATAGCCGAGAGTATAGCTCAGTTCGCTAGGAGAAGACAGAGAGGAGTTTGTGTGGTTAGTGCTAGTGGTACGGTCACGAATGTTACGCTTAGACAACCATCGGCTCCTGGCTCAGTCATGGCTTTATCTGGCCGCTACGAGATTCTTTCTTTAACCGGCGCGTTTTTACCTGGACCGGCTCCCCCTGGTGCAACCGGATTAACTATTTATCTTTCGGGTGGACAAGGTCAAGTTGTTGGTGGCGCAGTTGTCGGCTCGCTTGTGGCTTCTGGACCTGTTATGGTTATAGCTTCCACTTTTTCTAATGCTACTTATGAAAGACTTCCTTTAGAGGAAGAAGAAGAGCCGAGCGGGAGTGCAGCTGGAGCTGGAGGAGGAGGAGGACAACAACAACAACTCGGTGGAAGTGGATCGCCGCCGCTAGCACAGCCGCAAGGTGGCGGAGGAGGAGGATTAGGTGATCCGTCAACGATGCCGGTGTATAATTTGCCACCCAATTTAATGCCTAATGGTGGACAAATGAATCATGAAGCATTTGCTTGGGCACATGGACGCCCTCCTTATTAGAAAAACAAAAAACAAAAAAAAGGTAATTACTAAAAAATAAATAAATTTTAATTAATTACAAGGTTTGAAGGAGGAAAATAAAATTTTAAAATATATATTTTGTACTTTTTTTAAAAAATTATTAAAGATGAAATAATGTGTCTTGAATTTGTAATATTGAATAATTTTAGGTATATATATATATATATGTGTGTGTGTGTGTGTGATTTTATCTCAATGTTTGTTTTTTTTTGTTGTTAATGAATGATGGCTATGATATATCTCAATGTTCTTTGTTTTTTTAGGTTGTTGATGAATGATGGCTATGATATAGGTGTGGATATATATATATATATATATATATATATATATGTGTGTGTGTGTGTGTGTGTATGTATATGTATGTATAATTATTATGATGATGATGATGATGATGAGTAATTGTTTAGCTTCAAAACAAACACCTGTGTCCACACGAATTTTTAGGTCACTTCGTAAATCTATGTATTCATACATATATATATATATATATGTATGTATGTATTTATGTGTGTATATAGAGAGAGAGAGTAGTGAAATTCCATTCATTCGAGATTCTATATTTTCCATAGAACATCTTTTCTTCTTCCTTCTGGAAATCACTTCCTTTTCATATTCCTTTTTTCTTTGCCTCTGTGTGTGTTTTTCATATATATATATATATATATATGTGTGTGTGTGTGTGTGTGTTTTGTGGTAATTACGAATCTTGAAATATTAAATAGGTAGGATTTAATATGATAAAATCAGCTGCGAGTGAAAATCCATAGACTAATAATAATATGATAAGAAGCTGCATGGGATTTATTTGTACACAAATTTTAATTAAAAGTTCCTTTTTTTTTTTTTGGCAGCTGCTACGTGTGTCCATATATATATATATATACAAGAAAATTAATTTTTTCTGTTATATATTAATATATTTTATATCAGTATATTATATAATATATATATATGTGTGTGTGTGTGTGTGTGTACATTGAGCTGGAAGTTACAAAACGAAATCATGTCGGAACCAAATTATTTTTAATTTAAATTACCACATTTTATATTTCGAGTTAGAAACTAATAAATCTAATGCATGAATATATATACTTTTTTTTTCATTGAATTTCATCCAAGTCAAATAATATTAAAAGAAATTAATTTATTATAAATGCTTTATAAAAATAAAATTAAATCTTTCCCGAAAAAAAAAATATATATATACTTGTACATGCTTCAAGGTAATCAAGGTTATATATACAATTTATTTTTATCATTGAATTTAAAATAAATGGGAAAAAGAAAAAAAAATAATATTTCAAAAGTTGTATTATTTTTATGTAATTTATTGAAGTATATTTTAATTCATTTCATTGGCCAAACCATAACGGTCACCGAAAATACCACCTGACATTTACAAAAGCATATTATTAAGAAAAAAAAAATTCACTTTTTTAAAATTTTTGCTTTTGAGTATAATATTATTTTTATCTCAGCTTTTATCTAAAGCTTAATTATATATATATAATATATTATATTATTATGAGTAATGTAATAAAAAATATAATATAATTATATTATGAAATTATATAAAAATAATAAAATAAATTAGATGAAAAGTAAATGAGAGAAATAGAAAATAAAGAGAATATTATTATATCATTTTTCGTTTATCTTTGGTTGTCTCTACAAAATGATAGAAGATCCTTTTTTTTATAGGGGTGAATATGAGATAATGATAAGAACAAAGGGTGACACTTGTCAGCTAGTATTAATTTATAGGTGACATTTGTCACCAAAATCATAAATATTATGTGATATGTGTCACCTTAGAGATAAACATCAACTGATATTTATCACATCTCATTAAATACGTAATTATCTCAAGATAAAAGAATAATAACAATTATACGATGAACATCCATTAATTTAATAAATCTTCGAGATTCATAACAAATTAATAATATTTTTATTTATAATTTTTTAAAATTGTAAATTTGACACATATATAAATGTAAATGCTGCTCTGTTCCGCTTTTTTTTTTTTTTTAAATGCATTTTTAATATGTCAACTTTGTATCGCATAAAAAAATATTTTCTGTCCATATCCGATTCAAGTTTACTTCTTAATTGTATAATATATATATATATATATATATATATATATATATATATTAGCAATATTATATTTCCAAATTGTGTTGCTTGGTCAAATTTGATAGTATATTTTTCGTTTTTTGCATATTTTTTTTAGTGTTTCTAATTTTATATTTTGTCTCTTTGTGTTAGCTCATTCAACTACCATACAAATGAATTAATTATAAAATATACATATATAATGGCTCTTCACAACCTACTAGAGATATAGTTTATAATTTACATTTATATATATAAATAAAGGAAGATAGTAATTTCATTTATAAATAAATATAAATATCATAATTAATACATTTTCGTAAATAAAAAAAATTACAACAAGTGTGTATTTATACATTATAAGATATACTCTAAGAATATGGGTATAGTAAAAAGAATCTTATTTTATGTTCTTAGTGTCTAAATTTATTTACAAAAGGAGTTCTATGATTTATATATTTTAATATATAAAAGTGTATTTTACAAATTTAAAACACACTAATTTAGTAAAAAATTTCAAATACTATATAGTGTGTTTACATGATATTTGAATAAGACATTTATATATAATAATATTAGTGAAAGATTATGGGAAAAAAAGGGACCACATTGGTTTTGGACAAATTTTAATGTCTATTTTAATAACAGAAAGCTACAACAAAACCCTCAAATAATTGGTCTTTTTTAATAAAAAACAAAAAATTGCCATCTTTTTCTTTTTCTTTACCTAAACATGAGCTGTCTTTTCCCAGATGTGTATAGCTTCACCAATAACATTAGTACACCCTAATCTGGTTCTCTAAAATTATCGCTCACTTTCGCTAATTTAAATTCAGTCTGAGTTATACTTGTAAAATCTATCTCTTATTCAGAAAAAAAAAAAAAGATAACATTAACTTTTAAATTACTAACTTTTAAATTACGCTCACAGTAAGTATCGAATCATTAATCTTATGTAATTTCACGATACATTTTTCAATTGTGTTAAAAAACTTAATCTTAAAATTTATTATAAAAAGAAAAAGAAAAAGTCTTTTGAACTATTCCACTTGAAATGGGAATCTATAAACCCTGCATTAAGGAAATGTGGACCACAAAAGATGGATTAAACAAATTATATAAAAACAAATAATTAATTAAAAGTTGAATAAGGAAATGTGGACCACAAAAGATGGATTAAACAAATTATATAAAAACAATTAATTAATTAAAAGTTGAATAATTAGACAAAGAAAGAAAGAGAGAGCAATTAAAATAATGCATTATCATTATATCATCATCTTTAATAGACTTTCAAAAACCACCATTCCTTTGGTTGCATGCACCTTGGCGTGGAGTACACGATGTTTTTGGTCCAATATTACAGCGGTCTTTCACCTAATCTTATATTTATCTTTTAATAAATTTTAACCATAATTTGTTGTATAGAAAAAAAAAAATGTTACAAGCTTATGAAATTCGATTTTATTACATTATCCTACTTTGTATAACTATGTATTTGAATGTAGTAACAATCATAGGACACCTAGAAATATTGATACCTCTTTTTATGCAATAGAGTTTTGTCATTTAGTTGAGCCAAATTTTATAATTTGTCCAAACAAGACATTTTTGCATTTTCTTATTTTATTTGTGAGACTAATTCAAACTCAATAAATTAAATTATTTGTTTCAATAAATTCAAAAACTTATCATTTAAGAATTTACTTATTAATTACCCAACTACTAGATTGTCCAAACAAAACTTTATATATATATATATATATATATATATATATATATATATAGTCTTAAGTCAATTCATATATATTTGTCAAAGATGCACAAAAAAGAGACTAGAGTTTCCTAATTAAAAATTATTAAAATTTTATTACAAAAATATTTACAATATTTTTTTTTGCTATCCACTTGGAACGCCAGGTGTCTTTACCTTTGAGACTAATCCGGAACCTAAACTACCAGCAGATTATCCAAACAAAGCTTTATATATATATATATATATATATATATGTTGTCTTAAGTCAATTCATGTATATTTGTCTAAATTTAAGAATATTGCAAAATTCAATTTTTAGTCAATAATAAAAATCTGATCTATAATAAAAATCTAATTTAAAATTTTTAATATAAAATTAATCGCTTAAAGAGAATTTGATCTTTCCATCATATTACAATTTATTATAATATATATATTGAAACTATGAGACCTTTTTGCTTTTGTAATATTTTAAACACATTATCTTAAATCACAAGTGAAATCACTCAAAGTCAATAATTTAATTAAAAATTCTGAATCATATAAATAAATAAGATTATCAATCAATCCCAATATCTATAATTGAAAGTGTACAAAACGATAATAAACAAAAGAAAAATAAATTTTGTAATCACAAAATATTATTTTAATTTAAACTAATAAAATAAATAAATAAAAGATGACGGAAAGAAAGGCACTTGGGGAGACAAAGAACCTATATCACATTATGGCCGCTCAAAAAATAAAGAGTAGAGAAGTACAGTGATAAGATCACGAATGATTAATTACCTAACTACTCTTTTTTGCAGAAAAATTATTTGTCTTTATTAAAAACATTACCGCTAATTATCTCTTATATATATATATATATATATATATATACTTTCTCTTACAAAAATATATCCAACAATGTTTAAGATCAAAAGTTCAATCTCTAACTTAAAAGATTTGGCTTCTGGAACTTACCGTGAACCCACACTCTTTTCATGATTTTCCCGTTTCGACGGTTTGTGGAACGAACACAGCAATAATCAAGTTCAATCTGCAGAAAAGGTTAAACAAAGAAAGAACATAGAAAGAGATGTTTAATGGATAATAATGGTTAGGTTAATGTTTTCTGTAACATTCCACAGCCATGGAAATGACATGCTTTTGAAAAGGAGAGATAGATGTGTACCACAATGAATCCAGCGTTTGAGAAGAGATCTCGCAGGCTTTCTAAAGAGAAGAAGTAAGAGCGCGTACCATCAGAACGCATGTATTCTCTGTAACCAATTCTTTGTTCAGGAGCAAAACGAAGCATGGTCATGTCATAAAGACCTGGTTTGATAACAATACAAAAATAAAAAATATCCATAAAGAAATATCTAACAGAGAAGATTCTAGCTCAACAGGTACCCTTATCTGTTTCGTTGGGCTATTACCATAATCCCGGAACAATAGCATGCCACCCGGCTTTAAAACTGAGAAGCACTCTTGGATGGCAAGAGGCATTCTTTCACTTGGTAAGGCCGATAAGGTGAATATCTGCAATATGAAAAAAAGAACAACATAAAAGTAAACTCAGGGGCTCTTATTAGGTCACAATAGATCACATACTAAGGTAATAAGGTCCACTCCACCAATGCAGCAACTGCTTTCCTCAGAGCATGATGCTTTGTTGACATATCCTCTGCTACAACCATTTGCATCTGCATGAAAGCGATCTTTGTTGTACATGACATCAGTAGAAAGTTAACAAAATTCACAAGAAGCAACCTGAACCTGAGCGATTAACACGTGGCTTCTGCAAGAAGCTTTTGCGGCAAGAGTTGCAGGCCAACCACATAGGGAAACTAGATGTAGAGAAATCACATAAGAATGGGTAGAAACGGTTTATGGTTGTTGTCAGGTTTGCACCATTAATCATCTCCTTAGTCCTATCAAGAGCTTCATTACTACAGTCACAAGCATACACAATAATGGTCTCCTTTCCTCTGCAATGACATAAAGAATTCTTAGCTTGCTCATATTTGCTCATATTTTCATAATGTCCTTTTCAACAGTTAAGAGACCATAAATGTATAGCAGCTTGGATCTTCTAATTTATTCACAAACATACAACAGATTTGGCATTTGTTTGTGTCTTTCAAGGACAAGGTTTCATCACTTTTAGAATAACAAGAGAGAGTGCAGATTTTACCTTAAAATTGGTAATACAGTACTTCCATTACCACATCCCACTTCCAAAATTCTACAGTTTTCCCCACACAAAGCTAATTCTGGAAATTCCTTTAACAAGTACCGTCTCTCCTGTGCCCAATAAACAATTTTCAGGATGGAACACAAATGAGAAAACCAGAGAAATATGTCAAAATATGAAAATTGGACCAGAATATGCAATTACTGTGTATCTGCATTTCTTTCCCTTGTGAATATCTCAAGATATCATATATTTCCAAGTATCACTCCAATCATAACTTTCCCCCATTCTGGCATCTAAGAGGATCAATGAACCAGCTATGCAAATGGGATTAGCCCATCCTAGAAAACTCAACAAAATTCCTAATTAGTGATCAATAATGCTCTATATATCTAAGGTTTCTTTAATCAAACCACTACTACTAAATAATGGCACAACAGGATGGAAATTATACTTCTACATTACACAAAGCAGGCAAAAATATTTAGTCAAAAATATAACCTTGTTTCAAAATGAAAGCTTAACAAAATTTCAGAAACCCTAGGTCCATCCTCAATCAAGAATGACATAAATTAGTTGCGCAAAGATATGGGATTCAACCTAGATTGTTAAGATACTGATGAAATTGAAATCCAGAAAGCAAAACTGGTTAATTGATAACGTACGATCCATAAATACACCCTTACCTTGAAGAATTTACCAGTGGCGTGACGAGCGTGGAACTGATTCCATGCTGCAGAATCTTCAACTGAGGACGACATTGAAGATTCTACTCTATCCATTTCGGCAGAAGCATTACCGCTGCTATTTAGTTTTCTACCCTCGTCGCCATGACTGAAAGGAAGCAAATGGTAAAGCAAAGAGGGATCACTCTCTATTTCTTCCCTGAGTTGGTCCCAATCAAAATCATTACTGTAGTAATTCTCTGCTTCTTCTTTCTTAGTCATCGTTCTCTGTCAATCAAGTTAAAAACTAATCTTTTTCTTCTCAAACAACTACTCTCTCATTTCATCTACTTATGCAAATTTCCGTTGAATTAGAAACTCCGTCCAGATAAAACAACGCTGTGGCGGCGACGTCTGAGCTTTTCCGAGGGCTCCTTTTATCAAATTTTGTCAATTTTGTGAAATTTGTTCAGAAATTTAAACCCTAGCCAATTTTTTATTTTTTTTTAATCTTGATTTCCTTAACTATAAATATATATATATATGAGTTTGAGATTAAAAATAAAAATACATCAAAATTTCAATATATATATATATATAAACACCTCTTTTTCCATAAAAACTTGTATATAATCTATGTAAAAAATTAAAAATAAAGAAGAAAAAAAGCCAGTGAATCATTAAAACTGGCAAATCATAAGTTTTCCTAAGCTGATACTAAATGGTTAGAAGAATCAATAGCACATTGCACTATTTTTTGTTTATGCTTATAATTCATCAAAATGCTTTTTTTTTTTTTTTTCCTTTCCTTTTATAGCACATTATTTGTAAACAAATTTCCTTTTTGATTCACAAAATATCCCCTGCTCGAGCAAGAACTTTCCTGATCTCCTCAGCAATTCCTTGTATCAGAACAGGTTTCTTCACAAGACCATTCATTCCCACCTGTAAACACCTTTCCCATACATTTTCCTCTGCACTTGCTGTCAAAGCTATGATTAATGGCCAACTTCGGCTTCTGAATTTCCTGATTCTCATTGCAACTTCGTATCCATCCATTTCTGGCATGTGAAGATCCAAAATCACCAGTTGGAATGTGGTTGAAGAAGGACCAAGAGCAGTCAAACACTGAAAACCTGATGAAACTGCTGTTACTTGACACCCAAGTTTTTCGAGCAGTTTTTTCGTAACCATTCTATTAACACTATCATCATCTGCAAGAATAACTTGGAGGCCTCTGAACATGGAGCTTGATAGTGTCTGTTCTGAACTCGAACAACTTCCTCGTTCAAATAATTGTCTTCTAAAAGAAGATTGTTTCTGAAATTTGAGTATCAAACTCATACATCGAGCATTCCCCTCTGAATCTGATGACATCCAGATATTACCTTGCATCATCTGCAATTTTACAGCAACAACAAAATATAATATCCATGTCCAGTAAATCATAGGTGAAAGGTTTCAGAGATGTTAGACCAAGATATTTCAAATATAGATACTCTGGACCAGTTCTTAGCATCTTTGAATGGTATCTGCCTCGTGGAAAAACATTCTCAATTAAAGCTGGCACACATTTTTAACAGATAGCAGTAAAAAGGAGCACAAATCACCAACAACAAATAACTATCTAATTGATATGTTGTTAAATGAAGCAGAATCTGCTAATTAACTTGTTCCGGGACTAGAGTCTAATCAACAAGTTAGATTAAGCAAGGAGAATGTCCCTAAATCAAGAATAATCTTTCTTTACAAAGAGAAACTATAAGAGGCATTTAAAGGGACAATTTTTAGTTGGGCAAACGATTGGTGCACCTAAGTAAAGCCAGGGTACTGTTCCTAGACACCCATAAGGCACAAAAGCCTCATCATAGTCCTGAGTTGAGCGCCTTAACGACACTGGTCAGCATTGTCCTAGATAATGCTCGATTTTTCAACCAGCACTTCAGGTGTATCTAAAAGATATTATGCATTTAACCAACACCTTAAATAGATGTAAGGAGCCCTTTGGTATCCTTGATAAAACCTTATGGGAACCTACGTAATAGGCAATTCTAACTACACATAGGACCTTAACAGATCTTCCAAATGTTGCAAATCTAAGAAAATATTGTTTGGAAACGAAATCCTTTGTATTTTAGACATAAACAACAAGATGCTTTCAAATTCTTGTCCTCAGTAATATAGCAATTGAGCATATCAAATTGTTTTTAAATGCAACAAAAATATATAATTTCTCATAACAACCAACAAATAGGCAACATGTCTACCAGATAAGAATCAGCAATTAACAGCTAAAATATCAGGTGTTTCTTATACTTTGACTACTTGGCTCCATTTACTTTAGATAATATATATATATATATATATACATATATATATATATATATATGTATATATATATGTATGTATGACTCATAAAATGGTGGAACACAAGAAAATGCTGAAAAAAGGACAACCAGTAGCAGGACTACAAAACTCTCACCTGAACAAGCTTTTTGCACATGCTGAAGCTCAAGCCCTCCTTGACTTCTTTACTGTTATGCCTTGTCCCACCCAAATGAATAGTGGAAAGGGAAATATCTTGTTTAGAACCTTCTACACTAAATTCAATTTCAAATTTGACAGTCACGTATTCATCAGACGTTTTCGGTCTCCTTGACTCCCAAACTTTATCTGCTATATCCTGAAATCCATTCTCTGATACAACCCTGAATATGACAGAGGCACTTCCATCACTAACATTCAATAGATGACCAATCATATGCAGTAAAACTTGAAAAATTCTCTTCTCATCACCCATCACCAAATTGGGCAAAACGCTCGGGGTGTCAGTGGAGAAACCAAAGCCTTTGTAAACACACAAGCACTTGATCAAACAAGAAGCTTCCCTTATCATTGAATGTAGCCTAAAAGGCGTCACCTCTAATGGAAATCTCCCTTCATCTTTTTCTGTTATCTCCGTTGCGTCATTAACCAAAGTTGAGAGAACAGTGCTGGTTTTCACCATTGTGTCAACAATAATATTTTGTTCAGTGCTCAATTTTGCCTCTTGAAAAACAGATAATAGACCTAAAATGGAATGCATTGGCCGCCTCATTCCATTGCTCATTACTTTCTGAAATGAGTTCCTAGCATGGCTTGCCATCACTGCCTTTTCCTTTGCTATCTGAAGCAAGCGATTTTGCTCTGCAAGTTTTTCCCTCATCAACTGAGACTCCTCAAGAACTGAAGCATGTGACAGAGCCACAGCCACTTGATCAGCAACTACTTCCACAATCTCCATCTCATTATGACCCCAAGCTCCATCATTCCAACCTCGAGGAACCAAAACTAGTATGGCATACCAGGTCTCAATATATTCTGGTGTTCCTCCTTTGAAGTTCGAACCACAAAGCACAGGCATACGGATAGCTGCAACAGCACCTTGTTCTCCATCCTCACCACAACTTGCAGCCCCAAGAACAGAATCCTGCCTCAAAAACCTCACCCCCTCACTCTTTGTTATCTCTAGCACATCTAGATCATTGATAGGCAGTGACCGCTGGTGTTCATCTGATCGACAACGACTTAATTGATGGGTCAAATTCATCTCTGTTCTATCTTCACTAGGCATCCAAACTGCACAATTCTGAAGATCCAAGGTTTTTGAAAGCTCAACCAAAGTAGTGTATAGAATAGTATGCTTATCAAGTGACTTCCTGATTTCTTGAGTGAGCATCCGAACATGCCAGCTTGCTTCCGTCTGTTTCATCATCATCCCAACCTCCTGACCCAACTCCAATACATTTTGCCTCAAAAAAAGTTCTCTAACTTTTATCTTGAGAAGAATAGGGATCAAAGTGATGAGAGTAATAGCTGTTGCACAAGATACCAACGCTGTAAGAATTTTGGAAACAGTAAGTGCCATCATCAGCTGAAAGGAATGAGGACCATAATAAGTCCACCCAGTGAGCAAATGAGTTAAGCCACAGAGAACTATGAATGCAATGAATTGAAGCAGCACCCATTTGAATGGCACACTTGAGCAGCTAATAAAGCAGAGCAATTCAATGGGGATTGAGAAATAAGCCGCAGCAATGAAGAAATCTGCCACTTTCTGACATACTAGTATACTGGCTATGCTCCAGCCCCCTTCATCATCGCAATGACAGTGAGAGAATTCATCTTCAATGGCTGCCACGGACAACACCCTAACAGCAATTACAAATCCAACTAATATTTGTAAACTTGTAGCCATGGCCGCCACCTTCTCAATCCATCAAATTCACAAAATTAGGGCGCCTTGAAACCCAAAATCGATCATTGATCAACAAAGAACTGTCTTTTCCCTTGAAATTAAAACCCTTGTCTTGCAATTGCATTTGCTTCTCAAGAGGACCCGCCAAATCTTCAACAGTTGTAGATCTAAAATGTTTGTTTGTCTCAAGATCCAAAACAATCACAAGGCAAGACGAAAAGTCAAGGTTGCGGGTTCACGTTTCCTCTCCCAGAAAAGGATATCTTTTACACTATGTTAACCCTTCTACTACCTTATTTTTTCCATTACTACGTACGAAAGAAGAATCCCCCGCACTCTAGAAGGATTCCCTCTTTTCAAGAACACAGCGCGAAAATTAATAAACAAACAAAATTTTGTGAATTTACCAGAAGAAAATCAAGATTCAAAATCCCAGAAAGCTCTAGAGATCATCAAAGTTCAAATAAACCCAATCTAGTATACAGAAGATGAAAGGAAAAAAAACAAGCTTCTCAAAATCCTCCACCAAAACCCACCTCCAAACAACAAGTTTGAGAAGCGACAGAATCGGTGATGGCGGAAAAATCAATAAAACAAACTAATCAAAACCTCAGTTCATTCTACAAAAAAACGACAAATTGTAGCAAGAAAAAGAAAAGAAAAGAATAATCACGTCAATATTGCAGCAACACAGATGACTGATGCAATAGTACAAGCCCATCAAAATTGACACTTCTCCCACCCAAACCCATTTAAGGAAAACACTAAAATCAAATAGTCACAGAACTGTTCAAAATACTCACAGAAAACCCACTTCCACTCTGCATATTCCTACAGCTTTATTGTACATACAGACACTTGAAAGCACAGAGAATCTACAAGCAAAAACCTTGCATATATTCCCTCTCTCCTATTGTCTAATTTTCTAATCAAATGTTCAAAGTCTTGCCTCAAATGCAAGATTAGATTTGCAACCACTCATATATATATATATAATATACATAAATACACGGGCTGAAAAAATTCTCCAAACTACATTAGGACCAAGATGCCAAAAGGGAAAGAACCAGAAGGAAGGGGAGAGGAAGAAGAGTTCTTTGCAAATATTTTTATTTAATCCTCCAACTTTTTAAAACATCTCACAATGTACCTAATTAATTAGGAGCATCTTTGTCATAAATGCATTAATAATTTCATTTTTTTTCCTCTTTTAAAAAATTCACAGTGATATATTCTCTTAGTATATATATATATATATATAAAAGAATCAAACTTCTTTCACATTACCAAGGTTAATAATTTATTTACAAATTATTTACTATATTTATAGTAATTTAAGAATAAGAGGAAAGAAAAGGAAAGATGAATTTTATATATATATATATATATATATATATATATATATGATATTTTGAGTGTAGTAATTGGAAAATAAGACAAATATGGAGGAGCAAATAGAAATATTCGGTGGGTGTGGCCCACGTGTAGAATGTGAGATACATTGGATGGAGTGGCCCACGTGTATATCTAGATGAAGAGAACCTAGACCGTTTTGCTTTTCTCGTCCACGTCATTATTTTTACTATTTTAGTCTTCGTCACACTAAAAGCACCATTTTTTTTTACCTATTTCTCTACGTCACTTTCCAAGGTTCCACCACCACTAAAATATCTTTTTTCCCCAATTTAATTATTTAACTTTTTGAATTAATTAAATTTCTTTTTTTAAAAAAAATTAATATATTTTTATTTCTATGTTGAATTCATTAATTTTTTAAATTATATACTAGAATTTTTAATTTCAGTTAAATCCTCTCTTGGCTAATATCTATTATTTCTGCAGTTTTTTCTAATTTTTTTACTTTTTTCTTTTTGTGATTTTTTTAATTTTTGTTGTTGTTTTAGTTTATTCTTTTTTTTTACTTTAATTTTTTTATTTCCTTTCACCTTTTAAATGTATTATTCTTTACTGATATTTAGATATTAAAATTTTTTATATATAAAATCAGATTATTTAAATATTAACCCTTTATTCCATCTTTATCTTATTTTTACACATCTTATAAAATCTCTCATGCATGTTCAGATAGATTAGGTTACTATTGAAAGAAAAAACTGTAATCGAATCTTTAATGTTTGGTAATTGAAATATTGAATATCTAGATAGAATATCTTTTGTGTTTGATTTTTAAATTGAGTGATTTCTAATCACTAATTATCATGAGTTTTAAAGAAGAAAACAATTAAGGGGCTTTTCCAAAAATGATTCAATTTTTTAAAATTTGTCTTGGTTTAACTTAGTTTCTAAAACTATTTCCCAAACTAACTTGAACTCATTCACAAAATTAGTTCTAATGGGACCTACTAAATTTTTTTAAAAAAATTTGTCTTTTTTCTTTTTCTCTTTTTCTATTTTTATCTCTCTCTTTTTTTTTTTTTTTAAAACCTCTCCGTTTCCTCCCTCCGTTTCCTCTCTCCGTTTCCCCTCTTTTCATTTTTTTTATTTCCTTTCCCTTCCAAACCCATCTTCCCCCCACTTTCCCTTTTCTTTTCATTTTTGTCTGTTCTCCACATAAACCTTAGCTCACAACAAAAGGGATATATGAAGAAGGGATATATATATATATATATATATAATATAAAATGAAACCTACTATCAGAACCTACTTAGGACTCATCCTCTCAATGCGTCCTATAATTCAGGAAGGAAAAATTATCAGTACTAAATTTTCAGTACTAAATTATAGGACTCATTGAAAAGATGAGTCCTAATGTTTCACATAATTTTCAAACGTGATAAATTTCAGTACTGAATTATAGGACTCATTGAGAAGATGAGTCATAATATTTCACATAATTTTCAAACGTGATAAATTCCAGTACTGAATTATAGGACTCATTGAGAAGATGAGTCCTAATGTTTCACATAATTTTCAAACGTAATAAATTCCAGTACTGAATTATAGGACTCATTGAGAAGATGAGTCCTAATGTTTCACATAATTTTCAAACGTGAATAATTCCAGTACTGAATTATAGGACTCATTGAGAAGATGAGTCCTAATGTTTCACATAATTTTCAAACGTGATAAATTCCAGTACTGAATTATAGGACTCATTGAGAAGATGAGTCCTAATATTTCACATATAATTATTCATTACTTTTCTGTTCCATAGCCATCCATTGTCTTCTCCTCAGGATATGTTATGAATAATTTTATTTATTTTTTTAAATCTGGTAATATAGGTAAGGGCTACTGGTACAAAAGTTTATACAACCTCTTCTATGTAATGTAAAATATATAGACATATTATTATCGAAAAAAGAAAAACACATAATGTAATTGAAAAAGAAACAAATCAAGATTTTGGTGGGGGGAACATCCACAAGATTTCAAAATTCTTGAATGACAGAAATACCATAGAAAAACTGAAAATTGCATTCATGTTTAAACATTGAAACTGGTTTTGGTAATGGGAATAGGAAAAGGAGGCAATCGGAGCACAGCTTCTTCCGTCTCAATGGGGTCTGCTCTGAGAATCTAACCATAACCACCCCGAAGAAAGGCAAAAAACAAAAAAAAAACTCATTAGGGTTGAAATTAACAAGAACCCATTACTCCACAGGATCTTATGAATTTCTAAAAATGTAAAATGAAAAATAAATAGAGAAGAGAGTTTTAACTTACAGGGTCTTGTAGAATAGGCTTGGTATCATCTGCAGCATGTCTGAATTGGGGTTTAGTTTTCTTCACTCTTTTGGGTTCGTTTTCTTGATTGAGATTCGTATGGTTTCCGGATGGAAATTCTGCCATCTTCTTCGTCTTCCTTCCTTCAATTGTTCTTCTGTTACTCCGGGGTTTAAAACTAATCAACGCTGGGTCGGGAGCAGCGTCAAATTATTTGAATTTTTACCCTTTTGTTTTTTAAGGGGTTCTGATACTAGGTTTCCTTTATATTATATATATATATATATATATATATATATATATATATATATCCCTTCTTCATATATCCCTTTTGTTGTGAGCTAGGGTTTATGTGAAGAACAGACAAAAATGAAAAGAAAAGGGAAAGTGGGGGGGGAAGATGGGTTTGGAAGGGAAAGGAAATAAAAAAAAATGAAAAGAGGGGAAACTGAGAGAGGAAACGGAGGGAGGAAACGGAGATGTTTTAAAAATTAAAAAAAAGAGATATAAAAATAGGAAAAGAGAAAAAGAAAAAAGAGAAAATTTTTTAAAAAAATTTAGTAGGTCCCATTAGAACTCATTTTGTGAATGAGTTCAAGTTAGTTTGGGAAATAGTTTTAGAAACTAGGTTAAACCGAGACAAATTTTAAAAAGTTGGGTCATTTTAGGGAAAGCCCCAACAATTAAAGGACTTTTTTCTCCACCACAATTCCATATTCACATTCTTACACGTTTTTGTGATGCGCGTGTATGTATGTATATATTGTTGGATTTATTTTAATAAATTCTATGTGTTATTTGTGTATTTAGTACTATTATAATTTATTTATCTAATTAAAGTGATCTAATAATATTTTAATATGTTAATATGTATTACATAAAAGTACGAGCTCACGTATGTAGAAACCCTAATTCTTAATCTGTGATGGGTTAGTTAGGGTTAATATATATTTATTAGTTATAGTCCGAGAGAGTATTGTGAGTCACGATTCTATATCCCGTCAATAGAACATAACAAAAAAACTCTAATAAATCTCTTTGAAGACTATAATCTTTAATACATGTTACGATACAGGCATTTTCTAGGATTTTTAAAAAAAATTAAAGAACTATTATTGATACGGGATAGAATCATGTGCTTATAAATTTTATCATAATTCTTAATAATCTACCATAACGTCATCAAAAATTAGGTCTGTGAATATTATATATATATTCCTATTATATATATATATATATATATTATCACTTTTATGTTTATGGTAGTGTGTATGTCAGCCCTGGTCACAATAATAGAACGTCCAAAATATAACGTATGTAGATGTTGATCCCATACATTCTGAGTATAGATTTAATGTTGGACTTTAAACTTTTTAAGTGTATACATATATATATATATATATATATATATATATATATATATATGTGTGTGTGTGTGTGTGTATTATGACGAGTACAATTTTATATGAAGAAAATCATGGAGTTTGGATCCTTCTTCGATGTCCGACAGACTTGTGGTTTTATATAGACCATTTGATTACATATATATATATATATTTCATACTCTGTCGTGTCATTATCAGCTGTCTTTTGCTTCATATGCACCGAATTTATTAAATTGTGTGGCATAAAAAAAAAATTATATGTAAAACACATAAACTTTCCTAATTTTAAAGTAACGAGTATACTTTCCTTCAATTAAGGAACCAATCCAGTTGGAGGAGATAATCAATTTTCCTCCAAAAATGAATATTAAGATAGAAATATATAACATTACAGAAGCTTAGTTATACTAATGCATCATACCTGAACAGTATTCAGCAGCCAAAAGAAGTACCTGTACATTGATAGTAGTTTAACTACTGATGGCCAAAAAGAGTCTTTCTCTACCTTTGCTTCCCCATTCTAAATATCTGTCATACACAGTTATGTATATAATATGTATATATATATATATAAATAAAAAGTCTAAACTAATTTCTTAAGTCTGGAATGTGATCATAGTTGCCATTTTCTGGAGAAGGCTGCACATCATTCCCGGACGGATTCCTGATCCAATCAATTGATGGTGCAGGTTCAAAATGTGAAGTCCTTGGCTGAAGCATGAATTGACCACCAAGATTTTGGTAAGAAGATGCGTCAATTGGTGACCGCAAGCTTACACCCGTAGCTGGAAATGATGCCCCAGCAATTGGTGATGGCAAATTACCAGCAGACCCATCTCCTTTGGTAGAACCCATAACTTCCTTCTTCGCATCCAATTGAAATGTTCCAATAATTACCTATCACCAAAGCAACCCATACATATATTATATAAGTCACAAGCCGCCTAACTTGCACCCATCCTGTATAAAAGAAATAATAGGATACACCCCAAAGACCACACAACTTGTTAGGGGGAAAACATTATTGAGGATATATCATAAACTTAAATAACTTCATAATCTGGAAGTTTTAATGAGATTTCTGTTTAGGAAACAGAATTTACAAATCTAAAGGAAATTCTTTACTGACAGAATGACCCCAAATTTTAACAGGGAGAAGTCTATATAAAGTCAAGAAATCTATCTCTTATTATACAATACATGCATATCATGTATATATATATATATATACACACACGTGTGTATGTCAAACAACTACCTCCCTTAATAGAAACAGATCACACCATGGACATTTATGAATCCAAACCTAAAGGAAAATGAGGAAACCGCAACACATTTTCCAAAAATTAAGAATAAAGTGATCAATGAAAATTATGGCAAGAGAATTAAAGACATTCAGATTTTATTTTATTTCTTGCCGAATTGAAGTTCCTCTGTGAAAAATGAGCTAACTCAGGGAAAGTAAAAGATAATATGAAACAGGAAACAATTGATTGATACTGGGTTTGAAGGACCAAACTTTCTGAGAATGGAAAATTTTCTTAGACTTTCCAAGTAGCACATAGAAAGTTTAAACACAAACACATACCATACAAATGCAACAGGGAGAATCTGATCAAAAGAAGTACACAAGCCCAAATAACTTCTCCTTTAAAACAGGCAAAAACAACTTGGTTCGAGACCATCTCTCCCTTTATTTTGCTGTTAATAGTAACTTTTGTTAAGTTTTAAAGCATTGAAAAAAGTTTCCTCTGGAGAAACAATGGAATACATAAAGTTGCTTAAAAGTTATTAGGGTGTAATTAAGACTACATTCTGAAAAATCAGTAATTGAAATTTTACATACAACTAAATCATCAAGATGTGGATCCCATAAATATAAGATTATCGGCACCAAAAACCAAAAACAAAAAGAGTATGTAGGGACAACAATTGTTATTAGAGCTTAATAACACTTAAGAACAGAGTACCTGAACGGGACCAGCAGCTTTAAGAGTTCCACCTACACCCCCACCAACTATTTGACCATCAGGTCTAGCCAAACATACACTTAGTCTTCCAGCTTTCCCTCCAAACTCATTATGTATATAAGATCCAGAGAGAGAAAGGATTTCAAATCGCCCCTGGCACCCAATCATAACACTAACGAGTCATGTCTACAGTTCAACAAAAATATGAAAACAAAAGACTATTGATTCAACAGAATATTACATCTCATTATCATTCCTTTTCAAAACCACTATAGTGATGCCAATTAACTAGTGAGGCAAAGAGAGTTTCTAACAAAATACATTTCCCAAGAAGCATTAGCTACTATTAACTGGACAGGATAAACTCAGAGATACTCTACCTCATAATTGACAGGGGCTGAAGAAGATGCCTGGCAGAGAGATGCATTAGATATTGAACCTGATGCTGCGAGAATGCAAATTTCACGCTTGGTTTGAGCTGAGAACATCAAGATCTTCTGAGCTACATCCTGTCCAGGTCCAAAGGAATAAATATACACCATAACAAAACAAAGCATATGAAAGATAAAGAAAACCTAGAACATTGGCATTAGCAACACAAACAATTAAAAGTCAAGCAATAACTGTGATACAGAAAGGAACAATATATCCAAGCTCCATTAAGCAAATACTAAAATCAAGATGCACAAAAATGGAATTACATTTCTTTCCTTTATTGAAGTAAAGAACAAGCATCAGTTGCAACAATGTACCATCAATTCTAATAACTATTTTGTAGACCAAAATATCATTCATGAGCCTTTGATAGTCTTTTATGCAATATGTGCATTTGACAATACCGCTCAGATTAAACTCTGTCCAAATAATTTAGTTATAATAGAAAGCACAGTTATCTGCATACTAGAGAAATAATATAAAAAATCCATATGGCAAAAGTAACAGAGAGAGTATAACTGGAGTTTTAAAAAGTAATGGCACGAGAGATGAATCAGCATGCGAACTACAGAGAAAGTATAACCAGAGTAACACATCATTTAACTAGTTAAGAATGTCGACATAATCAACAGCATATTCACAATGCTAAAACCATAAGCATGGAAGTGTAGATGGTCATTCTAGATTTATCCTATTAGAGTCGCACAGACTATTTAACTAGTTAAGGATGTCAGCAGAGGTCAATAGCATGTTCAAGATACTATAACCTCATCAGCACGAAACTGATTATATGGTCATTCTGGCTTTATGCTATTACCTGACCACATACTAATAAAATACTGGGGAAAATAAGTGCATAAACACATAGATAGACAATCCAAGTAACAAGCATAAATATAATTGAAATCAAGTTAGGAAGACTAGCACATCTTACATTTAGGAAAATAATAGTCAATGAAAAATATAAATGAGAAACAAGAAAATAAAGACCATGATAGAAGTTATAAAGGGTAGCAGCAAGTTTCAAGAGCATACTTCTCCAGCAGCAACAATTATTACATTAGGTGTGAAAGATTGACCAGGGTTACCTGCACCAAAACAATTAAAAGGATCATTAGTAAGAATAGTCACATGATCTGTAATCAGATTAAAGGACAGATAAGTAAAATACCTTCGTATTAGAAAATAAAAGAACATTAAGAAAACAAAGTTGCACTTCACAACCAACAATTGAACAGATCTATTTAATTTTAATATCCAGCTAAATACCAAAAAGGGAGGGGCGGGGGGGGGGGGGGGGGGGAGGATTGGCATATGAAGTACTAGACACAGATGCAGTAAAAGAGAAATATCGAACTTATGAAGTAGACACAGATTCACGTAAATATTCACACCAAAAAGACTCAAAATTGTCAATATGAACATTAGACAATTTTATCAAATATGTTTATCTTGTCTTGCACAAATTTTTAAATTAATCTAAGGATAGCAACAAGATGAGGTGGGGTTAGTCTCCCACATCTCAATCATTTTTAAAAAAAAAAACTGAAGGGTGCAGAACATCTTAACCATAAACCCCAAATTGATTTTTGAACCTCAAAACAGCACTTAATTTATCTACCATGCCCCCTTTTTCTGCAGAAGATGGAATAAAATTACAATCCAGTAAAAGGGTGATGAAAAAAGTGCTAAAAGAATCTTCAATTTCATGGCTTTAACAAGAACAATTGTGGAATGACATAAAATATGAACCCTTTTCTTTTGACAAAATAGGCTTTAAACATCATCAACCAGCAGAACCCAAGCACTTATAAGAAAGATTACAGACAATCAAAACAAATGCAATTAAATTTCTAGCGAAACTTTCCCAAATACATGCTTGCCAAAATGGCAATAGGAACTGCATTGTTTATGAATCAAACTAGAATCACATCCAAAGCATTGACACAGAAGGGTCCAATATATAATCTCACATGTTAACAGTACATACCAGAAAGGGTAAATCATTCTCTAAGAAACATTGACAAAGGGACAAAAGAGAAATTCTATGTCTAAAACAAAGGGAAAGTAAGACGTGATTCTGCTAAAGTGGACCACGACATTAATTAGAATAAAATATAGTATCTTGGTGTAGATAATTACATATTGGGGGAAAAAAACCAGCATCCAATTGTTGGGAAACAACAGAATATTGGATTTTTTTCGTTTTACAAACTCTCAAAACTAGGTAAACTTTCAAATCTGAAAACTTCATTTATCTACAGAAAAAATGTTACCTTACTTGTTCATTTAAAATACCCACATGTAGATAAAATCCTAAAGATATTATTCCTTTACAAGGGTCCTTAAAAGAGAACTACATGCTCAAATAAACAAAATGTCATAAACAACCAACATAAATGCTAACAATTCAAATTTAATATTCTAAAACCTTTCATTCAGTATTTTCAATATTTCTGAGACCAGACAATAGATTAGATAGCTTAGTCACATCATAATCTATAAAATTGAATTTTCAAATATTCAATAAAATGATAGGAAATTTTCTGAGAAAATTCATATTACCCGTACAACCTGAGATAAAAAAATAATATATTAGAATTATATGAATAAATTAACCATCTTCAAAAATAAGTGTTTTTAAATATTAGGGAAAACATGTATGTAGAAAAGCAAACTCAACCTATCACATGCATATAATACTTATTTATAATACCTTATTATTAATAGTACAAATCTGCAAAAATAAATTCATTTAAAGAAAATTTTTCAAAATAATGACCTAAAGAAGAAGACTGGTATCTACTCGAAGAAGCGCCAACACCGCTGTTAAAGATTTGGTCGTTTTTCCTCGAAGAAGACATCGGAGCAGAAGAAGAAAGGCGTTTGGCAGCCGCAGCTTGTTCTGGTGAACTATACTTTCTCGGTCTTCCTCTCTTCCTTTTTACCGTTTCCATTCCACCAGTAGACACAGCAGAAGGAACAGAGTGAGGATAAACCATGGGAGGAGGAGGTGAAGCCGTACTGTTAGAATTGAGATTGTTAGATAGCATTCCATTATTAGACGAAGCATTAATAGTTGCACCGGCAGTAGTGGTGGCTACCGCCGCCGTAATGGATGAAATTCCGGGATTAAGAGAAGAAGGTGGTGGCTGTATAGGTTGTTGTAGCGGTTGTTGCTGATAGTAAGAGTTCAGTCCACTACTTTCATTAGGGTCCATTGGGGACGACGGAGTTTAGAGAGGCTAGTGTGTGAGTGTGTGTTTTTTGGATTTGGGAAAAAAAAATTAATAATAATTTCTTTTTCTTTTTCTTTTTCTTGATATATTTTGATTTCTTGGAATTGATTTTGGATTTTCCGCTTCTGGGTTTTTTTTTTCTCCTCGGGATTTTAAGGGGCGTTGGATCACACAATTTGAATTAGGGTTTGGTTGCTTTCCTGGCCGTTGGATTAAAAATTACTAGATTTATGTTCTGATTTGACTTTTTATTAGTATATTTTTCAGAAAATTCAAATATTGCTGAAATATATAACAATATTAATATATTTATTTAATTTCATAAATATTTAATTTGAATATATATATCTTATTTATATATTACCTAAAGCACTAATGTAATTAATATATAAATTAATTTAATTAATACTTTCAAAAAATCATGATTATTGACTTTACTCAACCAAAAATAACTTTAGTTTGTTATAACAAAATTCGAATTTTACTTACGGATGTATAATCCCACATCGCTGCTGATTTAGAACTTCATTCGTACTCTATATATATATATATAATATATGTGTGTGCGTGTGTGTGTGTGTGTGAGAGAGAGAGACTTGACATGGAATCAAGATCCTAGAATTATGAATATATGGGTGTGGTTATTTCCACTTATTTTGTTAGGGGTGGTGATGATGGTGGGACCAGAAGATGAGAAAGTGGGGATTAGTGGGCTGGATTTAGATAGTGGTGGGATAGAGACTTCACTTTCCCCTGACTGAGTAATAATAATAATAATATTAATCCAGTACATCTAAAGCTACTACTACTATTCCTTTTATTTTTATTTCTTTATTTTCTTTGGCCCAAACTAGTATTGGATACTTTTGGGCTGATAATGGATTTTTTTAAATGGGCTCAAATTAATACAAAAAGCCCGTATTATTGAATAAGACTCTCTCTTAAATTTGAAAGGGTAGTTGGAGATCATTACCGCGGTTAGCAAGTCGAATCCAAGTGTATAAAATATTTTGAATTTGTTTGATTCGAATCAAATTGAACATAAAAAATTTTGAATTTGTTTTATTATTATTCGAGTATGTTTGACCAATTTAGAGTTGTTAACGAGTCGAATCCAACCGAACATTAGATATTTTAGAGCTTGACATAGAGTTGTTAACGAGTCGAGTTGAACCGAAACCAACCGAACATTACGATCATTAGATATTTTAGAGCTTAACCAAAAGTGGTTAACGAGCCGAGTCGAACCGAATCCAACCGAACATTAGATATTTTAGAGTTTGACCAATTTAGATCTGTTAACGAGCCGAGTCAAACCGAATCCAACCGAACATTAGATATTTTAGAGCTTGGCCAATTTAGAGTTGTTAACGAGCCGAGTCGAACCGAATCCAACCGAACATTACGAACATTAGATATTTTAGAGCTTAACCAAGAGTGGTTAACGAGCCAAGTCGAACCGAATCCAACCGAACATTAGATATTTTAGAGCTTGACCAATTTAGATCTGTTAACGAGCCGAGTCGAACCAAATCTAACCGAACATTAAATATTTTAGAGCTTGACTAATTTAGAACTGTTAACGAGTCGAGTCGAACCGAACATTAGATATTTTAAATTTGTTTGATTATTATTTGAGCATAATTGAGTTCGTTGGTTTAGTATTTTGAACACAAAAAGTTGTTCGAATTTATTCGATTTTTTTTTATTATTTGAATTCGATCTCGAGTTTGCTTGATTAAATTTAAAAAAATTTCAAATTTAAAATTAAATATTATTTTTTTTTCCAAAATTTTAAATTTATAAAATAATAAAAAATTATAATTTAAATATTTAGCTATTCAATAAATTCTTATAAAAATATTAAATTACACCTAAGAATTTAAGAATTTTTTTTTAAATCTCTAATTTAAATATTATATATTATTAAAAACAATATATATAAATATTTATAATTTGTTCGCGAATGCTGGATAATATTCGTCAACAGTGTTTGAATAAATTTGAAATTTAATCAAGTTTAAAATTTTGTTCAAATTTGTTTGTTTAATAAATAAACGACCCGAACCCAACATAAACTACCTCGAACGAGTTTTGTTCGCAAACATTTTGGTTCGTGTACACGGTTAAGGAAGACTATATATATATATATATATATATATATATATATATATATATATAGTTTTTTTTCCCACAAAAGTACAAAAGGTTTAAATTTTTTATATAAAAGCAAGTGATGGAGACTTTTGTGTAAAATAAGTTTATTTTACACGTAATTTAAGATTCAAACACAACTTTAAAACAATAAATAAATATAAATCTGTCGACCAAAAAAATAAACTTGTCTAAATATTTTTCAATTAATATTTAAATATAATTTATTTTCAATATCAAATACATTAAAAAAATAAAAAGTAAAAAGTAGTTAAGTTTCGAAAATATATTTTAAAGTTATAAAAAATTAAGGATTGATGACATATTGTGAACATCATAAAAAATTAAAACTAAATTAATAGAAATTATAATAATTCTAAAAACGAAATAATATTTTATGATAATTCAAAGAGTGAGAATCATCATGAACACAGGACTCTTTGTCTATGTATTATGAGACAAAAATCCATGACTAACATAATACAACAGGAAAAAAAAAAAAAAAGGAAAAATGGAAATTGAAGAAAAAGTCAACCATTGCATCATTCTGAAACATTTTTGGCATCTCTTTTAGGTTACATGTAGGAATATATATATATCATTTGGCTTCGAATTTTCTCTTCTTTTTATTTCCATAAAAATTTTAATTTTTTAAATAATAAATAAAATTATGAATTTGAGTCACAATTTTATTATAAATATAAAGAAATATATAATTTTTATAAAAAAACTGAAATCTAAACTGGGAATCTAGGTGGCCTCGAAGATGATAAAAAACGTACTATTATAGAAGCGTAAAGTACAACGCATGCATGCGAAGGAAAAAGATTTTGTGATTCTTATATAATTCTTATATTAAATTTTGTGAATATTTATTAGATACCTAATAATACGTATAACATTTATTATTCTAACACATTTATTAATAAAATAAAATATTATCGATTTCTGTTTAACATTTATCTTTTAATATTATGTAATAATTAATATACGTTTTATTTGTTGTATGCATGAAGAATTTTAAAGGTATTGAAAGAAAACAAAGGGTTTGTTTGGATGCATTGTAAAATACTATGCTTATGCATGCGGGGTAAGATACCAACTAGCAAAGCAACAAATAGAGAATTTTTATTTTTATTTTGAAAAAAAAAATGTCCATTTAACCAAGAATGCTAACCATATATACTTAGGATTTTAGAAGGTATTGTCACATTCACATGACACTACTCTCTAACCACAACTTTTTGGATGCATATATATATATATATATACATACATATTGATAGAGAAAGAAAGAAAGTTAATAGTTATCTAATAGTCAAATTAGTAGGTTAACAAATAATGGTCTATTTGATGAGTTTTGAAATATTTATATGAATATGTTACATCACATTTGTGTGTGTGTATATATATATATGTGTGTGTGTGTGTGTGTGTATGTATATATTATTGTCATGAATTGACTTAGACCCATTATATAAATGATTAATTTAAGTCTTTTGAAACATGTAACTTTTTTTAATCCATTTTAGATAATATATATATCCATTATATATATATATATATATACACATATTAATTTCTTTTTAAAAAATGTCTAAAATTATTTATAAGAAAAAAAACTAGTAATCTTACCATATTATAAAATCTTACCATGTTTACATTTTTTGGGAAAAATTTATGGGAAAAAAGACATAGGAAAGTAATGTTCCAATTTCCAAAATGATTAATTGAACAAGACATACATACATACATACATACATAATATATATATATATATATATAATATATATATATATATATATATTAATGAACCTCTAAATTAGTAATATTATTAAACATACTCAAATTGGAAATAATAAATGAACATTTAATGTATGGGGGCTCTTCTTTTTGTTTCCTTTAATAAAAAAGGCCCCAAAAATTTATGATGATTAAATAAATATTTATGTCACAATTTAATAAGTTAAGGTAAGTACACATTATGTTTAATTATTATATTTGCTTTATTTGTTTATGGTAAAACTTTAACTATCATTTTGCTATGTGTTGAGTAACTTGCAATATTAGTTTTGTCTTTTCATTTCCTCCATTTTTATTTATTTTCTAAATAAAATTAAATAATAAATATGAATTGTAAAATATAAATTATATGAGTAAAGAAGAAACATTAATATATATATAGGAATTCAGTTAATTTGGTTTTGGTCTCTAAATTATATATATATATATATATATATATATATATATGTTTCATGTATTTAACTGCCAATAAGATAAAATCCTTTTAATCCATCTAATTTACAGAAAAGAGGGATTTTGATTAGGGCAAAAAAGAAAAGAAAAAAGGGGGTGGGGAAGATGAAGAGAAAGAAAGAAAGAAAGATGTGAGAAGCAGAGGTATGTCCCCCCTCGTGGCCTCACAAACCATGACTAGACTATTCCCTGCCTTCTCTACAGAACAGACTATGCCAAAGCTTAGCTGGGTCACCATCATCTCCATCTCCAACCCACAGAAAGAACCCTATTTTTTAAAATTTCTTTCAATTTAATGTACTTTCTTTCTTTCTTTCTTATTGGGTTGGGTACTTTTGTAATTTGAAGGTAAATCTAGAGGCAAAGTTTCGATCTTTTTTATAATTTATTATTTTTCGCTTGTTTTTTTTTTTTTTTTTACTTTCTTTATCCTCTTTTCATTCTTCTTCCTGTGCTGTTACTTACACACACAATACCCTTCGCTGTAACAGAGAGTACTGTAATAGATGATGATGATGATGATAGGGATGTGAAATTACAAAAAGCAAAGAAAGAAAAGGAAAGGAAAGGAAAGGAGCAGAGCGTCCTCCTTTCTTTCTCTTTTTTTTTTCTTCTCCCTCTAAAATCTCTCACGGGGAGAGAGTGAGAAGAGGAAAAGAAAAGGCTACAAAGAGAGAGAAAAGAGACAGAGATCTATCCATATCCAGCTCTGGGTTGTTTTTTGTTTTTTTTTCAACTTCTTGAGGTAAAATATCTTCTTTTGTTGTCAAGTGATACATAAGATATTGTGGGGGTTTTTAGGTGTTTTTTGAGCTTGAGCTAAAGCTAGATCGATTCTTGGGTTTGGGCATGCTTTTGATTTGCTTTATTTTATATGTTATTATGTTGACTTGTTCTTCTTTGTTTTGGAAATTTTGAATCTTTTTTTTGTGTTTGCAGTTCAGAATTGAGCTGACTGAGTGGGGGAAGTTTAAGATCAGGTTCTTGTTTAGCATTTATTAGGTCCCGGCTGCTGAATTTGGCTCGGGGAATTGCAAATTTGAAGTAGAACTACTGTTGTTGCTGGAGTGTTCTTCTTGGATTTAATTATTTGGGGGAACCCTTGAAGTGGGAATGCTACAAAATCTAAGTTTCTTCAGTAAGTGAAACCCTAGATTTTTTTTTTCCTTTCTTGAATTTCTTTTACCCAATTTTCTTTGGGTAATGAGGAAGGTTTAGTTTACCTGAGGAAACTTGAAAAAAGAATAAAAGAGAAAGAGGAACTCTACAAACTGGGAAAACTAAATCAATGGAAGATTGGTCTAAATATCTCCATAGTCCTGCGCATTTGGCAGTGGCAAAACGAGATCACATTGCACTGAAAAAGATTGTATTGGCGCTTCCAAAGTTAGCTAGAGCTGGGGAAGTGAATACTGAAGCTGATTCTTTGGCAGCTGAGCAGGATGCAGATGCTGTGTCTTCTGTGATTGATCGACGGGATGTGCCTGGCCGTGAGACTCCTCTGCATCTTGCTGTAAGGCTCCGGGATCCAATCTCAGCTGAAATCTTGATGGCAGCTGGTGCTGATTGGAGTCTTCAAAATGAGAATGGTTGGAGTGCACTTCAGGAGGCAGTTTGTACTAGAGAAGAGAATATTGCTATGATCATTGCAAGACATTATCAGCCCCTTGCCTGGGCTAAGTGGTGCCGGAGGCTTCCTAGAATTGTTGCCTCTGCCAATAGGATAAGGGATTTTTACATGGAGATAACTTTTCATTTTGAGAGTTCTGTTATTCCATTTATAGGTCGAATTGCCCCTTCGGACACTTATAGGATTTGGAAACGAGGTGCCAATTTGCGTGCTGATATGACCCTTGCAGGATTTGATGGCTTCCGTATTCAGCGCTCTGATCAAACTTTTCTTTTTCTTGGAGAGGGATATTCTTCAGATGATGGCAATGTGTCTCTGGCTCCTGGTTCATTGATAGTGCTTGCTCACAAAGATAAGGAGATCACAAATGCTTTGGAAGGTGCTGGTGTGCAACCATCAGAAGCTGAAGTTGCCCATGAAGTTGCTTTAATGTCCCAAACAAACATGTACCGGCCAGGAATTGATGTTACTCAGGCAGACCTTATTCCTCATTTGAACTGGAGGCGGCAGGAGAGGACTGAGATGGTTGGATCTTGGAAGGCCAAGGTGTACGATATGCTTCATGTGATGGTGAGTGTGAAGTCAAGGCGAGTTCCTGGTGCAATGACTGATGAGGAGCTTTTCTCAGTGAATGAGGATGAAAGTGGTGCTGAAAATGATGATTATGAAGATGTACTAACGGCTGAGGAACAAAAGCAATTAGATTCTGCACTTCGTATGGGAAACTCAGACGGAGTGGCGGAGGATGAGGAACCTGATGCTCAGGATTGTCATAACTACAACGGAAACTCACTCGAAAATTGTGAAGCTAATGGCTTTTCCAAGGAAAAGAAAAGTTGGTTTGGCTGGAACAAAAAAGGATCAAAAAATACAGGAGATGATATTGAGGAATCCAAGATTACAAAGAAGTTTTCAAAGTTAACCCCTGAAGATAGTAAGCAAAGAGTCAATGACAATCATAAATTGACATCTGAACATACCAAGGAGGATGTTGGGGACCATAAGAAGAACAAGGATAAGAACAACAAGAAGAAAAAGAAGAAAGGGGGCACTAATGATTCGAAGACGGAAAGCGAATATAAAAAGGGTGTAAGACCAGTTCTGTGGCTGACACCGGATTTTCCTTTGAAAACGGAAGAGCTCTTGCCTCTGTTGGATATATTGGCCAACAAGGTGAAAGCTATCAGAAGATTAAGGGAGTTATTGACTACAAAACTACCTTCTGGCACATTTCCGGTGAAGGTATTTTCTAATTCATACCTTCACATGTTTGACTGTATTTTTATTCACCACTACTTCTGTTCGTAAATCTGAAATCCATGTTGCTGATGACTTGTATCTACTTTTGCACTAACAATGCATGTGAAGGGAAAGTGATAAATGCGCAAGTGAGTCGACTAGAATTTTATTTCTATATTTGGCTTTAATCACTGTTAAATTATGCCGAATATGCTGCTTGTGGAATCTTTATTTACCATTATGCAGTCTTTTGATATTTACAGTCTATATATGTTACTGATATGCATTTAGGTTAATTTTTTATCTTGAAAAGATAGTATTTAAGTTAAGCAGTAGTGAAGCCAAAGGCAGATGAAAAGCTAAAATGTGTAAAAATAGGAAGTTCTCATATTATGTCATATCCTGCTGATGCCTTTGTTTTGGATAGACTTTTTTCTCAGTTGATCTTATCAAATTGTAAACGATGTCCTCTAAGCATTCCTGACTTTCAACTCCTAAAATTAGGCTTGGAAATTTTGTGATGTGTCTGAAAAATCTTAGTATATGGTTGTTATATTGTCTTTGTTGCTAAAGATGACTTCGGGTTTCTTTTTCCATACAAAGAAACAAAGAAAAAGAGCACATTCTTTATATGCCGATGGTCTTAAAAAAGAAAGACTTGCCGAGCCTTAAATCTTTTGCCAATAATTAATGATATCAATACAAATGTTATTGTCACTTGAATGTATAAAATGGAAAAGTCACTTTTGAGATATTGGATCAACACTTTTGGTAATGTATCCTTGTTATACATTATGCAGTCATATTACTTGAATTGGATCTAAATTTTGTAGAGTTATAATATCATCTGCTTTGGTTCCTTGTTGTAATTTCTGGGGTCATATTACTTGAATGGAATCAAATTTTGAGGATCTCGAATGTCTTCTTCTCACAATAAGTAGCCGTCTTCTTAGTAATTCATATCACTGTGGTTGTTTTTGCCATGATATTTAATTTCTCGAGGGAGTCTTAGCTGCACAAGTTGGATACTACTCAGTGGCTAAGCATATTTTATGTCAAGTATTTTTCTTGCATCCAGGCCAAACCAAACATACTTGTAATTCTAAGAGTTTTTCATCTGGAATTTTGAGTTCGTCGTTGTACTTTCCATAGATCAGCAGATGTGTCTATATGTAGTACTTGCTGCCATTTTCCTCGTGAACCATGATTGCTTGTAACCTGTGTTTTTTTCTTTGTTTCTCATACATATACATAAAAGCTGAGATGATCATTATTTCACTGCAGGTTGCCATCCCTTTAGTACCGACGATTAGGGTCCTAGTAACATTTACCAAGTTTGAGGAACTGCAGCCGACAGAGGAGTTCTGCACTCCGCCTTCAAGTCCTGCACATTTCCAAGATGCTAAATCCGAGTTATCTACAACTTCTTGGCTCTCATGGATGAGAGGTAGCCGGGGTGGCCAATCAAGCGATAGTGAAGGTCGAAGCTTCAGGGAAGACATTGACCCTTTCCACATACCACCTGACTATTCCTGGGTTGATGCTAATGAGAAAAAACGCAGGATGAAAGCCAAGAAAGCAAAAAATAAGAAACACAAGAAGCATGCCCCAAGAAATTCAGACAACAAACGCCAGGTGAACGAGGATGTTGAAGAACAGTGAACAATAATCCTATATATGCAAAAACAGAAAAAAAAAAGAACAAAAAAGATTCAGTCTTTAGTAACCCTTGTTTCTTTTCTTTCCTTTTTAACATCATCATCATCACTTGGGGACGGCAAAAGAGTATCTTTCAGGAAAAGGATTGTGTCTCTTTGTCTGTTGTTGTTGTATTACAAGATCTTGATTTTCTTTAGTTGTTGGTATTATTGTTTATTTGATGTCAAAAAAAAAAAAAAAGAAGAAAAAGAAAGAGAGAATCCAGAACGTCATTTCCTCTTATGACTTCTTTCATGGATAATTTTTTCTTTTTTCTTCCTTAAAGTTGTCAAAAAATGTATCTACAATCTGTTATTAACAACTTTTGTGTTAGATTAAGATATTATTATTATTATTATTATTTTCTTTGAAAAAGAGAAGAAGTTGGAATTATCTAGAAGAAATTATTTGGGAAATGACCTTTTTGATTTGTGATCTTTTTTGTTTTTTTCCTTCTCACAATTACCTTGGTGATATATTTATTCAAGTTTTTTATTTCAAAAAAAAAATTTAATTAAAAAATTTGCAAACAAAACATAATCTTTTTATTTTAATTCTTTGTAACTATAAATTTTATTATATTTTTAATTCATGCCTATTTAATTTTTTATTAATAAAATAATTTATTTATTTAATTATTTTGTATTATGAATAATTTTAAATAAGCTTTTAATGTATTCTAAAATATATAATATTTTTAAATGAAACATCAAAAAATTTTGTCACGTTTTTTTCTATAAAAAAAGTAATTTTTGGAACCTGAATATTTTAGATATTTTTTAAAAAAATATATTATATTTTAAAATATTTTAAAATTAAATTTTAGATTAAAAAATGTATATTTAAGATTAATAAATATCCTGAGTACATTTTTTTTTCATCAATTAACTTATTTATTTAAAAGAAAAAATAAAATATATAATACAACTTTTTAAAATATATACATTTAGAAGAAATGTAAAAGCCTTGGATCTACTTCCTTAAGACTATTCTATACTTTTTTTTTTTTTTTTACACAATTTTAATATATACACTCTATATTTTCAATTTGTTTTATTTCTTTTTTAAACTATATACACACACACGTTATAATTCATTTGTTAATAATTATAATATTAGCATTAATAATTATAGTAAAAAAATTTATATATACACTGTATTAAATATATAAATGGTAGGTAAATGGTAGGAATGATCATTCATTTGCTAGTCATAATATAATATTAATAATTATGGTAAAAAGTTTTTACAGCAAATCATATATATATATATATATATATATATATATATATAAAAGAGTGAGGTTGTTGTATTATTTAAGTTATTTAAAGATTGTAATAATAAACTAATAATAATTTAATTTTAAATTTATAAAATATATACGTCAAAAATTATAAAATTAAAGAAAATTTTGTAACATTTTTATAAGCTAATATAATTGAATCATTAATTTTTTTAAAAAAAAAAACTTTTATCAGATTAAATAATTATAATAACATTTCTTTTACGTAATCAAAGAAAATATGAAAATTTGAAAATATAACTGTGTTATATGATTGATTGATCATAAATCTGACTAAGAAAGGTATATTCATTTTATAAGAAAAATAAACAATATATTTTAATCATCTCAAATATTAACAAAAAAATTTTAAAAGAGAAATAATAATTCAATAAAATTTTATTACGAACATTAATTTTTAATTAAAATCTAATTATCAAGTAAGCCCTCTAACACCTGTTTATTAGAATATTAAATAAAATTATTAATTAACATATATTCAATAAACTTAGAAAAATTAATCAACGACCAATACATGATGTACATTCTAAATAAATATAACCATATAGGCAGTCGAAACTACATTTGATCTTATATATATATATATATATATATAAATAATTTGTGAGTTTAGTATCAAATAAATTTATTTTTAGTTGACAAATTTAGTTAAAAATATAAAAAATAAATGGTTTTTATTAATTTTTTTAATTAAATAAAAGGGTAAAAATGTCATTATAAGTAAGAAAAAAGCACTATTTAAAACATATCTTAATGTAAAATTAAAAAACAAAAAATCTATTTAAAAAATTTAAAATATCAAGTCATTTCTTTTTCTTTGATAAAAAGACCTTCTTCTACGTCCTTCTCTTCTCTAGAGATAAAAAGACATTCTTCTCCGATTATAGCTACAATATCTGTATCGTTTTCCTTGTTGACGTTTTTGAAGAAATGAAAAAGAAATAAAAGAAAATAACAAAAACAGAAAAAGACAAGTAAATGAAAGAAAAATAAGAAGCATAAAAAATGATGGTTAAAGAAATAAAAGAAACAAAACAAAAAAAGAAAGATATGAGAAAATTTAAAATTTAAATAATGGAAAAAAGAGAAAGAATATAATGGTGATATTAAAATTTTGGTAAATGTTCCAATATTGAAACTTCATTTTACAAATGAAAGTTATTCAGGAAGACGATGATGACATACGAGTTCAAGTGACTATTAATAAAATTTATCAATTTTAAATTATAAAAAAAAATAGGAATTCAAAATAAGTTATGATTCATGAATCAATTTTTCATAATAATTTTTTTATAGAAAGTTAGTGTTTCTAAAATTCATATTAAAATTCTCATGAGTACAGCTGATTCTTCCAAAATAATTGGAAAAAGAACTCAAATTTCTTTTTCTATTTTTCAAACATAATCAAGAGACAGAAAAAGATAGAGATCCTTCAAAATAAAAAATAAATTTTGATAGATAAATAACTTTTAATTTCACTTTTTTAATTAAATTTTTATTTTTTAATTTTATATATGAGGTTATGTTTGTCTTTTGCTTAAATATATATATATATTTTTTTAATTTCACTTTTTTAATTAAATTTTTATTTTTTAATTTTATATATGAGGTTATGTTGTTTTTTGCTTAAATATATATATATTTTTTCTAATTTTTAAATATAATGACATTTTATTTTTTTTAATTAATTAAATAATAAAAATCGTTAACTTTTAAAATTTTTAATAGAATCTATACACAAATTTTATTTTTTAAAAAAAAAAAAAATTTAAACTTTAAAAGTTAAAAAATATATTTAAAATTTAACTTATAAAAAAAAAAAATTTTGTTCGAGAACTCTCAATTCTATATATATATATATATATATATATATATATGTATAAGAAAAAGGCAGCCAACATTTGATTGGAAATTAACCACCACCACCCCGCTCGTCCTATTTTGTTTTTTATCCACTTCTTAATCCCTTAATCTGAGAATCCTATTCTTATCGCTCCAACGGCTGATTTTTTTTTATCAGTACACATTAGATGTAGATTTGAAATCAGATTTATTTTACACAAGTATATGTACATTTGACATATGTAATTGAGTCCTAGGACAAGGTCCAGCTATGATATATCAAGCAACTGCCATGTATGGATTGAAAGATCTGCTGTACATGCCTGACCAATGATCCCAATGCAAACTCAAGATATATATGCCTTGATCACCTCCGTGTAATTGAAGACAGAACTTGTTCTTGGGCATGTAATAATACCATTGTTTTTCTTTGCCATTTCCTCAAGGGCCTGCAATGGACACAGAAATTATATATCAACGTATACCCAAGGAAAAAAAAGAAAAAAATGGATCATAAAGAATAACCCACCTTAGTGCTGTAGACATAGCCATTTGGCAAAACCAGTGGGGGATTCTCGGTATCCATCAGTTCTTTGGTAATATAGCAAACAAGTTTCGAGTGATGTTGCTTTGAATATGGAAGTGGTAAAGCCAATTTACGGAAGCTCTCTTGTGAGAGAGGATCTTCTTTAGTGCAATCATCTTCATAACAGAATCTAAATAAGGTCAAGGGAAGAGCACAGATTTGAAAAATGTGCCACAAAACCTATGATACGATTATCAACTTGAATATATATATATATATATAAAAGAAAAAAAGTAAAGAAAGAGAATCAAATAGATGACTACTAACATTAGAATATACTGAGCACACAGGTAAGAAAAGGATACGGTGTTTTTAGTGCAGACAAGCCTGCTTGCAAAAAAATGTTTAGTAAAGGCTCAAGAGTCATGCCATACAATCTACAGAATTCCTGCTTAAATTGGTCAACAAGGTAGTCCCATTGCTTTGATTCAAATAAAACCTGTCAAGAAAAAAATAACTAACATAACGATCTACACTACAATAGTGATAATTCTTTTCTACAAGAGATGCAAGCGCCTCACAGCATTTTACATTTAATATTAATCGTCACCAAAGATGGAAAGCAAAGCCACAGATATGGTAGATGCATAAAAAAATACCAACTATCCCCACTCACACACCTCTTTTTCTACAATTACACTTTTATTTTGCTTCTTACAGGAAGTCTAGCTTATAGTTGTTACTACACATAATGACATAATTATTCCCATACCTCATTGCTTTCTCCTTTATTTGTTTTTCCCCCTTGCTCAACTTTTGTTACCCATTTATACATTCCTTTCTATTCTACCCATCATTATTTATTGATGGAAATGATACCGCATAGGATTAGTTGCTATAACTAAAACCTCACAAATCAGTAGACTGCTAAACATTTCAATGAATCTCTGAGCTGGATCAAACCAGAGAAAAGACAAGCATAAATAAAAGAGCCCCAACATGCATAACCTATCTTCATTTTTCATGACAAAAGTTCCTTGTACAGCTGGACAGAGCATGAGATGGTTGGGATTTACACCCTCAACCACAACAACCCCTCCCCACTTCTTTTCCTAACCCCAAAGAAAACAGATAAATCAAACAGGAGTATGCAAAAAAGATGCAGGTTCAGGACAGAATCCACCTTGTATGTTGGACACTCAGTATTACTCTTGAAAGCTAGTGTGGCCATAACCCGCTGCAATTCTTTCAAATGCGTAGCTCCCCATGGTGCCAGATACCTCTTGGCATACTCAATTGCACGCATATTGTTTTCAGATCTAACCAACTCTATGAATTCTTGCAGTCTCAACTGAAATTCAAATTTGCTCTGCCATCAAAAGAAGCAAGATGCTCTAATTATATTACGAAAACTAATTCAATCAGAGGTTAGTACATCTTCTAGAAAAGGAGGACAAGAAGTAAGTCCGTGAAGTGATTAATTAAAAAACTATATCATGTTATGCACATTTCAACAATAGCATTGCAGGTGTTGAAAGTATAAAACTTTCAAATAACACACAAAAAAATATATATTTAAGAATCCCACGAGGAGCTATTGGAGAAGCAAAAAGCAATTATGAACAATAATAAAATAATCCCATTATTGTATCCATCTTGTTAGGTTAGTAAACCAGATTGCTAAAAAGATGTTTTTCCACATTGCAGGTGAATACCAGACCTATCATTACATGTATATGTAATATGCCACATGCATAGAAATTAAGCTTCAGAGCACTCAAAATATATGGCAAACCTAAACACACTAAATTTTTGTGTAATTCTTCCATCATAACCATAGTGACACAAAAGGCGCAAGGATATCCAATTCAACAAAAACAGACATTTGGCATAGGTTTAAGATGAATTTTATTGCTCCAATAAAATGTAATCAAATTATTCTCAAGACAATACAATAGTAAAGTAATTATTGTGCACCTACAAAACTTTTTTTTTTTATTAAACACATCTTAAACAACATAATATTCATTTTCAAAAAAATATTAATTCACTTTTATTAAAATGAGTTTTACTCAATAAATAAATAAATAAATAAATAAAAACTGCTATTTGCATAAAGAAAACTTCCATCAAATATAGCCTAAAAGGTACCTTAGACTTCTTTAGCCTGGACTTATTATCAGAACACCAAGCAAGAGCAGGGGCAACCTCCTTATTTTGAAGAGCTTCAATAACCTTTTTTGCTTCATAAAATACCTCAATATCAACGAGATCCTGTAATATCAAGGAGCAGTAATATTAATGAACAGTTAACTCAAAATCCAGAAAAGAAGATGCAACAACAAACATTCATTACAATGATGAGATACATAATTTGTGTGCCCATCTCAACAATAACTGTTTAAAAATAGATACAGACACTATAAGATAAGTGAAAGTAACTCAGGTTAAATGTGTTTATTCAGTTATACCAAACCACTAATGTGCCAGATCCAAAGATCTCTAAGATTCAAAAAGGAAAAAAAAATACCAATGGCTTCATAAAAATTTTCACTTAAAAAAATAAAATAAAAATCTACTTCCATTTCAAGTGAAAAAAGCGACAGAACCAAGATAACAGAAGCAACTAAGCACAAAAATGCAATGGAATGCTCCAAAAGTTACCTGAATATTGCTGTCTTGTGCAAGCTTAATCGCAGTGTCATAGTAAGACATCCTCAACATGTAGTCTACCAGTATTCTCTTCAAGCGAGTACTGTTCCAATCTGACATATTCTCTGTACCTGCAGATTCCAGATGATTCAATCTTGCTCGGCATCTTTGGGCTTGCAAATTCTCAGTTCTACTGCCCTCTTCCAACTGATTATCCAAAGCAAGAAATGATCATTTCAAGTGTGCGCGTGTATATATATATATATCCACAATCTAACCATTTTAATCCATCACTTATTCATTACTAACCACTTATCAAAAGATATTCCTCACAGTCCCAAAAATCTGATTAGAAGTGTCAATCCAATTATGAATTATAAATTTCTATCCATTCAATTTCAATGGATTATGAAATAAATTCAGAGTCGAAACTGAAAATGTTACTCTTGTTTGGTGACCAGACACAGATAAATGAATATTTACAGAATACGAAATTTGACATGTCCTTCATTTTTAATTTCATTGAAGTCTTCCATCCTATAATCCAGATGTTTCTAAAATTCCTAGGCTCTTTGACTTCCCTACATTCTCTAAACAAAGAACAATAATCCACTTACCTTCCTCTTGAGTCCTTGTAACCTAGAAACAAGTGAACTAAGTTGCTGAACGGCGTCATGATGGGAGAGGTCGGCAGAGTCGGCAGCAGCGGCAACCCCAGAAATAACGGAAGAGACTTCCTTCTCAACTATACGGTGGTTAGCGCGGATCGTTTTCTTAAAGTGCTCGAACGGAACTCGAAGGAACTGATGCTCCAGTTTTAAAGACTCGGCCAATTGGCTCAGTTTAGACGACGGAGCGGGGGCGGACACAGCTGCCGTCGCGGCTGAGGTATTTGATGTCGCTGTCGAAGATACAGTAGTAGAAAATGGCGGTGAGTTTCCATTTGGAAGCGCGTCCGTTTCCATTTCCATCTTTTTTCAGGCGGATTGAGATCGGAGATGGTAGAGACCAGAGAGAACTGGAGAATAAGGGAAGTGGTGGTAGATTTGCAAATGGAGCAAGGTTCAATTCTCCTTCTTACTTTATAAACGGAATTTTCACTTTCAGTCCCTAACCTTTCCGTTTGATCCACAATTAGGCCTTTTTTTCTGTTCATGGTTTATAATCCACATAAAGTTGGACTTTCTACCAATCCAATCCAGTAAGACTTTCAGCTCCTATTATTTTGGGCCTTTGGCCCAATCCAATTCACACATTTTGTACTTCCCGTGCAATACGCAGCAGCCAATTTTAAAGCATTTTAACTTGTTTGATAGAAAAGCGGGAATCATGATAACAGAATCCTTCACCCTGGAAAATAAAGACAACAAGTGGAAAAAGGGGGTTTAATTCATGAAATTAATTGATGTCTGGTATATGTAAAAATATCCCCCCAAGTTCTATGTACAAATATACTCTCACATCATAAAATATCTCAAACAATTCACATACAACATACCACCATATCTAATTAAATATTATCAAAACATAAAATATTTAAAAAACTATAACATAAAAAGCTCACATTTTGTAGGCAATAATATATAAATACCTCTCTAATATGAGAGAAAGGAGAGAACAAAATACACACATCAAAAACCTAGAGAGAAAACTAGAGAGATAGAATACACCAAGAACAACGTAATATCTACATATTACGAATAACGAAGTATTGTCAAGAAAGATATATATTAGGAGAAATAAAAAAAAGAGAATTGGAGTAGTAGACTCAGCCAACATCAATGTCAAACATCATTATGTGTAATAAAAGATGAGCAGCCAAGAATTGCTTTATACCATGCGTTTTCTATTTTGTATAAAATATATAAAAAAGCTTCCATGATAAATAAAATGTGTGATTAAATAAAAGACTTTACATTTTTTTTATATAAAAATATTGTCAAATATAATTGGAGAAAGCAAAAAAAAAAAAAAAAAAAAAAAGTCCGCTCCACCAATAATGCATAGAAAGGTGTGAGAGAGTACACATAACGTTTCTTTCGTATCAATAATTTTTTTCTCCCTTACATAATTTAACTTCAATTCCTTTGTAATTCCACCTGCTGTAATTATGGATGCATTCTCACAACATAAAATTTATGATTCCAAATAATGACCACTTAATTGATGCTTAAGAAATCAATTATTTTTAAATTTATAAATAAATATATACATATATATATATATATATATATGAATTAAAATTCCAGTATTACAATTTAAAATATGGTGGACCAATATACTTTGGTTTGGACACAATTAGCCAGTCATTTCAATTTTTTAAATCCATGCATTTAAAGCCAAATAAATAAAGCAGTTATCTTTCTAGTTGTGGCACTCTTCTTTCCCTTTTTTATATATTTGAATTTTTATTCGTATTTTATAATAATTGATAATAATTTTATTTATAATTTTTAAAAATTATAGGTTAGAAAATAGAAATATTTTAAATTGTTTTAAAAATATGAAATTAAATATTTGACAAAACAATATTTATTTTGGAAAATTGAAGGATCTAATGTACATTACAAAACAAATTAAGGGACTAAAGTTGTCAATTTATCTTTTAAAAGATTTTATGATTGGATACCCTAATTATTAAGGTTTCTTCAGATGATTTTATATATTGAAAATTTTTGGTCATTTTGATCTAAATTAGATCATATTTGGTCAATTAAAAATAAATAAATGATGAATTTATTTGAAATTAAATATTTAAGATTAAAATGGAAAAATGTAAATAGTTTAAAAATTATTATATTATTATTTGTGATAATTTTAAGATCCAAAGGACAAAATTAATTCGATACATTTTAGAAAGGCCTGCTCTTGACAGCTAAGCCATCCATGGAATGCCAAGGTGGCAACACCCAATCACAAAATTTCATTTTTTTTTTCAAAATAAAATCCAGAGTAATTAACAACAATTAAGTCCTCATAAATTGTTCTTTTTGCAAAACAGCTCCTTAAACAACTGATTTTATCTTTTCTCAAATCCCAACCGTAAAGGTGTATCCTTACAATTATAATTTTAAATTATATATATATTTTAAAAATAATATTAAAAATGTAACAATTTAAAATTTACCTTCTTTTCAAAAAAAAAAAAAAATATTATTAATAAAAACTTATTTTTTTATTTTCTCCTTTATCAGACGGACTGGAAAGGCTAAAATAATTATTAAAGGACATATATTTTTAGGAATACAAAAATAATTCAAGAAGTAATTTTTTTTAAAAAAATTTCCATATTTTTTCCTACCCCACCTAATAAAATAAAATAAAAAAGGAAAAAAAGGAAAAAAGGAAAAAAGGAAAAAAAAAAAACGCTCCTCTATTTCTTCTTCTTCCACCTCCGCCCCACAACGCGGCATCAAAGGTATTTTCAAAAAATATTTTGGTCACTTGGTCGAAAATACCCTTTAAATTTTCTGTTATTGTTTTCTTCTTTATACACTGGAGTGGAACCAATCCTTCTTTCCTTCATTCAATCAAGAAGAACTCTTTTACAAATCAAACGCCTTTGTTTTTTTTTTCTCTCTCCCAAATTAATTTCAGAAACTTCGTAAATTCTCGCGCAAAGATCTTCTTTTCATTCGCCGGCTATTACTCTGTCAACTCTTTGATTGCGTAAACTTTCTCCTGCTCTTTTCCCATTTAAGTACTTGTTTTTTTATGGGTAAATTTATTGATTAATTGTTCTTTTTTTGTATAAAAAAAATGTGTTTTTTGGCTTACTGGATTATTCCCTAATTATTGGGGATTAAATGAATTGGAAGGTTTTGATTTTCTTGTTTGAATTTTGAAGTGATTGCTGCCTGATTGGCAGTTTTAGTAATTATTGACTTGGGATTTTATGAAGATTGTTTTTGCCCTTTTATTTATATTTATATATATATATATATATTCAAGGAAGATTTTTAATAGGTAGCTGATGATTTTTAGTTAAATTTGTGTTCTTCTTGTGCTGTGCTATGCTGGCCTTTCTGGGTTTTCGTTTTTAAATACAATAATTGCTCTCTCTAACGGCTCATTTTCATTGCTTGAAGGTACAAAACTACTTTCTTTTTTTTTCTTTCCCACTCTTTCTCTGCTACAAAGCAGTTTTTTTGAATCTTGAATTTGTTTCTTCTACTTCTTGCATCTATTGGAATGACTAAAACGACTCTGTTTTAGTGAGAGAGGGAAACAGGGAGGAAAAGATTCAACTGAAGGTCTTATCTTTTCTGCTATTCTTAGAGAATTTCGAGTTTATATGGTTTCAGATTTTCTTTAAATTTGTGGGATTGAGTGGGTTTCCCTTTGACTAAATTCTTCAGTTCTTCTTCTCTCTAGTTGTTAATTTGTTTTCTTTATTTCTCCTTCATTAAGGGCCTTCAACTTTTTCCTTTTCCTGCTCTTTGTTTATTGGTAGAGAAAAAAATTAAAAACTACCTTTTAAGCAGACTAGTATTGTAGTAAATTTAGGGTTTTTGAGCTACAAGAGGATAAGGGTAGGTTGGTCTTTTAAGAAATCAGCTTTCATGGTAATCAGAGCTTCTGACACTAATGCTTTTCTAATCATGAGTCAGAAAACACATCGAGTGATTCTTTCATGCATGGTTTTATAATCTCTGTTTATCTTACTTTCTTGGATCTCTGGTGCATATATTTAACAAAGTTGTGAATAAAAAAATACCAACTTGAATCATTTTACTTATGAATATTTAAATTTTACATATGCTTGCTGTGAATGCTCACTTGAAACTCCATTTTTATAATCAGTAAACATTTCTTCTCCTCCAGTTGGATATCAGAAGCTTTCCATGACAGATACTGGACATAGAGTATAAGAAACTGGTAGACACAGAGAAATGAAGAAGTTCTTCTTTTTCAGATCATCTTCATCTAACAATCAGGTCTCACCACCATCTAGTGACAAGCAAGTCTATTGGGAGAGACAATCTGATTGCAATGAGAAGTCAAGAATCAAGAAAAGAGCTGTTGAAAACCCCCCTTCCCTTAGAAGGAGTCTCTCATCCTCTTCTGCAGCCATCTTTGATGGTGGAATTGATCGAAGGAATCAAAGTGGATCTCCATGTAGTGCTAGTAATGGTTCCTTTAGGCAAATGGGCCACCATACATCTCGGTAAGTACTCTGTTTATTACTATTGGTTGGAAGCTCTTTCATTCTTTTCAAGAATTATGCTCACTTCTTTTTATGATAAGATCAATTCCTTGATGAGATTATTCAATTTACTGGACTTGTGCTCTGTGCCAGGACTCGTGCTCTCACTCCTGAGAGACAACATGGATCGAAAATCTTTGAACCATCTGCTTTTGAAGATGCACGGAGAATTGAGAAGCCTGATAATTTACATTATGATTCATTGGAGTGCTCTTCTTTCTCCTCCAGCAATGGAGTTCTTGACCGCTATATAGATGGTGAACAACAGGAGAAGAGTCCACGGAAGAGTAAAATTCATGTGAGAAATCAGAGTGACGTTGCTAATGGCGCCAGAAAGCCGCCTCTAGTTTTTCAGTATAGCCATCCTGCTTCTCCAACCAAGGGTAGGAAGCAGAAACCGAAGTCTCAGTCATTCAGGGAAACTAATAACAAACAACTTCATTTTTCATCTAGAGATTGGATGGAGAATGGATTTGGGAATGAATCTCCTCGAAAAATTGCTAAACATGTGATAGAGAGACTCTCCCAATCAAGGAGTTTGCCTCAAAAAGGTATAAGAGAAGTAGAATCTGATATTCCAATTACAGTTGAAGATATTTACAATGGAGCCTTAAGCAGTCCAAGTGGAAGTTCTGATGTTCTTTCTCAAAAGAACTGTGCACTTGATGATGAAGGTTCTGGTAGATATCACTTTGAACAAACTTCAGAATTTGCAGGAAGAGACTGTTTTGTTTCTGATACCCCCACATTTGTGAATGAAACTCAACTTAAACAGGGTATGGATTTGGAATTATTTCACAAGTTTAAGGAAGCAGAGAGGAGGGCCCTGCTTTTTTCAGAAGAGCTTGAGCAAGGAAGTTCTCTTCAGGACAGTGGGTTAAGTCTACCAGCACTCTTGCAGACAGTTACAGGTTTGAATGAGGAGAGGGTAGATATGGCTTATGAGGTTTCGTCTATCTTGAAGGATTGGATTGCCGATAGAGCTTCTATGAAGGAAGAACTAAGTCTAGCTAGAGAAGAACTAGACACGAGAACTCGGAGACTGGAGAAGGAAAAGAATGATTTGCAGTCTGCACTGGAAAGGGAATTGGACAGAAGATCAGGTGAGTGGTCCCTTAAGGTCAAAAAATACCAGGTGGAAGAACATAGACTTCGGGAGAGGGTCAGGGAACTAGCAGAACAGAATGTTTCCCTGCAGAGGGAAGTCTCTTCTTTTGGTGAAAGAGAAGCAGATGTTAAAAGTAAGGTGACACATTCTGAACAACAACTTGAAGGCATGACCAAAAGAATGCAGGAAGCTAAGGAAGAGAACCAAAATCTGCAGCAAAGTTTGTCTGAGCTCACAGAGAAATATAAAGGATTAGAAGAAGAAAGAGAATGCATGAGGAGAAACTATGAGGACAAGGTAAAAGAGTGCAAGGACTTGCACAGATCAATTACAAGATTACAGAGGACTTACAGTGAGCAGGAGAAAACAATTGAGGGGTTGCGAGGACTTTGTGAGGAAATCCAGGACAAATCTTCTAAGGAAAATGTTAATAACAATGTAGGTAAATTGCGAATGGAACAGTTACGCCTGACCGGACTGGAGCATGCATTGAGGAAGGAGGTGGACTCATATAGGCTTGAAGTTGACTCTCTTCGTCATGAAAATATTAACCTATTGCATCGTCTAAAAGACGCTGGAAAAGAGGGAGGATTTTCAACATTCAAGGTAGATCAGGAATTGTGGAACCGTATATTCTGCTTGCAGAACCAAGGACTTTCTGTTCTCTCAGAAAGTGCTCAGCTTTGTAATAAGTTACTGGAATACATAAAAAAGAATGCCAGCTTCAGTGCAAAGGGTGCCGAAACCAGGGGTTTGTCCAGCCAATTCGTTGTTGAATGTGAAGTAAAGGTCCAAGGTTTCAACCGAGGAATAGAGAGCATAACAAAGAGTTTGTCAGTTGTGTCCAGTGTGTTGCAGGAAAAGTCTCATTCGGTCAAGATTGATTCTGAACGTCCCATTCTGGGCATAGAATCTTCCAACTTGAGCAATCAGAAATCTGAGGTAATTTCATTTGGACATCTCTTTTCAATCAAGCACATTTTCTTTCCACTAATATTTTACTTACTATCACAGGATATGTTGCAATCAGAGCTCAGAGCAGAAACTTTATTGACAACTCTGTTGAGGGAAAAACTTTATTCCAAAGAGTTGGATCTTGAGCAACTTCAAGCTGAACTAGCAGCTGCTATTAGAGGAACTGATATTCTCAAATCTGAAGTGCAAAATGCTTTGGATACCATTTCTTGTTTGACTCATAAGATGAAAGATCTTGAACTTCAGGTATGTGCAATCTAATCATTCATCTGAAAATGCAGGAATTTTGGGGGGGTTTTCATAATTCCTTTCTGACTATTGTTTATTGTCAAATATGATTCTTTTTTTAGTATGGGATTCTGAATTAGTTACATGGTCTGGTCAGTGTTCATTACTGAATTTACTGTTGTTATTCTGTCTTAACAATGTTTGTTGTAACCTAATGAAAAGGCAACTTCTTGATCTTTTTGTAGTTAGATCAGATTATTTTCGACAATATCTTAGTTTCAACTTGTTCTTCTGTGTTGGATTTTGGATTTTTAAGGGTTAAAAACTCTGTTAATCTTCAACCATTTGACTTCATTTTTGCTAGGTGATCAAGAAAGATGAGAATATCAATCAACTTCAAAATGAACTGCAAGATTGTACAAAGGAATTGACTATTGTTAGGGGCATACTACCAAAAGTGTCTGAAGAGAGAGACATGATGTGGGGTGAAGTAAAGCAATATAGTGAGAGGAACATGCTGCTGACTTGTGAGCTTAATGGTTTAAAGAAGAAGATAGAAGCACTTGACGAAGATATACTCCTAAAAGAAGGTCAAATCACTATCTTGAAAGATGCTCTTGGCAAACCTTTTGACCTGCTTGCTCCAGATTCAGCTGATCAATTTCTAGTAAAGTGATACACAATACATATATATATATATCTCATCATGAAAACAACTTACTTCAAACTATGGTGCTGTTAATACATACATAAAAAACAAGACTTGGGTTTTTTTCTTTTTCATTCTTTGATTACAAAGAAGTTTTTCTTTAGAGAAAAAGCATAGTTGTGGGTAGTAATCAACCTTATAGTTGATTAATTTTCTTGGTTTAACCTGTTGATATATATATATATATATATATATATATATATATATATATATATATATATATATATGGTAATGTCTTTAATTATTGCACCCTCTATTCTCCTTTCTTTCCTTCAAATGTATCAGCTTAAGATTTTTGGATAAGTTCCTGTCAGCATTGTAGTATTATAGATCTTGCTGTATCATCTTTTCTACCAAAAAGATTCAATTTTTCTTTAATTAAGAACATATATACTATCTTTTCTACCAAAAAGATTCAATTTTTCTTTAATTAAGAACATATATACTATCTTTTCTACCAAAAAGATTCAATTTTTCTTTAATTAAGAACATATATACTATCTTTTCTACCAAAAAGATTTAATTTTTCTTTAATTAAGAACATATATGCTATCTTTTCTACCAAAAAGATTCAATTTTTCTTTAATTAAGAACATATATACTGTCAAAACCTGGGCCAACCATTTTGGCAGTGTATACAGGAAGAGCACTTTTTATTGTTATTACATCAAAACCTCGTAATCATCAACTAAAAACTAATGTTGAGAGTCAAAACGTGCTAAATTTGGCAAGTGTGGAAAAACTAATGGATTTGGTAGTAGAAAAATTCCTACAGTCATTTATTTCTTCATTTGTTTATGCCACAAAACTTGCTCATCAATCTTGCTCAGATTCTCATCATTTAATCTCTTCCATGTCCTGATTTTTTCTACACCTGTCCATGTCTTCTCTTCTTTCCCAAGTTCTGCCAATATAATCCTTGCCCTTCTATGCCACCCCGCCTTTCCATAACCATGATATCCAATCCCACCACCATAACAAAACCACAGGCCATTGAGTTTCCCACAGAAGTCATTGGTGTGATCATGACCTATAAATACAGCTTTCACATCTTCCATAGAAGTAAGAGTCTGCAAAACTCCAGATTCCACGGATGAGCAGGCGACGTACTCCCTGTATGTCCCGACAATCTCCTCAATAGGTCCTCGATGAATTTCTGGAATCGGAATATGGAAGAACACTAGAGCAGATGGAGTTGTTGTCCGTGTCCAGGTCGAAGAATCATCATCATCATCATCAACCTGTTCTTATTCCTGTTAGTGTGTGGCCTGCAAAATGGTAATAATCTAAATTGGCAAAAACTTTCCATATATGTCAGAAATGCCAATCATTCCACAACTAAACTAAGACAAATAACTTCCGAAAACATAAAGAATGACACGTTATATGTTGCAGTGAACTGGTACAATACCTTGTGTTCCTTAGAAATGGCACGAAGCCAATTTAGTTGAGATTCTTTGATCCAATCATAAGTTCGTAAACCATTTACAGTAGCGCGGTCTCCAGAATCGAGAAAGTAGAGGTTGAGGACACTGGTATTAGCTAAAGAAGAACTTGGAGCACCCCATACTCGCAGGTCATAATTTCCAAATCCATCGATATCCATCTGCATATCTTGGTTATTTTTATCTTTTGTGGTATGAACTGAAGGATAGGTCTGTGATAAGGAATAATCCATGAGGGAGATGAAAGACATCAATTCTTCGCGATTCAAAGTGGATTCTTGGTCATGATTCCCCAGCACAGCAGCCCAAGGAAGTCCTGATTCCAAAACAGGACTAAATGCTCCAAGCAAAGATTCTGCAGCATCAGTTGCACTTGTCCCAAAAATATTATCTCCTACACATCAAATATTATACAGAATGATAACACAATATTATCAAGAATCAGTTTGTGTTCTGACTTCACCATATTAGTTTTTAGTAATTCATCATAATTTGAGTATCAATTCACAACCTTGAGGACAAATCTAATGTCCCAAGGGAAGAAGATGCAGTAGGTTCCAAATAAACGGAAATGGAGAAGACAGAGAAGGGATACAATGAAGGGAAAGGGAGTGCAGTGGCAACAGAGAAAAGGAATAAAGATGAAAGGACAGGACAAAACAGTCGTTGGAAAAACAAAAGTGGATTAGAGCCTAAATAGATAACATAATTATATACTTGTACGTATACTATATATAGTGCATCCTAGCGTACGAACAAAGACTACCCTTGTTGAATTCCCTTTAATTGACAAGTTATGTCCTCATTTACCAACCACAAACTATATGAATGGAATCATTCACTTATAAGTGACTTACTTTATAATTAGATAGTTTAAACGGATATCAAGAAGTAACAAACAATTTATCAGTAACTATGAATGGAATGATTAAGTAACTAGTCATACAAAACGAATCGTTCACCTAATGACTAACTTTACAATTGGATAGTTTAAACTGATAGCAAGGAGTAACAAACAATTTAGGTTTGTGGGTCGTAAATTCTCAACTTATATGATAGTTTAAAGTTAAACTCATGCGAAGGCGTAATAAGTTGTCTAGCTCATGCAAAAATGGAGCATTTAGTCTAATAATCAGTATAACTTTGAAATTGTTTAAACTCTCACACAAACTACCTAACATATTCAAATCAAGATCAAACATTTCTAATCATAAGTAGCCAAGGGGCTCAATGTCATTGTTTCAAACTTGGAGAGGTTAAAGATTGGAAAAAGAGAAAACGGAGACCATCCGAAAGAAGGAGAATTGGAAACTATATACATGGCCAATCAAGCATTTTGAATGAAGGATATCAATGATTTGATTTTCTAGTAGAGAAGGTAAAGCAAAAGAAGAGGGAGAAAAACCACTACATGCTTATATCACTAGTTTTTGGTATATTTGATTTTGTGAAAGTAAGGCATATAAGGAGTGGAGCAAACAAGAAAAAATGGACAACATTGCATTAGAGAACACGTAATTATAGTTTTCCTCATAAGGTGATCAAACTAACAATTACCCTGTAAATTTTTAAACTAAATGGACTTGGAAATAGCTTTTTTCACTGTATTTTAACTTCATAGCATCTTGTTCTTGACTGACTTCATCTAAAAATTGTAAACAAAACAAGTTCTCCCATTAAAGTGCAGAAAGAGTAATCGTTCTTTTACATGAAACATATTCTTCTAATGGAGGAGAAACAAAGAAATGCCTGCTACAAGAAAGAAAGTAGTGTCCAGAACAAGTACAAGAAAGTAGCTTTTAGGGAGCAAAAATAGAGAGATTTTGGAACTAAAAATAACTTCACCCATAAATTTGGAAGCATATTTAACATGTCTACCACCTGCTGGATAATCCACTTCTTTGTAGTTTTTTCCAAGAAAAACAAGAATTCTCAAATTCAAACAGTTTCTTCCCTGTATACCCAATTTAACACATGCAAACACAATATAAATTCAAGAAAGGAAATTACACAACTAATAAGACATTAAAAAAACACACACACACACACACTGACCTGTGAAAGCAACAAAATCAGGCTTTTCAACCTCAATAAGTCTCCTGAGAAATTGCGTGGTATTGAGATCTGAACATTGCTCAAACTCAGACTCCAATACATCCCTGCATCGAGTCAACAATCCATTCCCATAATGCATATCAGCCACCTAAAGAATCCAAACCCCATTTCAAAAAAAAAAAAGAAATCTTTTCCTTTTAAAGAAAAAAAGGGGAACATTTTAGACATTATTTCCCAACACTCCAAGGAAATTGGAAAAGCTTAAAAAGGAAAAAAAAAAAAGTTCTTTCTTTTTTGGTTTTTTTTTTTGTTTGAGCAAGAGGAATGACCTGAAGGATCTTGAAAGTGCCATCATAGTTGAAACGTAAAGGGAGCAGAGGCTGTTTCTTAAGCCTAACGGGCTGATGATTAAGTGTAAAACTCTGAGAAATTACAAGAATGTGAAGCAAATGAAGAAAAAGAATGATCAAAGTTAAAAACATGAAAGAATAGATCCATATTCTTTGGGAATCCATATCTTCTCAAAAGATCAACAACTTCTCTGCAGCTGATTTTCAATCTCTCGTGAAGTCAAGAACCACTGTGCTTGTTTTTACGATGTTCTTCTTTCTCTCTCTTTTCTTCCCTGATGATATATATATATATATATATAATATTTTATGTCAATTTATCAAAATGATAATAATGCTAGACTCAGTAACTAACCAGAGATGAAGGTAGTTTACTTAATTTAATTCTTTATTAAACATTCAAATTTAAAATTTTTCTTCCTTAATCTAGCTTTTGGATAATACGACGAAACTTCCTCGTTATAGTCAAATGTCTAATTTGTGGTGGGTTAAATTATTTTGACTTCCTAAATTTAGTTTAGAAAATGTAGAAAAAATTATTTCAAAGATCATGTACCTTCAATGTTTTAAGGAGATGAGACTGAAAGACGATCATCTCAAAGCCAGCAAAATGGTTCTCGGAGGGTTTACCACCCATAAAATACGAGTCAAGGGGACAGTCAAGATGCAGGTATGGAGAAAATGTACGAACGGAAGAAATCAAATTTTATGTAGTAGATCTGAACTCCCCTTACAACGCAATATTGGAGACTCCTTTTCATGCGGCTTTCGATCTCGTAATATCGACATCCCATCAGCAAGTAAAATTCAATACCTTGCTAGGTGTGGGCTTCATCAAGAGTAGTCCCCGAAACCTGTTATGACAGATTATGAAAATAAAGAGGAAGAGAGAAGAGTTGATCGAAATTGATTCCATCAACTCCGTAACTGTTAATCATGACCAAAGGATACTTGAAAACCAAATCTACAATCTGGTCATCGAAGCATCACAGGAAAAGGAGTTTGATGAAATAATCATCAACCCGAACTACCCTCAACAACGCACGAAGATCGGCAGAGAGATGCCGAGTCCTCTTCGACAAAATGTCATCGATTTCCTAAAGACTCACCAACAAAGTTTTGCTCGGTGTACAGAAGACATGCCAGACATTGACACCTCGATTGCAGAGCATGTACTAAACATAAGTGCAACATGTCACCTTGTAAAACAGAAGCCCAGGCAGTTTGGAGAGGAAAAAATGCAAGGCATGAAAGAGGAGGTTGAAAAGTTGCTGAAGGCAGGATTTATCCGCGAAGCCAAATACCCCACATGGCTAGCCAATGTGGTGATGGTCAAAAGAGCCAACGAAAAGTGGAGAATGTGTGTTGATTACACCGATCTCAATAAGGCGTGTCCTAAAGACTGCTATCGGCTACCTCGAATTGATGCACTTGTAGATTCAACCGCGGGATATAGGTTCCTAAGCTTTATGAACGCCTTTTCCGGTTACCATCAAATCAAAATGAGAGCAAACGACCAGGTACACACCTCGTTTCGAGCTGTTGGGGCCATATATTGTTATAATGTTATGCTCTTTGGCTTAAAGAATGCAGGAGCCACCTATCAATGGATGATGAATTACATATTTCGAAATCAGATAGGAAGAAATATTGAGGCCTATGTAGACAACATGGTCATCAAGACCAAACGAGGAGTGTCGCACCTGGATGACTTGGAAGAAATATTTGAAAATTTGGCTAAATACAACCTCAAATTAAATCCCACGATGTGTGTCTTCGGGGTGAAGTCTGGAAAATTTCTTGGCTTTATGACATCCGAGAGAGGAATTGAAGCAAATTCAGAGAAATTGGAAGCAATAGCTCGGCTTACGGAGCCTCGATGTGTAAAAGACATCCAACGCTTGAATGGATGTATCGCGGCCTTAGGACGTTTTATCTCTAAGTCATCTGAGAAGCGTTTCCCTTTCTTCAAAGCATTAAAGAATTCAAAGAGCAATTTCAAATGGATCGCGGAGTACAGTAAAGCTTGGAAAGAATTGAAAAATCATCTATCAGAACTCCCCTTTTTCTCTACCTTTCCTTCTCTGATCAAGTCGTGGCATCAGTGTTAATAAAGGAGGAAGAGTCAAAATAATACCCTGTGTACTTCGTGAGTAAAGCTTTGAACGATGCGGAGTCGAGATATTCAAATATCTAAAAGTTGGCATACGCGTTAGTAATTTCTACGCGGAAGCTCAGACCCTACTTCGAATCTCATCCGGTTGTTATTTACACCAATGCACCGCTACGACAGGTCTTCCACAAATTGGATCAGTCCGGAAGAATTCTTTGGTGGTCTATTGAATTATGTGGACAAGACATAACTTTCATTCCCAAGTCGGCCATCAAGGCACAAACTCTAGCCGATTTTTTGGCAGAGGGATCATTCAAAGAAGCAAGCATCGATAGAAGTAAATTAGAAATGGATCCTTGGAAGTTGATGGTAGATGGAGCAGTAAACACTAGCGGAGTGGGGGTTGGAGTAATATTAATTTTTCCGAACCAACAATACACAGAGATGCGAGCTATCAAGTTGGAGTCAAAACTCTCGAATAATCAGACAGAGTACGAGGCATTACTTCTAGGGATGGAGTAGGCTCACAAAGCAAACATAACAGCTTTAAAGATTTATAGTGACTCACAATTGGTGGTGAATCAAGTCCAAGGTACTTACGCAGTACACTCCGAATCTCTTTGGCCATATGTGGATAGAGCTCGACTATGGAAAACGAAGTTCAATCCTTTCAGCTTATCTTTAATTAGCCGGAAGGATAATCAACTAGCAAACAAGTTAGCCAAGATAACCTCAGGAGAAACTTCAAACGATGAAGGCATTCTGATAGAAATCATAACAAAAGTTCCAATAGAGGCTAGCCTAATTCAACCTTTACAGCCCGCATCAGATGATTGGGTAGACGATATGATAAACTTCATCAAAGAGGGATTACTGCCAGACGATCCCACGCGGGCCAGACAGATACGACGACAGTCTGCGAAGTACTTGATCCATGATGACATTCTGTACCGGCATTCGTTCTCCAGGCCATTACTCCAGTGCATACCACCATCCCAAACAAGTGAGCTACTCGCTGAAATGCATGAAGGAGTGTGCGGAGGACACCCAGGAGCTCGTTCGTTGGCTGAAAGAGTAATCAACCAAGGTTATTACTGGCCAACATTATGAGAGGATGCCAAGTCATATGTCAAGGTCGTGACACTTGTTAGATTTTTGGAAGTACACCGTAATTACCATCTATAGAGCAAACTCCAGTAGTAGCGGCTTGGCCGTTCGACATGTGGGGAATATATTTAATGGGAAAATTCCTAAAAACGCGGAATGGTTATGAATACTTGTGGTTGCAGTCAACTACTTTTGAAGATGGATCGAAGTGAAAGCCTTGACAAATCCTACGGAGGAAAATGTTTCCAGATTCTTTCGAGAAAATATTTTATGCCGTTTTGGCATTCCTAGAGTGGTGATTACTGATCACAGAGTTTAGTTTTCATCTAAATTCACCTCAGAATGCAGCCGGTTACATATTAAACATTGAAAATCTTCAGTTGCACATCCTCAAGGAAATGGTCAAGTAGAGGCTGCAAACATGCTGGTGCTTCTTGCTCTATGGAAAAATCTAGATGGAAAATCTAATAGGTGGGCCGATGAGTTGAACCCCGCCCTATGGCCAGTTCAAACTTCGACTAGGGGCCCCACCGGAGAGACAACATATGCACTGATCTATGGTTTTGAAGCAATAGCACTAGCCGAAGTTGCACTTCCCACGGCGAGAGTCTCGATGTACAACGAAGACATCAACAAAGTCAGAAGAAACATGGACTTAGATCTGTTGGAGGAACGAAAGATTGCAAGTCGCCTAAAATCTCAGTTATTCAAAGCAAGAACTAAAAAGGCCCATGACAAAAAAGTGTTCAAAAGACCAATTAAAATTGGAGATTGGGTACTTCGAAAGATTGAAGACACAACAAGACACATAAAGGCAAACAAGTTAACACCAAATTGGGAAGGCCCGAATCTCATCAATGGCGAAGTAAGACCTGGAACATACAGGCTCATGAACAAAGAATGTATTCTTCTCCCAAATCCATGGCACAAGAATCACTTGAAAAGATACTACGTGTAAATCAGGAAAGCATTGGTGGAAATTATCCCCGTAAGTACCAAGTCAACATTGGGAAGATTTTAGTTACGTATTCAGAATAAAAGTACCGAGTTAATCTCGGGAAAAATTAGTTTTTGTTCACAGTTAAGTTAATCTTGAAATAAAAGTACCGAGTTAAGCTTGAGAAAATTTTAACAAAAAAAAGCCATTGAGTTAATCTTAGGGCTTCAAAGTACCAAGTTAAGCTTGAGAAAATTTTAAGTATAAAAGCCATTGAGTTAATCTTAGGGCTTCAAAGTACCGAGTTAAACTTGGGAAAATTTTAAGTATAAAGGCCATTGAGTTAATCTTAGGGTTTCAAAGAACCGAGTTAAGCTTGGGAAAATTTTAAGTATAAAAGCTATTGAGTTAATCTTAGGGATTCAAAGTATCGAGTTAAGCTTGGAAAAATTTTAAGCATAAAAGTTATTGAGTTAATCTTAGGGCTTCAAAGTACCGAGTTAAACTTGGAAAAATTTCAAGTATAAAGGCCATTGAGTTAATCTTAGGGCTTCAAAGTACCGAGTTAAGCTTGAGAAAATTTTAAGTATAAAAGCCATTGAGTTAATCTTAGGGCTTTAGAGTACCGAGTTAAGCTTGGGAAAATTTTAAGTATAAAAGCCATTGAGTTAATCTTAGGGCTTTAGAGTATCGAGTTAAGCTTGGAAAAATTTAAGTATAAAAGCCATTGAGTTAATCTTAGGGCTTCAGAGTACTGAGTTAAACTTGAAAAAATTTTAAGTGTAAAAGCCAATGAGTTAATCGTAGGGCTCCGAAGTACCGAGTTAACCTTGGAAAAGTTACAAGTTCATCTTAAAGTTTCGAAGTATCAAGTTAGAGTTAGAAAATTTTCAGGTTACAACCATCAAGTTAAAAATTAGAAGACAAACAAGTTGATAATTTGAAGTATGCAAAGAAGTAACAAAATATTCATTGAAGTACAAAAATTGTTGTACAAAGGTAAAAAATAAAAAACATATACAAGTTATGGAGCACTCGAGCCGCCGAGCATATCCCAGAAAGTAGGAGTAGACAGGGGTGGAGGAGTCCAGACAAGTCTTCCCCGTTGCTCGTCCCGTTCCCCAAGTGCATCCATCTCTTCAGCGGTGAAAGGAACAAAGTCTGCACCTTGTCTGCAAACTTCATTATCAAAATTAGCTTAAAACTCTCGCAAGAGAATGGATTTGTCCTCGATGTACGAGTGGAGTTTACAAATAATATGAACGCAGCCTTTATCCAAGAAAGATCCAACTTCGCGGCCTATCTCTTCGTTATACTCAACTGAACTCCTGAAGTTGTCAATAATGTTCTTCTTGAATCTATCCGACTTGTAATATTTCAGCTCTTCTTGTGTAGAGATCCGGCTAGCGATAGCTTCATCCCGGGCTGTGTTCAAATTAACGTTGGTGGCCTCCAACTCCGCGATCTTCTCCTCTGCCTTAACCAACTTCTCCCTCAGATCAGCCATCTCGTTTGACATTTGAGATTTTTCTCCCTCGGCTAACTCCAAGCGAGTGGCTTGATCGGCGACTTCAGCTTCAAGGGCTGCCAAACGTGGTTCATTGACAGCCCGCCATTCTTCATTGATCGCAGCTCGCTGATCTGCCTCAAGAGAGCAGGAGTTGACGATAAAAATAATGTAGGAGGAGATCTGCCAAAGAAAACGATGTGTCAAAAAGGCTTTGAAAAGTAAAAGAAAGGATGAAATATATATATTATCTTTCTAAGGATAAACTTACCCAAGCAAGAAGAGCACCGACTCGGTTGGTGGCTTTGTCTACCCACATCCCACTCATAGTCGCTAGGGACTCCACATCTGCAGCCCGGTCAAGGATGGAGCCCTCGAGGAAAGATGCCGCATGCCGATGTGTGAATTGGATGTTGTCTAGAGGAGGGGTCATGTTTGAAATTTCCATAGCTAAGGTCCTCAAGGCCTCCTCCTCAGTTGGCATCTCAAACCCCAGTTGCAGCCATGAAGGTCCGGAGTTCTCCGCAAGTACCTCATCCTCAGCGGCATCAGCAGGAGTTGGGCTCGGTACTGCCTCCCGAACTTCCAAGGACAAATGCTCCTCTGGAGCATCTCCACGGGAGGAAGGAGGAGAGGGGGAGACAAGAATTACCTCGGCGGATGGGCGACGGGGCGAAGTCCTTCTTCTTTGGCGAGGATGAAGCTGCTCTTCTTTGTCCTCCCCACCTTCTGATAGCGTCACCTCGGCCGCCTCAGGATTTGGCTCCCTTCGAGGTCCAGAGGGAGCAGACCGAGGAGTTCTCACCTTGGACTCCCTATCTCTTGGACGTCGGGGGTTCCTACCCCGATGGGATGATGGCCTAGTTGGAGGTGGGCGAGAAGGCGCAACATCACCCGAAGCCCCACGGTCAACGAGCCTTGGAGGAAATTAGGGCATAGAGTCCAGATGCGACTGACGCACATTTCTATTTTCTTCGCGGTTCGTCCAAGCTATGCCAAAGATGGTAGGGCATGTAAAGGGAAATGCTAAGTGTCAGAACAAGGAAACGGCAAGCGAAGTAAAGAAAAAAGGACAAATGCAATTACCCCGAACAGTATGACAATCCCGCGCAGTTGAAGTGCAAAGGTCACATTGAAAAGAAAAAACATCCCTCGGGTGTATAGTTCAATCATGGTTAGAAAACATCCTCTTTTTTTTTTTTTTTTTTTTTTTTGGGTTTGTTTGGACAGAGAAGGAAGGAGTCAAGAGAAAAATAATAATATTATAAGAGAATACACCAATACGGATTTACCCTTTTAAGTTTATGTTATTTACACACATGCCATTATTTATTTTCCCTTCTAATTTTGGATTTTTTTAAAGGAAAAAAAAAGAAAAAAGAAAAGGAAAGAGATTGGAAATAAATGAAGGGAAATGATATAGTTATTGTCTTTGATAAATTAGCATTTAATTTATTGTTGGTACAAAAATATATTAATTGTTGGTAATGAGCTGTCTTTTTTTAAAAAATATATATTTTTAAAATTAATTTAATATCGGGTTTTTTTTGTATTAAGAAAAAGAAAAGAAAGAAAACAATTTGATGGGCCGGGCAAGTATTAATGGGTAAGGCCCAAAATTATTAGTATAGCCCAAGAACAAATTAAATTTCTATAATGGGCTTTTACTTCTTTAGTACAGGCTTTATATTTAGGCCCGGATCTGATTAAGTAAGGATTTAAACCCTAACCCTATGGCATTTCATTCATACATGTTTGTTAGTCGTCTGTTCCTCCTCTGCTTTCTGCCCTCCCTCCGAATCTTGCAGCGAGTAAAGAAGATGTACTGAATCTCTACTTTGAGCTTGACTATGAATTTCTTCTTGTTTTAGTGTAATAGATGCGGTGTTAAAGTGCTTTTGTTTGTCTGGGAGTCGTGTTTTTCGTCATTATATTACGGAAATTTCATTTACCCATAGTGCTGATAATTTAGTTTGTTACCTCGTAATATTTTTGTCACTATTTGATTAGTTAATGGATGATACCTTCCTTCTTCTGTTTGAATTTTGGTGATTTATTGGGGGTATTTTGTTTGTTTGTTTGATAAAAGGGGTAGGTCTTTATCGTTTTGCAACATTTTTAAGATGTGTGTTTTTCAGTTAGTGATTTTGAAATCTTTTAGGGTTGATTTTTTTTTTCTGATCTTAAGAAGAAAATAGAAGAATCACTTGGTGGGTATGATATATGGTATCCTTGTATCGTAATTCTTGTTAGGTAAAAAGCTTACACAGTTTCTTGATGGTTTTTTGTGGCAGTTCATATCATCACCAGGCAAGATGGATCTTTACATCCCTAGGAAATGGTAAAATATGACTTAAATTACATGCTTGGTCTTCTACTTTGTTGTTTGACTAGTAGTTAGTTGATTATGGTGTATTGTGATTGCAGTTCCGCAACCAACCGATGCATAACTTCAAAGGATCATGCATCAATGCAAATCAACCTGGGGCATGTGGACGAGAGGGGAATCTACACCGGAACCTCTTCCACGTTTGCTCTTTGTGGTTTTGTCCGCGCTCAGGTTAAAATCTCATTCTATAGTATTTTAACATTATACAGTTGTTCATCATGCCATGATTTATTATTTTATGGGCTATTTTCTTCTTCTTGATATCTTACCTGGTAATTTTTTTCTTCTCAAATTGTTTCATATGATGACAATATTTGGATGCTAATTTTTTGTCTTGGGTTTTGCTTACCTGTGCGTCACCTTCCTTGTGCTAATTACTAAAAGAAACTTTTCTGCCATTAATTTTTCTGGACCTTGGGTTTACCTCTCCCGGTCTTGTATGCTGTTCATACCTGAAGTATACTTGAATCTGACCCTTTTATGTCTGCAAATTGACTGTAGTTTTGCTTGGCATTTATCCCTTCTTGTTGTTACTTTGATATATCATTGTAACTAAAGATTCTTCTCTGTCTCCAGGGTGATGCTGACAGTTCCCTTGATCGCCTTTGGCAGAAGAAGAAAGTCGAGGTCGGCCAACAATAATTACAATTACATCCGGGCCAACCCGAGGTCAATATTAACAAATGTGATGGTTATTTTACTATTATTTTATAAAAATAATAATTAATTGGTATATATATATATTATATTATTCACAAAGTATATATACATAAAATAAGAGGTGCCACTTATACAATTTAATTCAAATTTTGATTAAAAATAGTATATATACAATTTTTTTTTGTTTTTATTAAATTATCTAATTTTTTCTCGTTTTATTCCCATTATATTTGTCAAATCTTCAACTCCTACATTTTTTCTTTTATTATACAAGCAAAAAGAATAATATATTTGAATAATTTTTCCGTAAAAAAATAAAATTTGTTTTAAATCTCAACTAAATTCAATCAATAACAACTTCAATTCTTTCCCTAAATCATCCATTCAACAATTCAATTTCTTTTTTGGAATATAAAATTTCATCAAAAAAAAAAAAAGTAACGTTTTTTTCTCTTATAATATAATAAGAAGTTAGCACACTTTTTAGAATTCATTTACACAATCTTTTATAAAAAATTGTTTTTTAATTTTGATGAAAAATTAAATTAGGTGTACTTTTATAAAAATAATAATTAATTGGTATATATGTATATATATATATATATATATATTATATTATTCACAAAGTATATACAAATTTTTTTGTTTATTAATTAATAATACATATTTACATCATATATATATATATATATAATATATATTATATAATATATTTGTGAAATAATTTTTTTATGAATGAAATAATTTTCAATAATAGATATAAAATCTATTTTTTAAAAATAATAAATAAATTAAAAGAAATTACAAGAATATTCAATGTAGTTCGTGGGTTTTTTCTCCCTCCGAAAAACGAGGGCGTTGGGGTTCTGTGTATGGGTGGCGGTGATTCCTACAAAAATTTTATGAATTACTGAAATCTTGACTTTCTTTTTGTGTGTTTTGGCTTCTACTTCTTTATATTGCTTCGTTTCTTTTGCTTTCTTGATGTTCTTTAATTGTACAGTGCGAAAGAATGGATGATATACTATGGTGGTGGCTGTGACGCAGTCCCGCCGAGCATTATGAGTTGCATATCATGGAATTTTCGGGAGTTGAGCTTCCCCCGGGTAATTCATGAGGTTAGGAGTCCGATCCGATCGGAGAAATCGGATATTTTATTTCTCATGGAAACAAAATTATTGGAGAACCGAACGTTATCTTTGCGTTATCAATTTGGTTTTTCTCATGTTTTTGCTATTGGCAGGGCAAGGTTTAGGAGGTGGTTTGGCTTTATATTGGAAGGACATATCAGTGCAATTGTTAAAGATTGGAAACTAGGATCGATGGGTTATTTGACAGGATTTTATGGGAATCCGGAGACTCATCTTCGACATCAATCATGGTCCTTGATGAAACGGATTGCACCACCATGTATGGGAGTTCCATGGCTGATTTTTGGAAATTTTAATGAGATCCTTGACATTGATGAAGTTAAAGGTGGTTCTACACGGCCAGCTTTACAAATGGGTTTATTTCGGCAAGTAACAGATGAATTGGGGTTGCAAGATATTAAAGGGGTTGGCCCGTTCTACACATGGAATAATAAAAGAAAAGGGACTGTTCTGACATGGGCACGTTTGGATAGAGTTTTTGTCAATCATGGAGCATTGACATTGCCTTATTCGATTATTGTTCGTACCATTCCTACAACCACGTCTGACCATTGTGCAATTTTGATGAAATTGCAACAGCGTACTGCCTCTGCTGAAGCGGTTGGCCGGCGACCTTTACACACTGAATTATGGTGGTTTAAGGAAAACAACTGTAAGGATATTGTAGCTCAGCAATGGAGATATGGAGGTGGCGGTATTTTAGAATTTTTGGGCTTACAAACAGATATCAAACATCAGCTAAATGCTTGGAGCAAGCGCAAATTTTTTGACTTACCAAACTAAATAGGCAGCGCACGACAACGACTGGATGATTTTAATGGTAAGATGTCTATTGATAAAGAATTAGAGGAAGGATATGCACAATTGGATAAGTTGCTTAGTATTGAGAATGATTATTGGAAAATTCGCTCGAAATCTCATTGGTTAAAGGTGGGAGATAGAAATACTTCATACTTTCATCATCATGCTTCCTATAGGCGATGAAGAAATGAAATTTTATCCCTTAAAGACTCACAAGGTAATTGGGTTTCGTCTTCCCAAGAGATTTCTTTGGTGGCGACAGTATTTTGAGGACCTATTTACTGCAAGTTGTAGAACATTAGATTTTGATCACATATTTGATGGAGTTCACTTTCATGAGCTAACTCTGATGGAGCAGCAAACCCTTATGGCTCCTTATACGGGTAAGGAAGTGGAGAAAGCTTGCTTTGCTATTCACCCCTCAAAATCTCCAGGACCAAATGGTATTCATGCTGGGTTTTATCACACTTACTGGTCCATCATTGGTAAAGATATTACACATTTGGTTTTGAAATGCTTACATGGTAAATTGAATTTGAAGGACCTTAATGCAACTTGTATTGCATTGATCCCTAAAACAAAATCCCCTGAATCTATGAATGAATTTCGGCCTATTAGTTTGTGCAATGTTATTTATAAGATTATTTCTAAAGTCCTTGTGAATAGAATAAAACCCATTCTTTCCCATCTGATTGGAAATGAACAGAGTGCTTTTGTTCGAAATAGACTTATAACTGATAACTTCATTGTGGCTACTGAAGGGTTCCATTGGTTAAGGAATGGTCTTGCAGAGAAGCAGTCTCACATGTTTGCTGTTAAAGCTGATATGTCTAAGGCGTATGACAGGATTGAATGGGATTATTTGGGATGGATTCTGGAACATATGCGTTTCCCATTAGGGGTTCACAAGCTTATTTTAAAATATGTATCTACTGTTACATTTCAAGTATTAATTAATGGAAAATTATCACAGGTTTTTTTACCATCATGTGGGCTTCGCTAAGGGGATCCTCTTTCCCCGTGCTTGTTTATCCTATGTGCGGAAGGTTTGTCTGGATTAATTAAAAGAGCAGTCCAAGATGGTAATTGGAAGGGGTTGTGTATGGGACGGAACGCGCCAATTGTTTCTCACAGTTTTTTTTGCAGATGATTGTCTATTATTCATGGAAGATAATCATAATAGTACTTATATATTATTGCACATCCTAAAGGAGTACGAATTAGCTTCTGAACAACGTATTAATTTTTAAAAATCTTGTCTCGTTCTCAAAATATATGCCTGAAGTGAGGCAGCGTGAAATACTACATCTATTGGCCATGCGTCGAAGTGATGAGACTGGTATGTATCTAGGTATGCCTTTTGTGATAGGGCGATTAAAGAAACAAATTTTTTCCTACCTTACTGGTCGAATATGGAAGAAAACACATGGATGGAAGGATAAATTGCTTTCAAAAGGCGGGAAAGTTCTTATTAAATCAGTATTACAGGTCATACCATCCTATTTGATGTCCTTATATGCTATACCAAAAGGCATTATAGATGAAATTGTGAAAGCAATTCGATCTTTTTGGTGGAAAGGAGGTACATCACATGGTATTTCTTGGGTATCTTGGATAATTTAATGCAAAAAGAAGGCTGAGGGAGGATTAGGGTTCAAAGATCTAAAATTATTTAACCATGCACTATTGGCAAAGCAAGGGTGGCAGCTGCTCAAACTCCCGGGATCGCTGGCAGCTCAAGTCTTGCGTGCAAAGTATTACCCTCAAACGGATTTTCTTCATGCTAAGATGAGACGCAATCCCTCTTATTTATGGCGATCATTTTTATGAGGGCGAGAACTACTTGAGAAAGGGGTAAGATGGAGGACAGGGGATGGTGTGAAGGTATATTCTGATCCATGGTTGCCTGCTCCTTTTCATTTTAAGGTATATGCTAGTTCATGGTTCCTAAATGAAACACTCAGGGTTCAAGATTTGATTACAAATGGTCTTTGGAAAATAGATGTGATCAGTGGTTTATTGCTACCTCAAGATGTGGAGTTGATTAAATCAATACCTTTAAGTCCAAATGGTGGTGAGGATGTCCTGGTTTGGCATCACACCCCCCAAGGGAGATTTACAGTGAAGTCAGACTATTTTCTTGGTACTTTGTTACAACAACCTAATAACTCCTATGCCAAATCTTCTAACCGGCAGTCTTCTTGGGACTTTATTTGGCGCTTGACGATACCACCAAAAGTGCAGCACTTTGTATGGCATTTGTGTAAAACATCCCTCTCTTGCAAACGCAATCTTGGCCGCAGGGGTTTGGATTTGAGAACGGACTGTTCTAGATGTCACCAGACTGAAGATGAAACTCATGTATTCCTTGCATGTTCATATGCTAGAAGGGTATGGCTGGAATCAGGATTGGCGGCAACGGTACTAAACATTCAAGCTAGCTCCTGGCTTGACTTTTTCCACCAAATTCGCGAGCTGGATAATTTGTAGGGTGATCTCTTATGTAAAACTGTTATTCTGCTATGGATGTTATGGAATTCAAGAAATACTTTCATTTTTCAAGGAAGGGATATCCCAGTCTCAATTGTGGTTTAGACATGGCTGAACTTTCTTTGGGATTATTTAAGGATTAATACCTCTTATGTGGAACAATCCCAAGAGTCTGTTGCACCTGCAAGTGTTCAGAAATGGGTTCCACCGGTGGCAGGTTGGATTAAAATCAATGTTGATGTTGGTTTTAAACATGGTAAGCAAGTTTTGGCTTTGTTGCATGAGATGAAGGTGGTTCCTTCCTGTTTGCGGGTGCTGGAAGTTTGGAAGAGATGACGACAGTGGAGCAAGCTGAATTACGAGCTATGTGGAAGGGGTTTGTAATTGGTCAATCCAGACAGTTTGGACAAATTATTCTTGAATCAGATTGTCAAAAGTTGGTGTCTCAATTAAATCCACCAGATTTAGAGATGGAAAACCTATCAGACATTGGTGCTGTGGGGGAAGGTTTTAAACGATTACTTCGTCAATCTCCTTGTTCTGTGATGATTCAATTTCGACATCGACGTACAAATATGGCAACTCATATAATGGTTAGTGTCACGAAGTGCCTCTTCCTGGTCCGGCCACCAATTCACGGCACTCAACTCGACTTGCACTAGCACGTGCGCAAGCACAAGTACACACACACAGCGGATAAAATCACAAGTATAGAGATAGACAATGATAATTACGGGCAACTCACCCAACCTTTCTATATTAATCAAATAGTAAGGAATTACAAGTATTTGCAACCATGCACAAGGCTGCGTGGTCACACAGGCCTACAAGATAGAACAATCCTAGTCTATCCTTAATCACTCTATCTCTTTGGCTGCGTCACTACTCGCTGCCAGCTGCCTCTCGCTGCCTTCTCCCTTGCCCATCTGCCCCTATTTATAGCCACTAGGGATGGGTAGGGTTTAGAGTCAACCCATGGGCCACAGCCCATGCCACTAGGGCAACATTAGGGTTCCCTACATTCTCGGTCTGACTCGTGCCACTTTAGGGCACCATTAGGGTTTCCAACACTCTGGGTCTGGGCCTCAGCCCACACTACAACTCCGCAGCCCACGCCTACCTTCTTTCTATAAAAGGTGCGCATAGCCAACCCCAAAACCATTCGCTGCTCTCACACTTGCTCGGCTGCTGCCAGAGCTGCCCCGCACGCTCGGGACAAAGGGGCTCACAAACCTCCCCCACTTAAGCTGTCGACGTCCTCATCGACCTCTGCTGCTTCCAATAGTCAGCAATGTGATCCTCAAACTGCCAAAGGGTCACATCTCTTTCCCACGTGGCATCAATCTCGGCCTCCCCCTTCCAATGCACAAGGAAGTCAGTCCTACGATTCTTCTTACTCTGGCCCATAGTCCGATGGTCCAAAATCTTTTCAACCAGCTTGTCAAACTGTTTTCGAATCATAGGTGGAGCCCTCCTAGACTTCTGCCTTTCTCTTTCAAATTCATCCTTGTTGTACTTCTTCAAGTAACTCACATGGAAAGTAGGATGAATCTTAAACCTGTCAGGTAGCTTAAGTCGATATGCAACATTTCCTACCCTTTTGATTACCTCAAATGGTCCGTCATACTGAGGTATCAATCCACGATGAACAACTTTCCGACTGATCTTCTTCCAAATTTGAGGAGTCAATTTCAGCAACACCAAGTCACCTACCTCAAATTGCACATCACGTTGATGCTTATCAGCATACTTCTTCATCCTTCTTTGAGTCATCTCCAAACTGTCTCTTGCTTCGGCAATCATCTCCTGCTTTGCCTTGGAAAATCTTTGAGTTGCTAGACATGTTCCAACACTTTGCACCACCATCACCAAATCCTGAGGGGTCGTTGGTTGTTGTCCATTCACTAGCTCAAATGGACTCATCTTCGATGAAGATTGTAACAAAACTGAGCTGAGTCAAGAAGATTCACCCAATTCTTCTGACTTGCCGTCACATAACACCTCAAGTACTCCTCCAACAAGGCATTGATCCTCTCCGTCTGACCATCGGTCTGAGGATGATTGGCAGTCGAAAACTTCAATTCGGATCCCAACAATCCGAACAACGCCACCCAAAATCTACCAGTAAATCTGGCATCTCTGTCACTAACTATGTCCTTTGGTATACCAAAGTATTTTACAACGTGTTTGAAAAACAATTCAACTGCAACATCAGCTGGACAAGATGATGGAGCAGGGACAAATACAGCATATTTCGAAAACCTATCCACTATTACAAGAATTGAACTCAAGTTATTCACCTTGGGCAATCCAGAGATGAAATCCATCGAAATACTCTGCCACGGTCCCTCAGGAATAGGATGAGGTTGTAGCAAACCAGGTTCCCTTCGCCTTTCAACCTTGTCTTGTTGACACACCAAACACGTTCAGACGTATGCTTCGATGTCATCCTCCATCCTTGGCCAAAAGAATCTTCTTGCCAATAAAGAACGAGTTCTTTCAATGCCGGGATGACCAGCCCACAACGAATCATGTGCTTCCTTAAGTAACATCCTTCTCAACTCTCCACTTGGGACATAGGCTCGTCCACCTTTGGCATACAACAGGCCATCATCGAGCCAATACCTTCTCACAGTGCCATCCTGCACTAAAGATATCAATTTTTGATAAACAGGGTCTTTAGGTGCGTACTCACGTATTTTTGGCACAAAATCCGATTCCACCATCGAAACTGCTGACAGTGTCATGCACTCAGTCCGCCTACTCAATGCATCTGCCACCACGTTTGCCTTGCCCGCCCTATGCACCCACTCGAAGTCAAATTCTGCCAAGAACTCTTGCCATCGAGCTTGCTTTGTGGACAACTTCTTCTGTGTCTTGAAATACGTGTTCACCACATTGTCTGTCACCACTGTGAAAGACGATCCCAACAAATAGTGCCTCCAAATCGTAAGGCAATGGATCACAGCCGTCATCTCCTTCTCATGGGCAGAATAACGCTGCTCACAATCCTTCATCTTGCGGCTCTCGAATGCTACTGGGTGTTGTCCTTGCATCAACACTCCTCCGATCCCACGATCAGACGCATCCGTGTGCACCTCAAAGGGTACATCAAAATTAGGCAACTGTAGCACAGGGGCCGTCACGATTGCCTTCTTGAGCCTCTGGAATGCCTCCACACACTCCTTACTCCACATCCAATCTACTCCCTTTTTCAAGAGGTCGGTCAAAGGGCTTGCCACACTTGCATACCCACCAATGAATCTTCGATAATAATTGGCCAATCCCAAGAAAGATCTCAACTCTGCCACTGACGTCGGGGCAGACCAACCTTCAATGGCCTCCACCTTTCGAAGATCCATTCTCACTGACCCATGGCTAATTATGCGCCCGAGGAACTTAATTTCCTCCTTACAAAACTCACACTTCTCCCTCTTGACATAGAGTACATACTCCCTCAATTTTGCAAACACAAGTCTAAGATGTCTAACATGCTCCTCCAAGGACTCACTATAGATAACAATATCATCCAAATAGACAACTACGAATTTATCCAAAAATTCATACAGAACATCATTCATCAATTTGCAAAATGTCGCAGGGGCATTAGTTAAGCCAAACGGCATCACTAAAAATTCGAATGAGCCATACCTTGCCACAACCGTGGTTTTGGCTTCATCACCATTGGCAATCCGCACTTGCCAATATCCTGACCGCAGATCAATCTTAGTGAAGTACCTCCCTTTTGCTAGCCTATCGAATAAATCCAACTGATTTGGGATATGGTACTTGTTCTTCACTGTCAACTTGTTCAAGGCTCGGTAATCCACACAGAATCGCATCGAGCCATCTGCCTTCTTCTGGAACAAGGCAGGGGCACCATAAGGGGCCTTTGAGGGTCTGATAAACTACGCCTCCAACAATTCACCAGCTGCTTCCTCAATTCTAACAACTCTGCTGGTCCCATCCGATATGGTGCTTGCACGGGTGGTACTGCTCCAGGTACCAACTCAATCTGGTGATCAATGGCACGCCTTGGGGGCAGCATCTTGGGCAACTCGTCGGGCATCAAATCAGCAAACTCGTCCAACACATTGGACACGGATTCAGGCAACTCTGAGTGATCCCCATCTGTCTCTTCCAATAAAACAACAACAAAAGTTGGTTCACCCCGTCTCAACCCATCCTTCAACTGCATCGCCGACAACATCCCCTTTGCATCCTTTTGATCCAAGTCTTTGTACGTGCATTGTACAAAGTTTGGTGTCCCCTCGTCCATGATCATCAATGCACGCAAATGTGGCATCACTGCCACCTTGGCCATAGCCAAGAATTCAATTCCTAGAATGAGATCAAAGTCATCCAATGGAACAACCGTCACCTTGCACTGGCCTTCCCAAGCTCCCACCTTCAATGACACCATGGCACTGCCTCTCACCCGTTGCTGCGCGGCATTGACAGTCTTAATGGTATGGGAACTTTCTTGCAGTGCCAACTGCAAGCGCGTGGCTTCTCGATCAGCCACAAAGTTGTTTGTTGCGTCAGAGTCTATCATTGCCCACAACTTCACACCATTCACAACCACATGCACGTACATCAACCCCCGTACTGATTGTGGTTGCTCGGACACTTGAATGGCATTGCACAACTGAATAGGATTCACACGAGCAGGTGGATCCTTTTCGGTCTCATCTTCAATTTGAACAACAGCCAAATTTTGATTCCTCCTCGGCATAGGGCATTGATATGACATGTGCCCAATCTCCCTACAATTGAAGCACTTGACACGGAAATCCTTAGTTTTCCCAACAGCAACATCTCTCTTCTTGGGTTTCTCATTCCAAGACTTACCCTTGTTCTTCGATGGAACACTCTTTCTCTCGGGGGTAGGAGGAGCTGAAGATTGCAAGTCCGTCAATCTTTCCGCCATTGAATAGGTCTCCCTCACATTCTTAGGGTTCTGCCTCATTAGCTCGATCCTAGCCCACTTCTTCAACCCTGCCAAAAAGTTGAACAACTTGTCCTCCTCGGACATGTTAGGTATATTTAGAAGGATTGCAGAGAATTGATTCACGTACTCTCGAACAATCCCCGTCTGTTCTAGTCTCTTCAAGCTCTCACGAGCCATCCACGCGGAATTCTTTGGCAAGAATTGCTCCATCAATTCCTCCTTCATGTGTCTGAAAGATCGGACTACTTCTTTCGTAGGGTCCGCTTCCCTTGTCTGCCACCATAACTTGACAGTGTCTACGAGGAACAATGATGTAATCGCCACTTGTTCATTCTCTGGGACTCTAGCCGTCGCGAAGTATTTCTCCAAATCCCACAAGAAACTCCTGATCACCGCCGCATCCCGAACACCCGAATATGTTCTAGGCTCAGGCACCCTGAACAATGGTTGTCTAACACTGGTTCCAGCAGTATTAGATTGCAGTGCCGCAACACTAGCTTGGAGTGCGTCGATGCTTGCCTTCATATTATCGACAATCTCTTGGAGTTGGTGCAAATCCGCCACCACATCTGGCGGTCCTTGGATCTGATCTATCAAGGGACGAGCATTCTGCACATGCTCTAACACACCAATCGCCTGCACATGATGCGAGAACAAGGTCTCCAACCTTGTCAACCGCTCCGCAGTAGCGGCATGAGGCGTACTGTCAAGGCGTATCGGTATTGCCTTCCGCGAATCCTCAGATGAACTAGACATTTCCGCAAGGGTTGAACTGCGCTCTGATACCAATTTGTCACGAAGTGCCTCTTCCTAGTCCGGCCACCAGTTCACGGCACTCAACCCGACTTGCACTAGCACGTGCGTAAGCACAAGTACACACACAGCGGATAAAATCACAAGTATAGAGATAGACAACGATAATTACGGGAAACTCACCCAACCTTTCTATATTAATCAAATAGTAAGGAATTACAAGTATTCGCAACCATGCACAAGGCTGCGTGGCCACACAGGCCTACAAGATAGGACAATCCTAGTTTATCCTTAATCACTCTATCTCTTTGGCTGCGTCACTACTCGCTGCCAGCTGCCTCTCGCTGCCTTCTCCCTTGCCCATCTGCCCCTATTTATAGCCACTAGGGATGGGTAGGGTTTAGAGTCAACCCATGGGCCACAGCCCATGCCACTAGGGCAACATTAGGGTTCCCTACATTCTCAGTTTGACTCGTGCCACTTTAGGGCACCATTAGGGTTTCCAACACTCTGGGTCTGGACCTCAGCCCACACTACAACTCCGCAGCCCACGCCTACCTTCCTTCTATAAAAGGGGCGCATGGCCAACCCCAAAACCATTCGCTGCTCCCACACTTGCTCGGCTGCTGCCAGAGCTGCCCCGCACGCTCGGGACAAAGGGGCTCACAGTTAGTATATAGTTATGTCTTAACACTGATATTTTATGGGATAGCATTGCTCCCTTACCGATTGTAAGCATCCTCCAGGATGAGTGGTGTCAGTCTTCTTAAATGCATTTCATTTTTCTCTCAAAAAAAATAATAATAAATAATTTTATTTTTAAAAAATTATAATATATATATATATATATATATATATATATGACATGACACTATATAGTATATAATATGTTTTTTTGTCCGTATACATTATAAAATATTAAATAATATTTTTGAAAGAATTTTAAATAATAGATATAAATATAATTATTACTTTAATAAATTTGAAACTTTATTAAAATACTTAAGAATATTTTAATATTATTACATATTATAATATATTTTATAATATTATAAAATATATTCTATATATATATATATATACATAGAGAGTGTGATTTTCTTTTAAACTAATTTAACAAATTACAATTCATTCAAAATAAATAAATAGTTAAAATTTTTAAAAATAAATAAGAAAATGAAAAGTTATCCAGCAAAATTGAGAAATTCACTCAAAATAAATAAATAGTTAAAATTTTTAAAAATAAATAAGAAAATGAAAAGTTATCCAGCAAAATTGAGAAATTCACTCAAAATAAATAAATAGTTAAAATTTTTAAAAATAAATAAGAAAATGAAAAGTTATCCAGCAAAATTGAGAAAAACAAGCAACCTTAAGAAGAAAAAAAAACTCAAATTTATGGCGTATATAAATTTTCTCATCTGACAAAATTATAAATTCTTAAATTTTGTAAAAAATTAAATTTTGTAAGAAATTATTATGATACCTTCAATTTATAAATTCTTAAATTTTGTAAGAAATTATTCTGATACCTTCAATTTTTTAACAAAATTTTTCGTTTTTTTAAGAATATTAGTATTAATGGTTCTACCTTCTAGTAATAATAAAAGTTACAACAATTTTTGTTCTTTTAAAATGTCAATTTTTATAATTAATTTCTTGTAATATACTTTTATTTCCCTTATAATAAGAAGTTAGCACAATTTTTAGAATTCATTTAAACAATCTTTTATAAAAAAATGTTTTTTAATTTTGATGAAAAATAAAATTAGGTGTACTTTTAAAATATAAAATAGAAAATTTTAATTTATATACTTAGTAAGAAAAAAAAAAAAAAAAAAAACTGATCTAAATGCACCCTTAATATTCGATAATGGGCATCGATGATCCATTAATAAAAATAGATAATGATGCAAAACCGCCCTGCATATGTAGTTCAACCATGACAAGTAACCTATTATGATACATCACAACTATCCATTTACAGCCTGCAACTTACCAGTCCTTCAGTAGCTCTGCAGCAAGATCCCTGTAACTTACTTTCTTTCTCTTTTCAGGTACTGAGCTAGGATCAGGCAGCGGTATCTCATTCTCAGAATGAGAAACTGTACTCGTGCTTTTTTCACCTTGCATAGGAGGCCTTTCATCTCCAAGATCCCTGAAACTGACTTTCTTTCCCTTTTCCGGCTTTGCGTTTGGATCAGGAGGTGGTATTTCATTCTCGGAATCAAGAACAGTATTTGAGGATTTTTCACCTTGCAATGGCAACTTTTCATCTCCAGGAACATGATCCATGTTTTTGGACTCACTGTTACCAAGGACTGGAATCATGTCCCGTAACATGGCTTGAAGTGGATCAAGGGAGTATTCTTGCCATGCATTTTTCCCGATGCTATTTCCATTGCCTGATTCAACAACTTCTTGAATTTCACTAGCTCTTTCTCCTAGACTGCTTTTATCTCCTGCATCTTGTCTGGATGGGTTCTCTGACCGTGAAGATACAAAGTTTTCCATTTCTTTGCTGTCTTCGATTTCTGGACTCAGTTTGCAAAACGTTTTGCAGCTTTCATTATCTTCAGCATTCTCCAAGTCACTACCATCTAAATCACTCTCGTTGATCTTTGCAGGTTTATTTCCCACTCGAGGTCTCACTCTCCTCATCTGTTTGATCCCACCTGTCCTTTTCTGCGAATTATTCCTGCTAGATGTTCCTCTTTTTGTTTTGGCTTCCCTTTTAGGTAAGGTGACAAGCCTGGAAGTGTTGGTCATATCTTGACCTTTTCTCTTTCCAACTTCCTCATTAGATAAAGACACGCATTGCACTTCTGGCTCATTGGAACATGAGATAGAGTCTAGATTTAATTCCTGATTGCCACTGAAAAAATACACAAATAAAAATTTTGAGGCACAAATACTGTGCATACCTATCAAAATTGGTTACTAGGTGCAATATATAAGCCATGTGGGCAGTAATGAGGATTCAAGTGCAATCAATGTTCTCTTCTCAAATTTCTTATAAAGTCAGTTCTTAAAGCAACAGCAGTTCAAATCACAGGATTAATTAAAAAATTGGGGTCAAATCATGAAATACTAGAAGCATTCAGGAAAAAATAATGCTTACCTCTCCCCAGAAACCAATTCTTTCAAATTGTTCGGTTTTAAACTATAACTATCTTCTGGTAGTTTCTGGTCTGCCATCAGAGAATCCTCCAACCACTTGGATGTAATGACATGCAACCTTTTGCTAAGTAGAAGATGCCTATCCTTCACTGATAAGCTGATGAAGAAGAAAAGAGGTTTTGATAATCCTTCAGTAAAAGATAACACTAATGCTTGGATTAGTTAGTGTGGTGGTTTATACACCGAAAACCAAATGAATTAACCATTAGGGCTAAAGGATGAGCCAATACCTCTAATAAGAAATAATAGATGAAAAGAAACTTGAAACACATTAACATATTTGTTTATTTATTTCTCTGGTCTGAAAATCTAAGTTTTCACCCTTCCTACCCCAAGGAAAGAGCAACCACAATTACAACTTGGTCTAGCTCTTGCTTTTTTAACATGCTACAATTCAAATGCCTTACAGAACTCTGTCAAAAAAAGAGACTATAATTGTATCTCCTCATATATATATATATTGTGTGTGGGAGAGAAGAAGAATAAGAAGCACTCCAGGGCAGAGGTTGCTCCATCTGAAAATCCTAAAAAAGTAACAGGGACATGCTGAAAAATTACAGGCCCAAGAAAACTTTGTTCGTGTGTTCTTATAGAAAGGAGGTACATGATAGATATTGTAGCTGTAGCTTAAAGGCACTTATTAACAAGGGTTACATGCAACATTCTAAAACTTTAGAACATTAATCAACCAATAAGGATGTTGTAGTCTGTGCTCACCTGGACAAAACCATATCCATATTCATGTCCAATCCTGGTAAGGACATTATAACCAAATGGGTAGCATAAGCAAGATTTGCACCAACACAACCACCACCACAAGAAACCTTAACCTTCATCCTCCTCAGTGTCAATTCCAATAAGATTTTCAATTCTGACTTATTTAAACTACAACATGAAGAAACGATTAGACCCATAGCAAATTATTTAATCTACACCAAAGTAGAGTAAGTAACCTGAAATTCTTACAATGTTTCTGGTGGAAGGAAAAAGTAAATGTAGCAACCATGAAATCGTATCCATTTATCTTCTGGGCAATATTTTTTCTTATAGTAATCAATTGTTTTAGGATCTTCAGATCGAGCAAAGCTGCTAAAGACCTAGAAGACAGAGAGTGGATAGAAATGAGTAAATGATGCAGTCACGCAACCAGAACTACTTGGCAAAGACTTGAATTTTTATTTGTTTCCGTTTCTGTCATGAAAATGTACAGCTATAGGAAATTTCTACTGCAGTTTACCTGTTTGAGGTCTTGAATGTCAATATCCAAGTAGTAGGAGTCAGAGAATTCATCTATTTCTTCTTGCAGTTTTTCTTTGGAGGGTTCAGAAAGATAAAGAAAATACCTTGAAAGAGGAAGGAAAAATTAAGAATGTCAGAGCATTAAAATAACAGTGAAACAACCCATGGAGCAGATGACTGACTTGGGTTGTAATGGCAGGAGCTTCCTCTGCAAACAACATTCCAAGAGCCAAGAGTAATGAATAACATCACCAGAAAGCTTTGCTGCTTGAAACTTGATTCCTGTCACAAACAAATACCACTTCCATAAAGTCAATACATCCATGTCAATAATACATGACCAAAAGGCTCATAGAGAAAGGGAGACACCTCTACTTTCTGCTGCAATGCAGTGTGTCACAGAGTTGTTCAAATTCATGGAGAAACTTCCACCATTCTCAACCACAGTCTTGTGCAGCAGATCGAGAGAATGAGATGATGGCACATTTGCAAAGTCTCCCGTATGTTAAGGACAAATGTACTACATCCCCAAATTACAAATCTAATATTCTGTGGATGAATTTCACATGCAGAAAATTTAATACAATTGCACCAACAAATTACTGCAAAAGTTGGCACATATATGGTTTATTGTAAGATTGGTTCCTTTTAGCACACTTTAACCAACTAAAAAGACTTAATCTGGAGAAAAGTTGTAAAGGATACAGAAGACCATTTTTGAAAAAATTAGCGTTTCACCCTTCACATTAGAGATGTCAGTCTGGATCAGATGAGAAGGAACAAATGAGACATTCTTCTTCTCTCCTGTTCTTGTGGACTTCAGTCGTTTAGGTTTATGATCTTGTACATCTCCAAAATCTGCTCCCCTCTGTGTGGTGCCATTGCTTGAATGGACTAGGTCAACAAAAGCTGAAAGTTGAAGTATATAAATATACATAATTTCAAAACTGAGTTATGAAGTAGCTAATTATTCAAAAATATGAAATGTTTAAGAGAAAACAGGGAAAATACAATGTGAAACTGCATTTCCAAACTTGGAACATGGAAGTTTCTAGGTAATACTCACCCTGCACGTCAAGGCATTCATACCAAGGCTTATCAAATTTCACGCGATCAATTCGTGGAAATCTCAGGCTGTATGGTGCAGCAAATACCTGGAAAAAGGGGAAAGCTTGAGCATAATTGATGTCGCAATGGAATTTTCAGAAGCAGATCAAAATAAAGGATAATTGCATTGCCTCACTAGCAGCATGTTAGCCAGAAAAATGCTGATATATGTACATTCTTCCTCAGCATAATCATCAAGGAAGCATAGAAATCACAAGTCAAGAGATTCACATCCTCTATTGTCATACCTCAGATTTTATTGTTCGAATGTCACTGGTAATCGAAAGTATTATCGATCTGCACAAGTTATAGGTGAGTGAATACTGATTAGCTTTAAAAAAAATTAAAAAATTAAAAATTAAGTTTTACTGATAAAAGCTCACTTCTCAGGACTCTCAACCCAAACATCTGGCCTCTCTTTTGAATTATTTGTAACTCGATAGAAGCTTGGTGGTGCCTTCTTTGGGTATTCATATTTTCTATGGACAGATTATAAAGTTTCAGACAAGAAATGTTAGTGCTTCCATATCTATAATTATGGGATCAATATTGAAAAAAGAAAAAGAAAAAAGAAGCTCCAATTGTCACCTTTTTGCCTAGTCTGTATCTATATTGCAGTTCATTATAACTATGAATTTCACATGTTTTTTTATCTGCAATGTGTGGTTCAGATAAAAAGAAATCAATGAATTAAGCTATTGCTAAGGTTGCAGTAGAGCTTGACACAATTCACAAGTGCCAGAAGTCTACTCAAATAACTAATTAAGTCAATCTTTGCCTAAGAAATTACCGGGATTATGAGCTCAGAATTACTGTGTTCTAATAAATTACCTATGTCAGTCACATAAGCATTTACCTCTTTGAGAAGTTTCTATACAAGAATCAAGTTTACGAGTTCAGGAATTATTGTGAGCTAATACATTATCCATATGTCAATCACATAAGCATTGACTTACTGTGGAGTTTCTATAGTCTTAGAAAACCTTCACAGTTTACAGAAATTCTCAGAGTTAGAGAATTAGCAATCTTACCCTTCTGATGAGTTTAAATAAATCATGGCATTTTGAGGCAACATGGTATCTATAAAAAACTATAAAAGAGGTGTCAACAGAAATAGCATTTCCCATCCATTTGAGTCAAGCATAAGCCTGAAGTGTCTCACCTTAACCTGGTTCACTAACAACCCAGACAAAAGATTATTCTAAAATTTAAGTGCCTTGCTTCACAAAATTGAGGTTTCAGTCATATCCTAGTCTTCATGCGGGTATGCTTGTTCACATTTGCAGGAATCACGCCTCCCACCACCACAAAAAAAAACTTAGTATACCATTAGCCTTTCAGGCTTTTTCTTCCTATATTAATAAACATCACCAAACCAGCCTTTTCTCTTTCCTTCAATAAATCATTAAGAAAAGAAATTGCCAGTTGGATAATGTTAATTAGTTAAGAATGTATACTATATTGTTTAAGACATGTTTGGATTTTCTCCAAATGTTAAGTGAAATGGAAATTCCTTGAATTTGAAAAACTAGGCACTCACCTAATCATTTTTATGTCCTTAATTATCAAGTCATTGTTGCAAACAAAAATAGAAAATTTTAAAATAAAAGGTTCATAATAAAAAACTATTTTGAAACTATTAAATATTCCATCAACCTCCTCTGAGAAAAAGGGAAAAGAAAATGTTAAGTTGACTAAATTACATCAACTAAAATATTATGCTAATCAGAGTAAGTACTAAATTGTTGCATTTTGGGTGTCAATTAATGTGAATAAAATCAACATAAGTTCTTCTTTCATGATTTTTTTTAAAAAAATTATTCTTGAACTTACAATTACAAAGATAATAATCAAATGGGTGTGACCCAGAATATTTCTAAACATTTCCTCATGTAAGAGGATAATAAAGAAAATATTCAATGTCAAACTTTAACAGTAGATAATTATCAAACCAGCTAGATGATAATTATCTAGCTGACTTCAAATTCAAACACACTGACTTCAAGGTCCAAGATGTTCAGTTACTTGTAGTTTTTCAACACTCTTTGGGACACTTTCCACATAACGAAGGTCATACTAGACTAAGATTCAACACATGCCAATTAAACATTACCTAAAATGAGGTTTCAATTTCGTGACAACAGCATCAAGCTCCTCATCAGAAAGTCCAGTACCCACTCGGCAAAAAGACACGAATCTGCAATACAAAACCTTTATAATACAAGACTTATAACAAAATTTGATGTTCAGGATTGTTATGAACTTTATAGATCAGGAGGAAATTTAGCATAGCCTTATACCCATTTGTTGAATATCGTTCATGTTTTAGGCTTGTTATAAAAATTTCTATTCAGTCTAGACGCGAGGTGATGTGTTAAATAGTTAAATTTTTATACTCTATATAAATGGAATAACCAATGTCACATACATTGGACATTAGTTTTGTTTTCTTATCAATAAATGGACAACGCCAAGATGTGGTTTTTCCTGAAACAAGAACTTAAAGCCGTTCCTTGCTTTATGATAGCCAAAGGAACATATTTGTGCGTGTAAAAGCTGAGTATAAATAAGGAGTACAAATTGCCACACAAATTTCACTTCTGAAGGGGAAAGCTCTTCTGCAAGTTTATTTTATGATACTTCATAGTTCAACAAATAACAAAGGCATAGAAAAATAACATTACCTTCTTGGATATGTATTTGGCTCTGGACGCTCTGCAAGACCAACCAGAAATTGGGCTACCTTTTCAACAGAAGGACGTCAATTATTCATTACACAAAGATGAAAAAGGACAAGTAATACGTCTGTGGAGAAAGAATCTTTACCTCACCACCATGTCGTCCAGAACCATAGTAGCCTCCTACTTAAAAGAAAATTAACATTAAGCAGACATTGCAGTGCTACAAACTGAAGGCTAAAGTAAGAACTTTGTACCTATAACTAGAACATCTAAGTCGGAGCCAGCTCTGATATACTCGGGCTTCAACTTCAGCCATTTTCCACTCCGGTCACTTGGTTCCCACTTCGAGTTGAAATCTTTAAGTACAATTCCTTCATCTCTAAGAAATGAACAATTCATGCATAAATAAATTTAGATGTTCGGGGAAGTTGGAGTTCCCAATTCAGACCAGTTATGAGTGACTGATAGGGAAATGCAAACTACAGTATAGCCAGGACCAGGTTCTCCAATATAAGAAGCTAACCATAGAGTTTTATAATATTGCTCAGATTTAGCCTGAGTTAGAAAGAAGTACGTGCATAAATATTGCTAGATATTATATGGGGTGAGAAAGCCTAGAGACCCTTAGCCTTTGTTTGGTTTAAGTGTTAAATGGAGGTACATGAAGAGGGGAAGTAACATGGAGCTGTTGAGATTTACTTTCTTAGATTGGGTAGGAAAATATGAAGGGAAGTAAAATGTCAAGGATCATGTTCCAAAATTGGATGGATTGAAAGGTAAATCAAAGCTGAAAATTTTCAGTTTTCCTTATGACTTTCCTATCTTGTCAAAAATCAACTCCAACGGGCTTCTCCTGCAATTGTTCTCTCTTGTTACACCAATTCCTAAGTCCCACCACCAGCAGAAGGCTTCAGGACTTTGCTTGCTATGCTTTACTCGCCATAATCTTGGGTTAACTGCATCAGCACATAATCATGACCAACTTCCAATTAATTTTCCCAGTGGAAGTGAGTCCTTTTATATTTCATGGGAAGTGAAAGAAGGAGCAAACAGGAAAAGGATGGCATTGAGTATATTTGGAATATTGATGCACTGGGGATTCAAAGATGTTTTTCATAGGTTTCTAAGATTGGGTGTCCAATGAACAGATACAAAATACATTTCCTTCTCTCTATCTATTCAATAAAAATTGGGATGCACACTTATTCAGAGAACATTCACATATGTTGTTTAAAAGAATCCCAAAAAGCATAAGGGGGTCAACAAGCAGAACCAGAGTATTACTAACCTATTCTCAATAGTTTCCTTGAAAAATTTCTCAATGTCTTCAGCACTACGAGCAATAAGAGACCAACACGGTTCGCCTGTAAGGCAAAAAGTGAGACAGAAGTAGAGGTTCCTAACACAGTCAAAACTGTCAGAGCACACAGAATGAAAAATAAGAAAACAATACACTCAAGAAAGACATCAGATGTTCTCTTGTAACAAGCTCCAGCCTTAGTTAATATATGTATCAAATATTCAATTGAAAGAAACTTGTAAAAACAAGTTGAAGTAGATAAGTTGACCACCATATATGGAGCAATTCAGAGAAATGTATAACATACCAGAAGGCAGAATTGTACTAAGACTACTATTGGGAACCAAAATTTCCAAGCGGCCCTTCATAGGCTTCACATATTTGCAAAGCAGATTGTGCCGTTCCCTCAAAGTCTGATGTATAACACTGGTATCTCCCACATAAAGAATATCAAATGCAATATCTTCTCGTATTTCATGTTAATGGAAAACAAGTCAGCAGACCCCCAGAGGAAACTCTGGCACAAAACAGATAAATCATACAAGCACTACCATTTCTCAAACAACTGTTATCACTAATTATAGCATCGCCTGAAGAATGGGATCATCGTCTCTACTTGTGAATTTCATTAAGGATACAACAGAGCTGCATCAGAAATAAAAATAACATTGTAATAGGATGAAGATAATTACTATGAAAAGTCTATATTAGCTACAAAATGATACCTGGCGATCACTATCAAGCCCCTCCTTTGCTGCCTTTGCTGACACAATGTAATAGGTTCAAAGGAATAAGTAATGCATTAGCAATAGCAAGAACACTCAGATATCATAAAAGGGTGACACAAGAAAGTTCAAAAAGGGCACCTATTTCTTGGTTGGAACCAAATTCTGCAAAGCGGTTAGTGGATGTATTCCAAACCAACATTTCGCCGTCAAGTATGCACCTAATAAGAAAAGGGTAATGACATGTTCAATATGATCAATATTCATCAAGGAAATTCATAAATATTTGGAATTGTAACAATTGTCCACAAAAACCATCTAGAAACTACAGAAGCAACAACATAAAGTATTATAAAAATTTAAAAAAAAAACAAAAAATCTCAAATAGTTGACCAGTTATGCAGAACTGAATGCCAAACATGTATGGACCAGTTGTTGCAAGAAAGGACTTCAGTTATTAATCTTGGTACTCACAGGAAAGAAATGCAAACCCACAAAGAACTATCCCACAGAACTACTGCAGTTTCAGCTAGGCGATGATAGAAAGTAAATTGCAGGAATTTTAAACTATAGAACAGGACACGTGATCAAATAGAACCATCATGTGCGAGACAAGATACAAATATGCTTAAGTAACAAGAAAGAAAAATGCAAATCTCAGTCCCAGTCATAACCTTCAATGATATCTGGGGAAGGTTTCTAGCATGAAACTGGGGAAAATAAAATTTTACACTACCATACCTGTCAACCAAAATGTTCTGTTTAATGATATCTGACATTGCATGTCCATACTCTGGATGATCAAGAAAATTTCTGCATGATATCAAAGACAGGGTCTAAGAGTAAGCTATTATTTTATTTATTGGATCCTCATTAGATGCATATCATAGGAAATACACGTGTCATATAGTTAAAGGCTTCAGGCAATTCAATTTAACATAGGTATAAATATTTAAAATCATATTTGGTGAAACAAAAGAAAATAGTTTGAGTTTCTGAAGAGAGTAAAGAGCAAACATACCAATAAGGGAAAAGTTACCTCGAGAAAAACTGTATTTCTGAGTTATTTTTATGAATTTGGATTCGATCACCATCAAACTTGCATTCGACAACAATTTCCTTCCCGTGAAGCTGGTCAAGGACATAACATTAAATACTCGGCAATAAAGTAGATTCATAAAAAAAAATAATAATAATAATAAAAAAAAAACTAGCGAGTCTTAGAACAATCACCAAAAGAATTTGAGAAAATATCAGAGCAAGTAAAACTATTTTAAAATTCTTAAAATCCAAATTTTCCAAATGCAAACCTTTTTCCATGCCGTGTTTGCATTATTGACTCTCAGTGCTAGTTGAGGACGGACGGCTTTTCCAACTTCTATGTCCTTTAAAGAGGAAGATAAAGCATTATTCGCGAAAAACAGTTCATTGCTTGAGCATAACTATAGAGTGCAAAAGTAAACAAATAGACATAGATACACTGATACAGAGTTGCAACTCAGCATTTTCCTCAAAACTAATGGAATTTTCAACCATCCTAAGCCCATATTATCATTAAACACTCAATTTACAGAAAGAGATGCATAGATGAGAAGATTGGCTAAGTTGTTTCGTGTGAATGATTTTAAGTTTCTTTTGCCTAGTAATGTTTAAAGGAAAAATGTGTTAACCCACATAGACCAGCAAGTTCTTTTGTAGGATATTTCATTTTAAGACTTATAAAAATTAGTTAATCAGCTCAACCTATACTTACTCATAATCCAAGTAAAGTCCAATTATGGATTGCCAGTTGTCAGAACATCAAATTATATTCCTAGCTTAGACTTACAAATAATTGTAAGCATAGCATAACAGAGATTTTTCAGACTTTCAAAAGAGTTCAAACAAAATCAGGAAGCTGACCTGACGCTTGTGACGCTGACTACGATCCCTTAGCTTTTCACAAACTAGTTTCAAATCACATGTAACATTGAACAAATCCTCTGCATCTGGATGAAATTCATGAAAGATAGCTTTTTCGCTAGTTCCCAACTTAAGATCTGAAAGTGCAAGATGAACACAAGTAAGCAGGTGCAACAGAAAGGTAAAATAATCTAATTAAAATTCAAAACAGACACACAAAAGGACAGTTATTTGAATTGATTGAAAATGACTCACAAACCTTTGAGAATGATCATAATAATCCACTTCATTTCTTGTGCATTTGTTTTCCTGATCAAATCAGAAAGAATAGAAGTCTTTTCTGCTCTGTAACAACAAAGAAGATGAAATTTATTTCAAAGGAAGGCATTCATAGTAATATTAACAATGAAACTGAAAATCAAACTCAATTGAGATGGACATTTTAAACCATACAACCATGCACTGCACTTTTTATTTGGACCAAATTAATTAGATATCTTCAATTATAGTGATATTACCTATTTTCACTTGATGCCAAACGGTCAAGCAATTCATTTAACTCCTTTACAAGTAGCTCTCCTGATGACATACCTTGCCTCCTTTGCAGCACCTACTTGAAAGAAAATCCCAAAGAAATGAAATAAGCATTAATTGCATCCACATTAAATTAAAAAATATAACCATTATTTGAGACATCAGTCTAGTAATCTACCAACCATGGATTGTGAAGCAAGAGAGGGAACTGAAACAAATGCATTGCATTATCTATTTCTAAAAGCCAGCAAGCTCAGGAATATTATTACTTCCTAAGGCTCAAACGTCTTCTCACTTGGTTAGACAGTTATCAATACAATTCTTTGTATCTCTGGGTAGACAATGAAAATGAGTAATGCAATCAAGCCTAGAAGGTGTTTTCTTAAATTCCTCATTCCCCGACTATCTTTTCTTTTCTTTTTCCCCATAACCATGTTCATCAATTTAGCAACACGTTTAAGTTTGACAATTTCTAGACAAGACCAAGAAGGGTAGATATATTTGTCAAACAGAGTAACGCATTTACAACTTCAGAAATATTGAAAAATGAAATCTCACGCATGTAGTAAAACTCCAATAAAATAGTGGACCAATTTTTTCAAGACTTACAAAATTCACTAACAAAGTTCCCCATATATACAGGCACTGTTTATAATACATTTATATCACTCCAACTTATTGAGTTTACTATTTACATTCTGATTTTGCATAAACAAAATTAAATGCCTATTTTCTTCTAAAAATCAAATAACAGATTGAAAGGATTTACGCGCCACAAACTCATAAGTCTAAAATAATAACTTCTTGAGGTCAAAAGCTCTCTTTTTTATTCTTCAATTAAGTTCAAATGTGGACATTCGATCCTGGAAACTAAACAGAAGATATGAATTGACATACTTTTCTCAAAGCTTTACAAATGATACATACTGAAGCATACAAAATGAGAAAGCCAAAAATTCGAGAAAACCTCAAAGGCGACGAGAGAGAAGTTGCCGGCGCTAAAGCCAGTTTTGGGGCCACCTTTGCGCCAATTTAGAAGACGTTGAGCGTCAGGGGAATCACGTGACATAGCAAGAGCATCAATGACGCACGTAGCGAGGGCGTGCTCCTTGAGTCCATAAGAGCCCCGTTCCCGATCAAGCGCCGGCAAGATAAGGCGAATGGTGCTGAAATAATCACCAGGTTTCCGGCAGAAGGCGTCGAGGAATTTCCGAAACTTAGAACGCTTCTTCACTGACGACTTACTTTTCTGCATCCAGTTGAATAGACTCACCATCACGCTGAATTTTATATCCGATTCTTCCATTGAAATCCTCCTTCTTCTTCTTTCTTCTCCTCTTCGTATGATTTTATACTGTTAGTTGTGATGAAGAAGACTCGAGTAATCAATTTAGCCGTGGTTTTTGCTTTTATCAAAATCAAATATTTTTTTAGGAAATTGCTAAAATATTTGAATTGATTTTAACTTTTAGGGATTAAAATTAAAATAATTGGAAGTGAGTGTTGATTTAAAATTAATCAGTACAAAATTATTATTAAATAACAAAAATTCAACCTAACTTTAAAAGTTGATCAAACTTCTCTAGTAAGCTTTATGAATTTTTTTTATTTTTATTATTAAGCTTTAATCTTATTTTATGAGTCATTATTTTCTTTTACAAGAGAAACAACCAGGTTATTAACCAGGCCTTTCCCACTATTAATGAAATCCGATGCCTTCTTAGAGTACCGAAGAAACAGTTCATCCATAGCGGCTTCTCCAAAATGACTTGCAAGTACAGGTTCGAAAACTGCTCTCATGAACTTGGATACAAATTCTCCATCGCTGAGCATTTCCGATTCATGTGTTTCGTTGCAGAACTCGTGCTTGGCCTTGTATACATCTTTCCACCATTGTTTAAACGTTTCCAGACGAAGGATTTTGAAGGAACCTTCCTTCTCGATAATTTCCTTTACTTCATCCGCAGAAGGATTATATATTGGGAGGTTAAAACCATCCAGTTTTTCTTCCTCAATGAGTCCCTGCAAGAAAATTATTCAGTTTGGATTTGAATTCAAATTTCAAACTCATCTATTTTTGCGCCAAAAATTGAAGGTTGTTTTTAGAATGGATTTTTTTTCGTGAACCTGAAAGTCATCTTTTCTACGTGATATTTTTTTTTTTAACTTACCTCATTAACCATGTCGTTGATTGTCATTCCAATCAATTCTTTGGAGTCGTAACCGTCATCTGGATCGATCTTAGAAACCAAGGTTAAGAGTAGACGTCCTTGAGGCACCATTTCTTCAGATCGCATTTTCAGAAAAGTGGTGAAATCCTTTTCAAATTGATCCAAATACGCCTTATGCACTTTGAGTGGACTCGTCTTTGCTAAATATATATTCCCTCTGTTCAAAGCCATTCCCGTCTCCGTTACCAATCCTTGAGGCACCTAATTGTAAAAATATCTCAAATCAGTTCTCCAACATCATTACAACAATATGGTATAATTTATTCACGGAAGGCGCTAGCGCTTCGAAGTTCGAACCTGAGATAGCCAATGGAGACTGTAAGTAGAGGTCACAAAATGCATGGAATTGTTAGGGAAGAGTCTACGGTGGAAAGAACCAGGCATCGCTGCAATGAAACATGAAGATTCCGAATATCGTGGATCTTCGAATTTTCCGAGATTGTTATAAAAGGCAGGCAGTGATTTGAAGACGGTGTTGAAATCGTTTCCTTCTAAATCGTTTAAGAAAACTTGTACGGATGGGAACTTGTGATTACGATGAAGAAGATTCGATTCGAGATCGAGACGATAAGCTTTGTCAATGCAGGATATGATCTCCTCCACTTGTTTGAGTGTGTTAGGTCCAGAAGAACATCCTAAATCTGCTACTTTTATGCAATCTGCTGAAGAATTCCTGAAACGGCATAGTTCTTCTAGGGTTTCTTTTAGAATATGTTTCACCTTCAACATAGCCAATCTCTGAAATTATTCAAAAAAAAAAAAAGGCAGGAATCAACAAACTTGGTCATGAATATAGCTAATTTAGAACTGTATATCATGTTAGGTACCGAGACGAAGTATAACCACGAAGGATATAAATAGAGTAAAAAATTTCCACTATACAAATATAGTTTACAAAAACTCTCTCAGTCGGAGGAGGAGCTATACTCACTCAACTCTCTCTTTTCTTTTCCCTCACAGAACTCTCTCTATTCTATTTTGTGTTGATTGTAATTCTGAATCACATTTTGTTCAGATATTTATAGGGATGAGTTACGATGGGAGGAAGGAAGAAAAATCAACTGTATCCCATTTTTCCAATTTCTACGCAGCAGCCTTGGTTGACAACTGCAGCAGCCTTGGTTGACAACTGCAGCAGCATTGGTTGACAACCCGTCTTGACGCCGAAATCATTGAAGCACATTTGTTGAATGTTGTGGGTAGGACTCAACAATTCTCCCCCTCCTACCCATTTAGGACGAGAATGAATACGACATCATTCAGTCGACGTTCATCCCAGCTATGTCTCTACATAACTCAAGCTTGTCTCGTGTAACCACCTTCGTTAACATATCTGCGGGATTCTCTGAGGTATGGATCTTCACCAACTTCAACAGTTGTTGCTCCATCACTTCGCGTATCCAGTGATAGCGAATATCGATATGTTTTGTCCGGGAATGATACATTGAATTCTTGCTCAAATCTAGAGCACTCTGACTATCACAATGTACCAAGTACTCTTCCTGATTGACTCCCAGTTCTTGGAGAAACCGCTTCACCCACAACATCTCCTTTCCAGCTTCCGTTGCGGCAATGTACTCTGCCTCGGTTGTAGATAAAGCAACACACTTTTGTAACTTGGACTGCCAGGAAATAGATCCTCCTGCAAAAGTGAAAAGAAATCCTGATGTAGACTTTCTACCAACAAGATCGCCGGCCATATCGGAATCCGTATAGCCTTCCATAACTGGTTTAGCTCCCCCATAGCACAAACACATCTTCGATGTACCCTTTAGATATCTTAGAATCCACTTGACGGCTTCCCAGTGTTCTTTTCCAGGATTGGAAAGAAATCTGCTTACAACGCCTACAGCGTGGGCGATATCAGGTCTAGTACAGACCATAGCATACATCAAGCTCCCTACAGCTGATGAGTACGGGATCTCCGCCATTTCTTCAATCTCCTTCTTCGTGGTCGGACACGAACGTTTGCTAAGTTTGAAGTGGTTAGCTAATGGAGTACTTGCTGGCTTTGCATGTTCCATGTTGAATCGTTTGATCACACGTTCAACATACTTCTGTTGTGACAACCACAACTTCTTGGCTTTCCGGTCACGAACAATCTTCATGCCGAGAATCTGTTCTGCAGGGCCCAAGTCCTTCATTTCAAAGAACTTTGATAACTCCATCTTCAGTTTGCTAATCATAGCCTTGTTTTGACCTACAATCAACATGTCATCGACATAAAGAAGTAAGATAACAAAACCTCCATCTGGGAATTTCTGAATATACACGCACTGGTCTGCCTCGGTTCTCTTGTACCCTTGACCCATCATGAATGAGTCAAACTTCTTGTACCATTGCCTCGGGGCTTGCTTAAGGCCATAGAGACTCTTTTGCAGCTTGCAGACTAAGTGCTCCTTCCCCTGAACTTTGAAGCCTTCAGGTTGTTCCATGTATATTTCCTCATCCAGATTCCCGTGAAGAAACGCTGTCTTCACATCCATTTGCTCAAGTTCGAGGTCCATGCTGGCTACCAATCCAAGTATTACTCGGATTGAGGTCATCTTCACAACCGGTGAAAATATCTCGTCAAAGTCGATACCTTTCTTCTGTTCGAACCCTTTGACAACAAGCCGAGCCTTGTACCTAGCTAGATTCCCTCCATTGTTTTGCTTTAACTTGAACAACCATCTGTTCCTTAGAGCTCTCTTGCCATTAGGAAGTTTCACCAACTCATAGGTTTGATTCTTTTGGAGAGAACTCATCTCTTCTTGCATAGCCTGCAACCACTGCTTTTTTTCCTTATGAGTTTGAACTTCATTGAAACTTTCTGGTTCCCCATCTTCCGTGAGCATTATATACTCAGAACTTGGATACCTGCTGGACTTTGTGATGATACGGCCATACCTTGAGGTTCTTGGCCTATCTTCTTCAAACGGAGGAGTATCCTCGACATTTGGAGGGGGTTGAAGCTCCCCCCGCTCAATATCCTCTTCGGAAGTTTCATTCTGAGTCTCTTCAGTATCATCAGGAACTTGTGGCGGTGTAGGATCTGGAACAATGTCTCTTACACTTTCTCCAGATTGTGATGGTTTTTCAGAACAAGGGTCCTGATGTATCTGGTTCTCTTGGAACACAACGTCCCTGCTTCTGATGATCTTCTTTGCTACTGGATCCCATAGCCTGTATCCAAACTCTTCATCTCCATAGCCAACAAAGATACATGGAGTGGACTTGACATCTAGCTTCTGTCTTTGCTCTTTGGATACATGTGCAAATGCCTTGCACCCGAATACTCTCAGATGAGAATATGACACCTTCTTTCGTGACCAAATATTCTCCGGAACATTAAAGTTCAATGGTACTGAAGGTGATCTGTTGATCAGGTAGCACGCCGCTAGAACAGCTTCTCCCCAGAATGGCTTTGGTAATTTAGCCATACTGATCATGCATCTAACTTTCTCCACAATGGTCCGGTTCATCCTCTCGGCTATACCATTATGTTGTGGGGTACGTGGGACTGTCTTCTCATGTCGAATGCCGTGATTCGAGCAATATGCCTTGAAGTCATTTGAAGTATACTCGCCTCCATTGTCAGATCGGAGGCACTTCAGCTTCTTCCCTGTTTCCCTTTCCACCATCATATGGAAATGTTTGAAATACTCAAGAACTTGGTCCTTGGTTTTCAACAAGTATATCCATACCTTCCTAGAAGCATCATCAATAAAAGTTAGAAAATACCTGTTTCCGCCTAAGGACTCTTCTTCAATGGGTCCGCATACGTCAGAGTGTACCAAGCTTAACACTTCTGATCTTCTTCCCTTCCTGTATGACTTGAACGAGACTCGATGTTGTTTGCCGAAAAGGCAGTGTTCACAAGGATTAAGAGAAACTTCCTTGTCTACATTGATAAGGTTTTTCTTGCTCAAGATGTCTAAACCTTTCTCCCCAATGTGTCCGAGTCTCTTGTGCCATAGATTTGGAGACCCTTTATCTTCAACTGCATTAAGACTATGAATACTAACCTTGAGATTAGTTTTGTATAGCGTGTCACAAAGGTGACCACGTCCAACAACTAAAGAACCTTTAGTTAACTTCCACATGCCGTGTCCGAAGTATTGTTCATAGCCCTCCTGATCAAGAACAGATCCTGATATAAGATTGAGCCGTAGGTCGGGGATGTGTCGAACGCCCTTTAGCTCAAAAGTGCATCCAACCTCCGTCTTCACAAGTATAGTCCCGACCCCAACAATCTTTGAGCAGCTGGTGTTCCCCATCTTCACGGTACCAAAATCTCCAGATTGATACGTGGTAAATAATTCTTCATGTGAAGTAGCATGATGAGAGGATCCTGTATCCACCACCCATTCACCTTCGCCGTTTCCAGCGTGGAGGCATTCTTCTATGCTGTTGGAAAGAAGAGCTACTTCGTGTGAAATAGTGACCAAAGTATCACCATTTTCATTCTTCTTACTGGAGCTGTTTTGACCTTGTTCTCTTTTTAGCTTCCAGCAGTCGATTTTCTTGTGACCTGGAATTCCACAGTGATAGCACTTGAAATTACCTTTGTTTGAATTCTTACCATTTCCAGAATTGCCATGATCTTGAGACTTGCCTTTGCCTCGACCTCGACCTCGACCTCGACTTTGACTCCTTCCTCGTTGGTCATATCCTTTGTTCTCTGTGACAAAGGCATGTGGGTGGTCGGGTTCAGTTTCTTTCCTCCTTGCCTCTTCACTGTACAAGGCACCCTTGACAATGTTCATACTCAGTTTGCCAACTGCTGAGTTGCTGAGTGTGACAACTAGTGTTTCCCAGTTGTCCGGGAGTGTACCAAGAAGTAAAATGGCCTGCATTTCATCATCTAGAAGCATATCACATGAAATAAGTTGGTTTACCAAGTTTTGGAATGCACTTGTATGCTCTGCTACTGATCCTCCTTTCTTGAGTTGTAGCTTCACTAATCTCCTCATGAGGAGACATTTGTTCTGTGCTGTCTTCGACTGGTATATCTCCTCCAGTTTCTTCCAGAGCTTGTGAGCATTTGTCTCCTGGGAAATCTCCGGGAGAATGCTATGATCGACCCACTGCCTGATCTGAGCGGCAGCCTTCCGATTCATCTTTATCCAATCGGCTTCCTTTATTTCATTTGGCTTCTTCCCTTCATCTTCTAAGGGATCGTGCAAGTCTTTGCAGTATAGAAGATCCTCCATCAATGGTTTCCAGATGGAATAATTTGATGATGATAATCTCATCATTGAGCTAGTTGATAGATTCGACTCTTCTGAGGTCATTTCTTTAAACGGTATTTTTGAGTCCGAATTTCACAAAACGGACTGCGCGGCTGCGTCCGGAGCGGTTGATTTGGTTCTGCCTACGTGGCGGCTGAAAAGGCACTGCTGACGTGGCACTGCTGACGTGGCGCTGCTGATGTGGCACTGCTGATGTGGCACTGCTGACGTGGCGCTGCTGACGTGGCGCTGCTGACGTGGCACTGCTGACGTGGCTCTGCTGACGTGGCTCTGCTGACGTGGCTCTGCTGACGTGGCGCTGCTGACGTGGCACTGCTGACTGGATGCCGGCGCTGACGTCACGCTGACGTCACGATGACGTCAGGTCTTCTTCTCCGGCAACACAAAATTTACAGAAAAATTTCGGACTTACCGTACGGGCTCGTCTGAGGTCGGATTGTAATTCCGTAAGATGTTCTGAACTCGTCTCGACGAGACGAAGCTTTCTGTGGTGTCAAAATGAAGTTCCGAGCACTTCAAATTTTTTGACAGTTCGCCTCCGGTACCGTAACTTTGCTCTGATACCACTTGTTAGGTACCGAGACGAAGTATAACCACGAAGGATATAAATAGAGTAAAAAATTTCCACTATACAAATATAGTTTACAAAAACTCTCTCAGTCGGAGGAGGAGCTATACTCACTCAACTCTCTCTTTTCTTTTCCCTCACAGAACTCTCTCTATTCTATTTTGTGTTGATTGTAATTCTGAATCACATTTTGTTCAGATATTTATAGGGATGAGTTACGATGGGAGGAAGGAAGAAAAATCAACTGTATCCCATTTTTCCAATTTCTACGCAGCAGCCTTGGTTGACAACTGCAGCAGCCTTGGTTGACAACTGCAGCAGCATTGGTTGACAACCCATCTTGACGCCGAAATCATTGAAGCACATTTGTTGAATGTTGTGGGTAGGACTCAACATATCAAAGTCTAAAAAATTCTTCTTTACTATTGAGAAAGCGAGAGAAAGAGAGACCTGAAGTGTGGAATTTTGGGCATAGCTTTCGTTGCCATCTCCTGCATTCATGTGAAGAACTCGCTGCACTTCCATCTCCGTAGTTGTAGTTGCTTGAAGTGTATAAATGGTTGTTATATATATACATAGCCGTTCGGTTCGAAATATGGACCCACTTGCCACCAATAATTAATTTTTCTTCTTTAAGGTTAAATTTTATATTTAAAAAATTAATTGTAAGACAAATATAACACAATTAATTTTAACAACAGATAAAAAATAAATTAAGCAACAATTCATAATGAATTGCTTTTAAAATTAATTTATCGTTACTTTAAAATATATATTTTATTTTTTATTTTTTGACATATTTTTATTTGTTTATTTACTTCAAAAATTATATTTATTAATTATTCTATAAAGAAATGAAAAGATATTTATTAAAAATATTATTTGATATATAAATTTTGACCCATAATAAACATTAAAAAAGTAATAATGAGTAATAATTGATTAACTTTCTAATTTCCTTCCGTTTACGGTTACCAATAAATGAAGAACCCTTTTTTTTCCTCCGTCAAAGTAAACGCCATTTCCCGTCAAATTAAACCATCCGACTCATATTATTTCGATATAAAATAATGAAGGTTTTATAAATAATTTTTTCTTTTTTAATATATATTGGAAGTGGTTTGAAAAATTTTCCAATCATGCACTATATATATATATAATATACATTTTATCAAATATATATATATAATACATACAAAATATATAAACTTTAGACACAATCCCAACTATATTTTTGCTTTCTAACACTGATTCAACTTATTTTGTTCACCACATATTCCCAATATTACAATCAAACCAATTTGTAGGTTCGAGAAATATGAAGAAACATAGGCAATGAATATAGTCTGGGGGCAGAGAGGAGCCGTCTTTCTTTATTTATTTCAGACAGTTGAATGTCTGGAAAAACCAGTATCTTCTCACTCAAAGAGATGCAGGTTTCCAAAAATCAATGGGTTTCCTATGCTGGAAAGAACATTGTTCAAGCTAGATGAGAAAAATGAAAGAATTCAAGAAAAGACGCTAATATTCACTCCATTACTCATTTCTACTTACCTGGGATATTGGCATTTTAGCTCTAACTGCATCGATTGCTGCAAAATCAATATCTGCCACAGCAATACCCGTTGACAGACGATCTGAAACAGCAAAAAGATTTAACAATGGTTGGAAATTGAAGCTTAGAATTATAGGATAAGAACTCTTTGAAATCAATGAGGATGATTAGATTCCATTGGTCCATCTCAAATGGAATGAACTGAAAAAGCTAAGCTCCTATCTACTTGCTGGCTGCTAGTCAAAATATAGATATATGTGTATTGGAAAGAATGAAATGTAGTATTGAACAGTAAAAGAAAACTGCCTTCAATAAAATATTTATGTTTTAACATCATAAATTGGCTTTAGAATACAACCCAATGCACCACTAAACAAGACAAGGGAGAGCAAGAACTACCTACATGAAAGAGAGAAGTAATGCAGAGGGAATGAAGTAGCCTTCTATAAAACGTCAACTAAAGTATGTTATGTAACAGGCAAGTCACCATTAACAAAGCACTGAATGTTCTGACCTGATAATCGGCCGATTACTGAACCCCATGGATCAATTATCAAGGTGTCACCAAAACTTTCTCTCTTGTCATTGTGCTTTCCCGCTTGTGCAGCAGCAATGACCTGTTAAGACATTTATACAACAACAGAAAATAGGAATGAGAATGCATGAAAATGAGGTGATGTCAGTGGAAGTATTCAAGCAGGCAGAAAAATAAACCTTCTTCAAGGAACAATATATTGAAAGGTCAATGATAAGAATAAAGGACAATATATGGTATCTCAAGAGGTTTAGTGTAATTAAATGAGAATGTAGTACTTAAAATAGTTATGTTATTGTCATAATATATCTCATAAAGTAAGGTCATTGCAGATCACATGGAACTTTAAGTAGTTGTTTTCATTTTTAACAAAAAAAAGCATATGAATTTTAGAAAACTGACTCAGAGAATTAATTTACAAATAAAATAATAAAGGGCATGAGCTTATAGAAATATCATACATAACATTGAGTTTCAATTGCACGAGCCCGCAAAAGAATCTCCCAATGGGCTTGCCCCGTTGGCTTTGTGAAAGCAGAAGGAACCAACAAAACCTGCAGATATGATACAATCATATCAAGCACAATATCTCTTCTTCTAGGAATACATGCACAGTGGATAAAGAAAATCTACCTGGGCATTGTGATGAAACCTCAATTGCTGATAAAGCTCTGGGAATCTCAAGTCATAACAAACTGTTAAACCTAAACGTCCAAAGGGGCTATCAACAGCAACAATCTCATTTCCTGCAGAACATGATGAGTTCAAATAGCTAGATGTAATGTATGAGATTCTAGGAAACATCCCAATAGAAGTAAACTGATTCTTCAAAGAGAAGCAATTAAACTTCATATGATTAATATCAGAAAACAGTTTCAAGCCAAAATCAGGAATGAAATCCCACATTAATGATTCCAGAAATCTCTTAATAAGTTAAAAAATGTTAATCGGCTGAAAATTTTCAAGTAGTTTAAGCACAAACCTTAACACCTGAAAATACTTCCAACATGTGTAAGCATGTATATATATGCAGGAAGTCATGGTTACCTTTCTATATTTAGCGATCTATTTATCTTGGCATGGGAAGTGTTCTAAGCACATACAACACTTATAATCTCTTTCACATAGTCATGCAGGACAAGCAAGGATAATGGATATAAGATTTGTATAACCAACCCAAACTATAATTCAAGGATACCTATACAGAAATAGAAGCATACCTGCTTCTGTGAAGCTGCTTTCCTTGTAAACTGCACTACCAGGAACATCTACATCAAACCTTGGAGCATTCAAGAAATTCATAATCAGATATAACAGGTGACAGTTCTATATCAGGCTGGCTCATTGAGCACCCCCTAAAAGATCCATCTGTTGGGTCTCTTTAAACAAGTCTAGGATTGAATATTATAGTAGGATGCAAAATCATAGATACAGGATATTTCAATTAGATAAAGCTAATGGTCAAGTAAGAACTAGGAATCAATAATGTGAAAAGGTCTCACATGTGCATCTTTCGATATACACTCCTAATATTTCCAGCATCGTCGATTAAAACGTGAGCATTACGCAGGTGTGCATCATCAGACCCTTTTTCTTGAAATCCTCCAAGTGATAACCAGATACACGAATCCCTTTAACCAGAAATAGTATGAGCAGTAACTGTTAATCACTTCTTACAACCAAAAAGTGAGCCCAGTCACTCGAGAAACAGTAAAGAAGAAACTTGATGCTTTTGTATTAAACACACATTTACAGCCTCAGTTAAGAATTTAGAGGTGGATACTCTAATTCATTTGCTTGCTTAGTTGATATTATTATGGACATAGGGTATATACATGAAGACAATAAATTTTTCCTACCATGGTCTTACCTCGCAAGAGAACGGTAACCTTTAATAATAGGTCCATCTAATGGCTCAGCAATCTTTAAGCTATCTCCAGATATATCACCAACAAAAGAAAAATTTTCAGGAAAACAAAGCAATTTTGCACCAGCTGAAGCTGCTTCCTTGAAAAGTTATACTTCAATTATTAGTTTGAAAAGTAAGATAAAACAACATAGAAAACTAAATGAACTATACCATTTCCTCTAATTTCATTGCAAGGATACACAAAAAAATAAAAGATGATTTTCTAATTTCCTTTTTTTTTTTTAATTTTTAAGCTTCAAAACACTACTAAGCTTTTGCACAACTGCAGGAAAGAAATGTATGTGATTTACTTTAAATCCAACCCCCTCTTGTTTGAAACTGGTTTTTAAGAATGTTTACTTTAAACTGGTTTTTAAGAATGTTTACTGGAGTAGATTGATATCCCTTCAACTTAAAATGGACATCCAAGAGACAGAAACCATCAAAGTACAAAACTTGGGTCCTTATTGAAAAATGAAAGGCTGTTCCATTCAATAGGATCCTAATCCTATCACTCACAGCATTCTTCCAACTTATCCCCTCAAATTTCACTACTCAAGAACCCTAAAAAGAGGCAATACACAACCATACAGATATCTCATCTTTGTTCCATTTTTCTATGCATGGGATTTGAAGGAAGATTCCTAATTTTGAAGTAGCAATTCTCGAAATAACATCAAGTAATGAAAAAAAAAAAGATTTTTCTTTTTAAGAATCTATGCTCACCAACCTTTTATATTGAATCATGAGTATAAACTTTTCAGATGTTATTATAGAATCCAACAAAAACAATAACAGCTCTAAAAAATCCAAACTCACATTCAAGTCAACTCTCGTCTCGTATTCTTGATGATTAAACTTAAAAACCAGGAAATATATAATTCTACTAGCTCGATTGGACTTCCATTGACTACGATATAACATTACTCAAACATTACATTGTAACCTCAACCATGTAGAAGAAAACAGATACCTTAACCAGGCGAGAACAGGTAGCAAAATTAGTGGCGAGGTCATTAACTGAGGTCATCTGCGCGGCTGCAATTCGAACAGTATTGCTGGCCATGACTGCAGAATCGCCGGCGACTATTCGGTAACGGAGGTTTGAACGGCTGACTCGCAGATGAACAGTTGGTTTAACGATGAGTTTTGGGTCCCAATTTTGTATTAAAATTCCCATAGTAACAAAATAATTTCCTAAACGGCATTTTATCTGCGGAATTTCCAGAAATATCCAAATTTATTTCTTCTAATTAACAGATAATAAATTACTTTACTTAATTTTCCACGTTCTTTATTTGGTAAAATTTTTTTTCACGTTTATATAAAATATATAATTCTTGCTTGACGCAAATTTTTATAATTTTAATTAAATATTATTAAAATTAAACTAAATTAAATTTCAAAATAAATAATCAATTAAGATTAATTAGGGGCTAAACCGCCAATATTCCTATCCAGGATTGTAAAAAAATGGTCCAGACTTCATTCCAGTGAGAAAGGGCTGTTTTCCGGCGTGAAGAAGTTGCCAAGCAAAAAGTTCACCGGGAAAATTGAAACGGAATCGATAAACAACGAAGAAGAAGAGCGGAGGAGGACGGTGGAATAAAGATGTTGTTTCAGGTAGGAGGACAAGGGACTCGTCCCACCTTCTTCGAGATGGCTGCTGCCCAACAGCTTCCTGCAAGTCTTCGAGCGGCACTCACTTATTCTCTTGGTGTAATTTTCAATTTCTTGATTCATCCCTTTCAAAGAATTTGTTATGAGTTTCTAATTTTCTTTTGGGTCTTTTTCAAGCCTTAATTTTGAGTTCGATTTGATAGGTTTTAGCACTAAGGAGACCCTTTATCCACAAGATTTTGGATTACGAAGATGAGTTCTATGCTTTATTAATGCTCGTCCTTGAAATGCATAGCTTGCGGACAACTGATGCTTCCTTTGCCGAGTCTTTGTATGGGTTGAGAAGAAGAACGGTTAAGTTTAAACTGAGCAAAAAGGATCCTATTAAGAAGCATGTAATCTCTACTGATGCAAATAGACACAGCTCATTAGAGAAGCGCCAGAAAGTTCTCTCTGTTGTGTTTCTGGTAAAATTGTTTTCCTTTTATCTGTTCAAGGTTCTGTTTTCTTTTTAATACTTTTATTTTTATTTTTTGTTTAATGGCTTAAAAAATCGTATGCAAAATGATAAATTTGGTGTTGAATGGTGTTTCTTTTTATGATTACATTTGGGTTATACAAGGTAGATGTTTTTTCCCATAAACATGTGTTTTCAGGATTTTTCTTAGTTAGATAGATTTTTTTTTTTGTAGGTTGTATTACCTTATTTCAAGTCGAAGTTGCAATCTGTGTATAGTAAAGAAAGAGAAGCTACTCTTCAAGCAAGTTTATGGGGTGAGAGTAATGAAAGATTTGACAATGTTGAAAACTTTGATGGCGGATTGTTGGATTCTGGGAGTGGTTCTAATGAAGAAGCATCTGCTAGAAGACGCACAATAAAGAAACTTAAGAAGATTATAGCTGCCTGCTATCCATGGATCCATGCTGGAAATGAAGGTCCATATCATTTTTTATTTTTTTTTCTATTCCCAAAATAGGTTTTTGCTGATGATTTTTTATTTCTTGTTTCTTTAAATTGATGATCCTTTCAATATTTATCTGTTTTTCCTTAGCATCTGTAGTTTCTTTAGGTCAGGCTTTAACACTTTTGGCTACTTGCTTTTGCACCCATGACCCATCGGGAGAATTTCCTCATTTCCATATTATACTATGCTTATAAGAGTAGAGGTTTATGTTTCATCTCTTTTTAGATTTGCATTAGGGAGATAAATCATTGATATGGCCCTCTTGTATTATGCAGGGTTTTCATTTGCATATCAGCTGTTGTATCTATTAGATGCTACAGGGTTTTATTCTCTGGGGCTACATGCACTAGGTATTCATGTTTGTCGGGCTACAGGACAAGAATTGGTAAGATATCAAGATATGCACTTCAAATGAGCTCTTGAGATTTCAAAAGATTTACTTGTCCTTTTTTTCCATTTTTGTCTGGATCATGGACTCCATAGATTATTTAACTGATGTAGAAAATGTACATCGCTGTATTCTTTTACCTTTATCTAGACATATCCTTGCTGATTTTCCTGAATATTATGTTAGAGCACTTATTTTTGTGTTTTACTATCTTGCTTCCTTAAGAATTCTTGACTTTAATGTCAACATAGATGGATACATCTTCTAGAATTTCCAAAATTCGGAGTCGTGAACGTGAAAGACTTCGTGGCCCTCCTTGGCTAAAGGTATTTCATCCCTTCTTCATTCTTTTCTACGTCATATTTAAAATTTTAGATGGTCTCTGGTTATTGTAGATATAGCCTGATATATGCAAGATTATAAAGATTGGGTACGACTGATGTTTCATGGTCACTGTAAAAACAAGAGAGAGATTTGGATCAATCTCTGCAAATACACTGTTGATTAACATTGTGATTCTATCTTCGATTTGATATTATTGATGCATCTAAAAACTAAAGAGCCATTATATGTTATTGTATTTCAGGCAGTTCAAAGTGCACTTCTCACTTCTACGTATGCAGTTCTTGATTATGCACAAACAGGTTTAATTGCTGCAGTATTTTTCTTTAAAGTGAGTATGCTTCACCTATGACATGCTCCATCTTTCATTTCCCTTTGTCTGTTTCTTTCTTCCATTCAGATCTTTTTCCTCTCTTGTGTGTTTTGTCATCAACATTCCTCTGCTATGCACCTGAAAACTCTTCTACATTTTTTATTACTTTTAAAGAATCAAGTATGCTGATATAATTTACTGATAATATTTCCAATCTGCTTCTAATTTTGGATGGGTTTCAAGGGGTACACAAAGATTTGTAGGTGCTTTATGTCAGCATTAATTGCCCATAACTTCAAAATTTGTGCGTATATCAGATGATGGAATGGTGGTATCAATCTGCTGAGGAGAGAATGTCAGCTCCAACTGTATATCCCCCACCACCACCACCTCCGGCACCAAAGGTTGGTTTTTTTTTCTTTTCCTTTTTCTTTGAATGTTACCTGAGCTTACATAATAGGGATTTTTGGTCACCCCTTCCTTTTTCTGCATAAAAGAATTTACATTGTTTTCAAAAGAATATATATATATATATATATTGTAGTCTATGTTTTTTATAACAATTACAAAATTCCTGCTAGTTTCTGATCAGACACCATATTGACACTAGACTTTTGTGTTCCCCAAATTGGAAAAGAACAATCATAGAAAAGAAAAATCATAAGCTTTTCACCATATGAATTAGAAAGCTGACCATATTATTTCTACAAGCAAAATTACCGAAACCATTTGGGTTTTAGTAAGCTTTAATATTGTGTAATTTGAGCTCACTTTTGGATAGGTTGCAAAGGAAGGGATTCCATTGCCCCCAGATAAAACAGTATGCCCTTTGTGTTTACAACAGAGAGCAAATCCATCAGTAGTGGCTGTTTCAGGGTTTGTCTTTTGCTATTCTTGCATATTCAAATATGTCTCTCAGGTATGTATTTCTCAAAACCTGGTCGTCGACCTTATGTATTCTTACAATTGCAGAATTAGTCCGTAAACATTATTCCCCATTAGTAATTACATTTACTTATCTGTTTGTGAATACAGTATAACCGCTGCCCAGTTACACTGATGCCCGCAACATTGGAGCAAATTAGGAGGCTTTTTCATGATATGTAGAATTAGAATGTGCAACTCTTTTGATTTTTAACACGAGTAGAGCCATCCATATCCGTGGGAATATAAAGTCGCGGATAGATAAGATTAGTTCTCTCTTCGTTACATTCATTATGTTATATTATTTCTTCCTCTTGATACAATAGAACTCTTTGGTAGATGACAGATGATAGATGAGGGGAAAAAAGCAAATTTTCATGCAATTTGTACAAGCTGTACAGCAATGGTATCCTATGTGTTTCATGGTGCTGTTCCTTTAGGCCATGTAAAAATCAGCATGATCTAGTTTTGTTAGTTTATGGCTAAGGTTTTTCTAGTCTTCTCCTTTGTTTCATTAAATTTGTTTGTTTATCTGAGGTTTCTAGCAGAATATCATATTTCTGATGAAAACTGATTTTATTTGTACATCAGAAGAAAACTAAGATTTGACACTGTCCATGTCCATTGCTTCTTCTAACCTAGTCTGAAAAGGGTTGGTCTGATTTCGTCCCGACATGCTTGAACCTGAATCTGCTGCATCCATGGCCCGATGACTGCCACCTGTGTGCCTCCAGTAACTTCCCACAGTACCTAAGATTGGTGTCTCGTTAGGACTGAAACTGTATGACCTCCTCCTCCTCCTTGTAATGGATGATGAAGATTTTGTTTTCTTTAAGGATGATGATGATAAATTCCCAGCAGAAACTTCTGGACTGTTTTCAGATTCAACTAACCAGCTTGAAAGACTCGTATCAACCCTGCAACTATTGGATGTTTTCTTCTTTAGTTCCAAAGGAAACATGAATTCCTCTGATTCAACATTTTCCGGTTCTTGATTCTTCTTCTCCATTGTTGATGATGATTTAGCTTTTCTTCCTACTATCTTTTCCCATTGATTTAGATTTTCAATCGGTTTCAAGACGGAATCGATGTGTTTATCTTTATCATCACTTGGAATTGGTGTAATAAATGTTTTGCTGCTGACTTCTTCTTTGTCTTCCCCGACAGTTCTTCCTCCAGGTGTAAAAGACTGTCTCCTTCTGGAATCTATTGACAGAGAAAACAATGAAGATTCAGAAGATTCTTCTTCTTCTTTAACAACCTTGTAGCTGCTAACAACAACTTCTTCTTCATCATCACTGTTTTCTGCACAATTCTTGTATCTATTGTTTTTTGGATACGTGAAAAGACTAGATTCACTTGAATCTGGTAATGGGATTTCATCTCTACCAGTTTTCTCTAAAATCTTTTCTTCATCTCCTTCTGTCTTCTCCTCCTCCTCCTCAGGGTTTTCTTTCTGAAATTTCTGCTGATTCTTGATGCCTTGTTCTCTGACAACTTTCTCGTCGGAGTACAATACTTCCGGCAACACAATTACACTCCCTTTTTCTTTCTCTGCGGTCACTTGATTTGTCAGATTCAAATCATCGAAATCAATGCTCTTTCTGGAACTCCTGTTCAACTGATCTTCTTTCTTATCTCTGGAATAACAAAAACAGAGAGGAAGAAGATAAGAGAAGAGAATTTGCCCATTTAACAAACTTCATTTTGATTTTCCCAAGAATCCCATAAAATAAACAACTAAAAAACGATTCTTTCTTCATCCCTATCAAAATAAACACACACACTAAAACAAAAACAGAGCTCTTGTTACAAAGAACAGAAAAGCTTACATTCTCTCTTCAACAGTTTTCAGATGTTCAGCAATCTGGGCTTCTCTTGTAGGTTGAATTTTCTGCTTAAAAACAAAAACAAAAACATAAACAAATATACATACATACAACTTAAAAGAAATGTGTATCATCAAGAATTCAGGTAGAGGTTGAGGATGAAAACCTGATCAAGAACTCCACGTCTACTTCTAATCTTCTCATATCTATTAGAACAGCGACCAAAAAAGCATGCAGAAAAGCAACCCATAATAATAATAATAATGAGACAAAAAAGAAAAAAAAGGTTAATAGCTTTTCTTGAAAAAAAAAATGGCGGCTGAAGTGTAAGCCTTTAGATAGTAATCAATAGTAGGTTTTCTTTCTTTAATGGAGAGCATGGAGAATCGAAGAAGAAGAAGAAGAAGGTTGGAAGGGTTTTGAAAAAATTAATAATAATAATAAAAATAAATAAACAAATTTGACCGTTGGAATGCTCAGATGATGATGTCAGCAAAAGGGGACCTGGTTTAATGAATGGAGTTGGGATTTGGATCTTATCTAAGAGATTGTCTTCTTCTTCTTCTCTTTAATATTTGAAAAAATTATAATATAAAATTTATTATTGTTATTATTTTATGAAAGTGATGAAATAAATATATATATATATATATAGTCAAATTAGTAAATGTCATGAAATTTGTTCATTTGCTTTTATATATATATATTAATCATAAAAGTTTCAAATTTAATTAAAAGTTAAAAAGAAAAGTGAAATGACTATTATGTCCTTAACTGTTTGCACTCGAATAATTTGGGCCTAAAAGCGGTCCAAATCATGTGAATTTTTTTTTTAATAATTATATACATAATATCATGTAGCACTCTAATCCTAAATTTTAAATAATTACATAATAATGTAAGAATTTAAACATTTAATCTTACTTAAACTAAAAAAATCTCTTATCAACTCACTTACGTTTTGGAATTAGATTTTAAATTCTTTTATTTTATATTGTACGATTTCCAAAGTCATCATGACTTACTCTAAATTTTACATTAATTTAATTTTAAGGGTGATTTAGTAATAAACTCTTTCCAACAAATATTTCATATATATATATAATATATATATTTTTATTTATTTGAAATTTTAGATTATATATAAAAATTAAGGTAAAATATTTTAAAAGTTGATTATCCCGAAACAACTAAATTTAGGTAAAGACTAAAAATTTACAGTGTTGGGCTCATCATTAATTCATTATTAAAAAGGCTAAAAAGAAGCAAGAAACTAAGTTACTTTTGTTTCACGTTCCCATGTATGACTTTTCTTATCCAAACAAAAAGATGGGTTTTAGGTCTACATTATGTACAAATCTTTATCCATTGGAACACAATAATTTAACTTCCAATAGCCTGATTCTTGCTTCGATTGTGGTGTTAAAAAGTAATTATGTGTATATAACTCTTTAAAATTATATCTAAATTTTTAGACTAATTCAATTTAAGTAAAAATTTAATTTAATAGTCTTTTAGCGAGATTAAAAAAAAAGTAATTTTCATTATTATATGATAATTTAATTTATGGTAAAAGTTTAATATATATGAATCTTTTAATAATATTGTGGAAATGATTTGCAGGTGGCGGCTGGTTACTTGTAAAACTCCAATTTCATTTTATAATTCATATTAGGTACTTTGTTGAAACTTAAGGGATTAATTTTGTCTTGAGGAAATATATATATATATATTTAATATTTTATCCTTAAATTAATAATAAATAAATAAATAAATAAGTATACTTGGACTGGCTCATTCAACCTAATATTATTTTCATTGTATAGCAAATATATATACATATAAAATAAAATTTAAATTATTTTATTTTTATTATATTGATATGAAACAATTATCACAATATATATATATATAATATATATATATATATATATATATTTATAACACGTGGTTTAAAAAAAATGCGGGAATCTTTCAGTATCAGCGGTATGCTTTTATAAAAATTCACGCTTTGTCATATAAAACAAAACACGTAGAGAAAAATAATAATGAGAATAATTTTTACATATATATAATTGTAATTAAATAATACTTCAAGTCAACTAAAGGGTCAAATGAAATATCTATAAAAAAATTATCCAAATTCATATTTAAATGTAAAAATATGTCAGCAGTGCTATTTATATTCAAATAAAAAAGTTTAATTTAAAATTTTAAACCAATATATTTAAATTCACAATCTTTATTATTAAAATTTTAATGTTTAAATTAAAATAAATTATTATTTATGAATTTTCAAATATATATATATATATATATATATATATATATATATTCATGTGAATAGATAACTAATATGATATATGCATATATGTATGTATCTAATAATTCATACCAAATGTTAGAGCATACAGCTAAAACCCATGTTCTTGCAAACTCTATAACTCTATAATATATATATATATATATTAAATTTCACAAGATTTTTAGATGAATCACAAATTATGAAAAGATATTTAAATTAAGGGTAAATTATCTTATTAATATTTGAATTTTTCAAAAATTTAATTTTTACACTTGTATTTATTTTTACTTTAAATTGATACTTGAATTATAAAATATTTCTTTTGCGCTTCCGTTCAAAATTTTTGTCAGACTTAATTTTTTTATCCAGTTTTTAGAGGCATTTTCGTCTTTTAATATTTTAAAATTATTAAGGTTTTATTTTTAGGGATAATTTTTGTCTTTTCATACAATTTTGAAAAATCTAATTTTTTTTTTAAATTGGAGGGACTTGATCACTCAACTACAAAAATGACAAAATTATATTAACCCACTGGAGCAATTATTACCATGTTAATTTGTATGGAACTTATATTTTATATTGCATACTAGATGATGCCAAAATAAATTTAACATAATTATATTTGTGAATCCTTAGATTTGAACCATAATCGTATAAACAATAAATAAGTATTTACTATTTGGACAAATACAAAAATTTATATTATTTAAAAATTATATTAAATATGAAAATTTTGAAAAAATATTATCCAAACAACACAATTTAAACCATATGCCTTCTTAGTCATTCCCTTCTTCAAAAATTTTCTAAACTTTGAATTCGTTGCAAGATATAAATTTTGAGTTTTTTTACAATGACATTACTACATTAGTATCAACAATGACATTCTCGAAATTCATGTTTTGCGACAAATTCGAAACAAAAGAGTTAAAGAAGAACTTCATTGCAAGGTTTGAAGAACGTGACAATAACAAAAACTTGTGGTTTGTATTGTGTCATTTGATAATATTTTTTTTGAGAATATTTATATTTAATATTATTTATATTTAAAATATAAAATATAATCACAATATAAAATGAATATTTATTATTTTTTTAATTACAATATAAAATATAAGTTTCAAATAAATTTATATATTTATAGTTGTCCGAGTGGGTAGATATAGTTTAGTTAGGATTGGTTGTAGGATCAAACTCTTTCTTGAGAAACAAAAAAATATTTTTAAAATTTTTAATAATAAAGTGAAATGACAAAATTACACTTCAAAATAAAATGCTTATAATTGTAAATAGACATTTGAGAATTGAACTGGACTGAAAATAAAGTATGACACAAATTTTGGACGGAATGACAAATTATGTCATATTTTATAGTTTAAAATAAAAATAAATATAAATACAAAATTAAAATTTTAAAAAATTAAAATATTAGTAAGATAATTTTTATATTAATATACAGTTCTCTTACACTAAATTAAGTGGATTAATATATATATAAAATAAAACGTGACTTAGGAGTTTGAGTCCACCTTACTCTTTCTCAATTGAAGTATGCATAATCTCTTCCCCCCACTTTGCGTCCACTTTAATTAAGACTTTTTTTCACAAAAGAAAAAATAAAAATGTCATTATTCGCTATAAATACTACTTTCATTCTACCCCCATTATATATATATAATATATATATATATATATATATTTATATATTATATATTTATATATAGGAGTTTATACTATACAAATTATATAATTTTTTTTAAAAAAAATGATATATTAAATGTCATTTTTTATTTTATTATCAATAGTTCAATAATTTAAATTAAAATAAAAGCTTTTATTTTTCTTAAGAGTGTCATTCAAAGATTTTTTTTCTCTCAAATTAATTAATAAAAAAATACCTTTATATCGCAATTTCTCCCACTTAATTTAAGTGATTGCGATAAAGTAAGATGTCGTGTCAAACTTTTGAACATATAAAGAATATTGCACAAATAGCGACACCCGTGAATTCATCAATACATACATATAATCACACTTTTCCCAACTAATCCCACACATTGCATATATTTATATAAAAAAATTTAGATTGTATGATACAAACATTTTTAAATTAACGATGTGGGACTGGATGTTGACGCTAGTATGATAGAAGGCAAATCAAGTGGATGGTTTATGATCAAACGTTAAAAATTTGAAGGAAAAAATTAGCTGTAGTTGATAATGATAGAAACAGAGGACCACTTGGAAAAGGGAAAATCGTAAAAGAGAACTATATTCCACCTGCACCATTGCAGCTAATGATTTTCTTTGGAACTGTTTCTTCCTTCTCTTCTTTTATTTCTTTAATTATCCATATTCATACTCCCATCATTAATTACCACTCTTTTTACCTTACCTTACCTTAACTTTTTTTTTTTTGTTTTGTTTTGATAAGGGTGTGTCTTTCTGTTTATTGAAAGTGGAAACTTTCTTTTCAAATGGGTCAGTTCCCAATGCTTCCCTGTTTCTTCTCTCTCACAGTTTAATCCCTTTTCTTTTCTTTCTGTTTTTGGATTTTAGTAATTGGGGAGTGAGAATTTTGCTTTTGGGATATTTTCTTTTTATCTTCTTCTTCTTCAATGTATACATGTATATATGTATGTATATGTGTATGTGTATATAGAATTTCTTTTGTGTAAGTGTAACTGATAAGTTTCTGAGGAAGGTGCTTTTCTTTACTTCCTACTTTGTATTGAGAATTGTCTTTCCTTTACTGTTTTGTGACAGTTCTTTCTTGAGAAAGAATTGAGTCTTTTTTTTTCTTTTCTGTTGATTTTGCAGTTCTTCTCAGAAGTTTAATCTTAAAAGAGAAAAACCAAAAGACGCAGATTACTCGTTAAATGCTTATTAAGTTTTATGAAAAGTGGAAAATGGAACTTCAAATTCATGGGGTTGGTTTATAGCTGTAAATATTTGTTGTAATCACATGATATATATATATATATATATATATAGGAAAGTTTTGGGTAGTCTGTGAAGAAGTGGCTTTTTATTTTGGGGATTAATTGTGGGAAAAAAAGAAAAGAAAAGAAAAGAAAAGAAAATGGAGCAGGCAATGGATCAAAAGTCTCTGGAGAGAGTAGTTTCACAGAAAGCTCTGCAAATTGGAAGCTCTTTTCCTTGTAAAATTTGTGTGATGGGTTTTCTTTGTGGGATTTGTCTTACTTCATTGTTTCTTGCTGCTCTTACTTCGTTTGCTACTTTTCAACCTTTTTCAACAACATTCTCCAATGGACTTTCCACCATTAATTCAGGTCTGGGTTTTTCCCTTTTCTTTTCCCTTATTACTTGTATTATATCTATTATCCATTGACTGTTCTTGCAGATTCTAGACAGAATGTACAGAATGTACCGGAACCTTCCATTTCTGGAATTGATGGAAGAGTATCAGATCTTTATACACTTTGGAGCAAATCAATAAAGGAAGAAGAAGATGAAATAAAAAGAAACAAAGGATCCATTACTCCAAAAGCTCCTCACTTGGAGGACTGTAAATTAAGAGTAGAATTAAATCATCGTCTTGATACCAGACTTGAGAATCAAAGCTTCCCCGGATGGAGAATTTGGAAGGGGAAGTTAGATGAATTTCAGCCATTGCCATCTTTAGAACAACAATTGTACAGTAAACATCCATCAGTATCTAATGGAGCTTATCCACCTTGGGTAAGTAAGTATATTGTTATGTTTATATAAGCTCTCTTGTTTTTTGCCTATAAATTATGTTACTATGTAGATAACGGGATCGGATGATGAGAATTATCCATTGACAAGGAAAGTACAACGAGATATCTGGTTGCATCAGCATCCAATAAATTGTAGAGATCCGAGCATAAAGTTTCTCGTAGCAGATTGGGAGAGAATACCTGGATTTGGAATGGGCGCTCAGTTTGCAGGAATGTGTGGTCTTCTTGCAATTGCCATGAACCAAAAAAGGGTACTCGTAACCAACTATTATAATCGAGCTGATCATGATGGTTGTAAAGGTACTACTACTACTTGGCATAAGAATTTTGGTAGTAATTGGCTGGACAGTAGATAAATTTGGGGGCTTTGTTTTTTCTTAGGTTCATCGAGGTCTAGTTGGTCTTGCTACTTCTTCCCGGAAACATCTCAAGAATGCAGGGAATATGCATTTGAGCTTTTGAAAAGAAAAGAAGCTTGGGAAAGAGGGATTATAACTGTGAAGGAAAATTATACTTCTAAAGAAATATGGTCTGGAAAGACTCCTAGGTAAGTAATAAGTAAATAATATATGTAAAATTATGTATGTAGTTGCAGAAGGAAGGATTTGTTTAGTTAGTTAGTTTCTTCTGTTGTTTTCAGGACATGGGGTAATCCTTGGAGTTATATGCAACCAACTACAGATGTAAATGGGAGTTTGATAGCTTATCATCGGAAAATGGATCGGAGATGGTGGCGGGCACAGGCACTGCGGTACCTGATGAGGTTTCAGACGGAGTACACTTGCAAGTTGCTCAACATTGCACGTCATGAAGCATTTGGAATGGAAGCTGCGAAGATGGTGGTTCTTGCAACTCCTGCTCAAGATTTCCTTCTAGAGGTATTTTTGCAAGTAAAGTAGTGCTGATTCTTGATCAAAAGACGATCTTGATCAAAAGACGATCTTGATTATTGGTGCTTTTATATAATTTGGACAGAATGCTGTAGAGAAAGGTGGCTATGACATTGAAAAGTATGTGTGGTCAAATCATAAACCATGGATTCCTAGACCTATGTTGAGCATGCATGTGAGGATGGGAGATAAGGCTTGTGAAATGAAAGTGGTAGGATTTGAAGAATACATGCATCTTGCTACACGAATAAGAAAGCGATTCCCCAATCTAAACAGCATTTGGCTTTCCACTGAAATGCAGGTCTTCTCAATAACCTTCTTCCTTTCTCACTCAAATCATATGTCCCTTTTGTATCTTATTCATGAATTTTGATTATTTCCAGGAAGTCATTGATAGATCGAAGCTATTTCAGAGATGGAGGTTCTACTTCACGAATGTGACACGCCAAGTAGGGAACATGACCATGGCAACTTATGAAGGCAGATTGGGAAGGGAAACAAGTACCAATTACCCACTGGTTAATTTCTTGATGGCCTCTGAAGCTGATTTCTTCATTGGAGCATTAGGTTCGACCTGGTGCTTCCTAATAGATGGAATGAGGAATACTGGTGGAAAGGTCATGTCTGGATACTTGAGTGTAAACAAGGACAGATTCTGGTAAGTTCTTGGTTGATCAAGAATCTCCACAACATAAGTAACACGATTCCTCAGAAATCCAATCCTTCATTACAGCCTGAGGTGGAGATCTTAGCATTTAAGTTTGTAAGGTATATATATCTTATCTGTAAATTTCAGTGTAAAGTAATAAATTTTGTTATATGTATCCATGCAATGAACTGTTTTCTTATCGATAATAATAATTACCAGATTACATTGAAACTCCTTTTAGTGTGCTCCCAGCACCCCACCACAAAAGTTAGGGAATATTCAGTCTAGTAGGTAAAGCTTCTCTGACAGATACCTGTCAAAAGATTCTAAAGGAATATATCATTACACCACACAGATCAAGATTATTTATCCATAACGCAAGAATCTTTATAAATTAAAGAAAACAACCACAGAGGGGAAGTCCCAAAATTAAAATCATCTGTCACCGAAAATGAAATACAAATAATTTGAAAGAGATAAGAGATACTTATGTGAGGTTACTCGCTGCCCCTAGGTGAACCATGGTTTTCATCATCATTAAAAGGGCTACCATTATCTTTAGGAATGGAGCTACGCCTAGGGCTGCGGCCATTGGCTTCAACAGGACTCCTGTCTTTACGTCCAGCTTCATTTTCAGTATAATCCTTGGGGCTCCGACTATACTCTGATCCGTTCGCTAACCTTCCATCCCTGGGTGATGGTGTACCTCTCTCTCTCGGACTTCTTTCATCAGGGGTTGGGCTGTGTTTCCTCATTTTAGATGGTGGTGGGGATCTGTTACGCCTAGGGCTCCTTGACCTTCTCTGCTCCTCAATACTGCGCTCTCTCCTTTGTGGAGACTTTGATCGGCTGCAGAAAAATCTATACAATTAGAAGCCAGAAAAGTCTGTAGCTAGCACAAGGAAGTACTTCCGTAGCTAGCACAATGGCCATCCCTATAAAACTATAATAAAATGATAAAAGCAAGAGCTCGAACAGGAGTCTCAATTATTGATGGAAAGAATAGCAAGAGGTAAAACTGACAATAAATTACCTGTAACTGCAACTCCTGCTATAACTACGGCTTCGGCTCCTTCCGCGGCGAGGAGATGGGGAACGAGAATAACTTCGCCCACGTCTTCATAAAATATAATCAACAGTTAGACAAAGCATCTACAAAAGGATTTGGTGAATTAATTAATTTACTATGAAAACAAAATGAAATTTTTATACTTAGTCGCCTTTTGAGGACTATTCTGGCAGTTCCTTTCTATATGGCCTCTCTCTCCACAACGATAGCACTTGTTCTTCCAATCCCCAGCCTTACAATCTCGAGCCCAGTGGCCATCAATTCCACAATTGAAGCAGCGTCCAGTACCTGGAGGAGGACCCCTTCCTAAATAATCACGAGATCCACCTGGACCACGCGGTACCTGTAACACACATGAGATTGTATTTACCCAATCTGAAATTCATAAAGAACACCATAGAAGAGAATAAGAAATGACATGTCCCTTCTAACTTAAACCAGTTGCTGCAGGCAGGTAATATCAAATATAAAGCTGATGCTAAAAGAGATGATACTATATATCCACAACTGTATTAGTTCAAAACTAAGGTGCTTTAGGTGGACCACATCCACGCATCTCAACCAGTATACCAAACTAGATTGACTTACATGAATAATTCATAAGAAAGTGTAATATGGAAAAATGTTACCATGTCCAACAAATACAAGCATAAAATGGTTATTTTGTAACCAATGCATGCCCTCACCAAAAATGGAAAACAAAACTAAAAAACAATTGTGATAAATAGAGAATCAATTGCCGAACAAGAACTTGAAATTACCCCTCTGGCAAATTCTACTATAATGCGACTTCCATCAACATCTCGCCCATCCATGCTATGTCTTGCATCATCAGCATCACGAGGATCACTGAATTCCTGTAATCAAGAACAAAGTCATGAGAGTGAAGGCAAAACCTTACTTTGATATATGATCAATAAACAAAAATTAGGCAGGAAAAAAAAATTGATGGGGGAGTGGCATGTGGCATGTGGCATGTGGCATGTGGCATGTGGCATGTGGCATGTGGCATGTGGCATGTGGCATGTGGCATGTGGCATGTGGCATGTGGCATGTGGCATGTGGCGTTGTCCACATCTATAGTATTTTGCATATAAACATCAAAAAATTAGAAAAGTAAGAATAGAGGGGTAGAAAGGCGTACCACAAATGCATAATCACGCTTCATGTCCACATCACGTACTCTGCGCAAATGGGTGCCAGAAACAGTAAGGCCATCAAGACATTAGAACGGAAGGGTTTGATACTTCGCCCCCTCAAAGATGAACTAAACACCAGTTTGAGATGGTTGCCATTTCCATCAAAAAAAAGTAATAACAATATAGATAGAATCGCCAAAGTCCCACTATACATTCTGCAAGACAAGCGACCAATTCCACCAAGGGCAACCTCTCACCATAGACCTCCAGGTTGGGCAAAAGCCCAGAAACCTTCAGAAACATCATTCAAGTTAAAATGAAACTTGGGACAATTTCTCTCAAACAGATTTTGAATGAAAATTGGAATTTCAATTTCAAATGGCAGAAGGTTTTCAACTTCTCGCGAGTCTATCTCCCCGATATACTCGACAGACAAACCTCACTCAGACAACAACTAACACCTTTAGGAGGTTAAAATTTTGGAGGCAAGACTTGTCCCCACACAAGGGAAAAACCTTAAGTAACTTCGTCTAACTCATGAGAAGTGTAGGCACGATGGCTTCTATTGTTCTATTTCTTTAATGATAGGTAGTATTTCAACATAACGAGAAGAAACTTGCAATTTATAGGAAAATCTTTTAAAGTAACATAATTACCTTCCATATCTGCCAAAGATATCCTCCAAATCTCGTGATCTTGTCCTCGAAGACAGGCGGCCAACATATAGTCGAGTTGTACCATGGCGATCATCATAGCGCGGCATCTTTCTGAAAATTAAGTATTCGTGTCAAATCCTATACTGCTAAATTTAAACAAAAATAAGAGGTAAAATTTTTTGCTAAAACATTCATCTTTGCCGACCTCCACCAGTTCAAACCCACAAAATATAACTACTGTATTAGCAATACCTGATCTAATTTTTTTTTCTCACAGACCGATGGAAGGAAGACTACAGTGAGAATGCATCTAATACAACAATCCAATAAAGAAATAAAAGCTAATTTGAATGCTTCTTTATTTGAAGGGTAAAAAAAAAAAACAGAATAAATTTATAAAATATCAAAAGACTCATTTCTGAGTAGACCTGTACACAATTAGTAGAAATAGTATCACCGACAGCTTAAAATATCACAGAGTAATCTACTTATATGCACCGGCGACTAAGTTGTCAATTACCCCCAACGAAAACACGAAAACAAACTGTTGAAAAAAGTTATCCACATTGTTAGACAGAAATTTTTATGAGAACTACAGAAATTCATTAGGAACTGTAATAATTGGCTTGCTACAGAAGATTTTCACCAGCTCAGTATTGCAGAACGTACCTGAAGACAGCGGAGATACGAAGCGGAAAACCCTAGTTTTGGATAGTTTCTCAAATCCTTCGGTCAGAGAATCAGACGTTATGATACCTTTCCTTCGTTTATAAGGGTGGTCAATTTGTGGGCTCTGTGGGCTTTGAACTCATAGTGGGCTCATATAGGAGTCCAATTTTGTTTTCCTAAAAATTTTAAAAATTCCATTTTCGCCCCAACTTACATTTTTCATTTAAAATGTTTTTTCTTAAATGCATAAGAAAAAATGTAAAATAAAATAAAATTATATATTTACGAAAAATTATGAATATAGTCCTGGTTTTTTGAAAATTTTCTAATTTAGGTTCTATTTGAAAAAGTTATACTATTTAATTTTTATTTTATATGTTTATATAGAAGAATTGAAAATACCTTTAATTAACCCAATAGGATGGAGTTTATAAATGCTTTCTTCGACATATAATTAAAGTTCGAAATTTAACTCCATATTAAAAAATTTAGGTTAGACTCTCACTTTAATTGAACTTTGTCAACATTCCAGAGGCTAAATCAAGATTAGTGGACGCTCCAAATGGTAAAAAAAAAAAAAAAACCTTTAATTCAATACACATTCAAATTAATCACCAGTAAATTCCATTCATATATTAACTCTGGAGGGATGAATTTCTGACTCAAATACAGGAATAACCCAGTGGAATCATACCTCTGATTGAACTGATTTCTTTATAGTATAATAATAATAATAATAAAGTCCTCTCAGGTGGAAAAGCTCGTTCTTCAGTTTTTCATTTGTATCCCTTCTGGGTTCATCTGGATCTCCAAATTAATTGCCTCAAATGTATAGACGAGCTTACTTGAACTTTCAATTTAGCCTCATAGTGAAGTAAGAAACCAGCTTTTTTATATGAAGCCAGTTCCAAATGGAAGTTTCATCTTGAAGACGATAAACTTTCTAGCTTTCTATACTAAGGATGCACAATAATACTTCAACCATGCAGAAGCAGACTTCAGAACACGGAGCTCACCTAGAAGAAGATCATGGGCCATTTGCTTCCTTAAAGCGCATTTCCTAGTTGTGTAATGACGGTCTGATGGTTGTCCCAGACACTATGATAACACACAAAGAAAAACTGTGAATTAATTAAAACAGCAAGGACTTCTCAAATTGAAGGTTAAATGATTTTGCAGAAATTCCAGATTTTAAGTTGATAAAACACAATATATATATACAAATTATTCTAAAGAAAGAAAAACCAACAAAATGATACTTCCTCCAGTGATTTACATGTTTTAGAAGTGTTTTCTAGGTTCAATTTACTTTATACAAATTAACTCCATGTTGAAATAAAATCACAAGCAATCCAATCTTGGTACAAATCAAAACAAGGCTAATTTTACTTCTTTCTCTCCATAAGTAATCTATTTTGTGCAAATAACAAGGTTAAATCACTGCTTTTCCCAGCAAAACTCCATAGGTTTTAGATCTTCCTTAATGCACGTGCCCAAACCTTAAACATGTAAATAAGACTGGAGAGAATAGCATAGATTACGTCACAATATGCAGGCAAACAAAAATAAACCAGTTATATCAAATTTTGCAATTTTCTTTAAGCACCAAATAACAATTGATGAGAATCCACAGAATAGTTTGCATTCCACTGGCATCACACCTTGAATCATTTTTCTATTTTGACTATTCTCTTTAGACACAATAATCAAGAAGCATATCTAATGCTAGTACCTAAAGATCATCACGATTCCATTTTAGTAAGGATTTCCAGCTAACGTCTCCATATAACTACTATAACAAAGGGTTAAAGCACAATTGATAAAAATTTTCTTTTTCTTGCTTTCTGTGAGATTGGGAGAGAGTGAAGAGAAGTTATTATACCTGGATGGAAGCATCATGCCCCTCGATTAATTGAGTCACTTTGGAGAGCAAGAACTGATGCGCTTCAATCTCTCTCCTCTTATTCTTCAAAGGACGTCGAGCCAGCCTACGATCATTATGTTCAGCTTCCATCACCAGATCATTTAATTCTATGACCAAATTATATTTCACAGAAATGAAAAGTCAACAAAAGAGCAAAAGGCTTAGAATCTAATAAGGATTTTAGTAGTCAACTAAAAAGAATAAAGAAATCTAGCCTCAACCTTGGGGACATTTTGAACAGAGAACACGAGCAAAAGCACGAAGTGACTGAGGGATTCCCCTCCCTTTCCTATTTGTAGACTTCACTTCTCTGCAGGACATCCCAAAGAAAATGAGAAAAGGACAATAAATACTTGTATTGAAACTAGCTTCTGTGGTAAATACTTGTGTTGAGCTAGATGTTGGGTATAAGATTATTTTTAAAAAGCCATTTAAAAGAACTCTCAGAGTTAATTATTCTAGAAAAAACAGAAGAAAATTTGCAACAATTTATAGGAAGGGGGTTTTAGCAGATACAGAAGTAAAAATATTTATGTTAACTATCATAATGATCAAATGGTGTTATACCCAATTTATTAAGTAAATTTATAAGACTCAAGCTTTAAAAACATTCTGCAGAAATAATTAACATGAAAATGACTTTATTCATTTGTATCCAACTTTACCCTTCTCAATTTTTTTTTTCCAGTCACACAATCACCTCATTTCATCAAGTAACTAACTTATCATTATCTTAAAGCTATTAGATAGAAGTGTAATTGACTCTCTAAATGCCCCTTCATAAGTGGACTGGATATACTTTTGTCTAATGTGCCCAAATGAGAAAACTTATTTTCTTTCTGTTCCAGAAATCACCTTCTGTTCAGGCAAGTCCTTAATATAAGATTGATTTTATGCACCCTCTCTCTCTCTGTCCACAAATATTCAAGCCCTCATCAATACTTGCATCATTGGCTCTAATTTCTATAACCCAAACACACATTGTCCAACTTGCTTTGCTTGTGTTAAATGACTAAATTCAACCCTTCTGTAAGCTTAAACTTTTGGAAACAAATAGTAATTTCCTTGTTTGAGCCTTGGCTCTGCTCATTAGTTTGTTATTATGAAATGTTGGATTTAATATGAGAATTTTGGTTTCATCCACACCTGATGGGGTGTGGCAAGTGATTAAATTCACACCCTCCCTATCACGTAATTTAACATATTTTTTAACAAAATATTCATGCCAAATTAAACAAGAAAGTGAAATATATGTGCATAGTGTTTCTGATGCATGAGAAAACTAGAAAACCCATGCAGATCATGTTATGAGAAGCCTAATTCATAAACCAATACCAACTTGATCGTAAAGAAATTATTGGAAGACCCAGAGCCCTTGACATCATTAATGACTGGTGTAGAATATCTACACAGAAGTTCCAACTTCATTTCACGAAGATTATCATCATGGGGTATTTTGAGTTCCATCTGGACCTGAGATTTATGTATGTCAGTCATGTCTAACCCAACCAACAGTGGCCAAATAAAATAGCTAACAAATCATAGAAGATAATGATAAAAAACAAAGATAGACCATACTCAAAGAAACTACTAGATAAATCCATGAAGGACATCGTACATTCTTTTTAGAGGCTACTTGTACATATCAGCATCATCAAACATGCAGATGGAAGAGGTTGTTCAATAACGAGAGGCGAGTGAATGACAAGAAAGAAATGTCTGATAATCAATAAATTAAAACACTTTTATTTCACCTTAAATAATTCATAATATTCATGAATATTGTTAAAACACTTTTTAGATATTTTGTTTGCATTTTAGTTATATTAAGTTTAGATTCATATTAAGGAGATTTGCAAGTTATGACACTACAATTGTCTAGGGGAAAACGGGTAGCCACCGAACTAACATTCGGATCAGAACATGGTTCAACCAACCACTACTTGGACCTAGAGGGGAATAAGAAACTCAAACAAGACAAATAACACAGTACCTATATATGCAAAGATGGCATAAAGAGATTGTAACAGCTTGCAGGTGTATACTAATCCTCTTAAAAGATACGACAATAGAACATCTGGATCTGAAATTTGATTCTAACCTGATCATAAATATTGCTAGGTTGTGTGAACCCAAAACCCAAAAGGAGTGTACCATTTGAAAATTTTCCATATCTTATACAGACCTGCAGAAAAGATGAAGCCATCATTCCAAAGTAACTAAACTATGAAACCTCAAACATAAGTAAGAAACAAATAAAACAGTTTCAGAACTTTGTATGACAACTATCTTAATGCAATATGTTGTAAGCATGTTGAATCTGTGTACGACTACTATTTGACTTGTATTTTTATGAATTTTTTATTTTCATATAGAATAAGTTTAATTGAAAGTATCTATATTGGAGGGGAAAAACACAGAATTTTCAGAAATTAGATGTCAAAACTAATAGACATATGCAAAATGAAGAAAAATGAGAGAAAACAAATTTTCATGAAGACTGAAGGTCAAAACTAGACGACTGGCACCCAATCTTTTTTGCAGAGAATACTGAGCTAGAGTGAACTCATGTTCTGAAGAAAAGTGTTCAATATACACAAATATACAACTAAACATATGCACACATGGTATATATCAAAGAGATAAATATATATATAGAGGCAGGTCGTGCTGTTAGAAAATCATTTACTTTTTATATAACCTGATCACCTGGAGCATGATTGCGATCAGCAATAACCTGCATAAAAAAATAAATTTTAAAACCACATAATTTATATGTGAAGCCAAGATAAGCATAAGAAGAATATAAAACTTCAGATTGCACCAATGACACAACACATGCAAGATTCATTTCAGAAAAGGAGAACTTCCTAGCAAAACAGTGTCCAATTGATCAATATAATGGCTCTGAAACAGGAAACCTCTCTGGCATATACCATAGATCAAGAATCCACAGGGACCTAATATATCATCCTAGAATCGAAAGATTGCCAATGCACTTATCTGGTCAAGAGATGGAATGACCCTAACATTGTTGTATTTTAATTTTTAACACAAAGAAGACCTTAAATTTGTTATGCTGATCTGGCCATATTAAATTGTTAAACTTAACTACTCTTTATCAGCTTAAATTTTTAAAGTATGTGATTATTTAATACAGTATCAAAGTGGAAGATCTTGAGTGGCACATGTTGGACCTTATTATGAAATTTATGTCTTGCCCAAAACAAATAAAAGATGAAATCATTTTGAATTCCAATGTAGGCAAATTAAGAGGCTTTGACTGTTGAAAAGAAAATCTTAAACAAGAACGAGAAGAGACATAAATGGAAGCAACATGAATGAAGGATGTAATGGTAGACTCCTAAAGAAACTGTACCCCTTCCTATTGCACTAATGCAGAATACATGTAGGAAAAAGGTGGAGGAGGATAAGGAAGACGAAGGTAACTTAAAAAGCAGTCACACTCGTGTGAATAAAATCATAATTGAACATAACATAGACTGTGGGAGCAGATCGTGTGATCTGGGTAAAGAGCAGCCTTTCTCACGGAAATATGTAGCATAGCAATGCTATGTTTCATTACAATAATGATGTTATATTTTGCACATTTGTTACTGCAAAAGGAAAAAATATATATATATATTTTTACGTTACTAATTCGTACTGTAGCTTCAACTTTTATGCAAACTCTAGCAACAGGGAAAACTAATGTATCTGAAGATGCATTATCAAGAAAAGACATTAGCTATCAGCTAGTAAAAAATTCATGCTCTTTGGTCAGCACCAAGATCAAGCTGCATAAGTAACAGATAAAAACAGTAAATTTGTTCTCTATTTTCAGTTTCTTCATGCAATCAAAGGAAGGTGTCTGAAGGAGGATACAACGAACCTCAGAGAATTGTTTGACTTCGTGACTCCTAACATATGACTTCGATCTACCATCATGATTAAAAAAATCTGCAAAAGGAATCTGTAAAACAATGCATTAAAAGATATTGTATTGAAATGATTTGGGACCAACAAATTATCTGCCATTAAAAACATTTTAGAAAAAGGAAAATACAGAAATATCTTCTGATGTTTGTACCATTGAAACACCCCTTGAGCTTCCCCATGCTCGAGAACTTCCTGGAATGTCAATAAAGAATATCACTATTGGTGTCAAAATATATTAAAGCATACATCAAATTAAATTTTTTTTATTTTAAAAGTAACATAAATTTTAATTCACGTATTAATCAAATGAATTAAAAAATAAAAAATAAAAATCATAAGTTGATTTTAATCATATATGTTTCAGTCCTGAAATAATGAGGCTGTATGCATCCTATGCCATTGACTATTATGGGAACAAACAATGAAAAATACATACGGATGAATGGAATAAATTCAGAATCATTTACTTTTACTTTTACTTTTGATCACAGAAAACATTTTCAATCTATTCCATTTATAAATTTAGTCCAAATAATATTACCTGTTACAGTTTATTTCAGAAACAGTAGTTTCAGAGAAAGAATAAGAAATTTGTTACTATGTTCTCTTCAGGAGTCTAAAAAAATCCTACCTAAAGCATAAGCGTGTCTAAAATCCTTCAAGCTGACCTCCTGAAAACATTCGGGAAAGCAATCCAAGACCTGAAATCAAAAAATAAACTGGAAGAATAAATCTTTCTGCAATGCTTATCAATAACTAGATCTCTTGGAAAAGAAATGTCACATTTTCCCAGAACCTAAATGTAACAAAGGAATCATTGAAACAAAAAGTCCTCTGATACAGAAGTAAATTAATTAGCATGTATAATTAATTATATATGTTTTGACTCACTCAAAAGCCTAGCCAAATAATAGTTACTGTCGGCCAAAGTGCTCAATTTGAAATATTAGAAGGCATATAATTCAGATTAGAAGAAAATGCCAATACACTTACAAGAACTTTCACCAGATGAGGACAAAGTTACGAAGTAATCACAGAAAGAGCGCGCTTACCGGCTTTATTGCCAAAAATTCCTTTTCTATGAGATTCTTTTCTTTGACAGTCTCCTCGTATATAGAACTTTGCCTAATCATCTCAAGTTCATCGTCACTCCAGAATATCTAAAAGAGTTTAGACAGCATAGGTCAATCTCCTGAAAAAGGCACTGGATTCGCAAATAAGTTTTATGAACTTATAAGAAATCAAGATGGATAAACATTGAAAATCTTTTTCAATGATAAATATTCTGAACAATTGAGATTTTCCAGGTTCAATGCTAAAATATTAAAATCACAAACAGGTGAAAATAAAATAAAAATTTATCACAACCTTTATCAGAAGAAGTGATTGTCCTAAAGAGTAAAATACACTGAAAATCAGGTACAGCAAGATAAAACAGGATAGAGCTACTAAGCGTACGTAACTTAAAAGGAGCAGTGGCATTGTGAAAAACTCAGAAGCAATTGGAGTTAATGGTGCGCAACATGAAAGGAGTGAAATAAATTACTGACATAAATTAATTTTTACATTAAGATTTTATGTTTTCATACAAATTTGACACCAAATAAAATAACAATACAGTAACATAATGCCGTCATGTTCCCTACTAACAGAATTGAAAGAAAAAAATATTAAGATATAATGTTCCTTCTTTTGTAATCCACCAGAAGTGCTTGTCATATTTGCCTCATGGTAACAAAACAGAAATGCAGTAAAAGAGAGAACTTTACACTGCTGTGCATACTGGAAGGCTGTGGAAGCCTGTCCACATAAGGAGCCCACTCTGACTTCTACCATAGAAAAGAGAAAATAAAGAAGCAGATTAAATGCTGAAACTTGGGAACAGTACAGAAACTTAGAAGTGAAAACCAAGAATGCTGATGAACCTGACCCAGGTTCTGCTCATGTAGCAGAAGTACAGCAACCTTGCCAATATTACTAACTTCATTCCCTAGTAGAGAATAGATCCTCGAAGGGAGATTATCTGGTGCCAATTGCTGAGAAGTGAATGAAAAAAGTAAGAGAAATATAATTTAATTTGGTGTGACAAAGAAACGTAATGCTTGATCAACAAAGTTCCTGTCATGATCAATCACAACGTAAAGACACTAGTTTTTTAAGATTTCTCGATAAGCATTTCAATGTGTTCCTTGAAAACCGTTTTCTACATCACATACCACGCTATAGGGAACTCTAAGTAAGCAATCCCCAGCTTGCAGTGGCTTTGAAGCATATAATGCCCTGCACTCACAAAGAACAAATCTAGTTATAATGTCCGAACAACAATCTATAGAAAAAGAAACCAAAATATCACCACAACGTTTGAAATCTTCTTGTTAGAATATAACAATTACATTCAAACGAGTAAAAAGAAACCTGCCAAATAAAAAAAAAAAGAGGTAATAGCAAGACTGAACAGGTAATTTTTTGTCTTAATTGACAAAGGATTCATGACAACAACAAAGAAATCATATATAACTAGAATTTTACCTTCCATAATCAGATTTTCCAATTCTAAGCACAGATGAAATTTCTGTGCCAGCCTTTTGCTCCAACCACAGCAAAAAATCATCACAGTCCTCATCAATGTAGCTCGATGTCTAATGAATTCATAATCGACAAAATATGTCAAGACATTTCATGGGAATAGAATTAATAGTATAAACTTTAAAAAAAAAATTGTGTAAAATTTTGATGGTGTAAATAAATCTGTAATATTAGCTTTCTATTATTATTAGCTAGAGTTGAAGTATGAGTCTGTAATAACAACATTTTTTGTACGCATTTCAATATGTAATAGGCAGTTAGGGTTGAGTTTTGAATCTTAACCTCCCTGTGCTGAGATTTTGTTCAACGGGAAGATACAGAAATTTCCAGTATATGAAGAAGTTGTTCAACCGCATCGAATAAAGTATTCAAACTATAGACAATTGAGCAATGTAATTCAATCTTCAGTTCCATAAACCTGTGCAATTGACATCTGATGATACCTTAGCTGAGGAAGCTGAGGAAGAAGATGATGAGAAGTTGGTTTGGCAGAGCAGGCGACGGAGTGGGCGCTGTGCAAAAGCCCCCCATGTGTTTGTGATTTTTCCTGACACTGTTATAACGACCATTTCCACTTTTCCAAAAAAAAAAGAATGTACGCGTCGTTCCCTCCTGCACGAGCCTTCGAAAACCGGTGTTTCCCTGCATGGTTATTATATATATATATATTAATTTAAATTTTATTATTTTACCATTATAAAGTTATAAAAATTATAATAATTATAATAATTTTAGAATTATAACTTAAATATAATAATATAAATTCATAAAATAAGAAATATAATAAATTACAAGGTTATAAAAAAATTGTTTAAAATTAAAGTCATAGAAAGTTAAATAAGAAAGTAAAATAATAATAATAATAATAAAGAATTTAAATAATTAAATAATTAAATAATTTTTAATAATAAAAATACCATCAAATCTTTAAACTTTGAAAAACTACATATTTATGTCATAAGAAAAATTATTATAATAAAAAATTTTAAATTTTGGTTTTTAAGAACTCATTGAAAAAATTATTTACAACAAGTTGATATTAAAATAAATGTTTATAATTAGGAATTACAAAACAAAACTTTAAATTATTTCATGGAACACTATTTAATTTTTTAAAGTATTTTTACTCAAATTTAAAATTATAATATATCCAAAAACACTTTATTTGTTTTTTAAATCTACAAACTCATTTAAAATATTTTAAAAATGCTTATAAAATTCTAGCTAAACATAGAATTTGAATTTTTACATTTACTACCATAATAATTAATGTTTTAGGTATTATACAATTTAAGAAATTGCTGACAATTAACGATCCATTTGGACAAATAACTTTTTCTTAAAAAGTTGTATTTTATTTTTGTTGGAAAGCTAAATTAAATTAAATGTATAATTATAAAATATTAAACATTTATATTCTAAATTGATAAAAGATATTAAAAAGTAATTTGTTTAAAAATATAATAAGGAAGAATTTTGTCCAAATTCATGCTAATGGTTGGTTATTACAAAGTGGGAAGGGTTGTTTGGGTAATTTACTTTTATATTTTAAAAATTTTCATACTTTATTTCGTTGCAAAGAATAGCGCCTAATTCCGATATCAGAAAATATCATAATTGCGCCTACTGCCATGTCATCAATCCGGGTGAAGCCAAAACCAGTAGATTGCCTTCTTCAATTCAAAATAAACGGTGGAGATTGCTTCATTGTATAATCGACGCGGATCGCTCCAAAATGATCAGCCACTATAAATAAAACCCAAGTTGGTATTCCAAAATTCCATCTGATTGTGAGTTGAAGCCAAGGAGCAGTTGTCTCTCTCTCTATTTCTCTCTTCCAGGTTTACAGCTTGTTTCCTTCTCTCTTGTAGTTTCTTATTTATGGTTATCTTGAATTTTGTTTTTCTTTTTCCCTTGAAGTATTCTGCTTTTCTAATTCAAAAGTTTCTCAATCATCTGAGTATGAATTACGGAGTCTACAATTTTTTTCGCAGAATTTGATTAATTGTTGCGATATCCTTTTTCTGAATCTGGTATTAACGTGAATTGTTGTTTATTGGCGCTTAATCAAACAGTCGTGAATTGAAGATGTCGGGACGTGGAAAGGGTGGAAAAGGATTAGGAAAAGGAGGAGCGAAGCGTCATCGTAAGGTGCTTCGTGATAATATTCAGGGAATTACAAAGCCGGCTATTAGGCGTTTGGCTCGTAGAGGAGGTGTGAAGCGTATCAGTGGTTTGATCTATGAAGAAACAAGAGGCGTGTTGAAGATATTCCTCGAGAATGTTATTAGGGATGCCGTCACTTACACTGAGCACGCTCGTCGGAAAACTGTCACCGCTATGGACGTCGTTTATGCTCTCAAAAGGCAAGGTCGTACTCTCTACGGGTTCGGTGGTTAGGGTTTCTGATTGGCATTTGATAGGAAAGGGGATTAGGGTTTTTAATTTGGGGATGTTCTTTTTTCTTTGATTGTAATTAGTAGTTAGTAACTTCACGGGCCCTTGAAAGGATAAATCCATTTTCTGAATGGGGGTTTTCTTAAGTTCCATTGTGTTAGAAGATGTTTTTAGTAGTTATGTGTTTAATTTAATTTGATAGGCATTTTCTTTGTTTCTGTATGTTATTAAATTTTTATTAAAAATGAGAGGAACATTTGGAGGGTAGCACGAAAAGAAAAGATAAATGGAATGTGGAGCCTTTGTCAGGAAACATGTGACCATTTTGGGCCAGACGAAATAATGTATACCATTTTCCAATGCTTTAAAAAGAAACAAACATTAGACAAGTAGCCCGATAGACCCAGTTTTTCTCTTCTCCATTTTGTAATTGTAGTACAGGTATTGAATATAAAAGGCTTTAGTTATAAAAGGACATAATATTTAGAAATTTCATAAACGAAGGATGATTCTAAATTTACACAACTTGTCTCACATTCTTTTCCTTTGTTCTACACAAGCTCCAATATTTGCTTCTTGTATTTTACCTTTTTTATTTTTTGGGATACCTTTAAGTATATATGGAACATTAGGACTGTGTTCTGAATGCATCTTACAATTCTTCTACTTTGTCTCAGCTCCTTCTTGCATAGCTATAGCAATGAAAATTTTCTCTACAATTCTCGTTTTTCATCTAATTTATTTTAAATATATCTCAATTTTTAATGTTCTAAAATCAGATAATATGAATAGGGTTTCTTGAGGGGGCTATGGTTTATGTGGGGAGGTGGATTTTGAGAAGAGAAAAAAAAGAAAAAAATGAAAAGAAAAGGGAAGGAGAGGGGGGATGAATTTAAATAATTGAAAGAAGAGAGAAAAAAAGAGAAAAGAGAATTTTAATTTTTTTTAATAGGTTCTATTAAAATTTATTTTATAAATGAGTTAAAGTTAATTTGGAAAATAATTTTATAAATAAGGTTAAATTGAGATAATTTTTTAAAAAATTAAGTTATTTAAAAAAAAAATTCATTCTTTTCCTTTGTTCTACACAAACTCCAATATTTGCTTCTTGTATTTTACCTTTTTTTTTTTGTACCTTTAAGTATATATGGAATAAAAAATTAAAAAGAAGATAAGAAAAAATAGGAAAAAAAGTAAAAGCTTTATTTCCCTCCAAGTTGTTTGTTGTGTGTGGTTTATAAAGCCAAGAAATGTGGGTCCGGGGCATTGAGCACGTAGTAATCTTTCATTTTCCACGTGTCCCACTTTCCACAACCTTGCGTAACCTTACCGCCAACTCCATGAAATATTTCCTTATGCCATGTTTGTTTTTCTATTTCAAACAAATTTTCAAGGGAAAAAAAAAAAAAAAAAAAAAAAAAAATATATATATATATATACATACATATATTTCCCCAATTTATAAATCCTATTAGAGAAAGGCATAATAAGGTGACAAGTGCTGGTGGTAGAGCAGGAATAAACAATAAGCAGATAACGCGTTTGTAATTAATTGGATTTACCTACGTGTTCATTCTTAATTGGCTTTTTTCCCTCTTTTCTTGTCACAAAAATCAAGTATTTTATTTCTAAAAATAAATATAGTTAAATTAAACATTAATTAAATAAATAGAAATAAATTGATTGATGTAATTATAGTTAAATGAGAAAATGAATATAGAATTTAATTACTTTTTTGGATATGGAAAGTTGTGTTAATCTGGGGCGAAATAGACAAAGACTAGAAACAATAGAAGGAACAAAAGTAATTAAAGAAAGTCCCGCCAACCAATAAAGTAAAAGTCAAAAAAACGGAAGGGAAGACCCAAGGAATAATAAATGAGGCCAATAATTCTAAAAGGAAGCCCACAATTACAAACCCTAATCAAATCTCCCATTCTCAATTCTCAATCATTCAATTCCATTGTAGGAAGGAAACGAAAGGAAATTACTTAGAAACAAAGCACCTCAATCTACTCCCACCACCAAAAGTCTTCTTCTTCTTCTTCTTCCCCTCCTCTTTTTTTTTTTTTTCCACTCAAAATTGCAAAAAATAGAAAAGGTGTTCTTCTGCATTTTTCCTTTTTTTTGTTCTCGGTTGTGATTCCTATTCGTGTATTATCTTTCCTGTATTTTGTTTGTTTATGGGTAGATCAGTTTCTGAGAAATTTTTAATGTGAAATTGGATCTGATCAAGAGGTGATTTGAGAGCGATGGGAGAATTTTTCTGTATTTGGGTGTTTGTGTTTTCGATGAGGGTGAAATCAAGGTTGACTTCATGTTAGAAGGATGAAATCAAGAGTTCGGACCATTTTTGTTTACATTAGACGGCTAGATCGATCTTTCTATTCATCTGATTCTGTATTTGTGTGCTTGTCGGTGCTTGTTGACATCGGGTTTTTTATCCAGATGGTTTGGGCAAATTCTGCCTTCTATGTGAGGATGAGGGAATGAGTTATTTTTTTTTTCCTTTTTCTATAGTTATTTATTTTTAACATTATTGTTCCCTTAGAAGTGATGGTGTTTAGTGCGCGTGGTTGTGAATAATTTGTTTAATTTTCCTGGGATTCTTTGGATATTTCATTCCTCTTGGAAAGTAATCTTTCGGTCGGGGATATATGCTGGAAAGATTGTGATAAGTCTCTTTACTTGGACAGATTGTTCTTCGGGTTGTCGCCATCTTTTCCCTGGCTTTATGAGCTTTAGAATAAAGCTGCTAGATAATTTTTTGTAGCTGTTCGGAATCTAATTCACCAAGAATTCATAGTGTTGAAATTTTGGCATGATAAAAGCTCATTATTTGCGCACTGCTAGCCATTTATGTTGAATTGCTTCTATATGAGCTTGCTAAAGAGTGGCTTGCAAATTCACTCTTTTCAGGTATTGTGTTTGCTGAGGTAAGGATCTCTTTCTGATGCAAGAGTTCGACCTTTTTTTTTATTGCAGGCTATCTGTAGGGAAGATCTCTTAAGATAATGAAGTAATTCAGCCTAATTTTAGGAGTAGAGATTTGTGGATAGAAGGTGTTTGAAAACTGCCTCTGATGCTCTGTAGCACTTGGTTTTTAGAGTGTGTTTGATAAAAGGAGTTAGAGATTTAGCCAGCTTTTGCACTCATGCCTGTTTCTGGGAACGAAGAGGTTATTCTTCTGTTCTATTAAAATTCCTTGATTAGACATCCTCTTATGATCTGGTTAAATAGCTGACAATTTTTTGCCCCTTTGCAGTCTGGAGTACTTTCCCGGCAATCTAGTACTGTTTCTGCAGGTATTCCTTTGAAGAAAAGGAGGTTCCATTTGGTACAGCCTGCTTCTCCTCCTCAACAGGCAATACCTCCAGCACCACCTGGGGAAAATGACGCGAAGAAGAATGAGGAATCTAGCTCTAATGTTAGTAATAAAGAAGAATCTAAAGAAGAATGTCATTCAGATTTGAAGAGCAAAGAAGAATATAGTTCAGTTGTGAACAATGACGAAGGATCCTGTTCGGAATCCAAGATCAAGGGAGTATCTGAATCAGATTTAAATGAAAAAGAAGGATTTGGGACAGAGTTGAGGACAAAAGAAGATTCCAACTCAGATCATGGATCTGCTAGTGCCAATGTTTCAGACGGTTCTCTAGGTTCTCTTATTGAAGTAGAGAAAGAAATTATCACTGATCCCAATGAAAACCTGGTCTCAAGTGTCGATTTGTCTGGATCTGTACTTCGGGTACCACGTCAAATAGTTAACACGGGTCTTCCAAGTAGCTTGGAAAGTAGAACAAAGCTTTTGTTGGCTGAAAAATCTGTCAGGCCAGAAATTTCAGGGACTACTACCATTACTACAGGTGCACCTGTGGTGGGTGTAAAGGAGGAGATCCATAACAAACTGGTGGTTGAAGACTTTAAGCTCAAACTATCGACTGGTTCAGCTAATAATGAATTTTCTTTAGGACAAAAAACAGAACATCTTTCTTCTGGTCATGGCATTGAAGACACAGAGAGAAATTCTACCATGCATCATAAGCTAGATACTTCTTTGTTATCCTTGTCATTGAGTAAAGGAAAGGCCAATATTGAAGAGAAGAATAAGGATGCTATTTCAGATAGTAATAGTACCGATTATGCAAGCAGTAACAGATCAAAATGGGATTTGAATACTACAATGGATGACTGGGAGGGATCAGCCATTGATGGAACTTCACAAGGCGCTGATGCAACGACTAAGAAAATTAGTCTTGATGTATCACAGCCTTCTTTGAGCTCTATTGTTTCAGACGCTGCATGTACCTCTAAAGGAAAGCAGATAATTGCAACTGATGATCATAGATCCATTTCTCCTATTTCATTGGTACCTCAGAAGCAGCAGTCTGCAGATACTACTCTTAGTCTTACTCTTAGTACATTCAATCACTCTTCATCAGCTAAGCAAGCATCCAGGATGGATGTTCCTAATCCAGACGTGGTTATCAATTCTGCTCTGGGTAGGGTAGTTAAGACAGAACCCGAGAATTCAAAAAATCATGCTATTGGACCTTCTAGTAGTCACTCAAGATTAGTGGAACTTAGTTCCATCAAAAAGGAACCTGTTGAAAGGAATAACATAGAAGCTGTAACATCAGTTAACAGTTCTGAAAAATTAGTTGGACAAAAACCTATAAAGTCAGAGCAAGCAGCAGATGTGATTTCTCAACCTTCAGCTGCCAAATTCATTCATAGCCCCCGGAAGAATTCTTCTTCCCTTTTGCCTTCCACTCCCCAGAAGTCTTCCCCATTGAGGTTTATTACTTCAGAACTGTCTCCAAGTATAGATGTATCAAATCAATCTGAACTTTCTGTCCATACTAAAGATGTTGACAAGGGCAAAGATGCGGCAGTTCATGATATTGCTTTGGATACGACCAATAAGCCACTGCACAAGGGCAGTGGCGCAGAGGTATCTGAGTATAAGCTAGATGATAATGTTCCTAATATGACCATATCTGAAAGAACAAATGAAAATTCTCATTATTCTCATGCCGAGGGATCTGTAAGTGATGAAGAGAAGATAAATATATCTACTGAGATGATGGAAGATGAGTGCTATGGTTCTGAGTGTGAATCTGATGGTAATCAGACTGTTGATAATCGCTTGGCTCCACCTGGTAGATGTGTCAGAGATGATGATGAATATGAAGATGGTGAAGTGCGAGAACCATCAAGACATTCAATGGTAGAAGAACATATTACTCAGAGAATGGATACTGAAAATATGAAGCTTGATGATCATGATACTGCAGATAGTCCTGCTTGTGGGTTTGCTAGTGGTAGTGGTGCTGACAAATTTGTTCAGGGTGAATCTGAAGTCCATGGTGATAAAACTATTGAGTTGATCAAAGAATGTGTTGGGAATGCTTCAATTGAGAGTGATGAACAACGCACTGATAAAGATAATTCTCTGCAGAAATTATTACCAGATGCAGTTGCTGGGGAAGTTGCTCATGAGAAATTGGTGCCCAATCCCTCCAGGAGATCACTTGATCAATCTGGAAAGAAAAATGTACCAGAGGGTAATCAAAAGGATATCACTTGTGATGGAACAAGTTCAAGTCACAGAGCAGAGACAAACATAGGTGAGAGCATTAGTGAAAATGCTAGGTTAGTTAGTATTGAGGTGAAACCTGATTCATATCTTTCTATTGTAGAATCATCTGTGAAGGGGAATGATACTACTACTAAAGATTCAATTAGTGGAGGCAATAAGAGTCGCATAATCAATTTACCTCGAGGTACTGTGACATCTCCTGGTAGAACGCGATCAATGACAGACAAATCATTACTGTCACGAAGTGGGCGCGATAGGTATTCTGATATTGAAGGGGAGAAATTTCTTCTCCACAGAAATAGGTGATAGTTTTGTAGCCTGATTTTTCATTTGTAGTAATTGTCTATCAATTAATACTCGAATATCACCTTTGATTTCTTTCTTGCTTTTTCAGAGATGAAATAGACACTGATAGTCCCCAGAGATTCATTAGAGAGAAGATTTATGATCAACCATACAGAAGCTCCAGGCCTTATGGAAGGGGAAGAGGGAGATTTTCAGGCAGGATAGACAGTTCACGAGGTGACTGGTATACTGAACGTGAGTTTGCTTTGGAAAGTTACAATAATGATTATCGCTTCAGCCGAAACAAACGTGCCTCTGCCATGGCTGATGCTGAACTTGAATCTAATGAATTTGTTGTTACACCAGATGGTAGAGGAAGGAAGCCTTTGAATGATGATTTACCGCCATTTCGCCAAATAGGCTCAAGGAGACTCTCTCCTGGCAGTAGAGATGGTTCTACCACAAGGGACATCCGAATGCTTAGAAGAATTCCACGAAATATTAGCCCATGTAGACGTAGTGATGAAAATGGTGATTTGGTTGGACTGCAGCATGATGAAAAGCTTGTGAGGTCTTTGCCTGATGAAATGATTGATTCTGCATATTCTCGTTCACAACAAATCTATGAGAGTGGGACTGGTCAATTTGGCCGGGGAAATAGAAACTTTTCTTCAGTCCAGAGGAGGGGTTTTCCTCGAGTTCGTTCAAAGTCTCCTGTTGGATCCCGAGCCCGCTCCCCTGGTCCATGGTCTCCTCGAAGGAGATCTCCTGATGGATTTGGGGGACTTCCACAATTAAGTCAACATAGAACAGCACCTTTGTATGCGATGGAAAGGATCAGATCTCCTGATCGTTCTTGTTTTCCTGAAGATATGGTTAATAGGAGACGTGGCTCTCCATCATTTATGTCTCGACCTTCCAATGATATGAGGGACATTGAGTCTGGAAGGGAACATGGTCATGCAAGGCCTATGAACTCTAGCAGGAGGAGTCCATCTGATAGGGTTTTTGGTAGGAACTCTCGGCGACTAGATGTTTCAGATCCTCGAATTGGAACAGGTGAAGAAGAGTATTTTGGTCGGCCAGTGCATTCAAATAGATTTCATGAATTTCATGGGGATGGAAACAATGATGAGAGAAGAAAGTGTAATGAGAGGCGAGGATTAGTTCGGCCTTTTAGGCCATCTTATATGGGTGATGGTGACAATCTTCGTTTTCATTTAGACGATGGTCCTAGGCCTTTCAGATTTTGTCCAGAGGGTGATTCAGATTTTGGGGGAAGAACCATGAGAGAAAGGGACTTTGATGGGCGGATCAAGAATAGACAATTAGTTGCCCCTAGACGTATGAGAAGTATGGAAGATCAAGGAGGAAGCTATCGACATAGTGGGCAGGTTTGGCATGATGATGGGTTCAACGAAGCTCCTGGATTTAAACGAAGAAGATTTTGATCTGATGATGCTCTTTACTTTTCTGAAACATAACTTTGCTTGATAGACTTGAGGTTGGTCGGTCAGTGGGTTATTTGGAGTCTCCAGATTAAAGTCTCAGGTTTCTTCGAGATCATCGTAATGTGATGCTCCCTCCTAAATGCTACAGGAGAACGAATATACCTTTGCTGGATATGATTGGATGGCGTGCTGGTCTGGAAACACAGCAGAAAGGTTATATTTAGGATGGTCTCATAAAAGGATTCTAACTCAAGTACAGACTTTTTTTTTTGTGAGTTAGCATCTTTGTAACATTCAGGTGGCCTGTCCAATACCCAATCAAACATGAAGTTAACACAAAATTTGTTCTTGTTGCTCAGATCAAGACTCACTCTCAATTGCAGCAAAAATGAGAACTTTTTTCAAGAACCTGATTGTGAAGCATAATAATGCCCTGATACAGAGATACAAGAAAAAATTGCAGGTTCTTGATACCTACAGTAGTTGATACCACTTGGAGGACCTCCTTTTTACAACTTATCACTTAAAAGAAGTGGCTGTTAAATTAATGATTTTCTTGCCAGAGAAGGTTGTTTTTTTGTCAATGTGGGATTCATCCTAATTCTCTGCTTCTGTAGTTAAAATCTTTTTCTCAAATCATTGAGAGTTGTTGGACACATCTATACAAGTTTCTAAAGAAAACATCTGCAGGTTTGTTTAAAATATAAGAGGGTATTCTTTATTCATTGATAAAGCTTAGGAAGAGCTTAAGCTGAAGAGGAAGAAGATTACCAAAGAATTGAATTCTTTTTTTGGGGTTCTGATTGGATGGTTTGTGGAGCTGCCAGATGTTTTGGTTCTCTTACCACTAAACTTGGGTTTTGCCGTGTGTTAAAATTTTGTGTTCTACCATTTATCCGGTGGCAAACATAAATTTTCAGGTAAAAACAGTGGTTGGCCTGGCCTGCTTGTTTTGGAGAATGGTCATTTATTTTAAAAGAGAAAAAAAAAAAAATTCCAAAACTTTTTTCTTCTTGCAACCAACAATCTACTAGGATGGGAGATTACATAAAATTGACCTACATTGAAGTTATTGAGATATTCACGCATAAAACTACAATAAAAACATTGATGATTTAAAAATTTTTAAAAAATAAAAAAATGGTTAATATAAGATTTAGAAAAAATTTCAGTGAAAACTGAAATATTGGAAAATGAGAGTAAAGAAGATGAATTTATTTTAATATATATTACAAAATTAATATAAAAATTATTTTGAAAATTAGTTAAATGGTGGAAAATCTTGCATCTTTTGAGGATTTTGTAGGTGAAATGTAACTATAAGCTTATATACCAAAATGCTTAATGGACTTATTATATTTAATAAAAAAAAATTCCTTTTTAATATTTTGAGAAACTCAAAAAATTACGTTTTAATACTTTAATATTAGAGGTGAGAATATTATTTTAATATTTTAATTAGAATTTTTTAAACAAAATATAAAATAATAATTAAATTTTTTTTAATATCATTTATAATGATTTTTTAATATTTAAATTATGTAAAAAGAAATAAAAACTTTTTCATTTTAAAGGAATACAAATCCACTTTGTATGGAAATTTTGAATATAATTTATTAAAAGATTAACGTGAATATGATATTTTTTTTAAAGTAATTTTATAAAAGTAATTAAATAAGAGTTCATTCTGTCTGTAGAATTTGTGAAATAATCGGAGGAACATAAGCATCTCATAAAACATATGTAGGTAAATTAAGACCTATTTTAGGTAAACCGCAACTTTATTAGCAGATCTTTTATAGAACTTAACTTCAACAACATCAGCAAGAGGAGCTAAAAATTGTCGACATCCCTCGAAAATCACTCCTAATGGTGACAAAATCAACAGTACCATCGTTGGACCAACACCTGACAATCGGTTTCCACAATTAGGTTGCATTGGTGCCATTGTAATACATTTTCCACACTACTCCAAAGTGCCATCAGTTCAACATGAAGAACCGAAGAGATCGAGTGGAATGGTCCAACACCAGCTAATACAAGTTGGCCGGTCGCATTCTGAATTATGAAGTCGTAACCAACGTCACCATTCCGGAAGCCGACATCTACATTTAATTTGACATAGCCAATCGCTAGAGGTCTCTAGTCAATATGCTGGTTTTCTAACTTTTTTGGGTGAGACACCATGTCATCATTCATTTTCCAAAAGTCCTGTAACATTGATGTTGTACTTTGTATAACAATTGCAGGTTTTGTTTCTTTTCCCTGAAATATAAATTCATTACGGGCTTTCCAAATACCCCACAACATAAAAACTACTCTTTCAACCAATCATCATCCATCGATTTAATTTCACGTATACAACCCATAAATTCTAGCTAATTTGATCCACATCCACTGCTGATATGCTTAGGAACGTGAGATGCCTTACATACAGCTCTTGCAAAATGGCACTGAAAAAATATACAGTATTGATTTTCACTATCAACATTACATTGAGAACACCTATCATCTTCCATAATTTTTCTTTTCCGTATATTAGATTTGCTAGGCAACAATTCATGACACAACCTCCACATAAAATGTTTCACTTTTGGTAGTAATTTGAGATCCCAAATTTGTATCCATGCGGAAGAGTTACCTGCCCCAGATGATGCAGTATTTGCATTAGATTTAATCTGTACACCTAGGGAGTAGGCCGATGAAACAAAGAAAATACCCATGGGAGTATAGTGCCATATCAATACATCCTCACCACCTGTGGGATTGAGGGGAGTCGCAAGTATTAGTTCCTTGTCCCGCTCACCAAATAGAGTTTCCACTATACTTCGCCGCAACATCCATTCTCAACAAGTTCCGCTACCCTCAAATCATTATTAATAAATCTTGGATAGGTAACTGGCTGAAAGGATATTGGGACATTCAGCCAAGGATCAATAAATGCACGAACTCTCCTGCCATCTCCAATGCGCCACCTCAAACCCAGCTATAGGAGTTCTCTACCATGCATGATAGATCGCCAAAGGTAAGAAGGAGCAGACCCCATCTTAGGCTCCAGAAATTCACCTCTAGGAAAGTATTTAGCACGCAAAAACCTTGTTGTCAAAGAGTTAGGATACTTAAGAATTCTCCAACCTTGTTTAGTAAGTAATGCCTGATTGAATATCTCTACATCCTTAAACCCCAATCCGCCCTCCTTTTTATTTTTACATAAAATATTCTAAGAAACCCAATGCATTCCATGATTATCCTTAGATTTCCACCAAAATTAACGAATAATTTTCATAATCTCCTATGTAATACTCTTTGACAATTTGTACAGAGACATAATGTATGTAGGAATGTCTTGAAGCACCGATTTAATTAGGATCTCTTTGTCACCTCGCGACAATAATTTTTCTTTCCATCCTTGCACTTTTTTCCAGATCCTTTCTGTCATATAGGAAATTAATTTATTTCAAGATCTACATAGAACATATGGCATGCCAAGATATAAATCTCGCCCATCACTCTTTTTCATTTTTAATTCCCTTAAGATATCCTCTTGTCTTGAGCTGGGCATAAATTTTGAAAAATATATAGAAGATTTTCCATAATTTATACATTGGCCAGATGCTAGCTCATAGCTATTCAATATATTTTGTAAAGTAATAAGGCAATAAGAAGAATCATGAAGGAATAATAAACAATCATCAACAAAAAAAAACTATGCGAAATAATTGGTGTTTCTCTTTCCATTCTCAATCCAAGCCAATTACCACCACGTTCAACCCTATGGATTAGGTTTGATAACCCCTCCGCACATAGGATAAAAGGATAGGGAGATAAAGGATCACCTTGCCTTAAACTTCGACACGGTGTAAAACTGCGAGTCAGTTGTCCATTAGTAATGATCTGAAAAGAGACAGTAGTAATGCATTTCATTAATAAATTGCAAAAAGGTCATGGAAAGTGCATTCTATTAAAAATCCACTGAACATAATCTCAATTGATACGGTCATAGGCTTTAGACATGTTTGCCTTAATAGCAAGATATGAGAGTGTTTCCCCCCTCGTCCTTGCGTAAGCCAATGAAAGCCTTCAATAGCAACTATGATATTATTCGTAATTAATCGATTGCTAACAAACGCACTTTGAGCGAGATCTATCAACTTACTTAACAGTGACTTCATTCGATTCACCAATATTTTAGAGATAGTCTTGTAGACAATGTTGCAAAGACTAATTGGACGGTATTTAGCCATATTTTCTGGGCTTTTTACCTTAGGAATTAGGGCAATACAAGTATCATTTAGACTAGCAATATCCCCATCACCATTTAAACAGTGTAAAATTGTGGTTGTAACGTCCACTCCAAGGATGTGCTAATATCTATAATAAAATGCAGCATGGAGGCCATCAGGGCCCGAAGATTTATCCGGATGTATTGAACGAATAGCAGCTTCCACTTCCGCGGGTGTGTATGGTTTTACTAGCATGCCACTCTCCTGATCTGTCAGATATTAAAAATTAGCTCCGACAAATATTGCATCAAAATCCCTTCTAGTACAAGTTTTCGTGAAGAGCTTGGAAAAATATTGAACTGCCACCTCAGACAATTCATCAATGGTATGAACCTTCCTGCCCACCTCATCCTCCAATGATAGTATAGTATTTCGTTGTTTGCGATACGAAGCATGGTGATGAAAGTATGTTGTGTTCCTATCTCCATACTTTAACCAATGAGATTTAGAGCGTATGCTCCAGTAATCTTGCTCAATACTCAACAAATGTTGCAATTTATTATATGCCACCATTACTGCTCATCTCGGTTTCAAACACCAATTAATCCCTCTAATTCCTGCCTAGCAGCACGCATATTTTTATCCAAATGACCAGATTTCATAGACCCCCACCCCGATAGGTGAGATAAAACCTCTCGTTGCTGCACTATTAAACTTGCACTACCCTGTAAACATAGAATCGAATGGTGCCTCAACAATTCCAACACTATCCTTATCTTTAAACCACCAACGTTCTGAGCGCATAGTTCGTTTCTGAACCCATGCTCTCATGACGCTCCGTTTTTCAATCTTAAAAGTAATTGCACAATGATCATAAGAGGATGTTGCAGTCACTTTCGTAGAAAGAATGGTTCCAAGATTTCGAGCAACCAAATTTGTGAACACTCGATCAAGCCGAGAGCAAGTTAGTTCATCCCCTTTTCCGGCGATTACTCCAGGTAAAATATGGTCCAATACTTTTAACTTCATATAGGGAGAGTTCCTCAATAACGTCACATAATTGTCGCATCTGCTGAGATGAACGAGCATTCTTACCTTACATTTCTTCCACATATAGTATTTCATTGAAGTCACCGAGGACAATCTATGGTTCTGATGTTGTCGGACAAATAAGGCAAAGAAGTTCCCACGAATGTCGACACATACCCACCATAAAAGCCTATTAAAAAACCCTTTGTTCCCGTATTCCAATTATAGATTGCAGCACTAATATATTCCAATGAGTAATGAAGAATTCTCAAATCAATCTTATCATTCCAAAGCATGGCCAACCCACCTCCTAGTCCCTTCCGTCCAACCGCCAAACCACAATCAAAGTGTAGAACTGAAAGTAGGTAATAGATTCGATCTTTCAGCGATCGTGTTTTCATTAAAAATAATATGCCCGGTTTAGTTGATCGAATTAGATTCTTTAGTTCATGAATTGCCGGAGGTGAACCTAGACCTCGACAATTCCACGCTAGACAACTCATAATGACTAACGGGTTTTTTTTTTCCACAAAAATTCATCCGCATCAAGAACTACTTGACTTTACTTTAACAGAATAACTTCATCCATCTTTGAATACACTCCAAATCTTCCGTAGCAAAACCAAAGCCAAAAAATTATAACCCAAAATCAAAGAAAGAAAGAAAAAAAAATCAAGAATTAGCAAGAATCGACCCAATTTACAAGAAAATAAGTGCAGCAATTCCAAGCCCTAGGAACCGAGAACCTCTCCTAAAGAGAGAAGATTTTTTATGATATTTGGTTTGGATTTTTAATAAATAATTTTAATGAGATATTTTAAATTTTCTACAATAATCCATAGACATTTGTTAAAATTAGTCTTATTTTAAAAAAAAATAAAAAAAATATATATATATGTTTTTTTAAAGAATTGGTTCTATAATATGTAAATATTGATATATTGGCTATTCTATCTAAAAATATTTTAAATATTTTTTAAAAATATAAAAGTATTTATATTATTATATTATTTTAATACATGACAAATTGATAAAATTAGTTCAATTATAACGTTTAGTGGAATTGATCTCACATTAAATTTTAATAGAATTAGTCCTTATATTAAATAAATATTGTTAAATTAGTCCTTCAATCGAAAAATCAATTGCCACAAACGTAGATAAATAATATAGACATTTTTTTTAATTTACGGGGACAAAAAAATAAATAAAATACAAAACAATAATACATGAATTAATCGTATATACGGTATTATGTATCCAAATCCCACCAGTAAATGAATTGTTTTACAATACCTGTTTCTTCCCTGGCTGTATATCACTGCACCGACGTCGTATCAAGACTTCTCCGTATTTTACATTTCTGTGTTTTTTCTCTTCCCATCTCCATTAACTTCCTTCTCTCTCTTTACCTAATCCAAGATAAATTTACTTTAATCGAAATTTTTTTCCTTTGTTTTATAATATCTTTATATATATATATATATATATATATATATATAATTTGTTTAATTTTACAATTAGTTTTTCTGTTCCTGTTTCATTTGTTTTGAATTTGGTTTTGGTTCTTGATTCTTTACGACGAGCTACTGGATTGACGAAAGCCTCTTCTCTTCTTTACTCCCTGTTTGAAGGTTAGCTTTTTAGGGTTTGTGATTTGATGTGTATATTTTTAATGTAAGGAGTTATTAGTTTTACTTAATTTATATTTTGAATAACAACCGAGCAGGATGCAATTTTGAGGAGAATGAATCAAGGGGGAAGCGCAACTAATACACTAACGGCAGTGGAACCTAATTCAGTTGAGGTAGTTCATGTTCTCTTACTTTTAATCCAATATCCTGACTTTGATTGATTTGTTTACTTATGTTTTTTCCTTTTATCATCAGTATTGTTATTTTTCTTTCCATTTACATTGCTTGTATTAAGTTCTTCTCAAGTTAATCTCTAAACTTAGTTTCAATTTAGAGAGTTGAAATCTTGCTGAGAAGCGTGTTGTGTTTGTGTTGGGGCTTTTAAAAACTTATTATGCCCTAAGGTGGTAGTTTAAGTATTGGAAAGAGTGATAGAATAGGAACTAACTAGTCTCTTGTATTATATATAATGGACAGGTAAGATTGTTTCATCTGTTTTATTCTAACTTTCTTTGGGTTCCGTGATCTTTCTTGGAGTACAAAATGTTTTATTTTTTGTTAGCGAAAAACCATTATTTTCCATAAATATGCAACTTGGTTAGTTATACTATTTTGAGTTTGAAAACCCTATTTTGCCTCAAACGTATGAAATATGTATATATGTTATGTTTCTTCCCCAAGAGCGGCTCCAAGGGTGTATCCACATTTTTAATGGTTCTAAATGATCTTATCATACAATTGTTTATGTGTAGTTTCGTTTATTATTTTTCTGTTACTGGTTTTGATTCAGAATATTATTTATTTTACCATCAACCTAAAGAGATTGGTGAACATTCTCTTATAAGCAGCCTTCTGTTTACCATTAGCGTTGTATGATTCATAATCCAGAAATCTGGTGTTGCTTTTCCATTATCTCCAATTGTCAATGTTGAAAGTCATCATACGTGACATAGTATGCATTTAGTATTTGTCAGCTTATGTTAAATGTCTCTTAGTCTAGATAGGATTGAATATAGTTTTCCCAAATAATACTAGAATAAAAGCTAAGAAATAAATATTTTTTTAAATCTCCTGTCATAAAGTCTATGTAACTTCTTCTGTTTTTTCTATAAAAAAAATTTTTTAAATTTTTTTTATGAAGATAAATATAATACTTTTAATAATATAATTTTTCGTCTGTTTCATTTTCTGCTATATATCCATACACATTTTTCTTTTCTTTTCTACCTTTTGCTGGTTAATATTTTGGACTTGGTAGGATTTCCTTTGCTTTGTGTAATATATGATATTATATGCCATCAAATAACTTAACCAAGTTGATTGTATTTGTTCATCCATGTATTTGTCACTTTCACTAAAGTAAATCTAGGGAGAAGGTGTATTTGGCTTTTGTGGTTGATCTTCGTATTTCTTTTATTTGTCAGAAGTATCAAGTCACTGATCCAAGTCAACCTCACACATCATCCTATTATGCCCCTGGTGGATCTTCAGCAACCTCTTGGTCCACCCATGGGGCTAATAGTTATTCAAGGGAGAATGGTATCGTCTACCACCAAAACCAACCGGCTGATTTGAACTCAAGGAGTGCCCAAGATGGGTTAAATACAGCACCTGTTGTCGCCACCTCTAGTTCAGGATCAGCAAATGTACCTCAAGATTACAGTAATTATGCAACTTATCCGAGTGCTGATCCATACGGATATGGAAATACAGGATATGCAGCTTACTATAGTGGTTATCAGCAGCAAACTAGTCAACCGTACCCTCAACCTGTAGGAGCATATCAAAACTCAGGTGCTCCTTATCAGCCTCTTTCCTCATTTCAGAATACAGGGTCTTTTGCTGGATCTGCAAGTTATTCAAGCACTTACTACAATCCTGGTGATTATCAGACATCTGGAGGTTACCAGACTGGCACTTACAATAATCAGAATCAGAATAACTATTGGCAGGGAGGACAGTATCCCACATACACATCTCAGCAGTATCCAAGCTACACTCCCGATTCAAGTGCAGCAACATATGGTTCCACCAGTGCTCCTGCAACTTCGCAATATGGCCAGCACTACAAGCAATGGACAGACTATTATAATCAAACACAAACAGAAGTAAGCTGTGCTCCTGGAACAGAGAACGTCCCTGTTTCTGGTGTACCTACTGTAAGTTGTCCTCCTGTTCCTGGTGTGTCTGGTGGCTATGCAGCTTCAGGAATTCAGCAGCCAACTACCCCTTATACTTCTTCATGGATTCCACAATCCAGTTCATCGGAATTGTCGTCGAACCAGGTTTTGCTTTTCATATTATTTGTGATTAACTAAAAAAATTGCTCTCTTTGACATGACTTATTTCAGTCACGAGAGATAAAAATGTGTTTTTCTTTATTTGGGTTTTGGTACTATTACCAAATAGTCCTCTTTTATGTATTGTCTAATATGTGATATGAAAACTTTACTGTCATGCCGACGAAGTGATTTCAGGGTAAAATTGAGTTTTTATCTTCCTGTTTTGAAACTTGTAAGTGTTTTATCACATTTGTTTTCAATGTTTACGTATTTCTCAGTAACCATGTTAATTTGTTAGTTTTGTGTTATATGACCTTGTTTGTTACTTTCTGTGTTGTTTGATTTCTAAGTTGTGTTTCTCAATATGTTGTTGGATATGAAAGTTGCAATATAGTTTATTTCAAGTGGGTAATGGTGTAGAAATATGTTGTTATCACCACTTCTCTTATTCCAGTTGGTAAGTAGTAGGTGCAATCTTATTAATGCAGCCAGTTTGATTTAACTTATATTTCTGATATGTGTGCTTCAATGATCTTTTAATTTCAGTCCGGTACGGTGAGTGGTGCTGTCCATGATGGTTACTGGAAACCTGATTTGACAAGTTTTCCAAATCAGTATTCTAACTCCACAGAACAGCATATCCATAAGACCTCGGAGATGAATTCCACTTATGAAAGCTTTCAGAATCCGCAAAAGTCTACATCAGCACAAGAATTCACCTCACTCTATCCCCCTACACACCAAGTTCCTGAAAGTTATCAACCATCCTTGCAACCCCAAACACAAACTGTTTCACCAGTTGATTCACGTAAAACAAACAAACTTCAGATCCCAACAAATCCTAGAATTGCTTCAAACTTTCCTTTGGGTTTGTTAAAAACTGATAAGGATAACACTGCTACAAGTGCTACTTTGAAGCCAGCCTATGTTAGTCTTTCACTACCTAAACCAAATGATAGGGTGCAATCTCAGGATGTTGCTGCTGATTCTGTACTTAAGGTTTGAGTTTGCTATAGTTTTATTCGCTTTCTTTTGGTTTTGGTTTTCCTCATTAATTTGTCATTGGCTTTTCAGAGAACTAATAATTTTTTTTTTTGGGGTGGGGGAATTCTGAAATTGGTATGTACAATTAGAGCTACCATCACATCCTAAATTCCCACTTGCTTGTCTTCTTCTTTCTTAGCTTGTTGCTGTAAATCTTAAATCAGTATCATTATCCTGAATAAATATTGAAGACAATATATTGAATTTTCCTATTGATTAGAATTTGAAATTCATTAAGATCAAACTTTTGTTTTTGCCTGGAGGAATTATTTCAGCATTTAAAAAAGTTACATTCTCCAATTGTTGAGTGTTATGACATGATGTTACACTGATCAACATGAAGTTTTGGTGCTAATTCTTGAGCTTAGTAATTGATCTCTAGTTATTTTAACTGTAGCCTGGTATGTTTCCGAATTCACTGCGTGGTTATGTGGAGAGAGCTCTTGCCCGTTGCAAGGATGATGCTCAAATGGTGGCAGCACAAATTGCCATGAAGGAGGTATGCAACACTAGCATTCTTTGGTATTTTAACAGAAGTTATGCTGGTTACTTCTCAGGTCCTTAGTTAATTACTTTTAAACTAACTAGTGCATTTATGTTCTGGTACTAATCTCCCAAGCCCATTAATCAACTGGAAGCTGTAGTTATTTGTGGACTTAGCTATGATATTTGCAAGTGGTAATATAATAGCTTCGCCATGCTGGTCTTCTGGTCATTTAACATGGTGTATGCATCACTGCATAAGTTCAGATAGTGTCTTTATAATAATAAAAGATTGGTTGTTGTTTAAATTCATCAACTGCAGTTGTAGTTTTTAAAATGAAGAAAAATGCATATACAAGAAATTCAACTTTCTCCAACCTGGCATAGATTTTTGGAACTTCTCTGTTATACATTGAAATTAACATATTATCCTTATCATTAATATGATTAATGGGTGGTGGGATCACATGAGTTAGATGTAGGTGAATTTCTTAAGTGGGTTGTTACTGGTATTTAATTAAAAAGTGTGTTTATTTTAAAGAAAGCAGGCTTCAACTTTGGAAATCCAGAATAGAAATGTGGACATTTGAATAGTAAAGTTTTTCTGGAGTTTCAATTATAAGAAATATTTTGCAGAAAAAAAGATGCAATTATATATATATATATATATTTGTGGGACAAATTGCATGGTCTTATTTAAGAAAATTAAAATAAAATATTCCTTAGATGAAAGCCAGAAGCATCAACCAAATAATCCCACAGCTTTCTGAATTTAACGTGGGAACCACCTTGATCCACGAGCCAACTGGTAGCTTTTATGCTGGTTCAAATGAAGAAGTCACGTAATCAAGTCCCTGCTTGCATCTTAGTTCATCTTCATCTAGCATCCCTTCTTTTCATTCACCCCATTTAGCCTTCACTTTGTCTTATAACTTATAGGGAGTGATTATATATTTCTTGTTTGTAGAATGTAGATGATAAACTCTTGATCAAGATGTTTCTTCCCCCTTCCTCTTGCATGCTCTATAATTATAGATGCAGTAAAGTTGTTCTAATATTGTTCAACATCTGACAGTGAAGTTCTAAATGTTTTGTTTTATTGTTGTTCATGTACGCAGGTAGTTGCCATGTATTTTTCTTGGAATTGTTAGATTGGTTATTAATCAATTAGAGCTTTATTATCTTAACTTATAGTGCCTCTTCTATTTGAGTGCTAGTTTTCCTTTTTTTAGTTTTTAATTTTATTTTTTCAATAATCTCCTCTGTTTATTTTACTTGTCAGATCATCACAAAGGCAACTGCTGATGGCACACTTTATACAAGGAATTGGGACACTGAGCCTCTTTTCCCGCTGACAAATGCGGATACAATGAATAAGGAGTATGTTTCTGTTTGCACGTAACATGCAAGAATCATTCTTAACATCTTTTTATCTCTGCAGTTGTGTATGACTTTCTTACCGCATACTCTTACTTTGAATGAAGCTTAATGGCTAATAATCATACAAGAGAATGTCCTTGAAAGTTTTATGTTATTCTAGAAAAAACTTCCAGAAATTTTGCATTGTTTGTTGAGCACTGAAGTTTCCCAGTGACATTAGCTCCTTTTACACTACTGAACACATGAAAAACTATAGGTCTATCATGTTTTATTTTCCTGAAACTTACCGTTTAATCTGATTACTTGTTCTAAATGATTGTAAGTGCCGGATGGGGATTATTTTTTTGGGCTATTGCATAAGTTCTTGATGGTTTCATAATGTTCACCTTTTGGTGTTTGTGAATTTCCCTTGCATTGGCTTATTGTTCATAATACTTTCTAGTACAGTCAGGCCAATAAATTTACTAATTCTGTTCTTTTTTCATATTATAGAGGTTTGTTGCTCTCTACTCCTACGTCTACAGTGCAAAAGAGTAAAAGAAGTCCCAGTAGGCGATCCAAAAGTAGGTGGGAACCCATATCAGAAGAAAAGCCTGAAAAACCTGTCGCAGCTTGTGAAACAGTAAAATTCAGTGGTTGGAACAAACAGGTAATTTTTCATATGCCTTCAAACATTTTTTTGGAAAAATTCCACTTGTACTTATTTAGATTGAGGATTAGAAGGCGCCAGTAGGGATAGTGGTGCTAAATTTAACAAGAACTTATAACATCACTTATGAAATGAAAACAAACTGGACACAATATAAATTGAACTGTCTGTTATGTTTCTTGCAATTGGCCAATAAAATTGAGAAATTGAACCAGTTAGGGTTATAAGTTACTGAGATCATACTGCAATAAAACTCAGATGAAGTTTTTTGTGCCTTCCTGTGACACTTACCTTGAATACTCTGTCAGAAAAAATAATTTTAAATAAGTTGTGGTTCCACAAGTTTTTCTGTTATGAAGCGCAATATATTATTCTCGTGTATATACTTTCTGCTGCAGTTTTCCAGTGGAAAATTAGAGAACAAGGGGGACCATACAAGTACCATGAAATTTTCTTTAGCAGACCAGAAGAATATCAGTAAAAATGTCCCCAGACCTGCTAAGAGGCCCCGTATTGGTTATGGTGTAACTGCTAGCGATAATGCTGATGCATCGAGTGACAGTGATAAGGAGGCAAGTGTAAGAGCCTACTACCCCGCTGCTATTGCTCTTGCAGATACACCAGAGGAAAGAAAAAGACGGGAAAATCGCTCAAAACGTTTTGACAAGGGACATGGTAATCGAACAGAAACTAATCATTTTAGGCCTAAAAGTGCTGGGTCTGGCAATATCTATAACAGACGGGCAAGTGCATTGGTGCTTAGCAAAAACTTTGAGGACAATGGAAGCAAGGCTGTGGAGGATATTGACTGGGATGCTCATACTGTCAAAGGGACCTGTCAGGAAATTGAGAAGCGATACTTGCGTCTCACTTCAGCCCCTGATCCTGCTACTGTACACATTTAAAATGCATTTATAATTAGAAGCTGAGTCATTAACTTATGTAGGTTTCCCTCAGTTACTTGTGTTAAAGTGATGTAACCTTGCAGGTGAGACCTGAAGAAATATTGGAAAAAGCGTTGATTATGGTTCAGAATTCTGAAAAGAATTATCTTTACAAATGTGATCAGTTGAAATCGATACGGCAGGATTTGACTGTGCAACACATACACAATGAACTGACCGTGAAGGTATTTTTCCTTGGTGTATTCACTAGCTACCCTATTCCTCCATTTTTACCAGAACACTGAACTTTCTGAATTTGAATTTTCCTGGACATAGGTTTTTGCTGTCTCTTGTGTGTTCTTTGTTTTTGGGAGAGGGATGTTTTGGCATTAATATCTTTGAGAATATAAATGTCACAAGTTACACCCTTCTGTTTCAGGTTTATGAAACTCACGCTCGCTTGGCTATTGAATTTGGAGATTTGCCAGAGTATAATCAGGTTAGTTCTTGTCCATTCAGTTACAATTTAAACTTGATACTTCCTTTTTTCTTTATGATTAATATGTTCCTTGTTTGGTGACTTGAATGTTAGTAGTTTTGCTTCAAGAAAGCACTTTTGTTCATTATATTGTAAAGAAAAGAAAATTAAAGTAATGATTGATGCCAAATTTTCACTGTTTTATGCTGACTGTTTGAGTTTTGATTAGTGCATTCAATTCAACATATAACTTCCTTTGTCTAAAATTTGAATGTCACATCATAGCATTTGACCATGAGAAGTTTACCTTTATTAATTTGATTATTAATGAGAGTTGGGACCAATTTGGAAAGTTCAGACATCTGCCACCATCCTTGGCACAATTCGGGACCCATCCTTAAAGTAAGCCTGTTATTCAGGAAGTTAATGTTGAACTTTAGATGAAAAATAATCCTATTTTCGGAAAGTGAGCATTCATTTTCTGACATTTTAAAATAGTCAGCATCCATCTTTTGATCATCCAAAGCAGAAATAATTAAAAATGGACGTGGACTTTTTAAGTTTGAATGCTGTGGGGTTGGAAGGTAGAATGATTTTGATCAGGTGATATAACCATTTTCTGACATAGGTGGCTTGTTCAATTGGTAATGTTACACCTACACCTAATTGAGTTCACTAAATGAACAAGTGACTCTAGACTTACGAAGTGGTGGGAATTTAGATGATTTTTTTCTCATATCTTGGAGTGAGTTGTTTTCCAGTAGTTTGACTTAACTCATTGAGTGTCATGTTAAACATTGAACTTAGTTAGCTGTGTGTACATTTCCAAGTATCCACAATTATATTAGACCTTTAAGATGGTGAAAGATGAGAGGAAGAAGAGATAACGGGTCAAATTAATGCATTGTTAATTATATTGCATAAGTTATTTCTTTCATTTAAATTGTGTTTATGGTTGACATTACGCTGACTTAAACCTTGAGCCATGCCTTAAATTGACTTGTAAAACATTGTTGCATTTGAAATGTGTCATAAGCTTATGGAGTTTATGGTTTTGTTTAAGTAGATGTGCCCCATATGAGTGGTACTATTTGATTAATATTCATTTTCTCTTTTTGCAGTGTCAATCTCAGTTGAAAACTCTTTATGCTGAAGGAATTCGAGGATGTGACATGGAATTCGCTGCATATAATCTACTTTGTGTAATCTTACACTCCAACAACAACAGAGATCTCCTGTCTGCTATGTCAAGGTCGTTTGCCTTATCTTTAAATGGCTCTTTTGCTAAATATATTTGAAATTGCCGTACATTCATAGTCATTGGAGAGTTAATTATAGCCTTTGCTTAATGTGACATACTTGCTAGCAACATGTCTCCATATTTGTCACCCCTCTTGTAATGCATGTGAGAGCTTCCTTCTAGGTTCTAGCAGTTGCTCTTATAGTCTCATTTTCATAGTCCCTCCTAGTTGGCTCTTGTATTCTTTCCTTTGATAACCTGTCAGAGAAGGTTGACAACATGTCTATTAGCAATTATCTGAAAATTGACACTTAAGCCTTTTGGAAGCTCAAAATTTGAAAGAATAATCATGGTATCAGAAAGGAATACTAAGAACAATGGATTAGAATATATGAACCTTGAGGAATAAATGGTTCACAGTTTCAGACCAATGATAACTTGGACCTGCTAGTTTATATCCTGGAGTCTCCTGGGTCCTGAGTTTGAAGTTGTAAAAATGTGAGGTGTGGTGGTAGTGAACTTGAACTGAATTTGGTATCAACATATTTAACTAAAAGAATATCTCTTAAAAATAACTGTACTTCGAGGTTGGATTTCATAGTAATTTTGATTTCCTTGCATTTTGTAGTTTCTGCTTGGTTATGATCATAGTCAATGGATTCATTCCTTTCATGCTACATTTTGCCATATTGAATGCTTATTGTGTTTAATGGAAATATCTTATTCCTTATTTATTTGTTTTTGTTTTCAATTCAGATCTGTAATAAGAAGTCATATTAATATCTTTGTAATCATTGAATTTAAAATTGAGGAGATGGACCTCTTTAAATTTATTGGCTGGTTCTTTATGAACAGAGCTTCTAATGATCTGGTCCTTTTTTAGCAGAAGTTCATCCGCATGATTAATTTGGACTTTAATATCCCTTCATTTTCTGTTCAGTTTATCTTATGGGACTACATTGAGCTAAATTTCTACTCCCACCATTTTTTGCATACTGTATTTAGTCTTGCTAAAAATAGATTGTGAATGTTTAGGTGGGTTTCTTATAATTACAACGTGGTAACTTTTTTATCTATCAAATCACCACTCTCCTACTTCATTATAATTCAGGAAACTGTGCTTTCATTATAGATTAAGGGTAAAGTTTTCAGTATTTAAGGTGTATGTGAAGTTAAATGGTAAAGAGCCACATGTAGCCGAATTATCTGACTGTCTTCTATAGGACATACAATGCCGAATTATCTGACTGAATTTATTTTCAGATTATCAGCTGAAGCTAGAAAGAATGATGCTGTCAAACATGCTCTTGCAGTTCGTTCAGCAGTCACTTCTGGGAATTATGTTCAATTTTTCAGACTGTATAAAGCCGCTCCTAATATCAGTAACTACCTAATGGGTGGGTAAACATATGATGCGATCTGCTAGTCATTGATTAGTCATCAAACAAAAAACGTTTTAACTTTTGTCTCTCTTGCAGATCTTTATGTGGAGAAGATGCGATATGCAGCTATTAAATGTATATCTCGTTCATATCGTCCTACTGTTCCTGTGTCATACATTTCTCATGTTCTGGGCTTCTCCAATGGGTTGCCTACAGCCGAAACAATTGATGAGAAGGAAGCTGATGGAGTAGAGGAATGTGCTGAATGGCTAAAGGCTCATGGTGGATGTCTTGTCACAGAAAATTCAGCAGAGATACTATTTGATGCTAAGGTATGCTATCTTCACATGCTGACATATTTTAGAGTTTGGCCTATAATTAGAAGTGTTTCAGGAGTAACTTTTCATGCCTTGCTGCTAAAAGCATATTTTACGTGAAATCCTATACTTTTAGGTCTTTTATGTGTAATCTTGTATATTACTTATCTATTACAAACAGAAGTAGTTGAGGCTTGTTATCATGACGCTAAGGCTCTTGCCTATCCCATCGTCCTGGTTCGTCCTTTTATGCTAATCAAAGCCTACTATGGGATGATCTAATGCCTTTAATATACTAGTTGGATATTCCATTTCATCTCATCTTAATGTAAGGGTTTTTTAGAAATGAAGTTTATTTTCAATATCTTGGTACATGCATATATGTTCTTGTGTGCCTTCATTTCAGCTCTACTAAATCTGGTATTCGACTTTATCGCAGCAAGACTTTGAGGTTCTGGTGTTTGATTTTGATGCTGTTATTTAGTGGTTTCTCTGCAAAATTTAACAAAATTCTGAATTTGCAGGCATCCGTTTCGAGTCTGTTCATGCCAGAACCTGAAGATGCTGTTGCCCATGGTGATGCAAATCTTGCAGTTGATGATTTTTTGGCGCGGAATTCAAGCATAAGTTGATTACATTTACTAATGCTTCAACGAAAGCTCCTGGATTCCAACGGATCCAACTAGCCGGGGATAGGGATCAGATATCTATTTGGAAACTTCTTTTGTGGCAGAGAGAGATCCCAATCAGCAGGTCACGGAGTGTTCTGGATGGTTGCAAACTGTATGTTGTGAACAAATTTGTGCATTGGAACAGAGGAATTTTAGATTTCCCCCAAAAGAAAGTGCTTTTTGTTTTAGCGCTTGGGGTGGGAAAATTCAAAAGTTCTAGGAATTAGATCTTTGTTTTGGAGACACATTATTCTTTCTTCTTTTTTCTTTGATTACACAAAACTATAGAGATGTATATGGAAAAGGCTCCAAAATAAGTAATAGAATCTTCTTTAACCTTTTTTGTTTTTCCTTTTCCTTGTAATGCATTTTTAATGTAAGGAAATACTGGAATTTCTCTTATGTTAAGAATTAATTGTACGTCACAAAAATGAAAAAGGAAAAAAATTAAAACTCGTCTTTAACAATTTTCTTCTCACTTTTCGGCCGGCGATGACTGCGGCCAAACACTCACTTTCTCCTTCTCATATTTAAGATACAATGCAGAAGCGGCGGCCATGAAATAGATCTGAATCAAAATTATAGCTGGCGTATGGTAATTGATCACGCCCTTACCTGTTGCCAGCTCCACCAATACCAAAGCTATTAGTCCGATGGCTGCAATTCGGCCATTAATCCTCTCCGAAAACGGTGAAAATCCGAATTCAACATTTAGGCCTTCCGATACCGGCTCTTTTAGCGGCACCGGCGGCAGGAATACTCCTGAACCGGAACCAGTACCGGAGCTCCCCTTCTTCCCTTTCTTAGTCTTTCGCACTTCCGCTTTTTTACCTTTTCCGCTTCGGTACCGAACTCGAACCTGAGATAGTCGGTCATCGAAGCTGTCGGGATCAGAGCTGGAGGAGTCAAGTTGAGTCTGGTCAGCCACAGTGTCGCCGTCGTCTTCATTAGCGGTGGCACGACATTTGGTTAGGGAAATGTGCTGCTGGGGATATTGGAATTTCAACGGAGAGGTAGCAACTCGTGATGATGAGAATAATGCTTTTGGATTGGAGAGTTGCAGAGTGGAGTAAGGTACTGTCGCCATTTCTGGTTTGCTTCTCTTTCTTTCTGCTTCATGTGGATGGATGGATAAGAGAATATTTTTAATGGTTCGTTACTTTCCTTTCTTTTTTGTTTTTTTTTTCTTCAATTTTTTGTGGCCTCTGATTTTCTGGAGTAGCTGTGGCTGAAGAGAGAGTATGTGTTTTGTCACCCACCATCAATAACTAGTAATTTTTTTATCTTTTTTTTTTATTGTTCCTCTTATTTATATTAGTCAATATCTTTCACATAACAAGAACCTTGTTAATGCAAAAAAATAAGTTCTATCATATTACTGTTTATACTCATTACCTTGATTTTTCTTTGATTTTTTACAGGACAATTGTTGTTTTAGCTAATGAATTTCATATTTGATCACTATTTATTTTGCTCCCATCCTCTTTGCCTTTTCCAATTCCCCTTCATAATAATATAACATAACACAAAAAGGTTTCCTCTACTGCAATTTTCTTACTTTATTTTGCCATATGGTTTAGAAGCAATAAGGTAGGCATGCAATTTTCTTTAGATGGAACACAAAAAAAGAGATAAGGAGAGACAAGTACTGGTGTTGACTTATTACAGTGTGTAACTCTATCAATTAATGCTTTTTTTTTTCTTTTACTAAAAATTCAGGGGAGGCAAATTGGTCTAATGAAAATCTAATCCTTTTGCTGGATATTTTGGTGTTACAACTTATAGAGCAATAAGCAATAACTTCTAACAGTTATTACTGATCACTCCGAATATACATATAACAACATACATGCAAAGGAGGAAAAGGGGTGTAGGGAAAAGAGAAGGTTACATGTATGATTTCAAGAGAACTGAGAATGTAATACCATTTTTTTTTCTTACATGCAGGTTTATTTTCTCTTATTCTTGGAGCCAATCAACAAAGCAAAGTAAAACAACATTCTAAAGAAGAATCCCCAAGCAATGGTGATCCAGAAGCAATCCCACTTACTAAGGTCAGTAACTCCTCTCTCCTTCAGTATATCTGCTCCAGTTGTTATACATGTTGAGCCAGTGATATTCCTACCTAGAGTTTTACCAATGTTGTTCAATACCTTTTCCTTTATGGTAACCGGAATTTCACCAAGGGAAGTGCCATCAAAGATTTGAATTCCACGAACAAAACATTTAGTAGGATGATCATATTCATTATGCAGAATGGCTGCATTTGCGTATTTTTGGGGTGATAAATAATGGAACCAAAGCCAGTAGGTTGGGATACGGTCACGGCTTATGAACAACCCACAAAAGAGAAGATAATATGATAGTGTTGCAACGACTAAAACAAAGCCGAGGATGACTTGAGGTACAATTTCTGTAACCATTGTTACAAATGAATTCCCTGTCCAAAACGATGCCATGATTATTCCAAAGTAGAAGAAAAGCTCCCAGAATCCACCATTAATGTTTGAACCCCAAAATGTTATGGTTGACAATGTGATGGAGAGGACAAGAAGTGGAGGTATCCAAACCAATGCATGAGAAATGCAATAAGAATATTTCCTGTAAGTATTAAAAGCTGTTTCTCTTAGAAAGATATTTCTTTCTTCCAGGAAACTTGGAATTCCATCCGTGCAGACAAAGAAAACTGTTGCAATGGCAAATCCTACAAACCGAATCCTTTCTCCATTTCCTACTGGAGAAATATCAACGTGCAGGAACAGAGTAGCCAATATAATTGCAGTCACGAATGTTGCTAAAAATCTTGCTGCAAAGAGCTCTGGCATTCGGCGTGAATTGAGAAATGACCGTTTTGATAAAACCAGAACTTCCACCCAAAATGGATTGGTATATGTTTGAGCTTTTGTGTTTGTATAATTTCCTCCATGAACTAATAATTTTCCTCTTGAATTACAGGAATTGACTGCCTCCTCCAATAGTGAAAAAGCCTCTCGATCAGCAGCAGCAGCAGAGCAGGAGCTAGTTCTCATGTTTTTCCATGTCTTGTTGAATTCGACCATGATTTTTGTCCCATTCTCATCAGTTGCGTTCTCCAGATCACGGATGAGATCCAAAGCAGCTTCTGAAGGGTTCTCATCTTGAGGTATTGGATGTCCAAGATCAGCCAAATACATGGCCAAATTAGACGGATTACCATTGTAAACTATTTCTCCACGAGACAAGAATATGAGCCTGTTAATCAGACACAAAATCCGGTAACTCGGCTGGTGAATAGACGTGATCACTATACTTCCAGTTTGAGCAATGCGTTGTAAAACCTTGACCACCATGAAAGCACTACTGGAATCTAGTCCCGAAGTAGGTTCATCAAGAAACAAGAGAATAGGATCATGAATGATGTCAATTCCAATGGACACCCTCCGTCTTTCACCTCCAGAGACTCCCCTGTGGCCTTCATCTCCGATCACCGTGTTCTTGGCATTTTGGAGGTCTAACTGATCAATCAAGTCCTGAACCCTCTTCTTTTTCTTGGATTTGGAGACAGTTCTGGGTAGCCTCAGCTCAGCTGCAAACATTAAAGTTTCTTCAACAGTGAGCATTGGAAAAAGAAGGTCGTCTTGCATGACATAGGCTGAAATGACTTTAAGTAAGTTCGAGTCTAATCTTTGTCCATTAAGATTCACCATTCCCTTTAAACTTCCCTTCACTATTCTATTGGCTAATGCATCGATAAGCGTAGACTTTCCGGACCCTGAAGGTCCTAACACGGCCATGATTTCTCCATCAGTGGCCTCTCCTGATATATTGTTAAGCAGAATCTTTGTGCTCGACACTTTGGTGGCACATTGGTTTCTGGTTCTGATGCTGGAGAAAGTGTTGAACCATTTGGCTGATTGGCTGATTTTGACGCTGTAGGTGAGATTGGTGAAGGAGAGAACCAGAGGAATGGAGTGATGATGATTTGGGAGAAATTGGTTATCCATTGTAGCCATGACTATGGTGGTGGTGGTGTTCCTCCTGCTGTTTTTGCAGTATCAGCTGGCCATGCAGAATTGGTGGTGACATCAACGTTGCTAGCTAGTCCGATGTTTGGTATACCAAAGTTACAAAATTGGAGTGAAGATATAAAGATGTCCGCTGATGTTTGGTAAGGCCTTCTAATGTCTTTTAATTTGGACTATGTTTTTAAATTAAGAGAAAAGAAAGAGAAATAGGTAACTTGGGACGTGGTAGACACTTCAGAAATTAGATAAACTTAAAAAACTATTGTTATTAAAAAATAAAATTGACCAATAGAGTTTTTATTTTAATTATACTTAAGAGTGTGATTAAAATTATTTTAATTGATGCATTTATTATTATAATAATAATAGTATTTTATTAATTGTTATTAATAATATGTATATCATTATATAATTATGTATGTATATATAAAATACATATAGTATACTAAAATAGAAGTCTCAAAATACTTGAAAAATTGGGCACCCGCGTGACAAGACTTAGAATTAATTCATATATCATATGTTACCTCTCTTTTAAATCTATATCCCACAAATATTTATGGTTAGGAGAGAGTTAGGTGGGTGAGATCATTGCACTCCTTTACTATGAGAATTGACTCTTTTAATCTTATATCATTTTAATTTAGATAAATCATGTTTTTTTTAAAAAAAAATATTTGAGTTGTTAATGAATAAAATGATCTGATAATTTTCTGGTTACTACACATTTATTTTTGTACGTAGGATAAATTAGAAAATTTGATTAGTATAAATAAAATGTTGATTTAATTTTTAGCGAGAAAATAGTAATATATTTATATGTGTATATAAAAGATCCAGGTTCCTGACAAGACAGAATTATCTTCAAACGAATTAATTGGGGATATTTAATATCCAACCAATTGATTGGCCACCATATGTTATAGACTCATCAAATGCTAAATCTTTCTGTCATTCTTATGTTAGATTCCAAATTTTTTACTCATTTAGTGGGATGAACTCGAAAGTTAGGGTATACTCAAAACTTATATTCTATATATTATTATAAACAATAAATCAATGACATTGAGTAATATAAAAGATTTTAAACCTATATTATCTGTTTTAATCCAATTCAATTGAATTTTATGAATTTAAAATATATCATTAAATATAAAATTTTAAACCTTAATAATAATCAGTGAAAGATTTTAGATGAATCACATAAGACTTTAAAAAATTTTATCATGAAAGAATCTTATTTATTATCTATGGCAAAAAATGTTCTCATGAATTATTAAATAGGAAGAGAATCAAGGGCCTCCTAAACATTCCCTCGTATAAAATTTTAATTTTTGTTTTCTACTAAAGGAATATTAAAGAAAATAATATTTTATTCTAACATAAATAAATAAATGTCCCTTTGAAGCCGCATTTATATGGACGGTGCTATATATATATATATATATATATATGTATGTATATATATATATATATGTGTATATATATATATATATTATATATATATATATGTATGTATGTATGTATGTATATGTATGTATGTATGTATGTATGCCCGACCAAATGCAAATTGGAAAGAAACACACAACCGCTTCAATAAATCTATAGACAATAACACTCGAACAAACACATTACACATCCGACATATATATATATATATATATATATATATATATATATATATATATATAATATATTATATATTATATATATATATAAAAGTACATTTTTACATTCATATTCACATTATTCGTATCTTTATTGATTCTTTTAGTAGTATTTTGTTTTGATTAACGAGTGACATAAAAGTAATCTCACACACACATAAATATATAGTAGTAGCTTTCACGTGCATAACAAATTAACTAATTTTAGTAGGAGACCTTTACTTTCTTTTATGAATGTTTCCACGTAGTAAAGCTAAGTAATACAAAACCCTAAACAGAAAACCCCAAGCAACAGTGATCCATAAGCTTTCCCACTTACTGAGATCAGTAATCCCCATCTCCATCAGTAATTCCTTACCAGTAACGGCGCAAGTTGATCCAGTGATATTCATCCCCACAGTTTCACCCATGCTCACCAGGAACTTCTCTTTCAATTCAACAGAAGCCGAAGCCAATAATGGCGTGCTGTCCAGCGACTGAATTGCCCTAACGACGCACTCGTCCTGTCTCGTCGGACCTCCGTATTCGTTTTGCAACATTGCTTGATACGGATATTTAATGAGAGACAAGTAATGAAACCAAATCCAGTAACTCGGGATACGATCCCGAGTTATGTACATTCCGGTGAAGAAAACGAAGGTCGTCAGCGCCGCGAGGATTACGCAGAATCCGACGAGAACTCTGGGAACGAATTCGACGATCACAGTGACGAATGAATTCCCTGCCCAGAATGACGCAAATATCACTCCCCAATAAAACAGAAAAGCATTGAAACCGCCGTGTAGTCCGACGCTCCAGAATGTTATGGCGGATAAGATGACGGATAGGAACAGCATCGACGGTAGCCAGGACAGCGCGTGAGCTAAGAAATACGAAAGTTTCCGGTAGGAATTGAAAGAAGTCTCCCTCAGAACAATGCTCCTTTCTTTGAGGAAACTACCCCATCCTTCGGCGCAAACGTAGAATACAGTCGCCGCCGTCAAACCGACGAACAGTCTCTTCTCTTGGTTTCCTTTTGGGGAAAAATCGAGTTTCCAAAACGTGGTCCCAAATATTACCGCCGTCACTAGCGTCGCTCCGAATCGATTGATCAGAATCTCCGGCGATCTAAGTGAGTTTAGGAATGATCGGTTTACCAACACGAGAATTTCATTCCATAACGGATTATTATAAATATTATTATTTTTATTGTTATTCGCAGCTAATTTTTCGTGATACTTTTTTCTAGAAATGTTGGAAGCATGCATTATACGTGGTGGTGGTGGTGGTAGGACCACGTTGTTTTGCCAGGACTTATAAAATTTGACCAATCTCTTCGTGCCATCTGGAGTATCGGTAGTACTGCTAATCTCCTGCAGATCGCTGATCAAATCCAGAGCGGCCTCAGAAGGGTTTTGATCTTCAGGAATTCGGTATCCAAAACGTGACAAGTAAAAAGGTAAAGTGGACGGAGAACCGCTGTAAACTACTTGTCCACGTGTCAAGAATATCAACTGGTTGATCAGTTCAAGAACTCGATAGCTCGGTTGGTGTAAGGACATGATCACGATGCTTCCGGTCGTTTTAGCATATCTCTGGAGAACCTTAACCACCGCGAAAGAGCTTGTGGAATCAAGTCCCGTAGTTGGTTCGTCAAGGAATAAGATAACAGGATCCGTAATGATTTCAATCCCAATAGAGACTCGACGCCGTTCGCCGCCGGAGACTCCGCGGTGTCCTTCGTCTCCGATGACGGTTCCTGCGGCGTTTTTGAGGTCTAATTGATCGATTAAATCGAGGACTCTCTTCCGTTTTTTGGATTTAGAGTACTGTGTTCGGGGAAGTCTGAGCTCGGCGGCGAACATTAAGGTTTCTTCAACGGTAAGCATAGGGAAAAGAAGATCGTCTTGCATAACGTAGGCAGAGATGGCTCGGTGTAGCCGCGAAGCCAAATGCAACGGCTGTCCGTTGAGATTTGTTGTTCCTTTTAATCTTCCCTTAACGATACGATTAGCCAATGCATCTATGAGTGTTGTCTTTCCAGAGCCCGAAGGCCCAAGCACGGCGAGAATTTCACCTTCGCGAGCCTCACCGGAGACATCGTCGAGCAGAACTTTTGTTTCATGTTCTTTGCTTGCGCAGAGACAATTATAAAATCTGCGACGGGATAATTTGATGCTGTAGGTTAGGTTGTTGAAGGAGAGAGTGAGTGGAACTGGCGGAGGAGGAGGAGGAGGAGGAGACGGATGAATCTCGGCGGCAGCTTCCTCCTCCTGCTCTAATTCTGCACCACCACTGGTAGTTCCCAGAAGTGGGATTGGCGATCCATAAGGACTAGTGGTGGCAACCATCATTCAGCGCTCTCCTCTCGATGATTTTAGGTGATATCCAAATTCTCCTACTCTCTCTTCAATTGGTTTTGATTTTTATTAATCAAATATTTTATTACTTTCTATATTGTTACTTATTTCATGTTACACTTTCTATTACATTTTTTAAAATTATATTTTCTAAATCAGCTGTATTTGTATATATATATATATATATATATTAAACATTATAGAAAGAAAAGATAGATGATGAATGACTGATTAATGAAGGACATGTGAGTGGTACCTTCCCATTTGTCTTGACAGTGCAGAAAAATGAGTTATGCATGGGCATGGAAAAAGACTCTTCACTCTTCAGTATTAAATAGGTCCACCATTCAATTTATGACATTATGTACATATGTGCATGAATACATACCACATTTTAGCTGATAAATTATAATGTACCCATCAAAATCACATTAAACACTTAAAAACGATGGCATATATATATATATATTATCCACGTAGAAGTATGAAAAGGAAAGATGAAGAAGAAACAAGGTGGTGGTCAGTGGCAACGATCAAACATTCATGAAAGTAAAGGTGCCTTCCAGGTAAAGATAATATTATGTTTATATAATAATTAAATGAAGGTTTTTGCATTAATCAGATCCATATATATATTATATATAATGAAAGAGTTTAATTCATGGTGCACGCCAACTTAGTTCCATATATATATATATTTGACTTATGAAGTAATTTTTTTTAGAAAAAGGGTTTTGCATTATAAGTATACATTATATATATATATTATACATATAGTGTTTCATAATTATATCCTAATTATAAAATCTACTGCCTGTAAATAGATATAGAATCTATATTTCTTGTAGTTATTCTAACTTGTTAATAGTATGTGTACTAAATATGATGGTGGGGGAACTTGTACATACATTTAAGTTATATAGGCGTGATTGGTACAAGATAGACAAAGATGGTATTATGTAATTGTGTTTGGGCCCGATCTAATTGGGCTTATTACATTTAAATTTTTTTAAAATAAAAGCCCACTGGACTTTTACTATATGCATATTTTAAAAAAAATTGGTTTAAAAGAAATTGTTGTTGTTTTTTCACTTGTAAGTTAAATTAACAATTTTATGAAATTCTTACCTACATTCAATTATTGTTTTTGTGTATTGAAATTTAGTATTTGTTTTCATCTGTCACAAAGTATATTAAATGTGTAAATACAGTCCTTTTTTATAGCTGATTTCGCTAAAAGTTTTGGATGGGATGTTTGTCTTAAAATTGTGATTTAGTGATGGAGGGGGAGTGGAAACAAAATTGTTCTATTCTTATCAAATTAATTATAAAAATTGATATCAACCAACTAACTAATTATGTCAAGAAAGAAGAAAAATATCATACTTACATAATTTTCATTTATATATAGAGAGAGAGTGTGTGTGTAAAAGGAAATAAATTTTGTATTAGATTTCATCAATTTGGTTGAACAATTTAGTTTCCTTTTAGTTGAGTTGGGTCAAATAAGGCTAATTTTGGATGGGACAAGTTATGTGTGATTAGCAATTTTTAAATAATTGTGTTAGTGGGACTACTAATTAAATTATTGTCTTTTCCCAAAAATTTCCTACCTAGTTGCACACAACTAAGTTTGGATCATTTGTAAAACAATGTTGTATTGTCATAATATTTTTTTATATATATATATATCTTAACACACTTAACATAAAATATCTCTAAAAAATAAAAAATATTATGAACACACACTTTTCTCTTTGTACTTATAAACAACTTAATAATATTATCTGTTTTAATTCATTTTATATAAATCTTTAACGTTTAAAACATGTCATTCAATAAAAGATTTAAATTCTCCACACTTGAAAATATAAAGTACTCTAAAAATTAAAAGAAAAAAAAAGAGAGTTTGGATAGGAAGATAATTATGAATTTCTCCCTATTAAAAGAACTTAAACTGATTTATACCAAGAAAATTAAAAAGAAAAGTACCAAACCCCATAAATATCAGAAACTATTTATTTAATATATATTTTTGTTTAGAAAATTGGGGGATCATGCAAACAACGTCCTGCCAGAAAACCATAATTAGAAGTTTGTTTAATGATCATGCAAGAAAACGAGAAAATTTTACATATATAATACATTCAATCATTTTCAGAATTAATATATATACTCATCACTCAATTCTTTGAACATTAATATTACGTTTCAAACATCATAGGTTGTCCATATATATATATATATATATATATATATATATATATATATAGAGAGAGAGAGAGAGAGAGAGAGAAAGAGAGGCATATTTATTGATTCTTACACGAAATTTGAATAGCTCAAACTGTGTTTTTTAAGTACTAAATTAAATTAAGATATATAGAGAGATATAATATATATATATAGAGAGAGAGAGAGAGAGAGACATTTATTGAATCTTGCACGAAATTTGAAGAGCTTTTAAGCACTAAATTAAATGGAAAGAGATAGAAAGAGATATTTATTTATTGATTCTTACAAGAAATTGAGGAGCTCAAGTAGTACATAGTTTATGCAATAAATTAAATAAATTTACGGTAGATATTGAATTTGTTAACATTTAAATGATTCATTTTTTAAAAATATAGTTATCACTTTTCTTTCTTTTCTTTCTTTTATTATTATTACTTAGAAAATAAATATACATATTTTCTTTATATATATATATATACATGCGACAAATACAATAAAATAAAATAAAATAAAAGAAGAGAATACTTACAAGTTATGTATTTGCTTTGTTGAAAACAATGAAAAGAAGGTACAACAAGAAGCCAAAATCTTGTTACCTATCTTTCTTTTATGATTTTCATTCAATTGCGTAATTATTTGAAATTTAATTTAAATTGTACAGTAATATTTTAAAACTTATATAACTTTTTAGTGTTAAATATTTGATATCATGTAATATTTACGATATATATATATATATATATATATATTGAGAGGTGAGAATTGCATTTTCTTTATTTTGGTTTGACTAAGGAAGAATCATATTTGGTAAAGAATGAAAATTATTCATGTTTGGCTTGAAGGTATGGTATTGTGATCCAATACTAAATCACACTCTTTTTTCTTTATAGAAGCTAGAGAAGGGAAAAAATCACACCTACTCGTTTAATTAGAAGAATAAAATTTATGTCATCTTATACCGCCCAACAAGCAATGCCTCTTCTTTATGACATAATATATAAAATAATACATGTGACTGAAAATTCTCTTTCTAAATTTTTTTTATTATTATTTTTCGTGTTAGAATTATATTTATATTAAAATAAATTTTATACGTAAATTTTATGTATGTATTATTAAATTTTTTAATGTAAAAAAATATTTTTAAAAGTATGTCAAATTATAAAGATATGTATATACTTATACAAGCAAAGCATAAATTTTATATTTATATATTGAAGAAATTTGGCAATAAAATTCAAAAAATTTTTTTTTGTAATATTTTTCGGTATTTAGTAACTATTTAAGGACGACTAAACAGAAGTAGAGTCGCGTAAAATTCGAATTCCTAAATTATTTTTTAAAAAAATCAAATATTTAATTCCCTTCTTTATGCCCATAAAAATCCACATGCTTTTGTTTTTGTTTTTAATTATCTTCAATTATATTTTTCCTCCAAGGAGAATATTATGATATATGATTTTCTTTCTTCTCCTTTTTTTCTTTTTGTTGTGTTTATGACCAATAAATTATTAAAATTTTAATTTACTTAAAATTATTTTATTAATTTTTTTTAATATATATATATATATATAACCTAAAAGAAATTATTACAATTTTATGATTTTGCATGTTTATTTGTATATGGCAAAAATGTAATTATTTACAGATGGACCCATTTAATAAAATCCTCCATGTTTTTAGGGGGAGTTTTATTCTAAAAGAGAGCAAGCATCAAATTCATGAATAATAAAAACTTTTCTTATATATATATATATCTACCATCCCTTTCGAACATCATTAATTTTCTCACCAACAAAGAAAAAATAAATTCTAAAACAAATTTGTCTGTCCTTGAAAAGTCCAGTCAAAAATAGAATGCAATTTATAGGTCACCAACAAAAAAAAACTTGCATGACGAGATATTATTATTATCATTTCAGTATATTTTTACTATATAATTTCCAACTGTTTTACACCTAACAAACCAAAAAAAAAAAAAATACAAGGAAAACCAGCTTCCCGCCATAATAATAAACGTTTTACATTTTTCACCGTACTGTAAAAAAAAAAAAAAAAGGGGGGGTGGAATTTTACCTTCTTTTGTTCTTGCTCCCGAGTAACAGTGAAAAGTAAAATAAGATCCTAAAGAAGAAACCCCACAAAACGGTTATGAACAAGCAAGACCATTTACTCAGATCAGTGACGCCTTGCTGTTTCAATATGTCCACTCCCGTGGTGACACATGTCGAAGGCCCGATCTTCATACCCAAAGTGTTGCTCATGCTGTTCAACAGCTTCTCCTTCAAGGAACCAGGCACCGCACCCAACGGCGTGTTATCGAAGATCTGAATTCCTCTCACGAAGCATTTCGCCGGATCGTTGAACTCGTTCTGGAGAACGGCCTCGTAAGGATATTTTACCAGGGAGAGGTAATGGAACCAAATCCAGTAGGGAGGAATCCGATCTCTGTTGATGAAGAAGCCACTGAAGAGGAGGAAGTAGGCTAGGATTGCCACCACGATGGTGTATCCGAGCATCACGTGCGGTACGATGCCGGATAGGAATGTCACGAACGAATTGCCGGACCAGAAGGAAGCCAGGATTATGCCGAAGTAGAACATGAATCCGCCGTCGAGGCCCACGGGCCAGAAGGTAATGGCGGCAAATGAAAATGAGAAGAAAATTAGAGCGGGAAGCGAAACTATTGCGTGAGAGAGACAGTAAGAGAACCTTCGGTAAGCATTGTGTGCTGTCTCTCTCATGAATATGTACCTTTCTTGTAGAAAAACAGGCAATGCGTCAGCGCAAGTGTAGAACGTCGTGGACATGGCGAATGCGAAAAAGCCTAACCGTTCCTGAATACCTTTCGGGGAATTATCGAGTTGCCAGAAAACGGTTGCTAAAATGAATCCGGTCACCATAATAGCGCCCAATCTTATGCCTAATAGCTCCGGCATTCTTCGAGAATTGATGAACGAGCGTTTCGACAGAACTGCCATTTCCACCCAGAATGGATTGGCGAAGGTCGGAACCATGGATGTCGGACTTGCGTTGTTGTTGCTGGCGCCGGATACTAATTTTCCCCTCGAAATACTCGCACTGATGGCTTCCTTTAGAGATAATCCGTGACTTGGCGATACAGGTAATATTGCTGTTGAATCCGTGGTATTTCTTCTACTGCTTTTGAGATTTTGCCAGTTTCTGTTGAATTCCACTAGGCTTTTGGTTCCTCCTGGTGAGCCTTCGAGTTCTCGGATGAGATCGAGGGCGAACTCTGTTCGATTCTCGTTTTCGGGAATCGGATGGCCGAAGTCGGCGAAAAATTGGGGCAAATTCGTCGGAGGACCACTGTAAACTGTGTGTCCGCGAGACAGGAAAATCAATCGGTCCAATATGCCTAAAATTCGATAACTCGGCTGGTGGATTGACATGATGACGATGCTTCCGCTTTGTGCGATTCGCTGTAAGACCTTTACTACCATGAACGCGCTGGTTGAGTCGAGTCCTGAAGTTGGCTCGTCCAGGAACAGGATGATCGGGTCGTGGATTATGTCGATTCCGATGGATACACGACGTCGTTCTCCTCCCGAGACGCCGCGGTGACCTTCGTCGCCTATGATGGTTTTGGCCGCGTTCCGGAGGCCTAATTGGTCAATTAAGGCTTGAACTCTGGTTTTCTTTTTGGATTTCGACAGTGATCGAGGAAGCCTGAATTCGGCGGCGAACATGAGAGTTTCTTCCACGGTGAGCATGGGGAAGAGGAGGTCGTCCTGCATGACGTAAGCGGAGATGACTTTCAGCAACCTTGATTCCAGTGGCTCCCCGTTGAGGGTCACCGTTCCTTTCAAGCTTTCCTTAGCAATGCGGTTTGCCAGAGCATCGATCAGAGTTGATTTACCCGATCCGGAAGCACCGAGAACGGCCATGATCTCACCGTCACGTGCCTGACCGGATATATCGTTGAGAAGAACCTTCGTCTTTGAAAACACGGTCGTCTCTCCGGCATTCGGGTCCGCTCCCGCAGTTGTTGCAAGACGGTTTCCACCGCCGAAGCCGGAGAACAAGGTCGGCAGCGTCATCTTGCGGCGAATTTTCACACTGTAAGTCAAGTTACTGAAAGACAGCACGAAGGGAAGTGAACGCGGTTCCATACCGGGATCACTGACTTCAAGAACTTGGTGAACCGGGGTTTCATCTCCGGTGGCTTCCTTCCTCGCATCCCCTACTCTTTTCAGTAGCTGTCCAAGAGTAGGAGAAGTACAAGCACCGATTGCAGCCGTAGGATTTGTCATCTCCACAGTAGTAGTACTGTGATGCCTCCTATCAAACATGGGCATACAATCCCTAATCGGGGAAGTATTATCTGCAACTATTCTTGACATTTCTTGAACCCCCTTTCTTTATATATTTATATATATAACGAACCAAGGGAGTTTTTGAGCAGTAGAAATATAGGGTTTCTTAAGGAGGAAGAAGAAGAAGGAGGAGGAGGAGGTTAATTTGGCTTGGGATGCTGCAAGAACATGCATATAAGTAGGTGAAGAATCGTAGATGAGAGAAAGGCCGAAATTTTTTTTTTTTAAAAATATTGGAAAAGAAAACTTGAAGTGTGTTTCGCTATAGAAAATTTTAGAAAACGGCTTGGGTTTTTCTACTCTAAATAGGAAATGCATTTATATAAATATTAAATGGAAAAGAAGACTCTTACTTTTTTTGGGGTGAGATTTTTTTTTTCTTTTTTTTAATTCTTTTTTCTTGAGGAAGAAGATGAGAATTGTGGAAGGAAGAATGGGAGTGAGGTGACCTAAATCTCCTAATCTTTCATCAACACGTATGGTCTTTCTTCTTCTTTTTAAGGTGAAAAAATTAAAAATTAAAAATACTAGGATTTGAGGGGGTGGGGTGGGGAGGGAAGACAAGTGGGGGTTAGTAATTGGGTAGAGAGGATGCCACGTGTGGATAGGGAAGAAAGAATTTTGTGTGTGTCTCTCTCTCTCTCTCTCTACATGCCAAGTTTCTTTGGTATTACTAAGGAATTAGGTGTGGATGGTAATCTACTGTTTGCCTAAGTGAAGTGATTGTAATTATGAGTGTTCTGGTATTATGGATGGTTGATAGTGGTATTTTTGTCATTTTCATCTGTGAATATTAATTATAAGTATTTTCAGAGTTTTGTTAAGTCTGGCCAATGTTTTTCAACAAAAAACTTTTCCATTTTGCTCTAAGTTCAAATTCACATTCAATGTGAATCTTTGACAAATAGGCACTCTTATAGTGTTTTTGCCTTTCTTGAAAATCTCTGTCTATGTCCAAAGATCCTTTTGGTTCTTTTTACTTGACATATTGATTGGTAAAAAAATCAATTTTGTTTTTACTCTTTAAATTTACTAATATCTTTAGCAACTTATAATTAATTTCTAATAAATAATTTAGTCACTTCTTTTCTTCTTCTTTTTTCATAATGATTATGATGATAATTAGTTCATTTTTTGTTCTCTTCATGCATAAATTGGATTCATTTTTCTTTCAATAATAATTAATTGTAATATTAAATAAATTTGAATGACATAAATAACTATGTAGATAATTTACATATTGGAACAAAGAAAAATATATATAAATTGTTGTACACTACGTTCAAAATAACATTAGATATATTTGTTTAATTATTCTATGACAACCATTTCTTACTTTTCTCATTAAATTATCCATTAATGTCCTAAAATTAATAAATAAAAGAATATATATACATATATTTGTGGGTAATCTTGCATATGAATACTTGAACCCACACCGAACTTAACAAAAACTGGTTTCTTAAAGAAGGGAATTTTTATTAGTTGTAATAATTTAAATTTAAATTTATCTCAATTTTGTAATAGAGCAATTAATTTCCAATAATTTTAGTATTAAAAAAACATGAAACACTTTTATAAATATTATAAAAGAAGAAGTAGGTAATACTTTATTTTGAATTATAAATATAAAATTAATTAAAAATAATATGAGTTCTAAAAATGAAACAGTGTAATCCATGTTCTAACATATAAAGAAGTTATCTATTGTTATGTTTTTTTAATCAATTATTTATTACATATCCAATATTAATATATATATTGAAACATATAAGTCATTTTTATTCTTTTCAATTTATATTTTGTAGTTTATTACCAGACAACATACTTTATGAAAAATATTCAAAAATTAAAAATTAGTTTAAAAATGATTATATATATATAGTTTGATTTTATATTAAAAATTAAATTATTTTAAATACTAAATGGTAAATCATTAAAAGAATATGGAGATAATACATCCATTCATTGATTTTATTAATTTTTTCTTTCTTTTTTTTTCTTACTTTTCACGTATAAAAAACACCACACTCTTTAAAAGAATACCAAAATTATAAAAATAAAATAATATAAAAAAATTTAAAATTTTTATTTTCTTCGAACAATTAATAAATATTACTCTCCTTTTTTTCTTATTTATCACTTTATTAGTAATTTAATGTATTCAACCAAAATAGTACTACTAAGAAATAAAGGAATTGAATTTGAGATATAAATATATGAAACAAATCTTTTAGGTCAAATAATTAATTTCACATTAATAGTTATACAATTATGTATGCTATTATTTCCATTTATTTTTATATATATATAAATTAATTTTTTTAATACATTTTTAAATAACTACAAAATTTAAGGTATATTTTGATTGAAAAGACTAAAATATGTATTCTAAAATATAAAAAAAAATGTTAGGCAAAGTTTTTGCCCCAACAATTAACATTTAGGAAGTTTTATGTTCCTTCTATTTGTAACCGTTATCATTATTATAATAATAATAATTAGTAGTTATTTTTGGGAAATCAAATTAATTACAAACGTTTAGGAAAATATAAAAGGAAACATTAGTTTGACTTTATCCTATTATTATAATTAGTATAATAATAATAATTATTATTATTATTATTATTATTTATGTTCCTTCTATTTGTAACCGCTATTATTATTATTATTATAATAATAATAATAATAATAATTAGTATCAAATTAATTACATCAACTTAGGAAACTATAAAAGGAAACATTAGTTTGACCTTTTCCTATAATTATGTGGGAGTGAGAAAGAAAACATTCAATTTCAATACCTTAATTCATGGTATTTTTCCGGCCACAAAATTCTATGTCACCCTAACTTTTTCAAAGATATATATATATATATATATATATATATATTATATATATACACTCATATAATTTTCTTTAAAAAATAATTAATGATATTATCCACTTTAATTCACTTCAGTATTCATAAATTTAAAATATGCCATTAAATAAAAAATTTAGTCACTAGTTAAAAAAATTTGTATATAAGTGATTCTCTCTTTCATTATTTATCATGTTATTATATATATATATATATATATATATATGTGTGTGTGTGTGTGTGTGTGTGTGTGTATGTATTGCTAATAATTAGCAATGAATTATTTTCTTGAAATACCAGAAAAAGTGTGCATTGCACTGTGAAGAGAAAGGGGGAAGTCAAAGTGAGCAGCCGTTTTTGGCAGTGAGTAGAAAGAAATGAGGGAAGTAGTTCAAATGCAGATATATATATATATATATATATCAGCTGGGCGGCAAAGCAATTGAAGAAATTCCTACCAAATTTCCAGCTATACATACATATACTTATTTACATATATATATCATATCCAAATGAGCGGCAGAGAATTGAACAATATTCTTCGTGCATGGTGTGTGATCAATTAGTATAAAGAAAAGTCAAAATAGTGAAGTTGAACGCATGGTTTGAATGCGTGTTTTGGGTACATTGAATCGAAAAGTAAGCTGCAGCATGGGAAGTCATGAGTATGAAAGAATAGCAATGGCCGGTTTCATCTGTATTTCACATGCTTTGCTTCTTTTAGTCAAACCCTCTCTCTCTCTCTCTCTCTCTCTCTCTCTCTCTCTCTCTATATATATATATATTATACATATAAGTGTGCATGTATTCTTGTAGCTTGCATGAAGTTGATGGAAAAGTTTGGAGATGGTCCTCTAAGATTTTTTAATGTATGTACGTAGTCTTGAATGAAGTTAGTTAAGGTAATTTACTCCACATCCCATTTATATCTAAGTATTTTTAAAATATATATATATATATATATATTTCTATCTGTTTTTCTTAGTATTTTAGATATATTTATCTTGACTTTGAACTTAAAATGAATAAATAAATTTGATCATAATTATCTCTAATTAAACTTGAGCTAATAGACAATAACCTTAGTTATAGTAAATAAATTATAATTTATGTATTTAATTCTAAACAACTAAATATATGTAAATAGTTTAAATAAATAGAGAAATATTTTTAATATATATATATATATATAATATATATATAAAAATAATTATTTCAAATGTAATTCATTTAATAAAAGTATAAACACTTAAATTTAATTATATATTTAAAATATATAATTAAATCTTATTTAAATATTTTAATTTTTATACTGAGAGATTATTTTTTAAGAGTGACACTTGGCATTCTACTAACCAAGTAATTCTCATCGTCTCAATTATAAATAGAGGGTGAAATTTCATTTGTTGAGAGAGAAAGGAAGAAAATAAAAAGGAAGCAGAGAACATAGAGCTGAGATGTAGAAGATGTAAGGAAGGAAACTGAGCTGACAGAAGTATACAGAAACTCTCTCAAAATCCATTCAAGAATATCAAGATCAGTCCAAAATGCCTCTCGGATAAATCAGAATCCATGGAATCGAAGAGCCCAAAGATATCACTTCAAAACGTCTCTTGGATAAATTAGAATTCATTAAATCCATATTAAGCCCAAAAAGACCTTTGAACTCACGATATTAAAATAACTCATTTTTTTTTTAATTTTTAATTTTCAAAAAATACAAGAAAAAAAAATTTGTTCACAAAAATATTTTAAAAATTATTTAATAACGACTTAAAGATATTCATGTAAATTTTCAAGTTATAATAATAGAGAGAGAGAGAGAGAGAAATAGACTTATTATAAATAAATATTTTGATGTTTTAGAAACAAAGTTAAATAGTTTTTAAAAAATACTAATAATAATAACAATAATACAGGTTTAGAAAATGCGTTGTGAATCTCAATGTAGTATATCTAAGACATTGTGATGTGCCCATTCATCAAAGCCATATGGCTGGAATTGAAGTCTTCGATCTTGATGAATGATATATAATATGCATGCATGAATTTGGTACGTACTATTTATATATATATATATATATCATCATTCATGGAAATTAAGACATCAACCGTACGTACATTAAGAATTCTTGAATATAAATACACACACATACATACATATATATATATATATATATATATATATATATATATATATATGTATATTTAATGTTTAATTAATTATTTCATTTAATACTGTTCTAGAAAACCTCTCCTTGTATTATTTATCTATGCAATTTAAAATCATTGACTCTTGGAACAGTTAAAATAATCAACGTATTTTTATAAATACATACATAAAATTAGAATATGTGCGTTATATATTAAGAAGAAGAAATTGAAATAATAAATATTCATTTTTCTAGTAAACAAATTGATGTAAAGTTGCATCAATACTAATAATGACAATATATATATATATATATATATATATATATATATAACGGATTATGATGTTGTCTTGTCATAATAATTTTTATTCCAAAAATAGATTTCACCTAATTCTTTTTAAAAAATATCAATGTCAAATTTTTAAATAATTGAAATCATATTTAAATTCAAACTTCTCTTAAATCAAATTGGTTGTTAAAAAAATTAATTTCTAACTTTAAATTTTAAAGAAATTTAATTAGTTCACCGAGAGAATATTTCACTTATTTTATTGTAATATAAAATTTTACCTGACTCACTTAAAAATTTATAAATTATTATTAAATAAAATTTTAAAAATTTTATTTAATAACGTATTTTAAACATGTAAAATTTACTTGTTCAATATTAGTAATATCATTTTATAAAAAGATAGAAAAATATGTTTTTTTTAAGAATACTTATGCAATTATTTATCTCTACATATTTTGAATTACTCATGATCTCTTTGTCATAAATGATGATGTTTATCATTCGAACAACAATTTTTGACAAAAAAATATGTTTTTAAAATCCATGAGTTGCACTTAATATTTATAATATATATAACACGAAATGAACCTTAATATTTATAATATATATAACCGAAATTTTCATGTTTGAAACTATTACTCAACGTGGCATTGAATACGGGACAGTTCGGAGAAAGTGGTACAAATCTGTAAAGAGGGTCATTGCCGACTTCTTAGCATGTGAATTTTTTCTTTTTTTCTTTTGTTTTTATTTTTTCCTTTCTTAAATTGTGAAAGAGACCGAGTATGGGTACTTTTTTTTTTTTTTTCTCAATCAATAAATAAATAAATAAAACAAAAATAAGGGGTACCATTATAACTTATAAATTTCAAATATTTTTTCATCCTCTGAGTTTTATTCCTTTTCCGTGTTCACCACTCTTTCATATATAAAATTTATAAATTTTAACTTTTATTTAAGTTTTGAAAAAAACTGTTCATAGCAAAAAGTGTAATATTCAAAATCTCTTTAATGATTATTTATTTTTATGACTTTATTTTTGTCTTAGGCACGTGAGCAGAGAATTAATGAGAAGAAGAGAGATACCGATAATGGATGAGGACATAAATTGGCCATCACAAATACCTCATTCATTCTGCACAACCGTCATAATATGGTTCTTGATTAAGACAAACCCTGAAAATATAATAGACAAAATTAAGAAGAAAAAAAAAACTTTCGAAGGTCTTAGAGTTTAAACAAACAGAGAAAAAGAATAAAATTGAGAGAATTGTTGTTACTCATGAAACTCACATATAACATTTGTTTTGATGATGAATGGGGGGCTCACCTCATTTGTGACCATCATAACTTATAGAACTTTTCATTTTCTAATTATAAATCTGTGTTTTTGCATTTAAGAAAAATATGTATCAATCTGCCAGTGCCAGTGGTAGTTGCTCATTTAATTCTACAACAAATGTTAGGTCTTAGATTAATGCCCAAACCCAATTCAAGACAATCGCATAACAACAAAATAGTAACTAAACAACTTTCACTTTATTTCAATATGCTACAAAATTTTCTAATCTTACCAAAATAAAGTCATGGAAAATCAAAGTAACAATAAAGCAGAGTACGACAGATGAAATGACAAATTTTGCTACCGAGGACATTTTAGCAGGGCTAGACTTACCATATTTGAACCCTTTTTTCCGTAAATGTCAATTTTTTTCTCGAAGCATTCCACCTTTAACCGTTTTTAATATGATATGATATGATAGGAGACCATGCATATGTATAATATGATAGTGGGAGGAGAAAAAAAGAAGCAAAAACGATTTCTAAGCCAGTAGTAAAAGATCTCAATAACAAGCAGCGAAGAAACAATTAACACCGCTTATCATGCAAGGGTAAAGGATGTGGATTCCAAATCAACAAAACAAAGATAAAACCAGGCTTCAACAAATTCTACTAACAAAATACGGATCCTTTACTACTATGGGAGTCGAGCTGAACACCAGAAGTGATGTTTCATCTAAGTATTCATTAACTAAACACTGATCAGATTATCATGAAATTATAACAGAAGCATAAGTCACTTCAACACCAGTCACAGCAGAAGCAGAAAACCTGAAGTCCAATATGCACAACAGCCGCTTCAGAAAAACAAAACTCAGAACTAAATCTGATCCTCTCTGAAGTTTACAGCAAGATCCCAATAGTGAGCAACCCCAGCATCAGAAAAGACTTTACGAGCAGCAGCTTCTGTACGGCATTCATGAATAGAAAATCTGTGAAAACATGGTTTGGCAACATTTCCCTGCCAGACCAAGAGGCACTTATTAATAGGAGCATCTTCATTTTCTTCTTCTCCATCTTCATCTTCATTTTTCACAATAGCTGCCCAGTCTACACGCCTCAACATAAGCTTCCCATATCTCTTTATTGACTTGGGACCACCTTCCACAACAACAACACTGATACTTTCAGAAATTACAGCACATCCAGTCAACCTGTTTTCATGAGCATTAGCATCCACCTTAAAGCGTGCCTTAGGGTGAGAAAGATCATTGATCTTATAAACAGAAACAATTGTCTCAAGGTTATTGGGATCATCAAAGAGTTTCTTTTCTTTCTTTTCACGACGCTCAGAAGGTGTGAGCTTTCGAGCAATATTCCTATCTATATGAGCTTGTTCGCGCTCAGCAGCAGCACTTCTGATCTCCATTTCAAGCTTAGTAGGATCCTGGGTTGCTTCTGATCCGAGCACTCTCATGAGGTTACTCATTTTAACCTTTGGTTTTGGAGGTTCTATCAGGCCTTGTCTAATCATCTCCTGCTTTTCTTTCTCCCTAGCTAGACGACGCTGAGTTCTAAGTTTCTTTTGCTCCTTCTTTGTGAGCTTCAATGGCTGAGGTGGAGGAGGTGCTGCTTCAGCAGGAGGTTCAATAGGACGGGGATGTTCAACATAAATGGTGAACTTTTCCATCTTGAGTTTACCATCAGACAAATGACCATCAATAATGTCCTCGTAACTACCACACAGTAACAAAGGCTTATCCCTGTAATTTGATCAATGAGATAATAAGAAGAAAAATAGATCAAACTGAATCCAATTAATTGTATTCTAAAGGAAATAATATCCTTATTTATTCGCAGGAAGTAAAGCTTGTGTTAACAGGAGAAATGAAACCGCTGTCCCTGACAACAAATTACAATGAAATGATGGAATTTCCAAAAGATACAGAAATAATCACCCATCTTGCAAAGTTTTTGGCTCAATAACCAAATCAAACAATTCAAAAGCTCTTTAAAAAAAATGGTCACAACAAACATAAAAATAACTTTACATGCCAGAAGTCCAAGTTCAATATCTATTCCGTCAAACATCAGCAATACCCTATCTACATGAGCCAACGGACAAATGCATTAACTATTATAAACGCAAGAAAGGAAAGAACAACTGAAAACATTATGAGATTAAGAAATTTCAAACTTACCACCACTCAATCTCAGGAATTGGTTCCACCTTTGGTTTTTCCTTGGTGATAACCCTTTCTGATACTTCTATAAGATTTGGATTAATGTCAGGCTCAGACTTTGCTTTCGCCAACTGTGCTTGCTTTGCCTTTAGCTCTTTGGCTCGTAATTCTCCAAATTGACTCTGTTATAATAAATAATGAGTTGTTAAATAAATAAAATATCTTAAAAATTGGAATAAATTTCAGGGAAAGTAACGATTCCATCCAGAAACAGACACAGAAAAGGGGAAGAGAGAAACAACTAAGAAAAAAGAAAAATAAAAAATAAGAAACAATAAAATTCTAAACATACACTCAAGAAAAAGAGGATCTTACCCTCAACTTAATTTGCTCTGCATCCCTTGACCATTTCCCTTCCTCTACAAACTGAAAATTCATCCTCTTAGGCCTCAAGATCTTGTTTTTGTTAATTCCCATCCTTCCATCATAATGGGGATTCTTTTCAGGGTCAACTTCCAGCTCAGGTTTAAGTATCTGGAAGGCATCCTTTTTCTGCTTGTTGATGTTAACCTGGATGATCCAGCATATACATAAAATTCACATAGGTTATTTTGGATAAGAAATTCGAAATACAGAGGCAAAGCAAATATCAGAGAATCAGAAACCATTCCCAGAAAATGTAGATATACCTTAAGTGTACTCAGGTTATTTATCTTAGGCATTATGACATTGCCATGTTCATCAATTTCTCTACCAAGTGGATCCAACCGAAGAACAGGTGCTTTGGAAGGCTTTGGCTGAATTGAGACCTCCGGTGGAATCTGTCCACGGAACATATTCATTAGGGGATCAAACTCGGGATCCTGCCGAAAACCCATCTGAGCAACAAGCTCTTGCACACGTTTTACAGCTTCAAATTTCTGAGTTGTTAGACCAGCAATGTGAGGCAATCCACTTGGAGGAGGATTAACTGAAGCTGCAGAAGCAGAAGGCAAACTTGTGCTTGTCCCTCCAGCAGAAGTAGTTATGGAGGCACTCCTGGACTGAGGAGGAGCTGGAATTACTCCTGAACTTGTTGGAGGGAATTTAATACCCTCATTAGGTTGCTCTCTAGTTGTACCAGCATCTTTATTTATCTAGGTGAAAATATAGGCAGAAAAAGGTGAACATCTATACAAAGATAATTATACCTGCAAATCATAACAATCTGAAACTAGTTCCCAATCAAATATCAGATATGCAAGAAACAAAATGACCAAAAACTTATCCTTATTAGTAACTCACCACAGGGATCTTATTAAACTTTTGCATCTTAGCTTTAATTCCTGCGTGGATCTGTAAAGCTCTCCTTGCTTTGGCTAAAACAACATCAGACAAGCCCACATTCTCCCCTGCATCTGAAGCTTTCCCATCTGTACTGGATTTCCCAGGAACCTCATGAGATCTGTTAATATTAACTCCCTTATTTTCATTTGTGGTAGAAATTGAAGATACCTTAGTAGCAGAAGCATGGTTTTCAGAAAAAGGAGTATCAAATGAAGGCCTTGATGCCATGGCAAGTGATTCCATACCAACTCCCTGGAAGAAAAACAGTATTCAGATTAGCATAAATCAAAATTTTTATATATATATAAGACAAATAACCAATAATCACATCCATGGAGGAGAAAAGGGAACAATCATGATCTGAGTGGAGTTTAGAAAACAATTCTTAGAGAATATCCGAGGAGCTTATGAAATTTCAAAAACTAAATTATTGCCTAAAAATAAAAGTTGTAAACTCAACATCCTTTTGTTAGAGACCATGGTTCATGTCCTGCAGTAACCACCTTTGGAATACACCCAAAAAGGAAAAAAAAAAAGTCATCAATGCAGCATGGTGGCAAAGATAAAAAGAAAATTCACTATTAGATATCATGGAAGCAGAAAAAATCCCAATGTATCAATCACACTGCATTAGAAGCATTAATGACATATTCATTACAAGGTAGACAAATGCCAAAAGGTATTTTTAAGTATAACAACTTTAAATCAAAATTAGATGTGTAAGTTAATCTCCTCAAAATCTCATGTAAGGATACACGATAAATCTTCTCAAAACACCAGACTTGATCAGTTAACAAGAGTGACTTACTGAAACAATGTTCCAAGATTATAATGGCATAATCCTGCGAAAAAATACCCTATGAATCTTCTTAAACAGCCAGACATTATCCATTATCAAGAGTGACTTACTGAATCAAGGTTCATGACAAACTCCCAGGGTAGAATATACTATCAGTCTTCCCAAAACTGCCAAGCTTAATCCATGGATACCATTTTCTAGTGACATACTAGAAAGCCTAGCAACAAATTCGTGGAAAAGCGAACACTTCATTTGAGAATGTCCACTGCATTAACCAGGATGCATGTGGACTTTATACTACACCCAAAGGAATACACCATTTTCTCCTTACGGCTGTAGATAATATTTTACAAAAACAACGAAAATCAATCCCAATGATATTATTATCCAGCTAGATATGCTACCTCTGCTCAACGAAAATTGCAGCAAAGTTTCATACGCTACAGAAGAACAAAGCCAATACTAATTGGGAAGTAATGTACACTGCATTTGTTTTCATCATCTTCATGTTGAGGTACACAGAAACCAAAACCCTAAAGAAGCTTACAGTAAAATAATTTATGGAAAGTGAAAGGAAGGGGGCAAAAACTTACATTAGTTATGGAACCACCTCTATTCTGGTCACCATTGTCAACCGTCTCCTCTTTTACCTCTTTCTTCACGTGTGTCTCTTCCGATCCCACTCCTTTCCTCTCCTTTTCAACTTCCATGCCTTCTTCCTGCTTCACCCGATCCTCAAACTTCCGCCTCTCCTTCCTGCCTTCTCTGTTCTCTTTAGGCTCATCGGAATCCTCAAATCTCCGCCTCTCTTTTCTCTCCTCTCTACTCTCATTAGCCCCTTCGGCATCCTCGAACCTCCGCCTCTCCTTCCTCTCCTCTCTGTTCTCTTTAGGCTCATCGGTATCCTCAAATCTCCGCCTCTCTTTTCTCTCCTCTCTGCTCTCATTAGCCCCATCGGCAACCTCGAACCTCCGCCTCTCTTTCCTTTCCCTCTCTCTCCCGTTCGTATCTTCCTCAAACTTTCTACTCTCTTTCTTCTCGGAAACCCTATGTCTCTTGCCGTCCACATCTCTATCATCGTCACTCTCCCCTCTCTCCTTCCTCTTACTACGTCTCCTCTCAATTGAATCCTCCCTCTCATGTGACCTCTCGCGCGTATATCGATCGTACGATTTCTCTCTATCTCTCTCCCTGCTTCCTTCCCTCTCACTCCTTGGCTCCACCGATTTGTCTCTATCTACAGAGTACTCTCTAGCCGATCTCTTGTCGGATCTGCGACGATCCTCGCGGTGGTGACGGTCGGCTTCTCTGTGTCTTCTGCTTGATTTCTCCTTTTCCGAATGCCTATCCATCTGTCCTCCTGATGTTCACCAAACTCTCTCCGCCTCTCTTTTCTTCCGATGATCTTAATGGAAAGGATAAAAGAGAGAGGACAGTTAGGTCTTCTGGATTTGGGCTTCGAAATATAATATCCACCTTCTGGTTTTTCTTTCTCCTTTCCTTCCTTCTTGGGTCCGTTTATTTGTATAAGATTATTTTAGTAAAATTCTAGTAAATTTTTTTTCATATAAAATATAAATTTTAAAATTTTTTAAGTTAATTTTTTTTATTATTAATAATAACAATTTTACTTATAATTTAAAAAAAATTAGTAAGCTGACTACAAAGACAAATGGAAAACTTGATTCTTTCAAGTACAAAATCTTCCACAATCAAGAGAAAAAAGACCAAGAAAACTGTAGGCAATGCCATTTGCTGTACACTATTTTTTTGGCTGTGGCTATGAACAATATGATGACATGAAAGAACAAACAAATATAAATCATCATCTTCTAGACAGGTTCAGCTTTTACCAAATCAGAAAAGACTTTACTCATGGATACGCCAGCAAGATCGCCAAAACTGCCCATACTCATCTCCATAGATGCAGCAGAAGCAGTGACACTACTTATCTCCTGATGATTGTACTCGTGTCTGGAATGGTCTCCTTGGAGTTGGATTTGGAGTGCACATTCTAAGTTCCATAGTACATCTCCCATTGTTGATCGATCAACGCCTCTTTCTGCCAAGCATTTCTCTGCTGTTTCCTTAAACTTTATAAGAGATTCATCTCTGATTTCATTAACAATATGGGAGTCTACAAAGTTTTCTAACTCGTTTCTTTCTGAACACTTCATTGCCCATTCCAACAAGTTTACTTTTTCCTTTGGCTGTGATGGATCAATAACTGGCCTTCCTCCAAGAACTTCAAACATGACTACTCCAAATGAGTATACATCTGATTTCTCAGTCAATTGTTGCATTGTCAAATACTCTGGATCAAGATAACCAAAACTTCCTTTCACTGCTGTACTAACATGTGTTTGATCAATATCAGGACCAGTTTTCGATAATCCAAAATCCGCGACTTTTGCCATTAAATTCTCATCCAGAAGTATGTTTGCAGACTTAACATCCCTGTGAATAATTGGCTTAGCTGATCCAGTATGGAGGTAATGAAGTCCTCTAGCTGATCCAATGCAAATCTCAAGCCTTTGTCTCCAGTTCAGTTTTGGATGATGATCTGCTGCTGCTGCTGATGATGATGATGATCCATACAAATGATCTTTAAGTGTACCCTTTTCCATGAACTCATAAATTATGATCATCTCATTTTTATCATCACAGTAACCAATCAATGACACGAGATGACGGTGGCGAAACTGAGATAACATTTCAATCTCAGTCTTGAACTCTGAAAGACCTTGGCTAGACTGAGGAACTCCCCTCTTTACTGCAACTTTTGTGCCATCTCTTAATACTCCTTTGTATACTTTTCCGAATCCACCAACACCAATGATATGGCTTTCACTGAAGTTATCAGTAGCTTCTTGTACTGCCACAAAAGGAAACCGATACCCTATCTTTGACCTCGAAAAGATGGATGACTCTCCTTCATCAGATCCATACTTAGCCTGATGTTCTGGGGTCGAGTGTGTTGCTATAAGTGCACTGTTCCTCCTTCTGGTAATAAGAATAAACATGAAAGCTGAAACCACGAGAATCAATGATAGCCCAACAGCTAGGCAAACTATCATCCAAACTTTAAACTTGGAAGAATTGGATGTTCTTGAGGGCTGAATTTCAGCATCAGCATCAGCAGCAGCAAGACTACCTTTAGAGTTGCTAATTTTCATGATCTCGAGGCCATTTAGAATCCCATCTGGATAAGCATTTAGCACAGTTGAAGGACCAATACTGATTCTAATCTGAGGACCATTACTAGGCCTTACAATCACATCCTTATACTCAGGAACACCAACAGTACTAAGGTTAAGATCTTTAGCAGCAAAATCAGAATTGAGAAAAACATTGAAGAAGAAATTCCCAAGAACAGGTACAGGTTGTTTCAGTATATTACAGAAATGAAACCTGACAAAGTATTCAAAACCAGGATCAACATTAAACAACCATGTCACATTAATTTGAGTGTTGGGATCCCATTTCGATCGTAGCTTAGTTCCAGTTCCATAAACTAAAGAAGAAGCAATCTTATCACTAGCTTCTCCTTCAGTGTAGTTCACTAATGGAACGTTTGACACGAACTCGACAAGATCAGGATTTGTCAAATATTGATGATCAGACAACCATAGTCTCCACAAAGTATCATTTCTAGGAAATACAGTTTCATTACCCATGTTCACTCTAACTACTGTTTCTAATGCTTCTTGTGATTCTACTAGATTCTGGTTTCTACCATGAGAACCAATAGTTTTAACTGAAACAGGGATGAGTTCATCAGGGAGGGAGATGATTTCCAAAGCATTTAGAAAGGCAAATGAATCTCCTCCAGAAGGGGTAAATTTGAGGACTAGATTTTCAGTATCATTAGGTACATTCACTGAAAATTCCTTAACAACAGGGACAGTAATTGAAGGCTGGAAATCTTTCAAGAGAGTGAAATTTTGAGCAGAAACAGAAAATCTAGCAGTGGTGAAGTTGAATTTGCTGCTGCCATTAGAAGAGAAAGGGAAGAAATACAAACGAATCCAATACCAACCCTTTTTCTTGACTGACAAATTGTATTGAGAAACACCACTAAAAATCCTAGCAGTTCGATACAAATTAGCTAAACTAGTGACGGACGGAATTGAATTCAAACTCGTATTAACAAAAACCCTTTCTGGAGTTGTAAGAACACTTGAATTCAAACTATCCGCCATGAAAACTCGACCATCATCCACAGATGTATCATCAAACGACCCACAATCTATCAAATAATTATCATCCTCCACATCAAATTCCATTGTCACAGAAATCAAAACAAAAACCACCCATATTCTTAAAAACAATTCCCCAATTCCAATTCTCATCATTCCGCCCACAACAAAAGCAACTAAAAAAGAAAAGGAAAGTATCACCTGAGCATTAATACAGGGCAACTAGAAATTAAAAAATTCCCTATCAAGAAACCCCGAGTAATGTGAAAGAGACAATTATAGTATAGAATAAATATGAACTGCCTGCTATTCTTAACAAGACTATGGAATTTAATGGCGCTCACATCTTCTGGTTCAGTTGACAAACAAAACAACCAAAACCCAATAATTTTTTTTAATAAAAAATAGTAATCGTCTGTTTTATTTGACAAATTCATGATTTCGTTAAGGTATCAAAAAGGGACATTTTTTTTTTTTCATAATTGCTGAGATCAGTCAGTGTCCCAACAGCTATAAAATCATAATTGAGGTTGGAGATGACAGCTAATACAGTCAGTCAGTCAGTCACCTATTCCTTATGAGACTGGACGTGATCTTTGGTGAAAAAAGACCAAAACTTTGAAGTAAAATTTGGCTGCCACTAAATATTCAAATTACCGTATTTCGAAAATATGGGCAATTATATATAAGAATAGAATATATAATAATAGTTTTAACATGTTAACTTTCCTAGATTTTTGGATTATAAATAATTAATAATCCAAATATGATAACTGTAAGAAGAGGGAAGAAGAAGGTTCCAGGATGCTTCGGTAAGTTAAATATATATATATATATATATATATATATATATAATATGATATATTGAAAATGGAAAAAGAGATATGGGAATCTAAAAGTAGTCCACAGTTTTTGTCGGGTTATGTTGCTTTAAAAAGTAAAACGCGTTTTCGATCCGTACCATCTTTAGTGACTAAGTATGCGTAAATGACGGAACCGTGTTTAGTTCGTTATAAATAACATTCTTTTATGATTTATAAATTTAAGAAAAATAAAAGTTTAATTATTTTTTTCAAAAATAATATATTGATATATTTGTGTCGATGATTATAATAATATTTTTTTGACTGCTTTTGGTTAAACGGTGATAGAAAACTAATATTACTTTTGATTAGCATATATATATATATATATATATATATATATATATATATATATATTGGAACGTGGTCATATAAAGTCCCCTTTTTATCTACTAAGTTACATTTGTCAAAATGCAATGAAAATGGTTACGTTGACTGAGATTATCTAATTGGTTAAATAAAATCATTACATTTATTTGAATAACAAGTATGTTATTCCTTGATCGGGCAAAATTTGGTTATGTTGGAATCTTGAAGGTTGTTGAACTGGATTGAATACCTGCAAAATGTGAAGTCATACAGCGGTGGGTACCGAAGATGACCCTCCGATGATTTTGTTAGAATATATAAAGAAGAGATAATAAACTTGTGAAAATATAATGTTATGGAGAAGTCAATCGGAGTAAAGGTTTCTTAGTTTATTCAGAAATCCAAAAGTCCTTTTACTCTCACTCTCTCCTCCTATTTATAATGGAAAATTTACCTCTTTTACGTTGGGGTAAACCAAATTTTGGTCATAATCAGGTGAGTCACCGGACAGCTGTTTATTTTCATCATTACATGATGAGTCATCGGACAACTGTCCAAAAGGGCATCATTACTCGATGAGTCATTGCACACCTGTCCGCTTACATCATCATTTCTTTCACTCCGCTACTGTGTAAGTCGGTTAGAACAATCGGAGTGTATTCTGATGTTTGACGTACTCTGTCAATGAAGATCACATAGATAAATCGGAGTGTAGCGCATACATACCATTCTATTTACTCCGATACTTCCTAAATTTGTTGTACTTCGATTATCTCCACCAGAAAATCTGCCAATGCTTGTGCCTTAATGGCAGTTCGCGGTTTGAACCTTATATCATACCCACATAGCTCGATCGACCACTTCAGCATTCTTCCGGATTGATCCATCTTATGAAAAATTTGTTTAAGTGGTGCGTTAGTGTAAACTATGATAACGTGGGCATTGAAATAAATTCGTAACTTCCTTGCCGCAACAACCAAAGAGTAAGCTAATTTCTCTATATTAGGGTACCTTACTCAGGCCCATTTAGAACTTTGCTTACATAAAACACGGGAAGTTGCTTATAATCAACCTCCCGAATTAAAACAGAAGCAACAGCTAAGTTGCAAGCCGATAGATATATATATATAGGACATCTCCGGTTTTAGGCGAAGTCAGGAGAGGTGGATTTTGGAGATAAATTTTTAATTTTTCCCATTCTTCCTTACACTCCGAATTCCAGTTAAAGGTTCGGGCAACTTGCTTCAAAGCTTTGAAAAATGGAAGACATCGCTCAGCTGACTTCGAGATAAATCTTCCCAGGGCTGCAATACATCCATTTAGTCTTTGAACATCTTTTATGCATCGGGGCTCTATCATGTTGACAAGTGCTTCGATTTTCTCAGGATTTGCTTCAATTCCGCGTTCAGTCATCATAAAACCGAGGAATTTCCCTGAGTGGACTCCGAATGTACATTTGGTTGGATTGAGCTTGAGGTGATACTTTGAGAGAGTGTCGAATGTCTCTTTCAGGTCTTCTAAATGAGATTTATCTGTCGAAGTTTTAACTACCATGTCATCCACATATACTTCGACATTCCTTCCAATTTGCTTCTCAAATACCCGATCAACCATCCTTTGATAGGTTGCCCCAGCGTTCTTTAACCCAAATGGCATTACTTTGTAGCAAAATACCTTCCCAGCCGCTTGAAAGGAAGTATGTCTTTGGTCTGCCTCCATTCTTATTTGGTGATAACCAGAAAATGCGTCTAAGAAACTGAGTGTCCTGTAACATGCGGTTGCGTCTACTAGCGAACTGATCTTTGGAAGTGGGTAGCAATCCTTGGGGCAAGCTCTGTTCAGGTCGGTGAAATCAACGCACATCCTCCATTTTCCGTTAGGTTTCTTAACCATGACAACGTTGGCTAACCATGAGGGGTAAGCTATCTCACGAATGAAATTTGCTTGGAGGAGTTTTCCAACCTATCTTGATTGCTCTCTTTTTCTCGTCTTTGAAACTTCTCAGTCTTTGTTGTACTGGAATAACGGCGGGATCCATACTCAAACAGTGTTCAGCAACTTGAGGGTCGATCCCAGGCATGTCCGAAGTGCACCAGGCGAAATTGTCTCGATGTTCTATCAGGAACTCCATTAATTGGGTTTTCTCTTCTTTGGGTAGACTTCGCCCAACTTTAATTTTTTGTTCTGGGTAGTAAGGATGAATCTCCAGTTCTTCATATTCGTGAGGGTCTTGCAATTTCCTTGGGCGCTTCTTCCGGAGTCGAAATATCGGTTGCTTCTTCTATTGCTGTAATCGGAGATGTACTTTCTATCTCCGGATTTATCTTTTTATATCTGATTAGGTAATCCAATACTCCTTTTGGATTACTTATCTCTGATCCAATTCCTCCGTTGGTAGGGAATTTAACTCGCTGGTGCGGAACTGAAACCACCATGTCGAAAGCAGCTTGAGCCGGAGTGCCCATTATTGCATTATATACTGATTGGACGTCCACCACATAGAATTCCACTTCTTCTGTTCGGCTCATCTGCCCCACGCCAAGGGTTACGTTCAGTATCATAATGCCTTTAGTTGGTACCTTGTGCGTGGTGAATCCTTCCAACTTGGTCGAAGTCGGGCGTAACATCTCTTCTCCCAGTCCCATATCTCTGAAACACTGATAATAGAGTATGTTTGACGATGCACCCGAATCGACTAGGACTCGCTTGACCAGGAATTGTTGGAAATTTGGGTGAGTCATTGATACATCAAGAATTAAAGGATTAAGTTTCTTCCCTTTCGTTGGCGCCAACTCCGCCTTGGTGAAGGAAATGATATCCTCTTTCTCTAAGCTTGTTGGGATATCATAAGATTCTTTCAACAGATGAATCTGTCTCTTCAGTTGCGCCATTGACGGGATTTCATTCAGGATCACATCGATTATTTTTTTTCCTTTCAATGACTGTTGTTCCTTTGGTGGTTCGTCTCTCATGAACTCCGCTAGTAATCCCCTTCGCTTTAGGGTTTCAATGATTTTTTTCAATTGATAACAAAATTCTGTACTGTGACCGTAATTCTGATGAAAATCACAGTATCTACTCCGATCTCGAATTCCATCCGTATTTGGATTCATTGGAGGTGGGTCTTTTTACTCATATTTCTCCTTTAACACCCGGATGTTCTCTGTGGGTATATTCAACCCAAATGGCTTTTCCGCCTTGGGAGTCCGGATCTTCCTCCAATGTTGAAATTGTCTTGGGGTTTGATCTGTTAACCGATTGTGAAAGGTTTTCCTCTGTTTTGGACTCCTCTCGGTAGATCAGTGCGTGAGTCATACTTTGGTTTTTCACTCTTGCTGAAGTCGACTACGTCTTTAAGTGCTGCCATTCTTCTATCCGTGTGTTCCATGGCTAAGGCCACATGCTTCGCCGTCTTGAACATCTCCCCGATGGTTTGAGGGTGTCGGAGTCCGAACTCCGTTTTAAGGGCATGTGACGTTAAACCTCCTTCAAAGCAGGTTATGACCGTATCTTGGCTTAAACCGTCAATTTCATCGTGTATCTTTTTAAATCTTTCCAGGTATTCCAAAAGGGATTCGTTATCTTTCTGTTTGACGTTGGTTAGGTCCCCTCTCGTCTTTGGGAGTTCACCGGCTGTACTGAATTTGTCCAGAAAATTTCTTTCCAACGTGTACCATGAATCGATACTGTTGGCCTTCAAGGAACTAAACCAAGTCAGAGCCTTTTCTGTTAGAGTGCTGGGAAAAGCTTTGCATAATTTGGCTTCATTGTAAGAAATCAAGCTCATAGATGACTTATATCTGGTCAGATGTTCCTGAGGTTTTGTCCTGCCATTATATAGAACAAAGGATGGTAACTTCAAACGATTATCTGGGAAAGTGTCCCTGATCCATTTGTTGAATGGTCCCATCTCAAATGCTTTGCGAATCATCTCTGTTCCCTCTTTGATAGATTTTTGTTGTGAGATCCTCTTCGGGGTGGATTTTGGCAGGGCTTTTGTGATGGTTTGTTGTTTTGGAACTGTCTTTATGTTCTGTCTTTGATCGTCGTTGGGAGATGGCTTGGTACGAAGATGTCCCGTTTCTCCCATCTCACTTCTCTGGGGTCCTCTTGACATTTCTCTTCTTGTTCTATAGGTCGCAGGGCCCACATTCATCGCGTCTTGATGTTCCCTTTGAAATCCATTTGACAGGACAGGAGGATTTTTTAACATACTTTGAGCTACCTGTGAATATGCAGGTTGGTAAACCGGTTGTGTAGCCTGGAAATTTACGGGAGGTAAAATTTCTCCTATGTTGGCAGCTTCCTGCTGTAGTTGAATCCAACTGTCGAGTAATCTCTGGCGTTTCTTTAGTCTTTCATTTTCCTCTTGTAAGTGTCGCATGTCTGCAGGAACTGGCGCGGCATGCATTGATGTTATGGGAGCGGCTGGTTCCTGCATATGTCTTTCTTCTGGAAGGATTACCGTTTTGGATTTTGATTGTGGTTTTAGCATAGAAGCTATTTCGGGTGTGATTCTAGATGTAGATTGGGATGATTTCTGATCATTCATGTTGGCTTTCACTATTTTTATGGTTGGATATCTGGAATGAGAGTTTTCTCAATTCGTGTTCCCGGTAACGGAACCAAACTGATCGGGCAAAATTTGGTTATGTTGGAATCTTGAAGGTTGTTGAACTGGATTGAATACCTGCAAAATGTGAAGTCATACAGCGGTGGGTACCGAAGATGACCCTCCGATGATTTTGTTAGAATATATAAAGAAGAGATAATAAACTTGTGAAAATATAATGTTATGGAGAAGTCAATCGGAGTAAAGGTTTCTTAGTTTATTCAGAAATCCAAAAGTCCTTTTACTCTCACTCTCTCCTCCTATTTATAATGGAAAATTTACCTCTTTTACGTTGGGGTAACCAAATTTTGGTCATAATCAGGTGAGTCACCGGACAGCTGTTTATTTTCATCATTACATGATGAGTCATCGGACAACTGTCCAAAAGGGCATCATTACTCGATGAGTCATTGCACACCTGTCCGCTTACATCATCATTTCTTTCACTCCGCTACTGTGTAAGTCGGTTAGAACAATCGGAGTGTATTCTGATGTTTGACGTACTCCGTCAATGAAGATCACATAGATAAATCGGAGTGTAGCGCATACATACCATTCTATTTACTCCGATACTTCCTAAATTTGTTGTACTTCGATTATCTCCACCAGAAAATCTGCCAATGCTTGTGCCTTAATGGCAGTTCGCGGTTTGAACCTTATATCATACCCACATAGCTCGATCGACCACTTCAGCATTCTTCCGGATTGATCCATCTTATGAAAAATTTGTTTAAGTGGTGCGTTAGTGTAAACTATGATAACGTGGGCATTGAAATAAATTCGTAACTTCCTTGCCGCAACAACCAAAGAGTAAGCTAATTTCTCTATATTAGGGTACCTTACTCAGGCCCATTTAGAACTTTGCTTACATAAAACGGGAAGTTGCTTATAATCAACCTCCCGAATTAAAACAGAAGCAACAGCTAAGTTGCAAGCCGATAGATATATATATAGGACATCTCCGGTTTTAGGCGAAGTCAGGAGAGGTGGATTTTGGAGATAAATTTTTAATTTTTCCCATTCTTCCTTACACTCCGAATTCCAGTTAAAGGTTCGGGCAACTTGCTTCAAAGCTTTGAAAAATGGAAGACATCGCTCAGCTGACTTCGAGATAAATCTTCCCAGGGCTGCAATACATCCATTTAGTCTTTGAACATCTTTTATGCATCGGGGCTCTATCATGTTGACAAGTGCTTCGATTTTCTCAGGATTTGCTTCAATTCCGCGTTCAGTCATCATAAAACCGAGGAATTTCCCTGAGTGGACTCCGAATGTACATTTGGTTGGATTGAGCTTGAGGTGATACTTTGAGAGAGTGTCGAATGTCTCTTTCAGGTCTTCTAAATGAGATTTATCTGTCGAAGTTTTAACTACCATGTCATCCACATATACTTCGACATTCCTTCCAATTTGCTTCTCAAATACCCGATCAACCATCCTTTGATAGGTTGCCCCAGCGTTCTTAACCCAAATGGCATTACTTTTGTTTTTTTTTTTCCCAGCCGCTTGAAAGGAAGTATGTCTTTGGTCTGCCTCCTTCATTCTTATTTGGTGATAACCAGAAAATGCGTCTAAGAAACTGAGTGTCCTGTAACCTGCGGTTGCGTCTACTAGCGAACTGATCTTTGGAAGTGGGTAGCAATCCTTGGGGCAAGCTCTGTTCAGGTCGGTGAAATCAACGCACATCCTCCATTTTCTGTTAGGTTTCTTAACCATGACAACGTTGGCTAACCATGAGGGGTAAGCTATCTCACGAATGAAATTTGCTTGGAGGAGTTTTCCAACCTCTATCTTGATTGCCTCTTTTTTCTCGTCTTTGAAACTTCTCAGTCTTTGTTGTACTGGAATAACGGCGGGATCCATACTCAAACAGTGTTCAGCAACTTGAGGGTCGATCCCAGGCATGTCCGAAGTGCACCAGGCGAAATTGTCTCGATGTTCTATCAGGAACTCCATTAATTGGGTAGACTTCGCCCAACTTTAATTTTTTGTTCTGGGTAGTAAGGATGAATCTCCAGTTCTTCATATTCGTGAGGGTCTTGCAATTTCTCCTTGGGCGCTTCTTCCGGAGTCGAAATATCGGTTGCTTCTTCTATTGCTGTAATCGGAGATGTACTTTCTATCTCCGGATTTATCTTTTTATATCTGATTAGGTAATCCAATACTCCTTTTGGATTACTTATCTCTGATCCAATTCCTCCGTTGGTAGGGAATTTAACTCGCTGGTGCGGAACTGAAACCACCATGTCGAAAGCAGCTTGAGCCGGAGTGCCCATTATTGCATTATATACTGATTGGACGTCCACCACATAGAATTCCACTTCTTCTGTTCGGCTCATCTGCCCCACGCCAAGGGTTACGTTCAGTATCATAATGCCTTTAGTTGGTACCTTGTGCGTGGTGAATCCTTCCAACTTGGTCGAAGTCGGGCGTAACATCTCTTCTCCCAGTCCCATATCTCTGAAACACTGATAATAGAGTATGTTTGACGATGCACCCGAATCGACTAGGACTCGCTTGACCAGGAATTGTTGGAAATTTGGGTGAGTCATTGATACATCAAGAATTAAAGGATTAAGTTTCTTCCCTTTCGTTGGCGCCAACTCCGCCTTGGTGAAGGAAATGATATCCTCTTTCTCTAAGCTTGTTGGGATATCATAAGATTCTTTCAACAGATGAATCTGTCTCTTCAGTTGCGCCATTGACGGGATTTCATTCAGGATCACATCGATTATCTTTTCTTTTCCTTTCAATGACTGTTGTTCCTTTGGTGGTTCGTCTCTCATGAACTCCGCTAGTAATCCCCTTCGCTTTAGGGTTTCAATGATTTTTTCAATTGATAACAAAATTCTGTACTGTGACCGTAATTCTGATGAAAATCACAGTATCTACTCCGATCTCGAATTCCATCCGTATTTGGATTCATTGGAGGTGGGTCTTTTACTCCATATTTCTCCTTTAACACCGCGACTATGTTCTCTGTGGGTATATTCAACCCAAATGGCTTTTCCGCCTTGGGAGTCCGGACTCTTCCTCCAATGTTGAAATTTGTCTTGGGGTTTGATCTGTTAACCGATGTGAAAGGTTTTCCTCTGTTTTGGACTCCTCTCGGTAGATCAGTGCGTGAGTCATACTTTGGTTTTTCACTCTTGCTGAAGTCGACTACGTCTTTAAGTGCTGCCATTCTTCTATCCGTGTGTTCCATGGCTAAGGCCACATGCTTCGCCGTCTTGAACATCTCCCCGATGGTTTGAGGGTGTCGGAGTCCGAACTCCGTTTTAAGGGCATGTGACGTTAAACCTCCTTCAAAGCAGGTTATGACCGTATCTTGGCTTAAACCGTCAATTTCATCGTGTATCTTTTTAAATCTTTCCAGGTATTCCAAAAGGGATTCGTTATCTTTCTGTTTGACGTTGGTTAGGTCCCCTCTCGTCTTTGGGAGTTCACCGGCTGTACTGAATTTGTCCAGAAAATTTCTTTCCAACGTGTACCATGAATCGATACTGTTGGCCTTCAAGGAACTAAACCAAGTCAGAGCCTTTTCTGTTAGAGTGCTGGGAAAAGCTTTGCATAATTTGGCTTCATTGTAAGAAATCAAGCTCATAGATGACTTATATCTGGTCAGATGTTCCTGAGGTTTTGTCCTGCCATTATATAGAACAAAGGATGGTAACTTCAAACGATTATCTGGGAAAGTGTCCCTGATCCATTTGTTGAATGGTCCCATCTCAAATGCTTTGCGAATCATCTCTGTTCCCTCTTTGATAGATTTTTGTTGTGAGATCCTCTTCGGGGTGGATTTTGGCAGGGCTTTTGTGATGGTTTGTTGTTTTGGAACTGTCTTTATGTTCTGTCTTTGATCGTCGTTGGGAGATGGCTTGGTACGAAGATGTCCCGTTTCTCCCATCTCACTTCTCTGGGGTCCTCTTGACATTTCTCTTCTTGTTCTATAGGTCGCAGGGCCCACATTCATCGCGTCTTGATGTTCCCTTTGAAATCCATTTGACAGGACAGGAGGATTTTTTAACATACTTTGAGCTACCTGTGAATATGCAGGTTGGTAAACCGGTTGTGTAGCCTGGAAATTTACGGGAGGTAAAATTTCTCCTATGTTGGCAGCTTCCTGCTGTAGTTGAATCCAACTGTCGAGTAATCTCTGGCGTTTCTTTAGTCTTTCATTTTCCTCTTGTAAGTGTCGCATGTCTACAGGAACTGGCGCGGCATGCATTGATGTTATGGGAGCGGCTGGTTCCTGCATATGTCTTTCTTCTGGAAGGATTACCGTTCTGGATTTTGATTGTGGTTTTAGCATAGAAGCTATTTCGGGTGTGATTCTAGATGTAGATTGGGATGATTTCTGATCATTCATGTTGGCTTTCACTATTTTTATGGTTGGATATCTGGAATGAGAGTTTTCTCAATTCGTGTTCCCGGTAACGGAACCAAACTGATCGGGCAAAATTTGGTTATGTTGGAATCTTGAAGGTTGTTGAACTGGATTGAATACCTGCAAAATGTGAAGTCATACAGCGGTGGGTACCGAAGATGACCCTCCGATGATTTTGTTAGAATATATAAAGAAGAGATAATAAACTTGTGAAAATATAATGTTATGGAGAAGTCAATCGGAGTAAAGGTTTCTTAGTTTATTCAGAAATCCAAAAGTCCTTTTACTCTCACTCTCTCCTCCTATTTATAATGGAAAATTTACCTCTTTTACGTTGGGGTAAACCAAATTTTGGTCATAATCAGGTGAGAGTCACCGGACAGCTGTTTATTTTCATCATTACATGATGAGTCATCGGACAACTGTCCAAAAGGGCATCATTACTCGATGAGTCATTGCACACCTGTCCGCTTACATCATCATTTCTTTCACTCCGCTACTGTGTAAGTCGGTTAGAACAATCGGAGTGTCTGATGTTTGACGTACTCCGTCAATGAAGATCACATAGATAAATCGGAGTGTAGCGCATACATACCATTCTATTTACTCCGATACTTCCTAAATTTGTTGTACTTCGATTATCTCCACCAGAAAATCTGCCAATGCTTGTGCCTTAATGGCAGTTCGCGGTTTGAACCTTATATCATACCCACATAGCTCGATCGACCACTTCAGCATTCTTCCGGATTGATCCATCTTATGAAAAATTTGTTTAAGTGGTGCGTTAGTGTAAACTATGATAACGTGGGCATTGAAATAAATTCGTAACTTCCTTGCCGCAACAACCAAAGAGTAAGCTAATTTCTCTATATTAGGGTACCTTACTCAGGCCCATTTAGAACTTTGCTTACATAAAACACGGGAAGTTGCTTATAATCAACCTCCCGAATTAAAACAGAAGCAACAGCTAAGTTGCAAGCCGATAGATATATATATAGGACATCTCCGGTTTTAGGCGAAGTCAGGAGAGGTGGATTTTGGAGATAAATTTTTAATTTTTCCCATTCTTCCTTACACTCCGAATTCCAGTTAAAGGTTCGGGCAACTTGCTTCAAAGCTTTGAAAAATGGAAGACATCGCTCAGCTGACTTCGAGATAAATCTTCCCAGGGCTGCAATACATCCATTTAGTCTTTGAACATCTTTTATGCATCGGGGCTCTATCATGTTGACAAGTGCTTCGATTTTCTCAGGATTTGCTTCAATTCCGCGTTCAGTCATCATAAAACCGAGGAATTTCCCTGAGTGGACTCCGAATGTACATTTGGTTGGATTGAGCTTGAGGTGATACTTTGAGAGAGTGTCGAATGTCTCTTTCAGGTCTTCTAAATGAGATTTATCTGTCGAAGTTTTAACTACCATGTCATCCACATATACTTCGACATTCCTTCCAATTTGCTTCTCAAATACCCGATCAACCATCCTTTGATAGGTTGCCCCAGCGTTCTTTAACCCAAATGGCATTACTTTGTAGCAAAATACCTTCCCAGCCGCTTGAAAGGAAGTATGTCTTTGGTCTGCCTCCTTCATTCTTATTTGGTGATAACCAGAAAATGCGTCTAAGAAACTGAGTGTCCTGTAACATGCGGTTGCGTCTACTAGCGAACTGATCTTTGGAAGTGGGTAGCAATCCTTGGGGCAAGCTCTGTTCAGGTCGGTGAAATCAACGCACATCCTCCATTTTCCGTTAGGTTTCTTAACCATGACAACGTTGGCTAACCATGAGGGGTAAGCTATCTCACGAATGAAATTTGCTTGGAGGAGTTTTCCAACCCCTATCTTGATTGCCTCTTTTTTCTCGTCTTTGAAACTTCTCAGTCTTTGTTGTACTGGAATAACGGCGGGATCCATACTCAAACAGTGTTCAGCAACTTGAGGGTCGATCCCAGGCATGTCCGAAGTGCACCAGGCGAAATTGTCTCGATGTTCTATCAGGAACTCCATTAATTGGGTTTTCTCTTCTTTGGGTAGACTTCGCCCAACTTTAATTTTTTGTTCTGGGTAGTAAGGATGAATCTCCAGTTCTTCATATTCGTGAGGGTCTTGCAATTTCTCCTTGGGCGCTTCTTCCGGAGTCGAAATATCGGTTGCTTCTTCTATTGCTGTAATCGGAGATGTACTTTCTATCTCCGGATTTATCTTTTTATATCTGATTAGGTAATCCAATACTCCTTTTGGATTACTTATCTCTGATCCAATTCCTCCGTTGGTAGGGAATTTAACTCGCTGGTGCGGAACTGAAACCACCATGTCGAAAGCAGCTTGAGCCGGAGTGCCCATTATTGCATTATATACTGATTGGACGTCCACCACATAGAATTCCACTTCTTCTGTTCGGCTCATCTGCCCCACGCCAAGGGTTACGTTCAGTATCATAATGCCTTTAGTTGGTACCTTGTGCGTGGTGAATCCTTCCAACTTGGTCGAAGTCGGGCGTAACATCTCTTCTCCCAGTCCCATATCTCTGAAACACTGATAATAGAGTATGTTTGACGATGCACCCGAATCGACTAGGACTCGCTTGACCAGGAATTGTTGGAAATTTGGGTGAGTCATTGATACATCAAGAATTAAAGGTAAGTTTCTTCCCTTTCGTTGGCGCCAACTCCGCCTTGGTGAAGGAAATGATATCCTCTTTCTCTAAGCTTGTTGGGATATCATAAGATTCTTTCAACAGATGAATCTGTCTCTTCAGTTGCGCCATTGACGGGATTTCATTCAGGATCACATCGATTATCTTTTCTTTTCCTTTCAATGACTGTTGTTCCTTTGGTGGTTCGTCTCTCATGAACTCCGCTAGTAATCCCCTTCGCTTTAGGGTTTCAATGATTTTTTTCAATTGATAACAAAATTCTGTACTGTGACCGTAATTCTGATGAAAATCACAGTATCTACTCCGATCTCGAATTCCATCCGTATTTGGATTCATTGGAGGTGGGTCTTTACTCCATATTTCTCCTTTACACCGCGACTATGTTCTCTGTGGGTATATTCAACCCAAATGGCTTTTCCGCCTTGGGAGTCCGGACTCTTCCTCCAATGTTGAAATTTGTCTTGGGGTTTGATCTGTTAACCGATGTGAAAGGTTTTCCTCTGTTTTGGACTCCTCTGGTAGATCAGTGCGTGAGTCATACTTTGGTTTTTCACTCTTGCTGAAGTCGACTACGTCTTTAAGTGCTGCCATTCTTCTATCCGTGTGTTCCATGGCTAAGGCCACATGCTTCGCCGTCTTGAACATCTCCCCGATGGTTTGAGGGTGTCGGAGTCCGAACTCCGTTTTAAGGGCATGTGACGTTAAACCTCCTTCAAAGCAGGTTATGACCGTATCTTGGCTTAAACCGTCAATTTCATCGTGTATCTTTTTAAATCTTTCCAGGTATTCCAAAAGGGATTCGTTATCTTTCTGTTTGACGTTGGTTAGGTCCCCTCTCGTCTTTGGGAGTTCACCGGCTGTACTGAATTTGTCCAGAAAATTTCTTTCCAACGTGTACCATGAATCGATACTGTTGGCCTTCAAGGAACTAAACCAAGTCAGAGCCTTTTCTGTTAGAGTGCTGGGAAAAGCTTTGCATAATTTGGCTTCATTGTAAGAAATCAAGCTCATAGATGACTTATATCTGGTCAGATTTCCTGAGGTTTTGTCCTGCCATTATATAGAACAAAGGATGGTAACTTCAAACGATTATCTGGGAAAGTGTCCCTGATCCATTTGTTGAATGGTCCCATCTCAAATGCTTTGCGAATCATCTCTGTTCCCTCTTTGATAGATTTTTGTTGTGAGATCCTCTTCGGGGTGGATTTTGGCAGGGCTTTTGTGATGGTTTGTTGTTTTGGAACTGTCTTTATGTTCTGTCTTTGATCGTCGTTGGGAGATGGCTTGGTACGAAGATGTCCCGTTTCTCCCATCTCACTTCTCTGGGGTCCTCTTGACATTTCTCTTCTTGTTCTATAGGTCGCAGGGCCCACATTCATCGCGTCTTGATGTTCCCTTTGAAATCCATTTGACAGGACAGGAGGATTTTTTAACATACTTTGAGCTACCTGTGAATATGCAGGTTGGTAAACCGGTTGTGTAGCCTGGAAATTTACGGGAGGTAAAATTTCTCCTATGTTGGCAGCTTCCTGCTGTAGTTGAATCCAACTGTCGAGTAATCTCTGGCGTTTCTTTAGTCTTTCATTTTCCTCTTGTAAGTGTCGCATGTCTACAGGAACTGGCGCGGCATGCATTGATGTTATGGGAGCGGCTGGTTCCTGCATATGTCTTTCTTCTGGAAGGATTACCGTTTGGATTTTGATTGTGGTTTTAGCATAGAAGCTATTTCGGGTGTGATTCTAGATGTAGATTGGGATGATTTCTGATCATTCATGTTGGCTTTCACTATTTTTATGGTTGGATATCTGGAATGAGAGTTTTCTCAATTCGTGTTCCCGGTAACGGAACCAAACTGATCGGGCAAAATTTGGTTATGTTGGAATCTTGAAGGTTGTTGAACTGGATTGAATACCTGCAAAATGTGAAGTCATACAGCGGTGGGTACCGAAGATGACCCTCCGATGATTTTGTTAGAATATATAAGAAGAGATAAAACTTGTGAAAATATAATGTTATGGAGAAGTCAATCGGAGTAAAGGTTTCTTAGTTTATTCAGAAATCCAAAAGTCCTTTTACTCTCACTCTCTCCTCCTATTTATAATGGAAAATTTACCTCTTTTACGTTGGGGTAAACCAAATTTTGGTCATAATCAGGTGAGTCACCGGACAGCTGTTTATTTTCATCATTACATGATGAGTCATCGGACAACTGTCCAAAAGGGCATCATTACTCGATGAGTCATTGCACACCTGTCCGCTTACATCATCATTTCTTTCACTCCGCTACTGTGTAAGTCGGTTAGAACAATCGGAGTGTATTCTGATGTTTGACGTACTCCGTCAATGAAGATCACATAGATAAATCGGAGTGTAGCGCATACATACCATTCTATTTACTCCGATACTTCCTAAATTTGTTGTACTTCGATTATCTCCACCAGAAAATGCCAATGCTTGTGCCTTAATGGCAGTTCGCGGTTTGAACCTTATATCATACCCACATAGCTCGATCGACCACTTCAGCATTCTTCCGGATTGATCCATCTTATGAAAAATTTGTTAAGTGGTGCGTTAGTGTAAACTATGATAACGTGGGCATTGAAATAAATTCGTAACTTCCTTGCCGCCAACAACCAAAGAGTAAGCTATTTCTCTATATTAGGGTACCTTACTCAGGCCCATTTAGAACTTTGCTTATAAAACACGGGAAGTTGCTTATAATCAACCTCCCGAATTAAAACAGAAGCAACGCTAAGTTGCAAGCCGATAGATATATATATAGGACATCTCCGGTTTTAGGCGAAGTCAGGAGAGGTGGATTTTGGAGATAAATTTTTAATTTTTCCCATTCTTCCTTACACTCCGAATTCCAGTTAAAGGTTCGGGCAACTTGCTTCAAAGCTTTGAAAAATGGAAGACATCGCTCAGCTGACTTCGAGATAAATCTTCCCAGGTGCTGCAATACATCCATTTAGTCTTTGAACATCTTTATGCATCGGGGCTGGCTCTATCATGTTGACAAGTGCTTCGATTTTCTCAGGATTTGCTTCAATTCCGCGTTCAGTCATCATAAAACCGAGGAATTTCCCTGAGTGGACTCCGAATGTACATTTGGTTGGATTGAGCTTGAGGTGATACTTTGAGAGAGTGTCGAATGTCTCTTTCAGGTCTTCTAAATGAGATTTATCTGTCGAAGTTTTAACTACCATGTCATCCACATATACTTCGACATTCCTTCCAATTTGCTTCTCAAATACCCGATCAACCATCCTTTGATAGGTTGCCCCAGCGTTCTTTAACCCAAATGGCATTACTTTGTAGCAAAATACCTTCCCAGCCGCTTGAAAGGAAGTATGTCTTTGGTCTGCCTCCTTCATTCTTATTTGGTGATAACCAGAAAATGCGTCTAAGAAACTGAGTGTCTTGTAACCTGCGGTTGCGTCTACTAGCGAACTGATCTTTGGAAGTGGGTAGCAATCCTTGGGGCAAGCTCTGTTCAGGTCGGTGAAATCAACGCACATCCTCCATTTTCCGTTAGGTTTCTTAACCATGACAACGTTGGCTAACCATGAGGGGTAAGCTATCTCACGAATGAAATTTGCTTGGAGGAGTTTTCCAACCTCTATCTTGATTGCCTCTTTTTTCTCGTCTTTGAAACTTCTCAGTCTTTGTTGTACTGGAATAACGGCGGGATCCATACTCAAACAGTGTTCAGCAACTTGAGGGTCGATCCCAGGCATGTCCGAAGTGCACCAGGCGAAATTGTCTCGATGTTCTATCAGGAACTCCATTAATTGGGTTTTCTCTTCTTTGGGTAGACTTCGCCCAACTTTAATTTTTTGTTCTGGGTAGTAAGGATGAATCTCCAGTTCTTCATATTCGTGAGGGTCTTGCAATTTCTCCTTGGGCGCTTCTTCCGGAGTCGAAATATCGGTTGCTTCTTCTATTGCTGTAATCGGAGATGTACTTTCTATCTCCGGATTTATCTTTTTATATCTGATTAGGTAATCTAATACTCCTTTTGGATTACTTATCTCTGATCCAATTCCTCCGTTGGTAGGGAATTTAACTCGCTGGTGCGGAACTGAAACCACCATGTCGAAAGCAGCTTGAGCCGGAGTGCCCATTATTGCATTATATACTGATTGGACGTCCACCACATAGAATTCCACTTCTTCTGTTCGGCTCATCTGCCCCCCCCACGCCAAGGGTTACGTTCAGTATCATAATGCCTTTAGTTGGTACCTTGTGCGTGGTGAATCCTTCCAACTTGGTCGAAGTCGGGCGTAACATCTCTTCTCCCAGTCCCATATCTCTGAAACACTGATAATAGAGTATGTTTGACGATGCACCCGAATCGACTAGGACTCGCTTGACCAGGAATTGTTGGAAATTTGGGTGAGTCATTGATACATCAAGAATTAAAGGATTAAGTTTCTTCCCTTTCGTTGGCGCCAACTCCGCCTTGGTGAAGGAAATGATATCCTCTTTCTCTAAGCTTGTTGGGATATCATAAGATTCTTTCAACAGATGAATCTGTCTCTTCAGTTGCGCCATTGACGGGATTTCATTCAGGATCACATCGATTATCTTTTCTTTTCCTTTCAATGACTGTTGTTCCTTTGGTGGTTCGTCTCTCATGAACTCCGCTAGTAATCCCCTTCGCTTTAGGGTTTCAATGATTTTTTTCAATTGATAACAAAATTCTGTACTGTGACCGTAATTCTGATGAAAATCACAGTATCTACTCCGATCTCGAATTCCATCCGTATTTGGATTCATTGGAGGTGGGTCTTTTACTCCATATTTCTCCTTTAACACCGCGACTATGTTCTCTGTGGGTATATTCAACCCAAATGGCTTTTCCGCCTTGGGAGTCCGGACTCTTCCTCCAATGTTGAAATTTGTCTTGGGGTTTGATCTGTTAACCGATGTGAAAGGTTTTCCTCTGTTTTGGACTCCTCTCGGTAGATCAGTGCGTGAGTCATACTTTGGTTTTTCACTCTTGCTGAAGTCGACTACGTCTTTAAGTGCTGCCATTCTTCTATCCGTGTGTTCCATGGCTAAGGCCACATGCTTCGCCGTCTTGAACATCTCCCCGATGGTTTGAGGGTGTCGGAGTCCGAACTCCGTTTTAAGGGCATGTGACGTTAAACCTCCTTCAAAGCAGGTTATGACCGTATCTTGGCTTAAACCGTCAATTTCATCGTGTATCTTTTTAAATCTTTCCAGGTATTCCAAAAGGGATTCGTTATCTTTCTGTTTGACGTTGGTTAGGTCCCCTCTCGTCTTTGGGAGTTCACCGGCTGTACTGAATTTGTCCAGAAAATTTCTTTCCAACGTGTACCATGAATCGATACTGTTGGCCTTCAAGGAACTAAACCAAGTCAGAGCCTTTTCTGTTAGAGTGCTGGGAAAAGCTTTGCATAATTTGGCTTCATTGTAAGAAATCAAGCTCATAGATGACTTATATCTGGTCAGATGTTCCTGAGGTTTTGTCCTGCCATTATATAGAACAAAGGATGGTAACTTCAAACGATTATCTGGGAAAGTGTCCCTGATCCATTTGTTGAATGGTCCCATCTCAAATGCTTTGCGAATCATCTCTGTTCCCTCTTTGATAGATTTTTGTTGTGAGATCCTCTTCGGGGTGGATTTTGGCAGGGCTTTTGTGATGGTTTGTTGTTTTGGAACTGTCTTTATGTTCTGTCTTTGATCGTCGTTGGGAGATGGCTTGGTACGAAGATGTCCCGTTTCTCCCATCTCACTTCTCTGGGGTCCTCTTGACATTTCTCTTCTTGTTCTATAGGTCGCAGGGCCCACATTCATCGCGTCTTGATGTTCCCTTTGAAATCCATTTGACAGGACAGGAGGATTTTTTAACATACTTTGAGCTACCTGTGAATATGCAGGTTGGTAAACCGGTTGTGTAGCCTGGAAATTTACGGGAGGTAAAATTTCTCCTATGTTGGCAGCTTCCTGCTGTAGTTGAATCCAACTGTCGAGTAATCTCTGGCGTTTCTTTAGTCTTTCATTTTCCTCTTGTAAGTGTCGCATGTCTACAGGAACTGGCGCGGCATGCATTGATGTTATGGGAGCGGCTGGTTCCTGCATATGTCTTTCTTCTGGAAGGATTACCGTTCTGGATTTTGATTGTGGTTTTAGCATAGAAGCTATTTCGGGTGTGTGATTCTAGATGTAGATTGGGATGATTTCTGATCATTCATGTTGGCTTTCACTATTTTTATGGTTGGATATCTGGAATGAGAGTTTTCTCAATTCGTGTTCCCGGTAACGGAACCAAACTGATCGGGCAAAATTTGGTTATGTTGGAATCTTGAAGGTTGTTGAACTGGATTGAATACCTGCAAAATGTGAAGTCATACAGCGGTGGGTACCGAAGATGACCCTCCGATGATTTTGTTAGAATATATAAAGAAGAGATAATAAACTTGTGAAAATATAATGTTATGGAGAAGTCAATCGGAGTAAAGGTTTCTTAGTTTATTCAGAAATCCAAAAGTCCTTTTACTCTCACTCTCTCCTCCTATTTATAATGGAAAATTTACCTCTTTTACGTTGGGGTAAACCAAATTTTGGTCATAATCAGGTGAGTCACCGGACAGCTGTTTATTTTCATCATTACATGATGAGTCATCGGACAACTGTCCAAAAGGGCATCATTACTCGATGAGTCATTGCACACCTGTCCGCTTACATCATCATTTCTTTCACTCTGCTACTGTGTAAGTCGGTTAGAACAATCGGAGTGTATTCTGATGTTTGACGTACTCCGTCAATGAAGATCACATAGATAAATCGGAGTGTAGCGCATACATACCATTCTATTTACTCCGATACTTCCTAAATTTGTTGTACTTCGATTATCTCCACCAGAAAATCTGCCAATGCTTGTGCCTTAATGGCAGTTCGCGGTTTGAACCTTATATCATACCCACATAGCTCGATCGACCACTTCAGCATTCTTCCGGATTGATCCATCTTATGAAAATTTGTTTAAGTGGTGCGTTAGTGTAAACTATGATAACGTGGGCATTGAAATAAATTCGTAACTTCCTTGCCGCAACAACCAAAGAGTAAGCTAATTTCTCTATATTAGGGTACCTTACTCAGGCCCATTTAGAACTTTGCTTACATAAAACATACGGGAAGTTGCTTATAATCAACCTCCCGAATTAAAACAGAAGCAACAGCTAAGTTGCAAGCCGATAGATATATATATATAGGACATCTCCGGTTTTAGGCGAAGTCAGAGAGGTGGATTTTGGAGATAAATTTTTAATTTTTCCCATTCTTCCTTACACACTCCGAATTCCAGTTAAAGGTTCGGGCAACTTGCTTCAAAGCTTTGAAAATGGAAGACATCGCTCAGCTGACTTCGAGATAAATCTTCCCAGGGCTGCAATACATCCATTTAGTCTTTGAACATCTTTTATGGCATCGGGGCTCTATCATGTTGACAAGTGCTTCGATTTTCTCAGGATTTGCTTCAATTCCGCGTTCAGTCATCATAAAACCGAGGAATTTCCCTGAGTGGACTCCGAATGTACATTTGGTTGGATTGAGCTGAGGTGATACTTTGAGAGAGTGTCGAATGTCTCTTTCATCTCTTTCAGGTCTTCTAAATGAGATTTATCTGTCGAAGTTTTAACTACCATGTCATCCACATATACTTGCACATTCCTTCCAATTTGCTTCTCAAATACCCGATCAACCATCCTTTGATAGGTTGCCCCAGCGTTCTTTACCCAAATGGCATTACTTTGTAGCAAAATACTTCCCAGCGCTTGAAAGGACGTATGTCTTTGGTCTGCCTCCTCATTCTTATTTGGTGATAACCAGAAAATGCGTCTAGAAAACTGAGTGTCTTGTAACAGCGGTTGCGTCTACTAGCGAACTGATCTTTGGAAGTGGGTAGCAATCCTTGGGGCAAGCTCTGTTCAGGTCGGTGAAATCAACGCACATCCTCCATTTTCCGTTAGGTTTCTTAACCATGACAACGTTGGCTAACCATGAGGGGTAAGCTATCTCACGAATGAAATTTGCTTGGAGGAGTTTTCCAACCTCTATCTTGATTGCCTCTTTTTTCTCGTCTTTGAAACTTCTCAGTCTTTGTTGTACTGGAATAACGGCGGGATCCATACTCAAACAGTGTTCAGCAACTTGAGGGTCGATCCCAGGCATGTCCGAAGTGCACCAGGCGAAATTGTCTCGATGTTCTATCAGGAACTCCATTAATTGGGTTTTCTCTTCTTTGGGTAGACTTCGCCCAACTTTAATTTTTTGTTCTGGGTAGTAAGGATGAATCTCCAGTTCTTCATATTCGTGAGGGTCTTGCAATTTCTCCTTGGGCGCTTCTCCGGAGTCGAAAATCGGTTGCTTCTTCTATTGCTGTAATCGGAGATGTACTTTCTATCTCCGGATTTATCTTTTATATCTGATTAGGTAATCTAATACTCCTTTTGGATTACTTATCTCTGATCCAATTCCTCCGTTGGTAGGGAATTTAACTCGCTGGTGCGGAACTGAAACCACCATGTCGAAAGCGCTTGAGCCGGAGTGCCCATTATTGCATTATATACTGATTGGACGTCCACCACATAGAATTCCACTTCTTCTGTTCGGCTCATTGCCCCCCCACCGCCAAGGGTTACGTTCAGTATCATAATGCCTTAGTTGGTACCTTGTGCGTGTGAATCCTTCCAACTTGGTCGAAGTCGGGCGTAACATCTCTTCTCCCAGTCCCATATCTCTGAAACACTGATAATAGAGTATTTTACGATGCACCCGAATCGACTAGGACTCGCTTGACCAGGAATTGTTGGAAATTTGGGTGAGTCATTGATACATCAAGAATTAAAGGATTAAGTTTCTTCCCTTTCGTTGGCGCCAACTCCGCCTTGGTGAAGGAAATGATATCCTCTTTCTCTAAGCTTGTTGGGATATCATAAGATTCTTTCAACAGATGAATCTGTCTCTTCAGTTGCGCCATTGACGGGATTTCATTCAGGATCACATCGATTATCTTTTCTTTTCCTTTCAAGACTGTTGTTCCTTTGGTGGTTCGTCTCTCATGAACTCCGCTAGTAATCCCCTTCGCTTTAGGGTTTCAATGATTTTTCAATTGATAACAAAATTCTGTACTGTGACCGTAATTCTGATGAAAATCACAGTATCTACTCCGATCTCGAATTCCATCCGTATTGGATTCATTGGAGGTGGGTCTTTTACTCCATATTTCTCCTTTAACACCGCGACTATGTTCTCTGTGGGTATATTCAACCCAAATGGCTTTTCCGCCTTGGGAGTCCGGACTCTTCCCCAATGTTGAAATTTGTCTTGGGGTTTGATCTGTTAACCGATGTGAAAGGTTTTCCTCTGTTTTGGACTCCTCTCGGTAGATCAGTGCGTGAGTCATACTTTGGTTTTTCACTCTTGCTGAAGTCGACTACGTCTTTAAGTGCTGCCATTCTTCTATCCGTGTGTTCCATGGCTAAGGCCACATGCTTCGCCGTCTTGAACATCTCCCCGATGGTTTGAGGGTGTCGGAGTCCGAACTCCGTTTTAAGGGCATGTGACGTTAAACCTCCTTCAAAGCAGGTTATGACCGTATCTTGGCTTAAACCGTCAATTTCATCGTGTATCTTTTTAAATCTTTCCAGGTATTCCAAAAGGGATTCGTTATCTTTCTGTTTGACGTTGGTTAGGTCCCCTCTCGTCTTTGGGAGTTCACCGGCTGTACTGAATTTGTCCAGAAAATTTCTTTCCAACGTGTACCATGAATCGATACTGTTGGCCTTCAAGGAACTAAACCAAGTCAGAGCCTTTTCTGTTAGAGTGCTGGGAAAAGCTTTGCATAATTTGGCTTCATTGTAAGAAATCAAGCTCATAGATGACTTATATCTGGTCAATGTTCCTGAGGTTTTGTCCTGCCATTATATAGAACAAAGGATGGTAACTTCAAACGATTATCTGGGAAAGTGTCCCTGATCCATTTGTTGAATGGTCCCATCTCAAATGCTTTGCGAATCATCTCTGTTCCCTCTTTGATAGATTTTTGTTGTGAGATCCTCTTCGGGGTGGATTTTGGCAGGGCTTTTGTGATGGTTTTTGTTTTGGAACTGTCTTTATGTTCTGTCTTTGATCGTCGTTGGGAGATGGCTTGGTACGAAGATGTCCCGTTTCTCCCATCTCACTTCTCTGGGGTCCTCTTGACATTTCTCTTCTTGTTCTATAGGTCGCAGGGCCCACATTCATCGCGTCTTGATGTTCCCTTTGAAATCCATTTGACAGGACAGGAGGATTTTTTAACATACTTTGAGCTACCTGTGAATATGCAGGTTGGTAAACCGGTTGTGTAGCCTGGAAATTTACGGGAGGTAAAATTTCTCCTATGTTGGCAGCTTCCTGCTGTAGTTGAATCCAACTGTCGAGTAATCTCTGCGTTTCTTTAGTCTTTCATTTTCCTCTTGTGTGTCGCATGTCTACAGGAACTGGCGCGGCATGCATTGATGTTATGGGAGCGGCTGGTTCCTGCATATGTCTTTCTTCTGGAAGGATTACCGTTCTGGATTTTGATTGTGGTTTTAGCATAGAAGCTATTTCGGGTGTGATTCTAGATGTAGATTGGGATGATTCTGATCATTCAGTTGGCTTTCACTATTTTATGGTTGGATATCTGGAATGAGAGTTTTCTCAATTCGTTTCCCGGTAACGGAACCAAACTGATCGGGCAAAATTTGGTTATGTTGGAATCTTGAAGGTTGTTGAACTGGATTGAATACCTGCAAAATGTGAAGTCATACAGCGGTGGGTACCGAAGATGACCCTCCGATGATTTTGTTAGAATATATAAAGAAGAGATAATAAACTTGTGAAAATATAATGTTATGGAGAAGTCAATCGGAGTAAAGGTTTCTTAGTTATTCAGAAATCCAAAAGTCCTTTTACTCTCACTCTCTCCTCCTATTATAATGGAAAATTTACCTCTTTTACGTTGGGGTAAACCAAATTTTGGTCATAATCAGGTGAGTCACCGGACAGCTGTTTATTTTCATCATTACATGATGAGTCATCGGACAACTGTCCAAAAGGGCATCATTACTCGATGAGTCATTGCACACCTGTCCGCTTACATCATCATTTCTTTCACTCCGCTACTGTGTAAGTCGGTTAGAACAATCGGAGTGTATTCTGATGTTTGACGTACTCCGTCAATGAAGATCACATAGATAAATCGGAGTGTAGCGCATACATACCATTCTATTACTCGATACTTCCTAAATTTTTGTACTTCGATTATCTCCACCAGAAAATCTGCCAATGCTTGTGCCTTAATGGCAGTTCGCGGTTTGAACCTTATATCATACCCACATAGCTCGATCGACCACTTCAGCATTCTTCCGGATTGATCCATCTTATGAAAAATTTGTTTAAGTGGTGCGTTAGTGTAAACTATGATAACGTGGGCATTGAAATAAATTCGTAACTTCCTTGCCGCAACAACCAAAGAGTAAGCTAATTTCTCTATATTAGGGTACCTTACTCAGGCCCATTTAGAACTTTGCTTACATAAAACACGGGAAGTTGCTTATAATCAACCTCCCGAATTAAAACAAAGCAACAGCTAAGTGCAAGCCGATAGATATATTATATAGGACATCTCCGGTTTAGGCGAAGTCAGGAGAGGTGGGATTTGGAGATAATTTTTAATTTTTCCCATTCTTCCTTACACTCCGAATTCCAGTTAAAGGTTCGGGCAACTTGCTTCAAAGCTTTGAAAAATGGAAGACATCGCTCAGCTGACTTCGAGATAAATCTTCCCAGGGCTGCAATACATCCATTTAGTCTTTGAACATCTTTTATGCATCGGGGCTCTATCATGTTGACAAGTGCTTCGATTTTCTCAGGATTTGCTTAATTCCGCGTTCAGTCATCATAAAACCGAGGAATTTCCCTGAGTGGACTCCGAATGTACATTTGGTTGGATTGAGCTTGAGGTGATACTTTGAGAGAGTGTCGAATGTCTCTTTCAGGTCTTCTAAATGAGATTTATCTGTCAAGTTTTAACTACCATGTCATCCACATACTTCGACATTCCTTCCAATTTGCTTCTCAAATACCCGATCAACCATCCTTTGATAGGTTGCCCCAGCGTTCTTTAACCCAAATGGCATTACTTTGTAGCAAAATACCTTCCCAGCCGCTTGAAAGGAAGTATGTTCTTTGGTCTGCCCCTTCATTCTATTTGGTGATAACCAGAAAATGCGTCTAAGAAACTGAGTGTCTGTAACCTGCGGTTGCGTCTACTAGCGAACTGATCTTTGGAAGTGGGTAGCAATCCTTGGGGCAAGCTCTGTTCAGGTCGGTGAAATCAACGCACATCCTCCATTTTCCGTTAGGTTTCTTAACCATGACAACGTTGGCTAACCATGAGGGGTAAGCTATCTCACGAATGAAATTTGCTTGGAGGAGTTTTCCAACCTCTATCTTGATTGCCTCTTTTTTCTCGTCTTTGAAACTTCTCAGTCTTTGTTGTACTGGAATAACGGCGGGATCCATACTCAAACAGTGTTCAGCAACTTGAGGGTCGATCCCAGGCATGTCCGAAGTGCACCAGGCGAAATTGTCTCGATGTTCTATCAGGAACTCCATTAATTGGGTTTTCTCTTCTTTGGGTAGACTTCGCCCAACTTTAATTTTTTGTTCTGGGTAGTAGGATGAATCTCCAGTTCTTCATATTCGTGAGGGTCTTGCAATTTCTCCTTGGGCGCTTCTTCCGGAGTCGAAATATCGGTTGCTTCTTCTATTGCTGTAATCGGAGATGTACTTTCTATCTCCGGATTTATCTTTTTATATCTGATTAGGTAATCTAATACTCCTTTTGGATTACTTATCTCTGATCCAATTCCTCCGTTGGTAGGGAATTTAACTCGCTGGTGCGGAACTGAAACCACCATGTCGAAAGCAGCTTGAGCCGGAGTGCCCATTATTGCATTATATACTGATTGGACGTCCACCACATAGAATTCCACTTCTTCTGTTCGGCTCATCTGCCCCACGCCAAGGGTTACGTTCAGTATCATAATGCCTTTAGTTGGTACCTTGTGCGTGGTGAATCCTTCCAACTTGGTCGAAGTCGGGCGTAACATCTCTTCTCCCAGTCCCATATCTCTGAAACACTGATAATAGAGTATGTTTGACGATGCACCCGAATCGACTAGGACTCGCTTGACCAGGAATTGTTGGAAATTTGGGTGAGTCATTGATACATCAAGAATTAAAGGATTAATTTCTTCCCTTTCGTTGGCGCCAACCTCCGCCTTGGTGAAGGAATGATATCCTCTTTCTCTAAGCTTGTTGGGAATATCATAAGATTCTTTCAACAGATGAATCTGTCTCTTCAGTTGCGCCATTGACGGGATTTCATTCAGGATCACATCGATTATCTTTTCTTTTCCTTTCAATACTGTTGTTCCTTTGGTGGTTCGTCTCTCATGAACTCCGCTAGTAATCCCCTTCGCTTTAGGGTTTCAATGATTTTTTTTTCAATTGATAACAAAATTCTTACTGTGACCGTAATTCTGATGAAAATCACAGTATCTACTCCGATCTCGAATTCCATCCGTATTTTGGATTCATTGGAGGTGGGTCTTTTACTCATATTTCTCCTTAACACCGCGACTATGTTCTCTGTGGGTATATTCAACCCAAATGGCTTTTCCTTGGGAGTCCGGACTCTTCCTCCAATGTTGAAATTTGTCTTGGGGTTTGATCTGTTAACCGATGTGAAAGGTTTTCCTCTGTTTTGGACTCCTCTCGGTAGATCAGTGCGTGAGTCATACTTTGGTTTTTTCACTCTTGCTGAAGTCGACTACGTCTTTAAGTGCTGCCATTCTTATCCGTGTGTTCCATGGCTAAGGCCACATGCTTCGCCGTCTTGAACATCTCCCCGATGGTTTGAGGGTGTCGGAGTCCGAACTCCGTTTTAAAGGGCATGTGACGTTAAACCTCCTTCAAAGCAGGTTATGACCGTATCTTTGGCTTAAACCGTCAATTTCAATCATCGTGTATCTTTTTAAATCTTTCCAGGTATTCCAAAAGGGATTCGTTATCTTTCGTTTGACGTTGGTTAGGTCCCCTCTCGTCTTTGGGAGTTCACGGCTGTACTGAATTTGTCCAGAAAATTTCTTTCCAACGTGTACCATGAATCGATACTGTTGGCCTTCAAGGAACTAAACCAAGTCAGAGCCTTTTCTGTTGTTAGTGCTGGGAAAAGCTTTGCATAATTTGGCTTCATTGTAAGAATCAAGCTCATAGATGACTTATATCTGGTCAGATGTTCCTGAGGTTTTGTCCTGCCATTATATAGAACAAAGGATGGTAACTTCAAACGATTATCTGGGAAAGTGTCCCTGATCCATTTGTTGAATGGTCCCATCTCAAATGCTTTGCGAATCATCTCTGTTCCCTCTTTGATAGATTTTTGTTGTGAGATCCTCTTCGGGGTGGATTTTGGCAGGGCTTTTGTGATGGTTTGTTGTTTTGGAACTGTCTTTATGTTCTGTCTTTGATCGTCGTTGGGAGATGGCTTGGTACGAAGATGTCCCGTTTCTCCCATCTCACTTCTCTGGGGTCCTCTTGACATTTCTCTTCTTGTCTATAGGTCGCAGGGCCCACATTCATCGCGTCTTGATGTTCCCTTTGAAATCCATTTGACAGGACAGGAGGATTTTTTAACATACTTTGAGCACCTGTGAATATGCAGGTTGGTAAACCGGTTGTGTAGCCTGGAAATTTACGGGAGGTAAAATTTCTCCTATGTTGGCAGCTTCCTGCTGTTTGAATCCAACTGTCGAGTAATCTCTGGCGTTTCTTTAGTCTTCCATTTTCCTCTTGTAAGTGTCGCATGTCTGCAGGAACTGGCGCGGCATGCATTGATGTTTATGGGAGCGGCTGGTTCCTGCATATGTCTTTCTTCTGGAAGGAACCGTTTTGGATTTTGATTGTGGTTTTAGCATAGAAGCTATTTCGGGTGTGATTCTAGATGTAGATTGGGATGATTTCTGATCATTCATGTTGGCTTTCATCACTATTTTTTATGTTGGATATCTGGAATGAGAGTTTTCTCAATTCGTGTTCCCGGTAACGGAACCAAACTGATCGGGCAAAATTTGGTTATGTTGGAATCTTGAAGGTTGTTGAACTGGATTGAATACCTGCAAAATGTGAAGTCATACAGCGGTGGGTACCGAAGATGACCCTCCGATGATTTTGTTAGAATATATAAAGAAGAGATAATAAACTTGTGAAAATATAATGTTATGGAGAAGTCAATCGGAGTAAAGGTTTCTTAGTTTATTCAGAAATCCAAAAGTCCTTTTACTCTCACTCTCTCCTCCTATTTATAATGGAAAATTTACCTCTTTTACGTTGGGGTAAACCAAATTTTGGTCATAATCAGGTGAGTCACCGGACAGCTGTTTATTTTCATCATTACATGATGAGTCATCGGACAACTGTCCAAAAGGGCATCATTACTCGATGAGTCATTGCACACCTGTCCGCTTACATCATCATTTCTTTCACTCCGCTACTGTGTAAGTCGGTTAGAACAATCGGAGTGTATTCTGATGTTTGACGTACTCCGTCAATGAAGATCACATAGATAAATCGGAGTGTAGCGCATACATACCATTCTATTTACTCCGATACTTCCTAAATTTGTTGTACTTCGATTATCTCCACCAGAAAATCTGCCAATGCTTGTGCCTTAATGGCAGTTCGCGGTTTGAACCTTATATCATACCCACATAGCTCGATCGACCACTTCAGCATTCTTCCGGATTGATCCATCTTATGAAAAATTTGTTTAAGTGGTGCGTTAGTGTAAACTATGATAACGTGGGCATTGAAATAAATTCGTAACTTCCTTGCCGCAACAACCAAAGAGTAAGCTAATTTCTCTATATTAGGGTACCTTACTCAGGCCCATTTAGAACTTTGCTTACATAAAACACGGGAAGTTGCTTATAATCAACCTCCCGAATTAAAACAGAAGCAACAGCTAAGTTGCAAGCCGATAGATATATATATATAGGACATCTCCGGTTTTAGGCGAAGTCAGGAGAGGTGGATTTTGGAGATAAATTTTTAATTTTTCCCATTCTTCCTTACACTCCGAATTCCAGTTAAAGGTTCGGGCAACTTGCTTCAAAGCTTTGAAAAATGGAATTTTTAATATTATCATCTTTATTTTTTATTATCTTTTCTCTTGAATGATTTTTATACCACTTTGTTAATTTTCAACCATTATTGTATTTTGATTAGTACGATTCAGGGGGAAAACATATTGATCGCATCAATAATTATTTTGATTTTAATATTCAAAACAATTTAAATAGAAGTTTTAATCAATAGTATATTAGGTAGGAAGAAATATTACTTATATACAAAATATAAAGAAAGGAAATAAAGAAATTATGGATTTAATATTACATGAAATGAAATGCATGAAGATTCATATTTTGAGAGCGACAGTGTAAATAAGATTATTATTGTGTTGAGATGAATTTGTAGGAAGAATAGGAGAGAGTAAAAAGGCTCCAACTTTGATGGATTTGTTCAGCTTTTGATTTCTCACCTGCAGCTCCCATTGCTACAAGTAATGGATAGAAATGTTCAATTCACATAAGAAACAGCCTCAAATGAGAAGATTGATTCAATCTGTGGCTGAAGATCTTTGATTGTTTCGTAAAGTTCATTAACAGGAAAGCTTTTTCAGGCCATCTTTTCCCTTTGGCAACGAGTTCAGGGAACCTGAACAGATTGATTGCTCCTCCATCTTTTGATATCTCAGTGAAACAAGATTCTCTAATGGTATCAGAGACAGCAAAGACATGATCACAGAGAAATCTCTCACTGTGAAAAAGTGATTTCACTGCAAAATTCACTGCTTTCAGCCAGGTTTTGATCTGATGATTTAGAGCTTCAGGGCTCATTTTGTTGATCTGGGAAGAACTGTATCGTTCAATTCCAAGACGATACAGTCCTTCTTCAACCATTGATACTCTTATGACTCTGTATATTTTCATGCATTCTCTGCCATAGCCTGACAACACCATACAATCAGCAATGATCTGGAGATCAGACATGGCTGGCATCGGAAGCCTATCATTCAAATTCTCTTTATTGGCGGACAAGATTTGTTGAAATTCATTCTCAAGTCTTCTCATGGCAATTTGCATGAGATTTTGTGCCAGTACAAGTTTCTTGCTGCTGGTAGAGGAATCACCACCTGAAGAATGTTCGGAAACCAAGAAATGCATGGCTGTACGTAAGTTCTTAACACACTTAACAAACTCCTTGGCTTCTTCTTTCCTGTTTTCTTGGAACAATGGTAGTGATGATTTGAAGTTTCGATCCAATTTCATCATGGTGATTATGGACTCAGCCTGTTGGATGTTTTCCTCCACCACCATCATTGATTGATCAGATAATATGTGTGAAGAAGGTGGTGTTGGCATGGCCATGGATGTTTCTTTCCTCCTTGGAAGAAGCTCAAATTCAAGAATCGCCATTTTTTAGTATCTTCCCTACAACTTCAATACAAGAAGAAGTAGAAGAATTGAGACAATACATAACTGATTATGGAGGTAGGTTTCAACTGAATATATATATATATATATAGAAGTAGACTTAACATAATAAATTGACTGACTTTTTGTTTTATATGATAAATCAACTACGTGTTTGTGATTTCCTTTACTATATATATATATATATATATATATATATATATTAAAAAGAAAAATAATGAAAAATTATACTTTTTTGAGGCAATAATCAACTATGGCTGACAGTGAAAATGGTTATTGACATATTAAAACGATCGGAGCTCATTGATATTTGACCTGAAAAAAATGGTATTGGATTCTGGCTGTGGTTCAGTTGTTCTAAATTAGAACATTTGGTATTATTTGACCATATATATATATATATATAAATATTCAATTTCATCCCTCTTTAAATATATATAATATATATATATATATATATATATATATATATATATATATATATATATTATTTATTTATTTATTTTTTTTTCTTTTAAATAACAGTAAAATATATTATGACTCGAATTTTGTTAAATTATAAAAATAGTATATATAAATTAAAATTTGAACAATAAAAAAACGACTTTACCTACCCCCAAGTTTCCTATTGCTTGCGATACCTTTAATATAAACCTTAATAATGTGATCACTTCTACAAATCCATTCATTCATGGTTTGACTATATTTTCGTAATAAACTATTTTGTCAACATCAAAAGGATAAGATTTCAATTAAATAAATAAATAAAATTATTTGAGAATCTTTCAAACTCAAACGTATTTATATATATATATTCATAAGTATGTGTAACTTTTCTTAATATTAAAAAAATTTACATAAATGAATAGCTACAAATTTGACAAAATGACCGTATAGCGAGTGGAAGACTAGCGTCAACCAACCACTGGATATTACACAGTACAAAGTCACTCAATTCTAGAAAATTATATAAGTCTTCAAATATAGAGAGAGAGAGAGAAAGAAAAATACGTCCGCGTATTGATGGGGAAAGAAATTTTGGTGCATGGGATATTTTTTAAATAAATTTAAATTATAAAATAATACATTTAAATAAATTTTAATTCGATACGAATTAATTAATGTGATCCCCAAAATTAAATATAAATTAGAGATAAAAATACGAATGTGTGCTATAGACCAAATCAAACTCCACAAATTTATTGTGGAAATACATATTAAGCATGACATAGTTATTTGCCGATATTTCTGACCTTTTTATTTTATTTTATTTTATTTAAATGGATTTAGTATTATAGTATTTCAACTATATCTATATTTTGAGAGAGAAAAAAAACAATAAAGATTTAATATTAAAATAATAATAATAATAATAAAAAGATTAATTGGGCCTTAATAGCAACTATATGCACACAGGGAGCAACTGGATCAATTAATTGGGCCTCTTTGATGTATAAAAAAGCCCATATTTAAGTTCTTAATTTACAAACTAAGGGTCAGACCAAATAGAGTAATGAAATGTAAAGGCAAATATTTTAGTCTAAATTATACACCTACTTTTTGGAGAAGACACTATTAGGGTTCTTATTTTAACCCAAAATAGGAAGCCTAATTATACACGTTAGGGTTACTTTTGGAAAAGAAACCTTAAAGCTTCGGTGAATTGATAAGAAACTTTAGTTTAATTCAGTAAAGTTTTAATAGTTTAAATTTCTAATTCATGTTTGCAATTATTTAAAATTTAAAGTCAGAACTTCCTCTAACAATAAATTTTTAAAGAAATCTTTAATTTACTGCAATGAAAAAACGCATTATAAATGTAAGTTGAAATATTAATCAGAAGTAATAAAATTTCAATATATATATAATGATATAGGATGATAAGTCAATTCCTTTCTCTCCCTATCTACATAAATCGTGTATGTATATATATAACTTGACATTATACTCCCTCCTAAATTGCGTATAAAATATATAATGATTGAGACCTAAAACCAAAAACAACCCCTTATTTATACACATTGAAACCCTTTCATTATTTATCTTCATATTTACTTTTTTTTTTTTTTTGTTAAATATAAATTTGAAATATCTTTGCATGCACCATCCAATAGTCATCAATAACCAATCATGTATGCATTGCATTTAATTCGTAATTTGGAATATTTTATATATTTATATTAATTTAAAAGAGTGATAGACTTTTGTGTGTATATATAATATATATATATTATATATTATATATATATATTATGTTGGGACATCAATTTGATTTAAAATGTTTTGATAAATACTCTAATAATATATACACACTAGTTTTCAAAGTCAAATTGGAGACTTTTTTTATTCTTAATAAAGAAAAGAAGTCATATATATCCACACGTTAAATTAATTTAATTAATATGTGAATACTTTAGGATGTGAAGATGGCTTTCTTAACATCTTTTGAGTATTATTATTGTTGTTTCATGTTCAAGCAATGTCTTCCTTCATTGAATTACAATTTTATCAAATATATATATATATATATATATATATATATATAATTGAGTAGGAGTACATGTTTGAAAATTTTGGATCTTTAACAATCATGGTTTGGTTTCAAGTCATTTCTTACTTAAATGCACCTAATCCAAGTCAAGACTTTGGTGAATTTTTTAATTTTTTTTTCTTTGTGAAAATGTATTTTCAACTTTTGCAATATTTATTAAAGAAAAAATACATATTTTAAGTTAATCCAATAAGTTAGAAATATCAAAATAATCAAATATATATATATATTCACTGAGCTTTAGAGAGAATCTTTGTAGCAAATGAACTATCATAATAAAGCCTAATTTTAGGCCTTAATATGTTTGTATTTTTCTGTTTTATCTCTCAATTTTAAGCCATATGTATTCTTCATAGAGAATCCCACACACAGATATATATATATATATATATATATATATGTATTTGCAGGCCTTTATAAATTCTTCCATTCCAGACAAGATTGAACTTTACATTCCAGAAAATCTGTATATATCATACAATGAACAAGGTTCCAAATATCCAAAATTATGTCTTCAGTTATATATGCATGCATGGCTGCTACTATTATATATATATATATATATATATATATATATATATATTATATATATATATATTATATTTCTTTTTCTGCAACATGGTGCTTTTCTTCTAAAGATTGTTCCCTTGGTATGATACATACATACATACATACATACATACATATATATATATATATATATATATATATATATTATATTTAGAATGTGAGTGGTGACCAACAAGCAATTATCTGTAAGTTCTTATAAATATATATCATTTTCACAATTTCAAAATGTAATCCCATTATTACATCATTTTTATTACTATATATGAAGAAGAAAACATAATTTATAATTATAGGTTGCTTATATTCCAAGTAATTAGATTGGTGATTTATAATAGTATATATATATATATATCATCATCAAATTAGATGAACATCTATTTCCATGCAAGCAATTCTTTTTTCCTTTTTTTTGATGAAAAAAAAAACTATTTTTGTGGTTAGATATAAGACATGTTTCCTCAATAAATGAATTTTAATGTCTTTTTTAATTTAATTAAAAATGATTTAGAGAGGGGTTGTTATATTTTGTTTCATTGATTGAGTGGATACTTGACAATTTGTTATGTTTATATGAAAATAATACACATTATATATATATATATATATATATATATTATATATATTATGTCTTGTCTTTAATTTCATTAGTGAACAATTAAAATAGTTGAAAATTAACTAGCTAGCCTTGCATCAACTACTACTGTCTATATATATATATATATATATATATATATATATATATATATTATATATGTGTGTGTGTGTGGTGTGTGTGTGTGTGTGTGTGTGTGGTGTGTGTGTATGATATATGTATGTATATATTTCAAACATCAAGATTAGATAAACCTAGCATATAATATATATATATATTATATACTTGCATTAGGAATAATAAATAACGTGGGTAAAGATTAGAGAGAGGATTAGGGCACGTTTAACTGTACTTCACCACATCACGAGAGGGCCACGAAGCCGGAGCGGGTTGTCCGGACAACCTCGCTTGCCGACCATATATATATATATATATATTTTTTTTTTTTTTATAAAATAAATAAATATACATGCCTGGAATAAAAATAGAACCGTTACATCAGTTGAATTAATAAAAGATTTTTTTTTATTTGATTAAGATTTTATATTTAATTTTAAATAATTTCGGACTAATCTAAGATAAAAACAGGAAAATATATATATATTTAATATGCATAAGGCAAAAAAAGGGAAAATGGAGCAATTAATGGAATCCAAAATGGGGAATTTTATTTTATTTCCTTATGTATTCGTGTTGCTCATGTCATATGATTAGCGCCCATAAGTTGACTAAATATATATATATTTAGTCTAAAGTAAAGTTGAAAAGGCACGCCAGATGCGCGTGAACCCCTGGAGGATTTAATTTTTTTTATTAAAATTTAAAAATTTATATTTTAAAAAAAGAAAAAAAATTTCTAATCTCCAAAAGTGAAGTCTTGAGGGCCAATGAATTACTACAAGATTCTCTTCTTTTCCTTTCTTTTTTTTTTTCTTTTTTTCCCTTTAATTGATTAAACATCAAAAACATTTTTATTTTTATATATATATTTTTAAAAATTTGTTTGATAATAAAGAAAATTAAAATGAGTTTCTAATGTATTGTAAGAAAAATAAATTAAAAATAATAATAGATAAACTTGTGGAGAAAAAATCTTGTTAATTTTTTTTAAAAAATATTAATTGTTATTTGGATACATGAATGATGAATGATAGAAAATCTCTCTCCAAATCTTATCCCAAATGAATGGTATTACTTTACTTTGGGTTTTAACCATTAATTAATATTCCTTTTCTTGATTCACTTCTTCACAATTGGAATATTATTCATATTTTTCTTTCTTATTTTTTTAATTATTAATTAGTACAAATCTCAGAAATTTTTACTTGTTTTAAACTCAAATATATATATATATATATATATATTTTGGTTATTGAGGAATTATGAATTCAAAAGAAATCAAAGAATCAAAAGGAACAACTATTGAAGGTCCACCATCTTATTCGTAAGCCGTCGCGGCTGACTGTCCCAGTCCCATTTTTATATATAGACGGTGTTTCCCACCCTGTTTTTTACACACTCTCCAGGCGTTTTATCGTCTTCTTCTTTCTCCGATCATCAAATTGAATCGAATCGATTTGATTTTCCGATATAGATTAATTCCTGACTAAATCATCATTCTCTGTTTTTGATCATCGTCCATTTTCTGTTCCCCGAGAAATCATCATGGTAGTAATTTGTTTGTTCTAATTAATCCCCCCACTCTCTTTTTTTTCCTCTCTGGTTCTGGAGATTATTAACTTTTATTTTATTTTTTTTTCAATTTCAGACGAAGGAAATTGCGGATATCAGATACGAGGAGGTAATTAAACTAAGACCTTTTCTGTATATGTGTGTATGAGATTGGATTAAATCTGATGAACAAACTAAAAATTAATAATAAATGTGCAGGAATTTATATTGAATTCTCGAGGATTGAAAATGTTTACGTGCAAATGGTTGCCTACGGACTGCGAGCCAAAAGCTCTTGTTTTCTTGTGCCATGGATATGCCATGGAGTGCAGTATCTCCATGAACGGTATATATATATATATATATATATATATATATATGCATATAGAATTCGTACAATTTCTATTAGTGTATGATTCCGAGTTTGTTGTAAGTTTGTTGTTTCTACTGATTCAAAACTGAAATCAATTTTGAAAAAAGGACAAAAAGAGACTCACGAATTTTGTTTGTGATTTGACTACTTCAATGGTTGGTTTTTTTTTTTTTTGGCCGGAACAGATACCGGAGTTCGGTTGGCGAAAGCAGGGTACGCCGTCCACGGGATGGATTACGAAGGTCATGGAAAGTCATCTGGACTCGCCGGTTATGTTCCTAGCTTTGATGATCTCGTTCACGACCTTTCCGAGCACTACAGCAATGTTTGTGGTAAGATAAAAATAGACCAGTTCTGTCTTCCTCTGTTTTTTTGGATTCTTCTAAAATTTCTTTCTTCCAAGTAACTAACACTTTGTTTTTCCATTTCTACCCAATGATAGAGACTAAAGAAAACCTTAAAAATGAGAATCTTGTTAGGCGAATCAATGGGAGGAGCAGTAGCTCTTCTGTTACACAGAAAGAAACCAGAATATTGGGATGGTGCTGTTCTTGTGGCTCCCATGTGCAAGGTGCGTGTGTCATGAGTTATCACATTCCTCCACCAAACTAATCACCAAATCTATGATTTACTCAAATAAACACTTTTTTATCCAATTTTTAGAATGATATTCACACAATTTAGCATTAATATTATTATCATGATTGTATGTTGAATTCTTCAATCCAAATCTTTGTTCATACTTTTAGTGCATGTTAAGGGAAAAGATATTGGAATGTATTTTAGCTTAGAAATGGCAAAGAATCCAAATATGTACTCTATCGTAAGGATTGGTCACAATTGCCTAACTCTTTTCCATCCCCATCCATAGGTTTCTATTATAAGAGACAAAATAGGTAGGTTTCTGAACCATTATTATCATTATTGTACTCTCACTCTTCCAAAATATATATATTTTTTTAAGCAGATTGCTGATGAAATGAAACCTCACCCAATAGTGATCAACGTCTTGACCAAGCTAAGCTATGTTATTCCCACATGGAAAATTATTCCTACTAAAGATGTAATTGATGCTGCCTTCAGACTTCCTCAAGTTAGAGATGAGGTAAAACAAAGGAAAATTTATCCCTCTTTTAAAAATAATTGACTAAAATAATAAAATTTCAATTTTTGACAATTGAACAGGTCAGAGCCAATCCCTATTGTTACAAAGGAAGGCCACGCCTGAAAACAGGATACCACCTATTGAAAGTCAGCATTGAACTCGAGCAAAGATTGGATGAGGTCTGTAAAATACAAATTAGAGTTGATGATTGTATTGTTTTCATGGTGATATAATATTTATATATATATATATATGTATATGTACTGAACAGGTTTCGCTGCCATTTTTGGTTCTTCACGGTGGAGAAGATAAGGTAACAGATCCGTCGGTAAGTAAGCTACTGCACGAAACTGCGGCAAGCACGGACAAGACATTCAAGCTGTATCCCGGCATGTGGCACTCTCTTACCTATGGAGAGTTACCGGAGAATGTTGACAAAGTATTCTCCGACGTGATCGGTTGGTTAGACGAGAGAAGCCGTGTTGGTAATTCGAGGCTGGAGAACGAACAGAAACTTGCTAATGATGGCTTTTACTTAAAAGTTGATGATTCTGGCTCCGGCGACAACTGATAATGATGTTCTTCTTTCAAATCGAAGCTTTAGAAAGTTAAGTTATTTATAATATATATATATATATATTATATATATATGTTACAGTTATAGATATAAATAAATAATTTATAAAAAATTTCTTTTTTCTTTTAAAATTTATAAAGTGGTTGATTTACACTAAAACAACTACTCCTTACTTACCTGAACCATCATCACACACTAAATATTACTCTTTTTGTTGTTTTAAAGCCAATTATAAATATAATAAAATTGAAACAACAAAAACCTCTTTCTCTTCGAAATACCCTAAAAATGGAGTCACTTACATCTTTTTCCACTTTAACCACCACAACCAGAAGCAGAGCCTGCTTCCTCTTCCTGTTCTTAATCAGTTCCCACCAATCCATGGCAATTATTTCAGCTCGAAATCTCGGTAATCCATCCACAGTGAATAATAATAATCATCGTCATGCCAAACTTGCATTCTCCTTTTACATGGTAGATGTGCTCGCTGAGGAGAAGAAGCATCAATATCCTCCTTCAACGGCCAAATTGAACGATCAGCTACCATTTTCGAAACCGCTATTAGGTTTATTTCCCCCAATCGGAGGCATTCCTCTCACCGTTCCGGCGAATTCGGTTCCCGTTACCGGATTATCCTATGAAACGCTCGATTTACAAGGAGCGACCGTTTCGCTTCCGGCTATGGCCGCTCTCCGTCGAGAAGAACTGGAATTAGGAACCGTGACGACGGTTAACGAGGACATTTATCAAGGTCCGGTGTACGGCTCCTCGTTTTTGGGAAAAGCAGAGGGAATATACGTTGACAGCTCAGAGGAAGGTAATAGTAGTCATATGATGGCGATTATGCTAAGTTTAATTAGAGATGATGATGGATTGAGATTATTTGGAGTTCATAGAACGGATGTAAAGGAATCGCATGTTGCGGTTATTGGAGGTACCGGAAAATATCATAATGCGAATGGGTATGCAACAATCGAGATTGTCAATGGAAGTTATTCCGGCAGCTCTGTTGCAAAAAGTAACAGTAACAGGGACGAGGGTTATAAACTCCTGCATTTTAAGGTTTATCTTGGTTGAAAAAAACAAAAAAAAAATCAAAATGAAAACTTTGTAACGTTGTTTTATTTTTCATTTATTGAAATACAAATGTATCTTTCAGGCATTTTATTCTTTGAAATTTATTTATTTATCCATCAATACACACACACATATATATATATATATAGCCGTTGTTTTATTTAAAACTCCCCCTCTTAATATAATATATTTTTCCTCAATTGATAATTTATTTATTTCCGATAGTAATTTGAACCTAATTAAACCCTAAATAAATCATAAAATTCTGAAGAACTAAAAAGAAATATAACTACTAAATAGAATAAAATTTCTATATTCCATGGTGAATGGTAAAATAAAATTATATTTACTTGTAATAACAAAACAATATGAGTATAAAAATTGAAATGACCAAAAAAAACAGCCACTTACTAATATGAATCTGACCTCTAATCAAGTAACTACTATAAAGAACTTAAAAAAAGTTTCAAGAAAAGAAATTATTTGGAGTTTTAAACAAAATCATGGTTTAAGTTTTGTGTGTGTGTGTGTGTGTTTTTTTTTTTTATAATTTATTTTCCCTCTTTATGTATTATCCAAATGACTGTGGAATTAGTAAGTTGGATTTTCAACAAAACCAAATTACCAAATCCTTAAATCTAGAATTAAATTAGTTTGCACTAACTCCATCTCATCAGTTCCACTTATATATCATAAAAAGAATAAAGACACACAAAGTAATAAATACCTCAATCTTTCTCCATCAAGAAACAAACATCTTCTCTGCTAGAACAATTATTCTTCCTCATAACACCAAAATGGCCAGAATTTTCAGCTTCAAAACCACCATTTACTTACTATTCTTTGCTCTATGCCTCGGTTACACTAACTCATCAAGAATCCTTGATGAAGTTAGCCCTCAAAATCCATTCCCAAGCACCACCACAAGTGGAACTGTACCCGAGGCAACAGATCCAACTGAACCAGTTGATGATCCTAATGTTGCTGCACCTGTGGTGGCTCCTGCTACCACCACACTACCTAGTGGCCAAATCCCGGCTGCCACTGTCCCCTCGCCCGATGACAGTACTGCTGCACCGGTAGTAGCTGATGATCCAACCGGTCCAGCTTCTCCGGTTATCGCACCTACGCCTGTTTCTGATGAAACCACAGTGACAGCACCAGTTGCACCAGTAGCCACACCAGCTGTTGCTACAACAGGTGCCAACACTGCAGCAGCAGAAAATCCTGACCACCCCACATTGACATTCTTTATGCATGACATCCTTGGTGGTTCACATCCTTCAGGCAGAGTGGTAACAGGAATTGTAGCAAACACTGATGCCAATGGATTACCGTTCTCCAAGCCTAACAACCCAATCTTCCCACTCAATGGTGGTGTTCCTCTTAACACCATTAATGGTGTCATCAACAACAACAATTTCCCTTTCCTTGTTGGTCTAAATGGTTCACCAGCCAACACTATCCTCTCAAACAATGGTGGCAACAATGTTCAAACCGACAACAACCAACCTTTTGTGACAGCAGGGCAGCTTCCAGCAGGCCTAACACTCCAACAACTCATGTTCGGCTCCATTACTGTTGTGGACAATGAGATAACAGAAGGGCACGAGTTAGGTACCTCGGTTCTTGGAAGAGCACAAGGGTTTTACTTGGCTAGCTCTATGGATGGTAGCAGCCACACACTTGCATTGACAGCAATGTTCTTCCATGGTGGAGAGCATGAAATTGAGGATTCCATCAGTTTCTTTGGTGTACACAGAACTGCTACACCCATATCTCATCTTGCAATCATTGGAGGAACTGGAAAATATGAGAATGCAAAAGGTTATGCCACTATTGAGACTGATCTTCACCATGAAGATCAGCATACAACTGATGGGGTGGAAACAATTACTCATTTCACTGTTTACTCAACTCCTTGAAGTGTTTCAATAGTTTCTTTTCTTATCAATTGGTGTTTAATTCCAGTGTTTTGTAATCGACTCTGAAGTTTCTGTTTATTCTGCATGTAATATTTGGATTATAAAATTATGAATTTGAATGATACATTTTTATTTCTATGCGATGATGATACATCTTTACTTCAAAAGCAGAAGAGAACAAATATGAACAATTTAGCAGGAAAGTGGGAACAAAGATGGATTCTTTCATACCTCAGCTTGTCACCTTCTGCACTGGTCCTGCTTCCAAGTCAAACCTGAAGGGGAAAATTCTGCAAAAGATCCTCAGAAATCAATAATCAATGGTCAAGTTAAAGAATAAACAAAAGTCAAAACTTTTTTTCAACAAATTGTTGAGAAAGTTTCAATTTTGTTCTACTAGAACAATTTAAAATAATTAATATAATGCCCTTCCCAAAAAGGAAAAAAAAAACATAAACAAAAATAAATAAGTAATTACCATAATAGAAGCACAATTCTACTATACTCAAACTGCTTTTTTTTTTTTTTTTAATTCTCAAACTTTTGTATATCTTTAAATTTAACACTCCCCAAAATTGTACATATACACAGATCTCTAAGTCGAAAAGCTAGGAATCAGATGGGAAAATGAATAAAGGAAAAAAAAAAAAAAAAACCTCATTTTGTGAACAACACTCAATCAATCTAACTCTGCTACCAATTCATTGAACAAAGCTTCCTCTATTTCTCTACAAATAATACTAATTTCTTCCCCAAAATCTAACCACTTCATTTCTCTCCCAAGTGCTTTTTCAGATAAATCTTTGCTCACTTCATTTTCATGGTCAAGAAGTAACGTCCACAACTCTTCCTCAATTTCATCCCTCCTCAAAGTGGGATGAAACCTTCTTCTCAGAGGCTTTCCTGAAATTTGAATATCCATGAAAGAATCCATTATCTCCTTCAATCCAGAATTTATACGATCAAACAGAAGTCTCCTATCAGACTTCAGCCATGATACTTGTTTGCCATATTTCTTTTCCAGTGCCTCAAACAATGAGGGATCCACTGGATATTTGGTGGAAAGCCATGTTTCATACAAATTATCCAGGTTTCTGTCACACAAGTTGGCCTCATCTAAAACATCAACCAAGTAGGAAAAAGCCCTGCTTTCTTGAGGTCTGGACAACTCCCACAGCTTTATGTCATACTTAGGAACAACATCAGTGGATGATTCCTGATTGTTGTCTTCATCACTAGACACATTCATTCCAGAACATTCAGAATTTGTTTCTTCTGATTTTGAGTTGAGAAGTTCAAGCCTCATTGCAAGTCCTAGTTAGAAATTAAAAATACAGAATAATTAACTTTATGCCCAAGTGTTTCCGAATTTAAGAAGAAAGGATTATTAGTTCACATACCGCTGAGATCAGAAAAAGGGTTGTTGTAAAATTCAGAGGCAAAAGGATTGTAAAATTCAGAGGCAAAAGGATTCTCTTCCTTGAAAAAAGGTTCCAAGACTGAAATTGGGCTGTGCTGATTAATTTCCTTCAAGTTGATTGAAGGATCTTGATCACTTGTACAGCTAGAACCAAGTTCTCCACCAGGAGAATCAAATGATGGTTTCTGCAAAGCAATACAATTTTCAGCTTAAATAACCAGACAAAATATTGCTTTTCTGTTTTGAAAAGGAAAGAAATGCAAGAAACTGTACAGCATAACTTCAACAAAGATCATTGATTTTGTATAACTGAGGTTGGACATATAAGCATAATTACTCAATTGGTCACCTAACATCACTCGTGTACCAATTAAAGTACTGTCAGAGCAAAGTAAATAGGAGAACAATGCTACTGAATGGTTTGGGTAAAGCATATTTATAGAATGCACAAGAACCAAAATGATCAAATAGTGAAAATATCTTGGAAGGAAAAGCCAAACCTGTGGAATCAGGTTTTCCCAGACATCGGAACATGTATGAGTATGACCATCGCCAGCTGGGAGGATGCTGTGACCTATTTCAGGCAGCTCATTCACAAATGAAAGTACAGCCTCTGCTTCTGTTTTGCTGTTTATGTGACTATTAACCTTTAAAGCTGTATCTGCACCACACTTCTTTTTCTCGAGGCTAGATCTCGGATCCCATGGCTCTATGCTATCTTTTCTCGGAAAGACCTTATTTTTCACATTATTCCTGTCTTCATTTCCAGTGTCATGGTGACACAAATCGTTTTGGGAGGCATTGCCTATGGAATTTCCATCTGCAGTGGAGGACCTCCTTAGGAATTTCCATCTGTATTTGTTCCCAACACACTGAGGACTACCTAATTCTAACTTCCTACCTGCACGATAAAATTGGTTTGTCTTCACAGATGACCGCCTCAGTCCATCACGCATGACAAACACTTCAACAAGAGTATGTCTCCTACCGTCCACTTCACCTTCTTGACAACTTTTGTTGCATTTCCACCTATCAAACATTTTCTTTTTGGCTTCCTCAGAAAAGAACGACCAACCTGGAAGTGGATATGAGATCCAGTCTCTTCTTCTGCATTCAAAAGAACTTTGAGATGATATTTTCTTAGATACATTTGGAGAAGTTTTTTCAGCTGCGACTGATGATCTTGAAAAGCCTCCAAAACTGCTGCCAGTATTTGTCTTGTTCACTTGAGGTTGCTTTGCAGCTGCCCTGGTAATTCCAAAACTGTGTCTATGAGGCTCCAAACCACTGTTTGCATATGCTGTTTTTCTGCATTCAAAAGAACTTTGAGATGATATTTTCTTAGATACATTTGGAGAAGTTTTTTCAGCTGCGACTGATGATCTTGAAAAGCCTCCAAAACTGCTGCCCGTATTTGTCTTGTTCACTTGAGGTTGCTTTGCAGCTGCCCTGGTAATTCCAAAACTGTGTCTATGAGGCTCCAAACCACTGTTTGCATATGCCGCCGTTTCTGGCCCTTTAATATTCATATCCTTGCGATCCATATAATCTGAATCAGAGGGAGAAAGTGTAGTAGATTTAGGTATAAGCAATTTCTTTTCAGAATTCTGTGCCCATCTAGAAATAGGTTTGGGCACAACAATTCTTTTAGAGATATGTGTTAATCTATCCTTCAAATCTAACTTCGGGTTCAAATTGTCCAGTGGATCAATATGAGTTTGTCCGGATCGGTGATGAAGTTTCTGATGGGATCTCAAGGCAATCCTCTGCGAGTTCATGTTATCCAATTTCTTAAGTTCATCAGAGATGTTGAAAGATGTGGATGCAGGGAACCGGCCAGAACATTGCTCTGATTGAAGCCCCTTAGGATCTCCAAAGTGTTTGATTGAGAATTCCGGATGATAATATTTCGGTGAATAATAGGCCTGTACTCCGAAAATGTCATCAAGTCCTTTAACATGGAAAGGCTTCTTATCCTCGGAAATATATTTGGCATGTGAATTTCTCTGCATCGAAAAGCTACTGTTTGATCTTTTCCTGCTAGGATTTGGGTTTTCATCACAAACTGATGGGATAATTTGCTTATCTATCTCTGAGATCTCATTGACACGGAAATTCTTGTGCATTCTTTCAGGAGGTATCTTAGATAAGGGGACATCTCTGAGAGATCTCTTTTCTACTAAACCAATAGAAGTAGTTTTGCGGAGATAGTCATCAGACAGCACTCCTAGCTTCCGTGCATTTTCTTCAAAACCCATCAATCTAGCCATAACACTAGGAGTCTTTTGCTTGCCTTCTTCCATCCTTTTGTACAAATAAAAATGGCTTCAAACCAGGCACTGCACAAAAAAGAGCAGAAATGCACCTCCATATTCAGTTTCAATATCATCTAAAAATCATTACAGAAGATCATCAAGGAATCTGTTTACTGAAGATGGATCAAATTATAGTAGTAATAAGATAACAAAACTTTTATGTTGCAATAGGAATTCAGTACTGGCACCCTTCATATTAAAGTTGCATATGGAATGGAATGCTCAAAAAACGCATAGAACACTAGCACTAGCAGCTTACAGTGACTCCAGCAAGGCCACTGCATTTCTCAGGCTCAGACTTTCCAGAAAAGGAATGTTTCATGTCCACATATAATATGAAAACACATTTTTTTGAACAAAAAAAAATGGTATCTTAACTCTGTAAAAAGTTGATAAAGAGACAGTAAAGATAAAAAGAGTATTAGAACAGAAACCTATGCCAAACCTATGAAAGAATCCAAGTAGGGGAGAAATAAGGATCAATAACTACAGAGATGGCTATTGAGATTCAAGAAATTAGAATTTTCTGAAAACTTCTGTATAAAGTTAAAAAAGAAAAGTTTTAATTGACATAAAATGAGAAGAAAGAAAAAACAGAAATAATCATATCCTCCTCTCCGACAGGCAAAAGACATATTCGTCAAAAGATGAACAGAAAAAAGCAGAAAAAAAAGAAGCTACCAGACTGTAATCATTAACTTAATTCTCATTATTATTGATCAAAACAAACATACTGTATCAGTAAATTAAATGCCCAAAAGCAAAATCCCTAATATTATTATACAGTAAAACAAAACCCAGAAAACAAAAACAAAAAAAAAAAAATTACCCTTCATAATTGGGCATAATCATATTAAAGATTAACACCATAGTCAACACCTTATAACCAACACAAATACTATTCAATATAAAAACCAAAAAAAAAAAAACTATTCATTTCCTCACAAAAATAGAAAACCCAGATGAAAAAAACTCAAAACATAAACAATAAAAGAAATTAATCTAACCTGTACTGAATCTTGCAGTCCCTTCTCTTCCTTCTCTTTTTATGCTATATGCAACCGTTCTTGCGAGCAGCAAATTGGATATTCAGTAAAAGGAAACAAATAAATTTCAAATTTGATTCAAAAAACAAGTAGAGCCAAAAAAAACGCCTCCAAAATAACTGAAAGAAAGAATCCTAGGAAATTTTGAAAGTTTTAACGGCTTTGAGATTTACAAAATCTCTGGATCAATATCGAATCCTTGATTCAAAAAAAAAAAAAAAAAAATAAGATTATTGAAGATAGAATAATCAAGAAATAATAAGAAATGGATTAAAATAATCTTTACATATTTATACACGGAACTAAAATAATCTAGTTTGTGTATAATAATAATATATATATATATATATATATATATATATATATTGCATATTGATTCTGTACATGAATGACCCCGTATAAAGCTTGCGGGTTTGCCTGTTTGTTTGCGTTTATGTATTTTCCTGTATGGTTCTTTTTGTCTTTTACTTTTTTAAATTATCTTCTACGCGCGAGTCGTGATTGACATTAATTTGGTCAACCCGATTTTTCCGCCAAAATTTGGATAGTGAAAGGAGTTACCGGTAACTTCTATTTCCACTCTAACTTTACTTTCTCCAATCCTTTTTTTTTTGTGATTTTTCACTAATGAATTTTTCTTTTATTTAATAGTTACTTCCTTATAATGCGGGCTTAATATTTTAATTCTATAAATAAATAAATATTTTATTTGAATTAGTTAAACTGTTAAATAAAAATTTTAATATTCTTTAGTAAAAAAGAAATTTTACTCGAAAAATATATATATCTTATTATTTTTTATAAAATAAATCAATTAAATTATATTTAATATTAATGAATGTATATAACTATTCGTAAAAATTAATATTTTTAGTATTTATAATTAAATAAATTTTACTAAAAAGTTACTTAATCTTAATTTTTTTTCTAAATTAAAATTTTCAATTTTTTATCAAATTTATAAAAATAACCTTAATTAAATGAAAAGAAATTTTGTAAATAATAATAAAATATTTAGAAATTGAGGAAAAAACGATAGTGGAGGTAGTGAAAACGTGAGTGCAAAAAGCAAAAAAAAAATTAAAAAAAAAAAAAATATATATATATATATATATATATATATATAAGGTGACGAAAAAAAGGTGGCAGTGGGGTTGCATTTGAAGCTGGGCCAGAGTGGGCGGTGGTGACGGCGGTTATTGCATAACAGGCTGGCCGGAACGTCAGAAGTGCGACGGAGCAAGTAAAATTAGGGTTTTTATGGGGATAGTGATTGATTTGGATTGGTAAGTTTGCAGCACAAGGCAAAATGAGTTAGTTGACCTAACCATCTTTTAGGGTTTAATTGAACGCTTGGGATTTGATGAGGTGGGACCCAAAGTAATCTCCGTCGTGTGATTTTGCTGTCTGCCATGTTTTGTAAATGAATAACCATTTTCTAATCTCATTAAGATTTTTTTTATAAAAAAAATTAATTAATGGAAAAAAACTTGCAATTTTCAGTTTTTGCTAATTTTTTTCAAAAATATTAATTAAATTGAATTTTGAAAAATGAATTTAATAATTAAATAATTAAGTTCTAAAATATTTTAGATTGTAGGACTAAATTATAACAAAAAAGGAGTTAGAGGACTAATTTTTAATAAATTAATAGATAAGATCAAATAATGAAAAACAGAAATAGTTAAGGGACTAAAGATAAAAAACTTTTCATATATATATATATATATAATTTTTTGACTTTTATGCCCTTCTCCATTATATGTCATTATCATGTCCAGGAATTTGGAATCCAACCAAAAAACAGCATGAAAAAAACGCATGTTAATAAAACTTGCTAAACACTCTTTTTTTTCCTTTTTCTTTTTAATAATTTATTTATTTATTTATTTTTAAAAAAAGGGTATATATTCACTTGCGAAGAAGGTACGAGAAATTGTGGTGAAGATTATATCAGTACTCTCATTTATAGAGTTCTCTCTTCATAATTCCCAGTACCAAAATCTTCTTCAATGGCTGAGCCAGTGGAAATCTGCGTTAAAGCTGCTGTCGGTGCCCCTGATACTCTCGGAGACTGTAATTTCTCTCTTTGTTCCTGATTTTTTTGTTTTCAGTGATTCTGATTTGGTCTAATTTGTTTCAATTTTTGGATGATTTCTTTGTATTTTTAAGGTCCATTTTGTCAGAGGGTTCTTTTGACTCTGGAGGAAAAGGAAGTTCCTTATAAGATGCACCTGATCGATTTCCAGAACAAACCTCAGTGGTATAATATAATGATAATCAGATTCTGTCTTGGAATCTGTTTTTCTTTGCCGAAAGGTCATTGTTAGTGAGGGTTTACTCTTGGGTTTTTTCTTAGGTTATTGGAAGCGAGTCCAGAGGGAAAGGTTCCAGTGATCAAGTTTGATGGAAAATGGATACCTGATTCTGATGTGATTGTCGGAATCGTTGAAGAGAAATACCCAGAACCACCACTTTCTCCTCCTGCAGAAGTCTCGTCTGTGTAAGTTTGTGCATTTTTCCCCAAAATTTTACTGTTGTTGGTTTGGATGACCCCCAAAAATTGAAAACCTATATAATGAGATTTTTTTTTCTTCATGTCGTGTAGTATGTGTCTTAAATCCACCTAGTTGAGTGTCTGTATGTGTGGGCTAAATTGAATATTAGCTGCAGATTTTAGTTTCAAAATGCAAAGCATTTTCACTACTTGATGCTTGATTTTTATACAGCAAGGTGTTTTACAGATGTAGATTTGATTGTCGGAATAAACTTGTGATTGCTGCAGCCAGCTGAATTTCTTTATGCATGTTATAGTTATGTAAACATAGATTTCCTTCTCGGAGAAACCTTGTGACTATGCAGCATTTCATAGTTGTTTTGCATTTGCATTCTAGTATTCAATGGCTGTGAGATGCAGGGGATCAAAAATTTTCTCATCTTTCGTGAAGTTCTTGAAGAGCAAGGATCCCAGTGATGGTTCGGAGCAGGAATTGCTTGAAGAATTGAAAGCATTGGACGAACACCTCAAATCTCATGTATGAGTAATAATCCCTATTGGCATACACCGAAATGAGTAACTAAAATTAATGTAGAAGAGTCTCGATGTTGTTTCTATTAGATTCTGAGAAGTGTTTGTATTGCAAACCCGCAGGGACCATATGTCAATGGGAAGAAAATATGTGCTGTTGATTTGAGTTTGGCACCTAAACTGTACCATCTCGTGGTAGCTCTTGACCACTTCAAGAGCTGGAAAGTTCCTGAAAGCTTGACTTCTGTCCATAATTACTTGGAGGTTTGCTGATCCTTTTCAACCTGTTGCTTCTTTTTTTTAATCTCAGTTGGGGCCTTCATATTTAAATATATATATATTATTTTGTTGTTTTTGTATGAGAAGAGAAGTGGATGGATCAATACACTGGAACTAGTATATGTTTCATCGGTGGTGATGTTAGGAATTTAGTTAGTAGGATAAAACTATCAGTTTATATTTTTTCTATATGTAAGTAAAGAAAAGCTACTATATTCTCAACCTCAAAAGGTAGCCTGCTATTTTAGCTTTTAAGACTTTTCAAAATGGGACTAGGAATAAAAAGGTTGGATGAATAGGAGAGAACATGTCGTAGTTAATCTCAGTTTTCTAGGCCAAATACTCCCTTGTGGAACAAATTTTGGGAAACCTTTTATGGATAGTTTACTTATGCCTACAAAATTTCACTGTTGCTGAAAATATATTACATATTCAATACGATGAAGAGAGTAGATATGCTCATTTCTTGCTGAGAATTACAATTTTCATGCTTAAAGGTAGTGCCGAGGATATTATCCTTAGTCTGGAGATGTTCATCGTAGAACCAGTATTCTGAATCCACAGCATCATTAATTCTTGGGAAGTTTTAGCCTTACTTTATCATTTTCATTGTTAGTTAGTAGTTGTTAACCAGACGTTCTATAGGATCAGGCATTTGAAAGTGTCATTGAAGCTGATTTGGGTATCTGTTATTTTGGTTGCACTTCACTTCCACGGTTTCCTATTTATCTTCTCACAAACTTATTAGAAGTTTCATAGATAATTGTATATCCATTCTATAGGTTCCTCCATTTCCTTCTATATCAGTATTTAACAATTATGATGAGTTTTGACAAAGAATTCAGTACCCCTATACCCCTTTCATGCTTGGACCAATTCTACTCGCCCAATGCTCTCATTTATAGTTTGGTTACCTTATAACACTTGAGAGGTGTAATGTAAATGTTTATTCTGCATGCTGCAGTTGCTTTTCTCACGGGATTCTTTCAAGAAAACCAAGGCTGCAGAAGGACATGTGGCTGCAGGGTGGAAGCCAAAGGTTGAGGCAGCATGAATTCATAATAGACTATGGTAGAATCTCCCAGCCCCAAAAAAAACTTTATTTTGAGGGCAATGCTGCGTATGTGGTAATAAATATGCATCTATCTTTAGACTTAATGCTATTGACTGTTAGAATAAAATTAAACAATCTCGGTTTGTAACTTTTCAGTTTTTATATGAATATTTTTATGGGAGTTGTGGTAACTTCTTGGGGCTACTGAAATTAGTTGTTTAATTTCTTCTGTAATGTTTAAATGTTCAACAGCTAGAATTCAAGAAATGACTATAAACTTTCGGATAAAAAAATAAATAAATGAGGGGAAATTAACTGAATTCTTCCTCCTTTCGTCTTTTTAGTTTTTTCCCAATAAGTTTTTCCTCTGTTTTTTTTTTTCTTTTTCAGAATTTTTTGTCAATAAAGTCTTTAAGATATTATATAAAATCATTCACTGAGATAGAATAAAATATTAACCTAAGAACATATTTAACTAATTTTTTTTTTTTTAAAAAAGTGTTATATTATATATATTTAACTTAAAAAATTTAGATAAATTAAAAATAATTGAAATTATAATACTTTATGTAATTTGTATATTTTTTGATTTTTTTTAATTTCTATTTACATACTAAATGTTACTAAACTACACATTTTAATTTTAATTTTTTTATATTAATATTAATAAGTGAGTGTTTATCATTAAAGTAACACTTACATGTATTATCTTTAATATATAATTTTATATAAAAGTATAATATAATATAATTATTTATAAAATTTAAAAAAAAACATTTAAAAGTATAATAAATTAAAAAATTACAATAATCCATTGTGTACTGAATGTATATGTATATATATAATGAGTAGGTTTATGAGTAAAGATTTGAAGGGTTGACATAATTAGGAAGGTTTTTCCAGAAATTCTCACATCCATCTTCCTTCCGTGATATAGAATAGTGTGGCTTTTCAAGGAAAGGTAGGACAATGATTGGTGTGGCTTTTCAACCACTCACTCCCTCTTCCCATTTTTCTTCAAACTCCTTTTATTATATTACATAATAATGTTTGCCCCAATAAGTAATAAAATTGATATTTGTTGTTTAAAGTGCTGTAATTTTTTTATTTTTGAAGAGTTTAATATTTGTGTTGAGTATTACGTAAATATTTGAATAAAATTTTTTAAGTAATAATAGAATTGAATTATACAAAATTCAATAGTTCGGACTCTCAAATATTTGAGTTCAACTTGACATCGGACACTCAAAGTAGATAAAAATAAAAATAAAAATCTCATTAACACATTTTTAATTTATAAAATTCATTTAAAATAAATAATATTATTAGCAATTTTATAAAATATTATCAGTTTGATGTATATTATAAAAAGATATATTATGTTTTAAACTCACTCAAAACAAATAATATTATTGATATTTAAGTTAAAATATGATTGAAATGGTGAAATTAGTGCTTCCAAAAAAAGTTTTTTTAAAAAATAAAATGGTGAATAACTAATAAAATACGAATTAAAATGAATACCTATTTTTCCTATTCTCAAAGAGTTTCTTCACCCAACAATACCCCAAAGAAATTTATATTTCCTCTATTTTGAAAAGAATTTTAGTTTTAGTTTTATTCTACAATATTTGTTATGCTTGCGAAATTTATTATATTTTAATTTCATATTTTTATATTAATTAAATTTTTTATACAATTTTCCTCTATAATTATATATATATAATTATAAATAGAAGTATCTTATCTGTCAAGGCAGTGGAGGATGAAACCAAATGCAAGAAAGCAGAAAAAAGTAGGGTTTTGAAAATGAAAAATTCTATACGTAATGCATAATTAAATAGGTTGTTTATCAAGATGGAGGAAAGATCAATGCATGATTGGGACGTTAAGGTAAATATAGATATAATGTGTGTGTATATATATATATGAGTAGTCCCCACTTAGTTGTGCTTCATTTATTAGTAGTCCTACTTTACAACAACACACATACACACACATATATGCAAACTTTGCTACAAGGGTTCCTTATATATGACAGCAACCCAACCAAATTCTATTGGGACAATATAGCTGATGAATGATAGATTCCAGCAGGTGTCTATACATATAAATACATACATACATACATATATATATATATATATATATATACACATATATTAACAACGTCTTCCCTACCTTAAAAGATGCAACCTTTGAGGGTTTCCACTGGTCATTACATATACACACTAAGAGATATTAGATTTCTTTAATGCCACCACCCTCTAGCTGCAAGATTCTCCAAAAGATGTAGATTTTTTTTCTCAGCTACCGTACTACGTAGTAGTAGTACGAGAAAGGAGAAAGGGCCGGCTGGGACCATATATTTCTTTCCTCTTTTGAGTTTGGCTGGATGCTAAGGAATTACTAGTGCATATATAGAAGTAAAAGTTTTGAAAGATATTCCATGCATGCCAACCAAGAACTCCAAAGTCTCTCCAAGTTTGAATATTTGTGCTAGGGAAGTTTTCCTTACTCGTTTGCTGCAGGATCTTTGGGTTGATCATGATCAGAGATCATCTTCTGGATCATAGCACTTGTCTCTGACTCCGACATCCGATCATTTTTACTCTGACTCTGAGATCGAGTGTAGGCCTCAAAGAATTCCTTGTTCTCTTTCTCTAACTCATTCCACACTGCAATTAACCAAAGATATGTTACAGTCCTATATATATATATATATATATATTATAACAAGTTACATAAAAATCAAATAGCATAATCCATCTATCATTTGATCTCTCCACCAAGAGGGGTAAGGGAAAGAATGTCATTCGTCTCATTTCTCCTTCCACTAGGTATTTGTATCAATGTATGAAACCATAAGTAACACCTCTCTCAATGGCAGTTTAACTTACTAACTATGATGATAACAGATCTTGTATCATATATTGTTAGTATTGATCAAATGCATAATGATTCTATTTGGTGAAGAGAGAGGTATGTATGAGTGTTGATCGATCATCAAGATACTTTCTTGTCTTTATTCCCCTCAATACAGAGAACAACAAAAAAAAAAAAGAATCAACTATAGCTGCGGAAGTTGACATAAAAGCTGGAGAGAAAGAGAGCATGTTTAACTCGTTTGCTAAATTTTTTTCTTCCCAAACACCCAGTTTTGATCGGATCTATAGTATGCAGCTGTTGCAAGGTAGAAGCATACCATGTTGGTAAACGGTGGAAATTTTCTGGTTTAGAAATCCATGCAGGGACTTGCTTCTTTTTACATGCATGAAAAAAAAAATGAAATGAGTTAACTAACTAACCAGTTGAAGTGATTACAGGTGCGATCTTTGCATGCTTTTCAAGGGCTTCGATGCACTCATCTTTGCTCATTTGGAAGATCAGGCACTTCTCTATCAGGTGCTGCACCTATATATATATATATATATATATCCATGTATGATCAGAAACTATAATTCATGCTCAAGAACCATATAAGAAATTCTTGAAACTCACTGACAGATAATTATAGATGATAAGATGGGATCAATCTTGAGTCAACAAAAGTAAAGCAAGTCTGTTCACAAAAACATGCAGATAACCTCAAATCTAATGCATGAAAGGTCAAACATGAAAAAAAGAAATATCAGAATGATCTGTTTATCTATTTTAGTTACCAAGTGTATGTAAGAAGCAGAAGAGTCCCCCATTATAAAACAATATATTATATATATATATACATATAAAAAAAATTAGGGAATGATTTATTAGGTTAAAACAAATTCACGAAGGTGATGGCAACAAATTAAATATGAGAAATGGTAGTTGGCATGGCAAGGCAAGGCTATATTCAATATGAGGGATAGGATCATGAACCATAGTAGAGGAATATATTATAGAGAGTGTGGGAAGAATAAGAAAAAGAAATGGTGAGATGGGACCAAAAGTCCCACGTGGGAGATAAATAATAATTGGTGGAGAGGAGATTAGAAGAGATTTGTAAATGACTATTTATTTGTCCCTTTTGGGGAAAGATATGTCATCGGGCAGCCCACTTTCACGTGGTTAACGGGTCCCCCCTTTCCCTGAGAAATGCTATGAACTTGATAAACCCACACTACCATCAAATGGCTTCATGCTGTAGTAGTAAATTATCCACTCGGCCATTGCCTATCGAATCATCATAAGACATCTGGCAAACTGTACCAAAAAAATCACTTGGTAAAAATATATACATACCATGACATACTTATGTAATCCATGAAAAATGTTTGAGAACGTTGTTGTTTGGGATATCTAACAAGGAATAAAGAAGAAGAAAAAAAGAACAAAAAGACTTGGGAATTCAGAAGAAAAAAATTTACCAGTTCATGCACTGTTCCTTTCACTTCCTTACTTTGAACTCTGCCAATGCATAGTCCAAAATTCACAATCAACTCAATGTCTTCTCTTGCTTTTCATGTTGTTATCAATCTCTCCCACTCTCACTCTCTTCTCTAGAAAGAGGAGTTTTATGGTGGGGTATTATTACCATATCTAGGATCTTAACTTTGCAACTTTTGGCCATTTTCTCCTCCCTCTGTTTCTTCACCAAGTGAGCCCAACTCTTGATGTCCTTTAACTATCATTCTGCATGTTGATCAAATGTAATTGCATCACCAATCATACAGCTTAAAGCATGTACAATGGACCATTGCTTTTAGCAAAGTCCCAGCTTCCGATCAGAATTAGGCTCCTGTTTTTTCTCCAAATAATTCCAGCACTCAAGCCAATTGTGCTCCTATTAGAATCTTGATAATGGCTATAATATATTTAGAGCTTGAAAAGAAGTGCAGTGAGACAAAACTGTGAAAATGCTACGGTCCACATATTACTCAAATAAAGAATTTTTACCTTCCACTAGAACTAATGATGCAGAATAATGTTTGTCTTCTTCACGGAATTCCTGATTTGATTGACCTTTCTCTAGTTACACATGATGCACCACATTTCTTGCTGAAAATAATTGAATACCCAACATCTTTTGGCACACAACAACAACGAGCAATTGATTACATAATATCATATTATTCCAGATATTCGAACTTTAATATCCTTCAATCATAAACACAAATAATAAAAAACAAAAAATAAAAACTGAAATTTATTTATATTATTATTCTAATAATAATAAAACAATATTTATTATTTAGTTTCTTCAATTAAGGGAAAAAGAGGAGATCCAAGTGTAAAACTATTCCTTCAATGGGGGTTAATCATATCCAAAAGTGTCGATAAGAGGATATCAACAAGGTGATATTTGTGGTTCTGCAGCATCTGCTCCATCCTTAAAATTCAGTCCTGCAGTGTTAGGAGCCATAAGCCTCCATTCTCATAATGCATCATGATATGAATTGGAAGCATATGCATCTCATGATGGGGAAGAGGAACAGGGAACATAAAATAGCAACCATACAATATCCCTAGTTTAAGAGCCAGGTCATCTCCAATCAGTGGTTGGGTGGTTGCATGTACCATCATTCAGATTTCGTTTCAACACATCAGTTTTTGGCTGGTTTAGGAAGAAGTAAGAATAGAAATAGTAATATTTTATTCTCCTTCAGGCCAATACTTATGGTATCTATCTGATATGGGTTAAGCGTTGTATGACAATATTAAACTCCAAAGGATGAACATTAGACACATACCTTGATGATATTTGGCTGAATATTCTTGCAGGTCATGCAGCATTCTTGATGGCATTAAGTTATTACCTCCACTTCACCAACCTCAACCAAGTGAGTTCAGTCTGCACCACTGACTGATCATGAAGCTAACAAGTCTAAAAGAAAAGTATTTTATTGTTAATATTCAATAGAAGAACAATGCTACTGACATGTCAATAGCTGATACAGAGAGCCTTTCGTTTCTTTTACATTAATTTTCAGAAGTGAGAAGTTACTACAATTATGAATGTGCAAACAATCAGCAACAATAAAATTGTTAGGCTGCAAATAAGTGAAATTATGAGAAACATGGAGAAACAGCGGAGAAAGAAAAGGAAAATGTTATTCCAGCTGGTGTGTTATCATAATAAGAATTCAATGAATAAAAGATAAGGGAGTAAACTCAAGCTCCTTGTCATTGTTTTCATTTTGGGCCGCAGAATTGAACTCAGAAGACTATGAGGGAGTAAACACATTCAAGTATGCAATATTGACCATGTGCTCAATACTTAGGAAGCGTCTATAGATGCATTGTTTATCAAACAGCATACAAAAAAAAAAAAAAAAGGATCCTTCCACAAGAACAAATTCACAAAAGAGGAAAAAAGAATTGAGTTCACTCTCATCTTTAACTAATGTATCATTGCTCTTCTTCAAAACAAATCAGACAATCAAAAAATAAAACTCCAGAAGGAAAACTATTTAGTCCCTTATATCAATTGTGAATTTGAAGGTATTCATGGGTATGCAAAAAAAAGAAGCCAGTGCAACTTTTTCTTGATTCTTTGATCTGTCAACTTCCTCCCATCACACCAAGGTCCAAGGCCCCAAGGAAAGATTCATTAAATGGGTACATATCCTGTCTCTATCAGCTATTACATTAATTTCGTAAGTGAATTTTCCAACTTCTAAAGTCAAATAATTATTACTAGATCAAAATTGAAAGAAAAACAGATGCTACAAATGACAATATCTTTTACATATTTCTGAAGCATTCTCCTATCCCCATCCAGAGCAACATCTTACCAATTAGTAGAGGTAGATTATCACAGAATTTATAACTAACAATAAACTAGAAACTGATCACACGTCTCACACTTGCTACAGAATGATGCTTGAGTTCTAACCAATATGGAGCAAGGATATTACGTATACCTGACCCAGGAACATGGTTTATTTATCCAACGCCACAATCTAAAATCATCTAGCAGCTAAAAATGATAATCATAACACAAGGAGAATTCATAGTTATGGAGACGGGCTAAAGTGACTAGTTATTAGTACTTATTTTGTGGTTTGGTTAGACACCACCATTTGGCAAAAATGAGAAAATAGACCAGTCTTTTCATCACAGAATAGAGTTGCACATCTGATCAGGCTAATGATATTAAGTTCTGGAGAATTGAAAAGTTCATAGACCTATAAAATCAAGAATTCAAAATTTCTTTACATATTCAAGTAATTTATTTTAAGGCTGCCAGGATCAATTTTTCACCAACATTTTCAACCGACCCAAAAAAAAAAGTCCATAAGCGCCCCCCACCCCACAACAAAAAAAGAGGGTATTTTTCTGCATTCACATTGAATCATTTTGCAAAATCATTCATTACACACCAGTTCAATAACTCTAAACAATTAAAGAACAGCAGAAAAGAAAAGAATCTTGATGTGAGACCCACCACATTCATCGTGTAAGACGTGCTACAGGACAAACTCAGTGAGAACAAAAATCCAAATAAACATATCCGCTTAGCCGACTACAAACCTCAGTAGGCAATGGGAGAAGCACAAGTAGCATAAAGGGACTCAAATTCTATGATTTCTACTCAACTGCCTACTACAGTAGGAGTAACTTTCTTAACGTTGTCTGTTTATGCTCAAAACCATTGCCATTGACACTGCTATCAGATTATTCTTCCAATCTTGTCCTTTCTTTCAAACCCTTCTGGCATTTGTACAGAAAATACCTAAATGGTGACCTCCATTTAGCATTTTAGTTTATGCAACCAAATTCCCTATTTGATAGATCACTGTCAGTTAATTACAAAATCCAATTAAAACTTCCGATGATCGGATTTGGGAAAGGAGTGCCAAAATAGTACCGAGGGATAGTTAATTTAGAAAAATCACATAATTTTATTTGTGCCAAAATTCAGAGAATACGGCGGAAAGAAAGGGGAAAAACAATAAAATTAATAATAACAAAAACAGTATGAAGGAATCCGAGGAAAAATTTTAATCATCAAACAAGTGTCACAAATAAGAGGCTTGAAAGAGCAGAAACTTCACCATCGGAGTAAATCGTTTCCCAATTCTTTTGATACTTCCAATTTTTTATAATTTTCCTGCAAAAACTCCAAAATCGAGCACAAAATACAGACAACAAAGCCAATTCAAAATTTCAGAGAAAGTAATCTTATAGGTTAGATATGCTCTCTGCAGGGAGAAAACGACCGATGCGGAAGCTCTTTCCGATGGGGAATGTCCTTTGTTTCTCATATTTTTAAATTACATTTAACACTTTCGTAACAATTTGCGAGGATCAGCTTTCCCAATATAAGATATCTTCGGGAATTTTTGAATTTAAACATATACCAGAAATAAAAATAATATCGCTTAAAAAATTGATTTGGTATCGATTAAATAAACATTAATTTTAAAATTTTGGAGATCAGATTTGGCGGGTGGTTGGGAGGCCCGCTCTAGCGAGTTCTGCAAAAGTAAGCAGCGTCAACGCTAGGCCAGCCTATAACCCCTCCATAAATTCTTGCACCACCTGAGCTGGGCGCTGCGACCGGTTCTCACCGTTCGCTTTGTTTTCCTTACTCATTAGTTTAAGGCAAATATTACAGGAGGTACTTGCTCTCATTTTATACCCTCGAACATTAACTATACTTCCACAAAAAATCGATGTGGGAGCAAAAAATAGCATTTTTATCTTCAATTTCAAATGACGATTTTGGACTCTTATGGGATGCAAAAGTCGAGAAGAGGAGTACAGGAGATCATGTTAGGGATCTTCTAGACTGCCCAGTGTAAAGCAAAAACAACTTCAATTTTAAAACAGTCATTTGGGTACATTTATAATACAATACTATACAAGGATAATAGCTATTGCAACAATATCAACCTTTATTAACTTTCAATATGAATGCATTAAATGGTATAAGAGCTGAATTTCAGCTCAACTAGAATGATAATTACAATGAATAGGAAATAAACAATATGAATATACAGTTAATAAACTATACTCACAAATTAATCAAACCAGACCTGAAAAAGCTAGCTGAAAAAAAATTTGTCCAAAACCTTTACAAACAATTCCCAAGGAGGTCCACCCTCTTGGCAAAACTACCTTCATGACTTCTTTAAAAGCGGCTCCAGGTTAGGAGGTTGTGTTTGACCTGATTCCAAGTCCTTGTAAAATAATCCATCTAATCTGTTTCTTAGTAGCCGCTTGAGAACGCTCGGTTCTTCATTAATCAAAGGTTCTGCTGAATTATTGGAAGTCTCATTCAATCTCTGAACGCGCTGAAGGCAAACTTGAACAGCATCATGTACCCTCACGAAATACCACTCTTTGCCTATAAGATCAACAAGACCAGCCCTTGACAGGGTGTACAGGACATCACAGTTGGGATTGGAAATTGCAATCTGTGATACAACCATGATTGTTATTTTAATTAGGAAGTGTTACTATTAAAGCTTCGGAATTTGCTGTTCATTGTGAAAAAAAAAATCATACTACCTGTATATCTCTTGACTTGTATTCGTGATATAAGTCCTTCAGAGCTTGAACCGCACTGGAATCTATATATGTAACAGCTGAAAGAAAAGCAAACAGCATATTAAGAGAGACACTCGTGAATATGACCACGTTCACCAGTTGAAATCTTTATGCTATTTGCAACAAGTTGATGAAAACCAAGAACCTACTTAGTCTAGAAACCCAAGTCAAAGAGAAGAAAAGAATTAGCCAATTGGCTTAGGAATATATACATCTACATTCAGTCAACTACTTGCACCAGCTGGTAGGAGTACTGGACCCATATCACTTACGTGCCATCTCGAGGATTACAAAGAAGATCCTTGCAACTTCAGGTCCACGACGTTTAGCGGAGCTGTCAGTTTCAAACTCGTACTCACGAAGTCTGAAATGAGATCAAGGAACTTAAGTTTTATATCTCAATTTGCCAGACATATTCAAAGGTGTAGCAAAAACTCAGGAGAAGAATCAACTTTCACCTGTCTTTAATGAAACTTATATTTGCAAAATAAATAGGGGCATCAATGCGAACAATAACAATCCCATTGTATGTATATGCTTCTGGGTATTGCTGAACGTTTCTATAGACAGTCGTTCCAGGAAGACGCCCCAAAACAGCTGTCAAACAGTCCAACTTCAAACAGTAAAGCCCTAGAGTAGAATATTTGCAAACTGAACCGCATATAGACACAAAATTGAAAATTCCAGAATTTAGCTCTGGAACTTCTAGTCAAAACACTGACAAGAATTCACTTATCATGCATACCAAGTACATAGCTTGCATGAAATTGCTAATGCATTTGGAAGAATCCTTCATTTGTAATGGAAAACCATAATAAATGACTTATACGGTACAACTGTATCATATCAAGAGAGAAAATAGATAATAGTATTTATTACTATGGGATAATAGAGTTTCTAACAATCTAAAAAAAACTACTCCCATGATAATAAGACACTTAAAAGTCATTGGTGCAGTAGATAATTGGGTAGAAGATCATTAGCCATATCATTAGTACACATGACATTATGCACTAAATTGAAGCAAGTACTAAACTCACCAACATGAGGGTTTGCTGATTCATGAATGACAAAAGCCAATGAAACACCAACCTATAGACAAATTCAGCGACACTGAAATAAGCTTTCCTGTTTCCGGCATTAATCAAATCTAAAAAAATGTATAACCTAATGAACTAAGCATGTGTAATTCCTTGATGAATACCACAACTTCAGAAAGAACAAAAAGCACTCCCCCATATTCTACTTACACCAATAAGGACGCCAATCTCAATACCCAGGAACAAGGTAGTTGTGCAAGTAATTGCCCAGAGAAGAAAATCTTTCTTATCCACACGCCATAGGAAAATTGCCTCCTCATAGTCCACCTGATATGATGAATTAATCAAATGTAGTTATGATGCTGCTACCAATATAGTTTATGAGAATTACAACCAATCACTTGCCAAATACAAGTTTCAACTAACCCTGAGCGAAACAAAAATAAATAAATAAATAAATCCGGCTAGCTTGCAAAAAGACCTTAAACTCAAATTGCAATGCTCACAAGAAATCCAGCAGCAAATAGGTAAAAAGAAAATAATGACACTTATTACCAAACACCAAAAGTTAACAGGTCCCTTTTTAAACAATGAGCAGTATTTAAATGGGATTTATTTGGTAAAAAAATAATTAATGGTTTAAAACCAATAGACAAAAGATATAAGTTTTAGTGAATTCAAATCTTAAGAGTGCCAAGTGGAGGGGAAATGAGGTTGAATTTCATAAACAAATCCTATTAAGGAATATAAAACCATTCCATCACTTTATAGTGGGCAGCTTTTTATGTAATTCATCTTACTGATCACTAAAAGATGTAACCGGTTAAATCTTAAAAGTGCCAAGCAGAGGGGAAATGAGGTTGAATTTCATAGACAAATCCTATTGAGGAATATAAAACCATTCCATCACTTTATAGTTGGCAGCTTTTTATGGAATTCATCTTACTGATCACTAAAAGGTATAGCCAGCTCATTGTGGGTTGGAGGAACCAAAATATCTACATAAAAATCATCCACTAGAAAACAATCTCTTTTCCTCTATCCCGGAGCATACTTTGGGTCCATGAGCCAGTTCATGGACCTCGTATTCCAGCCTCAAGGGAAGCAAAACAAAGTCAAGCCTAGAATATAGCAAGAGAAATAGCTGCCAAAAATATGCATCATAGGGTCATCATGATATATATATTCCAGGCCACTGAGAGCACTGCTACACGTTACGTAGCTTACTTCATACTAGTGTAGCTTCCAGAAATAAAAGGCTTTAAAGAAGCAGAATAAGAATGCATATAAGCATGGGTAAATATGTAGATAATTCATAATAATTTGCTGTGCAAAGAAACAAATGAAATGTCTTAACTTGCCAAAATATATGCTTCTCTCAGATTTAATGAAATAACCCTCATCACAAAAGCAATTGAAGAGCCTGAGCAAGAAGATAGGTTGTATAAAATAAAAACAATTTTTTTCAATACTAGAAACAGAAACATAAACAACCATTAAATTTATCTTTATTGCTAAAACTGTAAACAGAGATTGGAGCATCCTCTATGAACCTAAACAAGCAATACCAATGGGATAAACAAAATAAAACCCAGTCACTATTAATACATCCTGGTATACATACCAGTCCAATCACAGCAGAAATCACAATGGCAGCCAGTGCACACTGCAAAAGGAATTCACAGGAGACGATTAACATATTTTGAAACTAACAAATAAATTTATGTATATGGTTCAAATTCAAAAGATATGCACATTCCAAACTTCCAGACATGCAAAGACAATATGTTCATGTTTTTTAAAGCTGTAGGCAAAATGTGCAGTTTCATAGGGAAAGTACTGATATATATGTGTGTTCACGTTCATAAATAAGGTACTAAAGTTGTTCTGTATTTGAGATCAAACAACTAATGCAACTAAACTTTCTGGATTCTTTTAAAAAAGTAAATTGAATTTTCCAGCCTCTGCCTCCTTATAATCCCCTTCAAAAAGAGTACTAGATCCATCAGCAAAGAGACAAGACCTGAGGTATGAATTCAAATAGAGGAGTCATGAATAAAAGAGCACAGGCCATTATGATTCCCATTATAATTCCAGATAAGCCGGTTTTAGCTCCACTTTCATGATTAACAGCTGATCTAGAAAATGAACCTGCATGACACATTCAAAAGACGTTTTAGAAGCCAATCAAATAACAACAAATATTCGTATGCTCAACTCAAGTACAAGGGAAGTCAAGGATCAACTCCTACATGACTAACAATAGATACATAAATCTTAAAACTCATAGTGTAGAAACTCACCTGTTGTTGGATATATAGAGAAGAATGAACCGGCAATATTAGCCACGCCGAGACCAAATAGCTGTTAGAAGACAAGTTCCAGGTATTTATAACAAAGACATTTCTTCTTCACATGAATTTGAGGAAAAAAAATTTATTATTATTATAGCTTCTCTTTTCATTGTATTAAAAAAGAAAAAATTTCTTTCAACTTTAGCTTTTATCTTGATTCAATCAACAACAACATGCATGCTATTCCCTCCAAAATACAAAAATTATTTTGGTGGAAAAGTGAAATATCTTTTAACTTTACTTTTTTTAATAAAGAACTTAGTTGTAAAGAATTTATTAATGTCACCTTCATTTTTTAATGTGATAAGTGGGAAAAAAGAAAAAAACAAAAAGGACAGAAGAAGAAAAAGGGAGGAAGTATGTCTTAGAATACATATTATTCTGTAAATTAGGTAATTGTTTTATCCACAAACTAAGTGATATTTACATAATGCCTATAGAAGATTTCCTTCGGGCCAAAAAATGAAAAATAGAAGATAGAGGATGAAATGAGAGTGCAATAATAACTGTACAAGATAAACACCTTAAGTTATTGCAAACATACCTCTTGATTTGAATCTAACTCATATCCATTCTTTGCTGCCAATGCTTTGGCTATCCCAACAGATTCCTGAACATGATTGGATAGATTACTGCAGCATCATAAAGGGAGATAAAATATAGGAGCAGCAAAGGGCACATTTCTCTACGTACCAAAATAGCCACACCAGTGATAAGAATAGCAGTTGGAATTAATGACTTTACATGGCCAAACTCCTTGGGAATAGAGAATTTTGGCAGCCCTTGAGGAATCTCTCCCACCTAAAATAAAGTGCGAGTTTTTAGCAATGATGAAACTCTCACAAACAAAATGATACTAATATAAGACAGTTAAACTTAGATGAAAAATATTGGCTAATAAACAAGGAATGAAACAGAGAACACTATATTATGGCTTAATGTTTCTCAACAACAATTTTTAATACAAGACAGTAAGGGTGTATTTAAACAAATATCTTTTTCCAACTGTACTTGTAGTCCCACATCATCTTTCATTTCTAACGCCTGCATCCTACAACCCACACTCGATGTATATTATTAAATTATTCTTACTTTAAACTTAACACAAACTTCTTTAATAATTCTGTTTTAACCTTTTTTTTCTTTTCATTTTTTTAAAAATTTACTCTACAAATTGAGTGTTAAAACAAGCAAATATTGATTAGCAAAAAAAAAAAAAAATTGACTAAAACTCATCTTAACCCATATGCAACAGATATTGTATTGGAAGAAAATGATGTGGTGAAGAAAGAGATATTTTTTACACCAGCACTGCCATTGGGTGTGAGAGTATAGACACTTCAAACTCCATGCTGAAAAATTAGTTTTGGTACTGTTAAGCTATATATTACAGTCCTTTATATAAGTTTAAACTTTTAGATGAGGCATTTGTTTCAACGTGGTATTAGAGCAAAAGGTCCAATGATTAAATCATGCTATGTCCATTATAAAGTCATTGTGTGTGTCTTGGAAATATAATGGGAAACCGTACATCAGAACTTTAGAAAATGAAGAGGTCAAAAATTATACAGAATCATCCTATTAAACTTGTGTTTAATTAGACTGTCCTTAGATTAAACTATCCTCCTCTCCTGGACAGTATTAAGGGACAAGTGCAAGTGATTAAAATAAATAGAAATTGGAGATAAAAGAACATTGTTATTTCACTAAATATCCAGAGTTAAAATAATATTTCATTTTGTTATATTCTTAATACCTGATGCCAATCAATCAGTTTAACTCATTTAATGCAACACTCACCAATGAAATTGAAGATGAATTCCAGAGTTTCGCAATGATTGTTCCCAGAACAACAGCAGTAAGGGGACCAGCAGCTCGCAGGAGCCTGAAGTGTTTCCTTTTCCCCTGAATCAAGAGTAACATAGGTTTTTTAACTCTATCATTGTATTGTTGTAACAACTCCATAACAAAAAGCAGATCAGCTCCTACCAATTGCTTCATGATTAGAAGAATAGCAAGCATCACAGAGCCCATCAGGAAAGGACGCCACGAGAACTGCAAAGAAGGAGAAAGAAATCAATGCTTCAAAAAGGAAACCAATGGTTATAGTTAGAAGACAAAGTAAAGACAAGTTGATGAAACACAGAATCCTAAGAGAGAGCATCACAAGCAGCAAAAAAAAAAAAAAAGGAAAGGAATACCTCCAAAAATAGTAACAAGTTGCACTCACAGAACTGAAAGTACACAAGAATATTCTTCCAGAAACAGGAAATAAATGCTTATACCTTGTCATGTAAGAAACATAAATTGAAGAGTTTGATGCATAATAGACTTTTGTATTCAACTGGTGGTTAATTACATAAAGTTGCAAAAGGCTAGTCTAAGCTTTCAAAAGCCAACATTACCTATTGCAAGCTACATGAGAAAAAGTTATTAAAAGAGAAACCAATGTAGATAGATTCCATGATAATAAAAGAACGTAATAAATCTAACTTAATACAAAAAGAATTATAATCACAATTAAGAGAGTCCTGTCTCTGTTTCTTCACTTCCTCCCCTTTGAGGAAGATGAAATATTGCATGTGAAGTATATCAACTTAAAATTTTGAAGACAAGTTATTGAAAGTTTATTGAGAGGTGGAAAATGAAGTCATACCTTATCTATTCCAGAGATTATACTCTTGATCAACGGTACAATTTTGCTACTCCTTTCTATATCATAGCCCAGAAAGTATTTTGCTTGGGATAAGGCAATCACAAAAGCTGAAGCAGTTGTAAAACCAGAAATCACAGAATGACTGATGAAACGAATAAGCCATCCCAGCCTAGAAAGGAAAATGTCAAAGGTGAGATTTCTCAAAGATATTAAATCAGATTTCCAGGAGAGGGAAGGAAGATGATTGGACACATGTAGTCCCAAACCATGAGAGGAAGAAGATTAGGCCAGAACCTCTTAGACCCAAAGAAACCAAAATAACAGTGTATACATGTTTGCAGTTAGCAAGTTATTCCATGACCTAGAATGAAAAGGAAGTGCTACAAGATCATAGTGGCTGACTTCTCAAACAAAATTTGGTAGTTCAGTTTGTCTTACACCTCTTGAGAAATCAGAATCACTATCCAAGAGGTTTTGAACTCACAAGAAGTAAAGCTTGCTCTTGAATTCATATTATGGCTTGTTCTAATAGCCATATAGTTGTGGCATGAGACACTTTAATGTGCATATTGGATACAAAATTAAGGACTAGAATATTGAGTATACATTAACCTGTCTATGCAGTGTTTATCAAATAAATTGTATGGGAAAAGCTAAGTTAAAACACATTATTTAACAGAAATAAGTTACTACAAGTAACAGGAGTTACTATTTAAGAAATAAAATAAACTTTTTGAGCAATTAGTACCTTAATAGGCCCATTACGCATTCCAAAATACCAACCATAAGTGCTAACAAAATTGCCAGCTCTGTGTATAACTCATCTGATGGATTAACTATGTTGCTCAAGACATTTGAGACGAGAAGCGATACTAAAGCAACTGGGCCAATAGCAAGCTGCCGAGATGATCCAAATATGGCATAAATGAATATAGGCACTAAACCAGAATCTGCCATGCCAAAAAAGGGACAGTAAAGTAGTTAATAAGACAGTAATCAATGAGAACACATGGAAACAAAAGCTATACATAATTCAGTATATATTACGATCATTTTCATCTACTGTTTCTGAAAGTAAAAAGTTGACTTTAAAACTATTTTCTGACTATTTTCTATTCAGCAGGTTTCTCAACACTGTTAAGCGTGGGAAAATGCTATAAGCACATCTGCTTTTCTTTCCAGGAGGTTAATTTGCCTTATCTTCAATAAGTTTTCATAATAGTTTATCAAATGAACCCATAAAACACATCTGGCGCTGCTCCGTAAGTGCTTTTCAGACAATTTTTATTTGCAAGACCACTCAAATTATCATTTCTAATGAAACGCTTCCCACAATGGATACTCTGGTGGCATCAATACAATTCATCACAAACACTCCTTTCTCTTGTTGATGATCAAATTTCAAATACTAATGGTGTTATTCTCACGTTTGCTCCTGACTTGAAAAACAGGCTGGAAGATGAAGAGATTGAATGTGAAGTTTTAGATTGTATAAAGTAATTGTTGTTTACATTCTTACTTTTTTTTTTTTTTGGTTATGAAATATCTTCATCCTAAATATAGCTCCTAAATGTGATGTAGAAAAATCAGTTATAACAAGATAACATACTTACAAAGTCCATATATTGGTTGAAGCCCGGCAAGCTTGGCATAAGACATTGACTGGTCACATAACAAAACAGATTAACAGTTTAGCCAAAAAGACAGTACACAGTAAATGTGCTTGAGCACTCTAAACAGTTGAGTTCAAGGATAAAACATATACTGAGAGAGAGTCCCCAGTTTAACTGTTCTACGTGCTTACTTTATCACATTAGATATCTCACAGGGTTCAAAATCAAAGAAAAGCATGTTTTGTACTTCTGAATATGCAACAACTTGTCTTCATATTTCCAAACTACAAATTTTGGAAAGTGAAAATTGAAGAAAATGCATAAAAAGAAATGTAGTAAAAATATAAAGGAACATCATTTATTTCCCAAAGGCTAAACAGAGTAACCGGAGAAGTAATAGTTTATCCGCATATTTTGTAACTACTACTTCTAAGTTTGAAAGACTAATCATTTTATGCAACTGGAATGATCAGACATACCCAAAAAGAGACTACAATTATAAGGAATGTTCGTCAGTGCCAGAAAAAAAATGAGATAGTAAATTAACATAACCAATCATTCATCAATAGCTCGAGATTTAAATAAAAAGAATATTTGCACTTTGTTTTGAAGCCAAGATATGGAATTAATGTATGATTTTCTTCATATCACCAATTACACAAAAGGACTAGTGTCCATTCACCAATTTCACCAACAAACAAAATGTAGACCAACAGCAATAGTTGAAAGCTTGACCAAAAATGTTAAGCCACTCAGATGAATTCATACATTACAGTTAATTTGACCTTAGCTCGATAAACACAAGGTATAATATTTTGTTCACGGAAAGAATCAGAAAATATCAAACAGGGGGGAAAAAATCAAAATAATTATTCTGCCACGAGAACAAATATCTAAGATCGAGTACATTCACAGAGAAACGCACTACCTGAGGAACAAGCATGATGCCAACAGTAACACCAGCCATGAGATCCACTTGTAAATTTTCGCGCCACTTATAGGTTCGAATCCAACGGTAACAAGGTAAAAACATTTCGATCCATTCAACCGAGGTCATACGCTTCACTTTTCCCTGCCATCTGGAAACAACAGAATTGATTACCGACGACGACGAAGAATTCGAAGACTCCGACAGCGTAGGATGTTGCAAGGGTATAACCTTCACAGGCCTGGTTGAGTACATGAGACCAGAAGAAGATGCAGTAGCAACTGAATCAGCGTTCCCGCCAGAGAGGTTGTTGGAGCTTGGAGAGGCGTATATTACCTCCATGCTCTCACCAATTTATACGTGGATATATTTTACTGGCAGGCGTTTGAATTTCGGCCACCACAGTGAAGATGAGGGTGAAGATGAAGATGAGGATGAAGATGAGGATGAAGATGAAGATGAAGATACAGAGGCTCCCTGGCCTGGAAATGGAAATTGTCAATGGGCGAGGATTATAGACTAGCCAGCCAATTGGGCATCTCTGTGGGACCCACCAAAATTTTTTATTGTTTGGTTTTTGACTGAAGAAAAGTTGGCTCATCAGATTTTTTAACTTCACCCATCAATTCATAAGAAAACAAAAAGGAATATGAAATTACTGAAGGGAATGTGAAATTGGAAAAAAGTAAAAACGAAGAATTTAAGGTTTTAAAGGTGCATGTAGACGGAAAAGTGGCCACATACAGACTGAATACGGTGAAGAAACGGGCACGTCTATTGGCCCCACTGACCATTTTTCTTTTTTTGGTAAAAGTCATTGACAATGAAATTGATTGTCTGTTTTATTAAAACATTTGTCTGAAATTTATCTAAATAAAACTAAAATTTAATTTTAAATACTTTAAATTTTATTTTCCAGTATCATCATAACAATCACTGTACTAATCAAGAGAAAAGGCCAAAAAAACAAAGAAAGAAAAAGAAAGACACTTTGAATTTATTAACAGGAAGGAATGTGTAGGTCTTGATGTAGCAAAACCATACATCAGGACTGGAAATCTGAAAGAGAGAAGCTAATCAACCAGAAATAATGGTCACAGAATTAGTAGCTATACTATAAACTTGTTTCATCTACAATGAGAACTTCTCATTCTCATTCACCTAATTTTAGGGGTAAAATAATCATCACCACCAACAGACGTGCTTACTTTGACCACTATATATGATAATCTTAAAACATGCATTTACAGTGGTTATAAACTAATTGTACGCTTGTGCGTGCTCAGGTTTGTGACTGTATTCATAATCAAGATGAACGAAAGCTCGCTCAATCTCAGGTAACAGCTCGAGTTTTTCTTGCAAGGCCTCTCCAATGTCATGGGCCTCACGCAAGGGCATGTCAGCAGGCAATACAATGTCAACCTCAACGAAGTAGTGAGAACCGAAGGTATAGGCCCTGACTGTATCAATGTGCCTGATGGCCTTGTGGTGGTTCCAACAGAGATAGGTCAGTTTTTGTAGATACTCTGGAGCAGCAGATCTTCCGACAAGGGAATTGACGTTCTCCAACACCGTTAATGACCAGGTCCGAATGGTGTAAAGAGCAAGCTGCATAACAAGATATGAATTATAAGAAGATGACTTGAAGAACCAAAATGCTTTTAAATTTGCAATCATTTCACTACCCCCACACTAGAAAAAAAAAATCTATACTAAGAATTAAACAAAAACACAGTTCATCAACATTAGAAATGTGTTGTGGTGAGATACTTAAATTGTACCACACTGATCAGAAATATACCATAGCAGCAATTTAAATCAATGGGCCAAGGCATTCATTAATCATTAAGATTGGCAAACTATCTAGGTACCAAAGTAAAACTCGATGATTTCTAAATGCTGACAACATCTTAAAAGAAAAATTTGAGAATCAAATACTCTAATTTATACACATCCGCGAAAAGGTAATAAGGAAGTGGATTAGTTTTTGTTATAAACAAAGTAAAAACTAAATCATGTAAAAAAATTCAGTTACTTGAAATAATGTGTACTTACAATTATAGCTCCGACAGGGTCCATCCAATCACTAACATAATTAGCAAGGAGGACAGCAATGAGGCCAATGACATTGGTGATCACATCAAAAAAGTGATCCTGTGCATAGGCCTTCACAATCTCATTGGTAAAAGATCGACAATACAGCACCAAAAATAATTTTACCAAAGTCACAGAAAGCATAATACCAACCACCCAAAGCTCTTGCTCCTTAGTTAAGGAGAAATTACTTTCCTGTAGAAAAAAAAAACAATTTTAAGTTGTAAGTGAAGGGAACTGATATTTCATTCTCTTTGGCAAGAGAAAATAAAGGTACATGACAAAGATATTTAAGATAATAGAATTGTGGAAGGCAAGTCACCCAACCAAGATCAAACATGAATTCCTTTACTACATCAATTGTTGGAGAAAATAACTTACATCATAAAATAGTGTGCGCAGTGACTCCCAGATTATTTGCAATCCTAAAGTTGCCATGACAGATGCAAAAACAAGAATTCCCTGAAAAATAAAGCTTCAATCAAAAGCCTGGCAATATAGAAAATAGCTAGTTACAGAAATATTAAATGATGATGAGGACTAACCAATGGTTGCATTCTTTTCTTTCCAATGGGATACTGATATGGGTTTGGAGTTTGCATGGAAAAGGCTGTGAACCAAAGGATAAATCCCGAGAGAAGATCAAGAAGCGAATCTAACGTGGATGCAATGATTGCCAGTGAACCACTCCTCACTGATGCATAAACCTTAGCAGCAAAAAGAACCATGTTTGCTATGTTTGATAACCGGATGGCAGTTGTCTCACTTCTTGCCAACTTTTCTCTTTCTTCCTGATAAAACAAAATAGTAATTAAAAAAATTCAGAAGCCTAATCCAGGTATTTTATTGACAGCTAACAGACCTTCTGCAACTAAAAACAAGATATTCAGACCTCCCTACATCTCAAGATATATATATATATATATATATATATATATAATATGTTAAGATCAGAGACCTTTGACATCCCAGGAATAAAACCACGTTCTGCTAAAGCATCCATTTCATTGAAGCCCTCTAACATTTCCACCTGCTGCTGATAATATTCAGCTATGTTATCTTCTGGACCTAAAAACATCAAGAGACGCCAAATTAGGTGCCTTTTTAGAATCATATTGAGACAGACAACAGAAATTGCAAATTAGGTGATGAACTAACTTCATGTTACCATAAGAAACTCATCAACTTCTAAAACTAAACAGAAAAACATAAGAGAATGAAAATAAAATCAATTATATTTACCCTGAAACAATCACTCCACAACAGCAAGCTTATTTATGAAAAAAAATTTAGCGAGTTTCAACCCTCCAGCAAACGTATTTATTATTAGGGATAATAAAAACCAGTTAATATTCCACTGTCCTTTCTAAAAAAACAGAACCACACATCAAGCATATGCCAAAGCAAGCAAAACCGGACCCCAGACAATGTTCTTACTTCTTTAAAAGAAGCACCAGCAGAAAACCAATATTCTTCTGCAATTTTAACCACCATTAATGCTTTCAAATTAATGGGACCCATGCGCACTAGCACGTTTCAATACTACGCAGTAACGATTGATAAAATCTTCAAAAACAAATTACAAAAACAATTGATTCAGAATATGAAAAAATTAAGAGACGGCGCGTATAATCGAATCTATAACGACATAAACAGTCCAAAAAAGAAACCGAGAATAATAATAACAATAATAAATTTACCTAATACACCGAGACAGTCTTGAAGGCCACGAGGAGGTTTTTCCTTGTGCTCACTAGACAACTCGAATCCATCGAAGTTCAATCTCCATGAACGGTCAGCATTCCCTGTCTCCAGAATAAGAAGTTGCTCTTCTGTGTCACCATGATCGCACTCGAAAGTTAACGGCTCCACCATATCTGTTTCTCCGAAACTCACCGCCTATACTCAGTGCCGGAAGTCCCCCTCCGATGCAGTAAAGAGTAAAGGAAAACCCAGAAAACAAAACAAAATCTTTGTGAAGGAACGGCTCTGTGAAGGGGGAATTTTTGAAAATAAATAAACAAAAAAAAATGTGGTGGTGGTTGGTGGGCTAAGGGTTCTCCCGATTGAGGAAATTTATGAACCAGTTGAAGTAAGAAGAGAAAAGGACAAAAATATGATATTTTATTTTTTTATTATTATTAGTATATTAGTAGTAGTATTATACCTAATTTTTGTATCCCACGCGCTACCCTTTCAAAATTAATGAATTAAATAAAGCTATTTTCGACGAAACATGTCAATTCAAAACCCTACAATAACTAATTTCATTCCAAATTTAACTTGTAGTGTAATATATTATATATATTATATATATATATATATATATATATATAACTTATACTTTTTCTTTTTTATATATATTTTTAATTGACGATAATTCAAATTAATCAGTTGCATTTGAACTGTAATTAGTTATAATTTTTTAATTTTGTCTATTTAAATATATGTATATATTCGCGTATCTATTTTTTAAAAAAATTAAAAATTTTCAAATTTTTTTAATTAAAAAAAATAATAATAAGGTAAAAGAAACGAAGAGCGTGTAACTGAAGCGAGTGGGGGACAACCAGTTACGTGGGAATATACAAGTTCCATAGACTTCCAAGAAATACTGGCAATTTTTGTGTGGGATCCGGAACTTGGTAAACAAGAAGTGGGTCAATTTCACTCAATATTTATTTAAAAAAATAAAGATCGATCCAGATTAGGAAATGGGTAAAAAAATAGCATTAATTTAATAATTTTTTTAAAAATGGTATTATTTTAGTAAATGACTAAAAAAAACGTGTGATCTTCATTTTAAAATTTTAAAAGGAGAATGCAGAATATATCAAAAATATTTTAAAAAATAATTATTATTAGTTTTTTAAAAATATATTTTTTAATTTATGTTTAGGAGGGAATATTTATAAAGATAAAATAAAATACAGTGAAAACGATTATAAAGAGAATAAAGAGAGATAAAAATAAAAAAGAGCACACAATTAGTATATGATTCATTGCTATAAATAAATTATTCATACGAATATTTTGTTCTTTTATTGAAAAAAAAAAAGGAAAGAAAAACAAATACTTTTTTATTATAAAATTATATAAAAATAAAAATAATAAAAAGGTAGTGGGGCCATGGATGATTATAGTAGATATGTTTTAATTTATATATGTATTAAAAGGGAAAACAATTAATAATGAAGAAAACAAAATTTATGTGGCTGCTGGGATTCGAGCCCAGGTCTCTACGGCCACAACGTAGAATTCTAACCACTAAACTACAGCCACATTTAATATTAAAATATTAAAACTCTAGAAATTAATATATTAAAATTAATTTGCTTTAAAATATTTTATTTTATTTTAACATCAAAGGATTCAAATTATTTAAAAAACAAATAAAAAATAAAAATCAATAATTACTTTTTTAATTTAAATTTTTTTAACTTATTTTTCTGAGGATTCATATTAAATACGATGTTATATTATATTCCAATTATATCTGATAATACAAATAAATAATCTCAAATTTGATTTGGATCTGGAAATTTCCGTTGCTTGTATTTATAGTATAATAATGCACTTTCACAGAAGTTCCAATTGTAAAGTAGACGTAGGTAATCTGACTTTCTTATAAGCCCACCATAAATAATATATAAATTTTTAAATATATATAATTTTTTATAAATTGTCAAATAATATTATCATTTATTTTAAGTAAACTTTCACTGTCTAATTATATATATATAATATATATATATTTTTTTTTTTTTTGCTTTAATCTACTTCTAATAAACTCTTGTTAATAGCCATTTAATTTTTTATTTTTAAAATCGAATTATATAAATATCAAATAATAATAATTTGAATTATAATATTAATAAAAATGTATTACTATTATTTTATTTTAATTTAACATTGACCAAGGTGTGCTAAAGATATTGGCAATTAAAGGCACAATCATTTCAAAAGAGACAATCCCATTAAATGTCCCACTAAAGCTAATAAATTCTTTAAATATTAAAAAAATTTAAAATATTTTCACTTTTTTAAATTTATAAGTAAAAATATTATATTAAATTATATTAAAATATAATTCGTTTTCAACTCATATTTAAATATTAAATTTATTTTTTAAATAAATAATATTAATTTGTATAGATTGAATAATCGGATTTAGTGGATTGTGGTATAACTTTTTTTCGCGTCGTTTCAAGTTATGGTGGATTAAATTTAATTATTTTAAATAAAATGGATTACACAAACCCGATTGCCACCTGTAACCTAAACAAACGGTTGGAGAAAGACTCTTATTAACTGTTAGAGAGGCTTAAATGACAGTCACAGACAATTGACTCAATTTTTCACTTTCCCAAAAGTCTTCCACCTGAGCATCAAAAACCACTGAACTCCTCCTCCTCTTCCCTGTGCAGCCGAGTCAACTCTGATCATCAAATCATCACGATAAGAGAGATAAGCAACGTCGGAAAATGACGTCATCATCATCTTCTTCTTCTTCATCTTCCTCTAAATCCTCAACAAACTTGGAATCAAACTTCAGGGGAATCGTCTTCTTCTTATCTCTGTCTCTCTTGACTTTCGTCAATTCTTCTCGAATTCTATCGCAGCACAAGTCTAGGTTACACTTGGATGATTCTCTCACTTTCCTATGGCCTTTACCTTCTCAGTATACTTCCGGGAATCAAACGCTCACAGTCGATCCCAATCTGTCGCTCGTTGTTAGTGGCAATGGTGGTGGTTCTATGATTCTCAAGGAAGCTTTTGAGAGATATAAGTATATAATTTTCAGAAGTGCTTCTAAAGTGTCGAAGTTAAATGTTCCGAGTTACGATGTTGAGAAGCTTAGTGTTATTGTTCATTCTGATAATGAAGAGGTGGTTTTTTCTTTCTCTCTTTCTTTCTTTTCTTTTAGTTTGTTGTTTGACCTGATTTTCTCTGTCCGTGTTTGGTGGAATTTGGAATTTGGAATTTTGGTTTTGTTTGGTTTGGTAACGATGGTTTTGTTTATTCTTGGTAGCTCCAACTTGGAACGGACGAGAGCTATTCTCTACTGGTCGCAAAGAGTGATGAGAGATCGATTATTGGGGAAGTCACCATTGAGGTAGAATTCCAATTCAAATTTTTTTTTCTTCTCCTTTTGATTTTGAATTTCCTTTTGCAAGATATTCAAGTATATATCTGTATTGCTTGTTGCGTTGCAGGCTAATTCAGTTTATGGTGCCTTGCGTGCGTTAGAGGTAATTATTGTTTCTTATTCATCAAATATTAGTTTAATAAGAGTTATGTTCATATAGACAAGATTGGTGCACTTAAATTACTGTAAAATTTATATCTTTTCTGAGAAAGAAATCCTGTATGGTAGATTTTCTAAATGAATAAGATGATGACACTCTCATTACTACTATAAGCTTTTGGTAAGCGTCAAGAAACAAATTTTTTTCAGTGATTTATATAGTTTTGGTAATCTAATTACTGGTCTTCCTCATGCATGACCTTCAATGTACATAGCATCAAGCCAAATAAAAATAAAATAGTACTATTCCACCATTAAGAAGAAGAAGATATAAAATGACAAGGGATAAACTTAAATCCTTATCTTTCCATTTGAGTCTTCTCCTTCTTCTTCCAGACACTGAGCCAGCTCTGCGTGTTTGACTCTGGAACTAAAAGCATTACAATATCCAAGGCACCATGGTTCATACAGGACAAACCAAGGTTCGAGTATCGTGGACTTTTACTTGGTAAATTCCAGTCTGTTTCCTTGACCAAAATTCCTGAATTTACTTTGTGTGAATTTCTGGACTATGACTTCATACTAACATCTTGCCTTCCATGTTTTTTTTGTTTTTTTTTCCTTTCAAATTTTAAATTCAGATACTTCACGGCACTATTATCCAATTGATGTAATCAAGCAAATAATTGAATCTATGTCGTATGCTAAACTTGTAAGATACATCAACATCTCAGACTTTCTTCTTAAACTGTCAGTGAGAAGACATTTTAATTATATGATTATTTATTTTTAATCTCACTTGCCTTAAAGTAACTTTGTAAGAGTTTGAATTGATGATTCTGTTCAGTAGAATGTCCTTCATTGGCACATCATAGATGAAGAGTCATTTCCTCTAGAAGTGCCTGGATATCCAAATTTGTGGAAAGGAGCATACTCAAAGTGGGAGCGATATACAGTTGAGGATGCTCAAGAAATTGTTCAGTAAGAATTTTCTTTTATTTGTTATTGCATTTCAAATTTTCTGTTGAACATATGCATATGAGAAATTGGGAATGAGATGAATCCTTTAGGCTAGTGCACCACATCTAGCTTTTATACTAATGGATCTGTTCTTTTCCTGTCTTTTGTTGCTTCTGGTTGGTTCGACATGAAGATTTGCCAAAATGAGAGGTAGTTAGTTCCTTCAAATGTTTTAAAGTCTTTCTATATTCTAGTAATGCTAAAGAAAATGTGGATTGTAATTTCTGCTACTCTTGTGGTTACTCTCTTTGCTGAGAACAGGCATCAACATTATGGCAGAAGTGGATGTCCCTGGTCATGCAGAATCATGGTAAGAGATTTTTTTTTTTCTAAAAAAAAAAAAAAACTCATTACTACTTTATATTCTTTCTGCCGCGTCTGTTGAATATGATACATTTTCATCAGGCACTGAAACTGTCCACATGCATTCAAAGTAAATATATTATGCTAATAACAATTTCAGTAACTTATTCTCTTTCCTTTCCCTGTTCTTATGGGCTGGGAGTTCCATAATACTGGTGGAAAAGAGTGCTACTGAAGTTTTTGTAGACCTTAGCATTCTGTCATAACTCGTGATGATCATATACTAGTTAATCTTTTTTAGCATGCTAACTAGATAAGTGTTTGTTTCTTCAAGCCATATAACTTCTGTCATCATACATCTTTGGAACAGGGGTAAAGGATATCCTGATCTCTGGCCCTCACCTTCCTGTACAGAGCCATTGGACATTTCAAAAAATTTTACTTTTGAAGTTATATCTGGTCTCCTTGCAGGTGACTTGAGTTTCTTACTTCCTTAAAGGTTTTGTGCATGCACTTGCAACTTGTTAAGGGGTGAAATATGTCTGTGGCATCTCACCACTGATTTGTTATTGTATCTATGTTTAAGAACCATTCTAATTCTACTTTGGTAAACCATTCTAATACTAGATTGTTGCCACTATGATTTTTTATTTTACATCATGTAAACCATAAATTTAATGTTTCAATCAATCTTTGGGGATTATTGAATATTTTATAGTTTGATTGTTCATAGTTTCTACATTTACAAGAAAATTGAATCAACTAGAGCTTACAGCAGTCTTAGCAAGAGCAAATAAATATAGCAACTTTTCTAGAACAATGATCTTGTTTGGTCTCAGTTGAAAGGTCGAATATAAAATGTATTTTTTATTAGTTTTCACTTCAGTAATTACCATGGGCTTTTGAGGCTTGATGCAGACTTTCTTAGGCTTTCGTCATTCTAAACACCTCATCAAGGCTTCATCACGACAGTTTTCTTTTTATTCACCAACTAACTTAACCAGAATAGTGAACAAAATCTGCTAGTTACTTGAGAAGATTGTGTTTTTAGCAAACTTGCTTTTGATTGCAGCATAAGGTGTTTCCCCCTTGTGATACCCAAAAACTTGTCCTTTTCTTTTCTCTGATAGTAAGATGCTTAGCTCCTTCTTTTCCTGTAATCACTGATCTTTAATCTTCTTGCTGCAGACATGAGGAAAATATTTCCATTCAAGCTATTCCATTTAGGTGGAGATGAGGTCAATACAGGTTGGTATCACTATGCTATCTTGAAGACCCTGGGCTGCGTGGTATCTATTTGCCTCCTAAATATATACAATGAGCTAGGATGCTTATATTCAAACCTGATATCCACTTTTAGTGCTAAACACAATCTGATAATTGAAGGAAACAATGTCACTTTGTTTTTTGTATGGAACTTATTAAATGATAATGTGTGCTACAGATTTTTCAGATCCTTGAATATCACCATATAATTTTAGGCCATGCACAATATGCAAGGCCTGTGGGAGACTTTATATATAATTATACTTTCCTTTGATTGGTATCACTATAGCATCCAAATCCAGTTTGAGTGTATAAATTGCTGGTTGTGCTACTATCTTGGCACTTGGATTGCAATTAAAAATCCTTATAAATGAGCATTGATCATGGTCTTTTATTCGGGAGTTACATATGTTTTGTACCTGCTACCTTGGGTTAGGCTCCTGTTCATTATCTTTTTTGTTTTGCATTCAAAATACTAATATGGTCCAATTCTTTTGCAGATTGTTGGACTTCTACTCCACATGTGAAAGAATGGTATCTATTAGACTCCTCAAATTATTTTCCTTGAACACTTGTGCTACTTACTTTTTGTCTGCCCAAAGTTTTTCTTCGCTTTGCTTCTTGTCATTCTGCTACAAATTTATGAGATTAATCACCACCAAATATATATTTATGATTTTCCTATTAAATCTGCTCTCTTGATCTTTTGGTGTGCATGGTCATACTATTAGTGTCTTCTAATGAAATCTAAAAAGATACATATTTGTAACCATCTTGTATGTTTGTGGTTTTGGTTCCTCTTTGTTTTTCCATTTTATGCTACCTTTCATTCTTTCCTCTTGTCTTTCTTCTTATTCTTCTTTCTTCTTCCCGTTTGCTATAGAAGTTGCCACAACACATAATTAGGTCATTCATATTTGGGATTCCTATCTCTAATACTATACAATGCGTTCATTACTTGTTCTTGGACAGGCTTGGGAGTCATAATATGACTGTTAAAGATGCATACCAATATTTTGTACTGAAAGCTCAAGAAATAGCATTGTCGAATGACTGGATCCCTGTCAACTGGTATGTTAGAACTATTCAGTCCTGGGACATCATTGTCTATCCTGTAACATTTTGAGATATAAATATGCATTGCACACTTCTGGATTTCCCCAAAGACTCTCCTGTTTTTTCTAATAATATCTTTGAGACTTCTTTCTCAAAAATTCTGAACTTTTAATTATGGATATCTAATGTTCATGACTAAAAAGTTCCCAGTTATTTATGGTATCAGCCAAAACTGAAACTTTGCTAATTGATGTTTATCGTGCTTACCATGTCAATCATATCAACTAGGTCCTTCAATTATACTACAAAATGCAGTTAAGGATGTCAATTATTTCTTCATATCTTGGGTTCCATTAAGGTTTTTTTTTCTAAAGCTTCACTGATCTGGATATTCTTATTTTTTCTAGTATTCACTGTAATATCCTTTTCTCTCTCTCATCTGCCTCTCCTTCTCTCTCTGGCCTTCTTATTCTTTCCTTTGTGGAGATAGTTGCATTTAGTGATAGATCACCAAATTGTAGTGATAGTTGCATTAGTCTTGGTTCTGAGGATGTGCTGTTAGGCGCTTCATCTTATTTGAAGCTCAAACCTGCAATAGAGTGTTGATGTCAATATATTGATAATGGATGTAGGGATCATTAAGAGGGAGAGGAGTGCAGGACTGCCTAGATCCAACAAGTAAATTACAAGGTGGATCTACATTAGATTTTACTTGAATTGCCCCATCTTTACTCATTAGAATTTTAGTTTGAACCCTGATTTGAACAAGAGGACTATGCTTAGGCCTACTATAAATCGTTGATACAATTTGTGTTCTGAAAGGTGTCAATTAATGAAGTTCAACTTATTTAATCTCAGATACCTGGTATCTAGTTGAGGTGAGCATCACATTAATCGTATCCGAGTCTGGGTTCTTAGAGTTGAGCAAAGCTCATGTCCATCACTTGGCTTGGTCAGGAAAAGAAGTCTTTTTTTGACATGTTTCTTGAATTAGACGTACTATGTACTAATGCAAGAATTATCTGAATTTTCTCACTCCAGGGAAGAAACATTCAATTCATTTTCAACTAAGCTGAATCCTCAGACGGTGGTGCATAACTGGTGAGGGTCTAATGTGATTTAGTTAGAGTAAAAATTTGCCACTTAATGGTTACTAATTAGATGCATTATTTTGATTATGTGATGTAGGTTGGGCCCTGGTGTATGCCCAAAAGTTGTTGAAAAAGGTTTGAAATGCATTTTTAGCAACCAAGGTGTTTGGTATCTTGATCATTTAGATGTCACATGGGATGAAGTCTATTTTGCTGAGCCACTGGAAGGTATATATGATATCACTAAACAACAACTCGTGCTTGGAGGAGAAGTGTGCATGTGGGGTGAAACAGCTGATGCCTCAAATGTACAGCAAACAATATGGCCACGAGCTGCAGCAGCAGCAGGTATGATTTGACAAGATTAGATCATTTGTCTTGTTTAAGGTTTTGTTAGTCATTATGATATTGGCATTTGTTCCAGGGTGAAATTTTTGTTGCTTATGTAGGTGCCCATAAATTTTCGAAGTTATTCCATAATATCTGAATAAATATTATCATCTAGAGTCCTACCATTGATTAGATCGGGTATATATACTTTCCCTTTCTGGATCTTTTGAAGATACAACTCTACTTGTGACAATTTATCTCTGTCATAATTCAAACTTATAACTTTTGGTTACAAGTAAGGATGCTTAACTAATTGAGTTACATTTTGTTGATAATTTGGTATATTATTGGTTTTGCAACATCATGATGTCACGAAATGTGGAAGTTTTTGGAAAATCAAGAATCTACAAAGACTTCAATTTGCTACATCCAATGAGATTGATCATTTCACGTATTGCTGAACCACTTTTTCTTTTTAATTGTTTTTCCCTTTTATGCTTTCTTTCTTTTCTTGATTCTTATTCTTAGTTAGTTTATACTTCCTCCTCTTTGTTATATACATAGAGCGCTTATGGAGTAAGAAGGAGGCCACGTTTTCATACTACAATAGGATAGATGCATTGCAAAGATTGGAGTACTTCCGTTGCCTCTTGACCAGGCGAGGTGTTCAAGCTGCTCCAGTTCAGAATAGGTATGCACGAAGTGCTCCAATTGGTCCAGGATCATGCTACGAGCAGTAACTCATTTTGGGTGCATCCATCATGTCTGTTCAATTGGAGTTGTGCTCAAGTAAGGGCGGGCTCATGCTAGCTTCCGGAAATGGATGCCGTGTTGTAACCTTTGGACCTAATCGTATATTTAAATCAAAAATTTCCATTTCTGGAAATCATATATTATTTCTGCTTTTATGAAAATAGTTATTTACCGTTGTGCAGTAATGTGTATTTGGTTTGGTTTAATGATCCTAGTCTTGATTCTTAGTCTTGCATGGAACCTACCCCAGATAGAAGTTTTTTTTTTTTTTTTAACCATTGTCGTCAGTCAAATGTAGAATGATTTTCGATTAGTGTTGAAAATGTTGTAAAAGAGGAATGAAGAGAACCTGATTGATTTCTTTATCTCAATTGAGTCATGATCCATGTCATATAATCATAGTAAGTCCTTTTCACCAGAAGAAACGGTCAAGATTAGCATTAGAATGCCTTTTTCTTCCATTCTTGACTTCCATATTTCTTAAATTATATCCATTTTGAATCCTTGCTTAATTCCATTACTAGTCTGTTTCTTCCTCTGATTTCAGCACGCACTGGGACCCTGGAGGTGCTGAGCAGCTGAGAATCAAAAGAATTCGCCACAGGTTAAGCTGAATCTTACATGTTTGCAGAACCTTGTCATAGATTCCACACGCAAATATATTTAATAATCTTTCTCTCACTCAGAGGAAATCTAGGCAAATTATTATTATTATTATATTTTTCCATCCTTTATTTACAGATTCCGCAAGCAGTGTCTACTTTTTGTTTAAAGAAAAAGAATCCCTTTACTTTCTTCCCCTCAGTGGGCAGCACTGGAGACAAAAATGAAATTCCAACCCTCAAATTCCTCCTTAATCGTCGAGACATTTGACCGAGCATGGTCTTTTAAGAAAAAAAGAAATCTAATATGGCCTCGGACAAAATCTAATATGGGATATATATTTTGTACAAAAATTGTTAAGAGTCAATTTCAGTAAATTTTAAGGTATTTAAGTAAAAATTAATTATTTTTTTAAAAAAGTTTGGTCGTTTATAAATGCGTTGTTGTTGTTGTAGTTTCTTCTTGTATAAATGCAAATAGAGAAGAAGCACAAACTTTATTACAAAAGGTACCATTCACATGACTTCTCTGCATTTCTACCCTATAGAAAAGGGAATTTACTATAGTAATTACATTATATATATATATATATATACATACATATATTTTATTGGGAGGAGCAAATTGGTAATAGATATATATTATATATTATATATATATATATCATCCCTTTCTCACTCATCAACACTTTTTGTCTTTGGCATCTCAATTCTTTCTCTCATCATTCTCGCTCTTTTTCTCTTCTTCCACTCTCTCACTCTCTCTCTCTCTTCCTTGGGTTCCCTCTTTGTAGGTTACTCTGTAAGTTAAAATCTCTTTTTCTTTTTCTTTTTTCTTTCCTTTTATTTCTCGTGTATGTGTATGTATGTATACCTATATGTATATATAGGTGTATCTGCAATTGATGTTTACAGTGATTTCTTGAAAATCTTTTATGTTTTATTTATGTATTTGTTTATTTTGTTTTTTAGATACTTGCGAGAGGTTATGGATTTATTAGCAAGTTTTTTTTATTGTATTTTATATGGCGCCATGGGGGAAACCCTATGGCAGTTTAGAAAATTGATTTTTTTTTTTTTTTTTCTTATCTTCTACTTTGAACTCTAATTTGAAGTCTTATATGGTTTTTGGCTGTAAGATCGAAGATAATTTACATTTTATTTTTTCCAACTCTAGGTTTTCTTCTTTTGGTGTCGTGAATCCTAGATGCCTTTTCCAGGTGGAATCTATGGACTTGAATCAGATATCTTGTTTTTAAGTTGAAATGATTATGGGCATTGGGTAGAGCTGTAACTTTGGAGGAATTCTGCCGCTTTGAAGGAAAGAAATAAAATTTTTTTTGGTGTAAATCTTTAACTTTTTGAATTTGTCATTTTGATATTACTGTGGGTAGGTTTCTGCCTGGAGAGTTGGAATGGTGGGGAAGGATGATGCCCCATCGGGTTGTGAAGGTCATATTGGTCCTAGAGAGGGTTTTCCTGGGCCATGTGAATGTGAATCTACTGGTAGCCGGAAAATGTACTGGCGTTCGGCATCATGGTCATCTTCACGGACATCCATGTCTCCGTTGAATCCTGAAAGTGAAAGTGAAAGTGAAAGGAATCATTCAAATTTAAATGGGAATAATAATATTGTTCAAGGTAGGAAGACTGTTGGTCCTTTAACCCCTAGGTCCCAACATAGTTTTAAAACTAGGTCTTGCTTGCCACCATTGTCAATTGCACGAAGGAGTCTAGACGAATGGCCAAAAGCTAGTTCTGACGATATTGGGGAATGGCCACTTGCCACTACTCCTAGTGGAAGAGATGTCAATAGTTGCGGGGAAAGGTTGAAACTTGATTTGTCAAATATACAGAGAAACCCTGATAAGAATTGTGGGCTTGTAAAAAGAGAAAAGATAGCCTTCTTTGATAAGGAATGTTCGAAGGTGGCAGATCATGTTTATCTTGGTGGTGATGCTGTTGCAAAGGATAGGGAAATACTGAAGCAGCATGGTATCACTCACATACTTAACTGTGTGGGATTTGTCTGCCCTGAATACTTCAAGGCTGATTTTGTATACAGAACTTTGTGGTTGCAAGATAGCCCATCAGAAGATATCACTAGTATACTGTATGATGTTTTTGACTATTTTGAAGATGTTAGGGAACAGGGTGGCAGGGTTTTTGTTCATTGTTGTCAGGGTGTATCTCGGTCCACATCTTTGGTAATTGCCTATGTTATGTGGAGAGAAGGGCAGAGTTTTGATGATGCATTTCAATATGTGAAGGCTGCAAGAAGTATTGCTGATCCAAATATGGGTTTTGCTTGCCAATTGCTTCAGTGCCAGAAGAGAGTTCATGCGTTTCCTTTAAGTCCTAGTTCCTTATTGCGAATGTATAGGATTGCTCCCCACTCACCTTATGATCCCTTGCATCTGGTCCCAAAAATGTTGAATGATCCTTCTCCATCTGCTTTGGACTCTAGGGGTGCATTCATCATTCATATACCCTCTGCAATATATGTTTGGATTGGTAAGAAATGTGATATAATCATGGAAAGAGATGCTAGAGGTGCAGTTTGCCAGATTGTTCGGTATGAGAAAGTTCAGTGTCCTATTGTAATGATCCAAGAGGGTGAAGAACCTTCTTACTTCTGGGATGCTTTCTCCAGTCTTTTGCCTTTGATGGACAAGCCTAGTAATGGGGTAGGCGCTGTTGAATCATCAATCAAAGTTTGTGCAGGTGACAGAAAAGTAGATTCATACAGTGTGGACTTTGAGATTTTTCATAAAGCAACCATGGGAGGAGTTGTGCCTCCATTTGCATTTGCAGAGACCGAGCATGAAACCCATCTTCCTGCAAGAGAAAGTTCTTGGAGTTCTTTCAGACGCAAGTTTGTCCCAGAAAGTATGAAAGAATTCATATGTAATACAAAGTCTAGTCCCTCTGTTGTCTATCCTGATTCATTCTTTGTGGTAAATGTGCAACAACCAAAGAATGAGTCTTATTCATCAGCAAATCTCCTTTTGTCATCAGCATCATCATTGTCATCGTCGTCATCACCATTGTCTTCATCTTCTTCTTCACCTCCTTATTTCTCTCCAGACTCCATCTCTTCTGATGCAAGCTTCGGTTCAGCTTGTCTTGGGGAATCTCCTGTTGCATCTCCTTCAATAGAAAATTCTTCTAACTTGTCATCTTCAGTTCTTCCTAACTTTTCTGATATGACCATTTTGTCTCCGAAGCCTTCAAAACTATCTCCTCAGTCCATATCTAAAAGTTCTAAGTTTATTGATGTCAACTTTAATTCACATTCTTGTTTAAAGTCAATATCAACACCATCTAAAAAGTTCTCTCTTTCTATTGCTGAGCGTAGAGGCAGTTTGTCAAAGACCCTTAAGTTGAGAACATCGACCAATGAGGCTTCAGGACTAGATGTCCCTTTAAATTCTGTCACCAATAAAAAAGACCTCGATATTGGAGGTGATGATACATTAGATAGATCTCAGGATGCAGAACATTCCACACAATCCAAAGAAGATTTATTTCATCAGGATATGAACCTCCAGATATCTTTAGGACGAACTGATTCATGCCATGATAGAGCTGCTTCAAGACATCATTCTTACCAAAATAGGGAGACTAGTCAATTTGAAGTGAAGGAAACTTCTGCCTTACCTGCAGTGGAGGATGATAGATCCAGGTTTTTTTGTTCATCACAATCGATAGTGTGCCGCTGGCCTAACTTGGAAAAGGTTCTGAATTTTCATGCGGATGATTTGGATTCCCATTCTGCATTTGTCTTTATTGCTCCAAGTTCATGCATGGACAAGAAGGGAAAAATGATTATGTACTTTTGGGTAGGAAGGTTCTTCCATTTTGACAGAAGCAGAACTCACGTAGAGAGCAACCTGAAGTTTGGTGATCTTGAAATGGTTGATTGGAAGCAAGTTACTTCAGATTTACTTTTACGAATGAATCTACCAAAGGATATCCAGATTCAGGTTTGTTCACTGTTTCTAGCATGTTTATATTCTGTTCAGTTATTTTCCGGCATATTTACTGAATTTGTGTACAGGAAAAAATTATAGTTCAGAGTAAAATCTTTCAAGAGCTTTATCTTTTTTATTCAAGATGTTGAGGGTTGATTTAATCTTCTTTATTTGGGATTTTTTGTGTATCCTATTTGGTATCACATTGTTTTGTCCATCACTGCTCTAGTCCCCTTCTCAGGATGGGAGATTTCCTTCAAATTTAGCTATACTGACTTGAATTGTCTTTACATTTGAAGCTTATAAATAGTATCTCTTTAGAAAGTTTAGTAATTGCCTGAGAGATTGCTTGCTACCTAATAAAGTACACCTGCCTATGATCTTTTCTTTGGTGTATTTCAGTTTTGTACTTAATGTCGTTTGCTGTGGTGTAAGAACTAGACCATTTCTTTTGGGTGTGTCTGTGCGAGCATATCATGATATTTAAGTTGATTCATGGTGGTTTACTATAATACTTAATACCACTTGAAGATCATTGCTTTCCCATCTTGTGGAACACCCATACTTTAACCTCATTTTTCGGCTTGCAATTTTGAATTGTCATCAAATGCAGTATGATACAAACATATTTTTAGTTGTCTTTTTGTTCACTCTGTATTGACACATTGGGTATAATACCCACTAGAAGATGTGAATCCATCACTTTTAATGAGATTTATTTCATGTTCTCTGCCGCATGCATGTTGCTTCTTTCCTTCTTTCATGTTTGTATTATACTAAATTTGATTAGTCGGCGTTTGTGAAAATATTGGCAGATTGTGAAAGAGAAAGAGGAACCTGCAGAATTTCTTTTGTTGTTAAATTCTTTGTAATGGTGCTGAAAGTGAAAAAAGGCATTCAAAACTCTTCTCAGATGAGTTCATTCTGACTCCACAAACTTGCATCTGAGCTTCCTTGCTTTGCAATGAACTTGACATTTTGAGGTATATATATATATATATATATATTCCTCATTTCTTGAACCATTCAGAGGTGCTTCTGCATATTTATTTTCTGAATGATTTAGTTCAATATTTGAACAGATCTTTTGTTTCTGATATTTTATTTATTTCATTTTCATCTTTGCAGGAAGAAGAAGAAGCTGCTTTGAAAGTTTGGAGGATGGTTCAGCTTTTTGTACAGAGCTTTAACAACCTCTTTCTTACCTTTTAACCTCAAAAAAAGACATACACAATCTTCCCCTCCTAACTGTAACCTACCTTGTATATCATCAATCAATTAGCTTAGAAAACACATTCCAAAAAATCCATTTTAAAATTAATTATATTTTGCTCAAAGTTTTGTTTTTTCTTGTTCACTGAATCAAATCTATCTCTATGGATGATGAACTTTTGATGCAAAGAAGAAGCTAAAGAAAGCTCTTTGTAAATCACATGGTAAAACTATACAAAATCTACATTTAAAAAAAAAAAAAAAAAATTCTAGAATAAAAGTTAAATTATATCAAATTTGAAATGATTAGAGTAATAATTAATCAAGATTAAAGGGGCATCTGATATATAAAAGATTAAATTGGACATTTTGACAGAAAGGGAAAAAAAAAAAAAGGGTAAAAAGCAAAGCTTTGAATCTCTTCCTCCAACCCACCAGACATCAGTCTCCCAGTTCTCTCAAGAATACTCAGCTACATTTTTCTCTTATCGCAGGTTGTCTCTTTTTCTTGATTCCATGGAAATTTTTATGTGGGGTTTTTTTTTTTTTTTTTGGGTTATATCCGCCATTCATACAAGTGTTCGTAAGGTTGACTATGTTCATCTGTTTTGGGTTTCCCTTTTTTCATTTCTTCTCGATGCTGTTTGTGTTTGTTCGGCTTGGAAATTAATTCTTCGTCTAGAACAAAAAACTTGCCGGGCGCCCTTTTTATTCTCAGTTTTAATTGGATTCTTTCTGTACTTCCTTTGCTTCTCATCTCATTTTAAATTGGGAATATTTTTGTTGCTATCCTGTTTGCAGGACTGTAATGGCATTTGCCTACTCAAATTGTTTTCTGGGTCCAAAAGTTTCATTGAAATGCAACACTTTTGGTCATCCTGGGAAGTTCTGTGGCAAGGGTTTTTCCTCTGTTCTTGCTTGTGCCAAAAAGCTGGATCAAGAATTGCTCCGTGAATCAAAGGTAAATTTGATTACTTTATTCACTAAAAGAAATTAATGTTTCATTCTCTGTGCTGGGATCATTACTGATAATACTTTCTAGTAAGTTTTTCAAATTTTTTGTTGCAAATTATTGACTGAGAATGGAATTGCATAGTTAAGCCAATTGATAGTCTAATAGTTTTTCTTACTCTTGTCTGACAAGAGTAATATAGGTTGACTTAATTTTAGATAGTGTGAAATGGGACGAGAAAGGTTTGGCTGTGGCAATTGCTCAAAATGTTGATACTGGAGCTGTCTTAATGCAAGGCTTTGCTAACAAAGATGCACTTCTAAGAACCATTTCTTCTAGAAAAGCAACATTCTTCAGCAGGTCACGATCAACTTTATGGACTAAGGGAGAAACTTCCTTGAATTTCATTAATGTCAGTGATGTTTTTCTGGATTGCGATCGTGATTCTGTAAGTATTGCATTTCATATATATATATATATATATGGATAAAGATTGTGGTTCATAATCTTGAACATTGTTATAGATATATATATGATGGTGTTATGTTCATATTTGTCAGATAATATATTTGGGGAAGCCTGATGGACCAACTTGCCATACGGGATCAGAAACCTGCTATTATACTTCGGTTGATGATGTTGTGGATAATCGTCAGGTATATCTGTTTACATGCTATATAATCTATACATATTTGTATCTAAAACTTAAGCGGACAAAGGTTGATTAGTCTATCTTGTTTGTAGGATCAAGAAAATAGGTTAGCATTAACTACTCTATATGCATTAGAATCTACAATCTCCAAAAGACAAGAGGAAATATCGAGATCTCCCGGGGGAAAACCTTCTTGGACAAAGCGTTTATTACTTGATGACAAGTTGTTGTGCTCAAAAATCCGGTAAGAATGTATTCTTGGTTGCAGGATTTTTTGTATGCTAAAGTGAATTGGATAAGCTTTGTTGATGATTTCTTATTCTTGATTTGTTCATTAGTGAGGAAGCAGATGAGTTATGTCGAACATTAGAAGATAATGAAGACCAAAAGCGAACTGCCTCAGAGATGGCTGATGTTCTTTACCATTCTATGGTTTTGTTGTCTAAGAAGGGAGTTAAAGTAGAAGAGGTTCTGCAGATTCTGAGACAAAGATTCTCGAAATCTGGGATTGAGGAAAAAAGTAGCCGTAAGTCTCCTAAAGAATGATTATTCCTGTTCTGAATTACCTGCTGCCATGGTGCTGGATCTACATTCAGCCATTGTTGTTCTAATTTGAATGAGTTAGTTTATTTATGGAGTTTCCATTTCCCAATCATGATAAGTAGGAACATCTTTTGCATATTGGAAACTGATTTTTTGAGTAGACAGTGAATTCTGGCTGTTTTCTGACTTACTTTTCAAATGAATGGCAATCAACAAAACCTTGCTTTATATATATATATATATATCAATATTTTTAATCTCTGAGACTTTTTGCTTGTAACATGACTTGAATCCATAACTACAGCTGAGCTGCACTTGCTTTACTTGAAACAATGGTTAAAAGATTACAATTACAGCAGAATCTGCTCATGCGCTTCATAGTTTGCAGAAATTCAATGCAAACTGACTGTCATGTTTTTGCAAAAGACAACAGGGAATACACAAGAAAACTGCAGAAAAATTATCTACAATTGCAATGGCAAAGCTAATTGCTTGTGTATACAAGATATATTACATAGCTTAAACAGAATAGAAGAAGCTAATAATTCACCATTAATGATCATCCAATCTTGATCTGAATGATGTTGTATTACCAATTAACCTAAGCAGCAGCTTCTCCAACTTTTTAGCAGTTGGACCAGGTCTTAGGATGTCAATGTCACCCCACTGTGAGCAAGAATCCATGCCAAACCATGATTTACCCAAGCACCAACCACCTGGGGCAACCATGCCACTACCTTTTTTAAGTACAATTGAATCAATCATGTCCAAAGCTGGATCCTTTACATGAAAATTCCCAGCAAAAACAGCTCCACTATCAAGCATTCCATTAAAACAAGAGACTGTATTCTGATTATTACCAGTGCAAGTTGGATCATTCCCTCCATTGAAACGTAAATTCGAGTTGATGACAGTACCAGAAAATTCCATTAAATTGCAAGCAAGTGTCTGGAAATATGCCTTGTGTGAAAATCTTGTGTTTGAGAAGTATAATAGAAGTGTTCTTGGAAAATTATCCCATCCAAGAATAACAAATTCAATAAAGTTGTGATTTAGCATTACATGTGGAGAACCTGATGACAGATTGAGGCAAAAGCTCTGTTAAGTAGTATATGCCTATATACATATGCATACATACATATATATATATATATATATATTTACACACATACACACACAATCGATGCGTAAGAAGAACATGGTGATAGAATTAAGATATGTATCAGTTCAATTAAACAATATCATACAGAATATCAGAAGTAACTCTGGCAAGGAAGCTACCTGTTAAAAATCTGAAGGTATCAGGCACCATACGCTTTCTATCACCCATGAACATTTTCCCAGAAGTTTGAAGATAAATGCGAGAATCAACAATAATATCTGTAACCTGTTGGTGTCTATATATATATATATATTACAGAAAGAGAAAAACTTCTCAGCATCATACTGGAAAACAGGGGAGAAGATGATGAATAAACTTACTCCTCCTTGCTGGTGCTGTTCTCAACATGCTCTATGAAATTTAAATCCTTTGGTAAAAAGGACAGGATATGGAGAAAATCTGCAAAACAGGTTTAATTTGACATAAAGTTAACAACAAAAAGAAAACTTTATACAGAAAATCTTTTTCATTTTGGTCAATTCCAAAAAAATAAAAAGAAGAAGCTACTAAATTTTTTCCCCAAATACAGCCATATTGTTCATCATTGGGCGTCTTGATTCCAAAACAAGGAAAAATCAAAAACAACTTCAATTTATTCCACATTATGATTAAATTAGTCAACTGAATTGTACGGATAAATCCAAGCATTTGAAGAACGAAAAAGAAAAATTCAATCAGGAGAAATTACCATCCTGAGGAATAAGAGGATAATCAGAAGCGGAAAGGTTAATAAACCAATCCCAATCCTTTCTCCACCTCAACAAAATGGCAGCACCATGAAGAACCAAAGCCAGAGGAGAAGATCCCTCTTGATTAACCGGATTTGATTTCTTCACAACAACCACATTCCGAGCATTAACGAAGATTGGGACGCTACCCACCATATTAGCTAACTGATCCCTCTGTTTGCCGGAAGCATACTGATCAAGATGCAAGAGGTAGTAGTTTCTAGGGTGATACACAGCTTGAAGAAGCCTAAACATTCTCGACCCATCATTATTGCTTCCTGTGATGAAATAAGCAATCTTTGGGGACGGTGGAAACGGAATTGAAAGTGGGTTGTCGTAATGTCGGTAATGGTGGTCGGTGCTGGGGAGGAGAAAAAGGAGAAGAAGAGAAAGAATTGAAACGGGTAAGAGAATGAACAGAAGCGTTTGCTTGAGAATCGACATGGAAATAATGATCTTGATTTCTGCTGCTACTGCTTGTGGTAGTGAAGTGGGAAGGAGGTTTAATTATGTTTCTTCTTCTTCTTCTTGGACATAAGACTGAAAATAGGTCAAAAATGTAGGTTATCGCCATTTTTGAGACAGTTATCTGAAAAAAAAAACATTGAAACCGCACTTATTAATTGGTCACTGAAGATTTGTGTATTTTTTTTGCAGAAACTAATTCAATTTTCCAAAAAGAAATATTATTTTATTAGACTACAAATATCTTAAAGCCCATTTATTTTATTCGACTATTTATTTAATGGTATTTTCAAGGGATTCGGCCCTTGGGCTTTAAGGGTGATAGCCCAATCCAAGTCTATATGTATTAGAACCAATCCTTCATAAACCCTAGAAACAGCCGCGGTAGGGGAAAGCGTACACTCTCTCCCGAAGCGAAGCTCACCTCACCTCCAGGTTTGTTCGACTCTCTCTGGATTCTTCTGCTAATTTGTATATATGTTATGAATGTATAGATTATGCACTGTTAGATTAAACCCTATTCTCAGAAACTTCGCCATTTTTTATAGGTAAAGGCGTTGGTTTAAGTCATCAGCAATGGCCCCTCCTAAAGGTACAGTGTTTCCTGATTTATATATATATATATATTTGTAAAGTTTCTGCTTGTTGATAGATTGTTTTCTGGGATCTGAGGGAATAGTTTTACATTTTTTCTGTTAATTGGTTATTTTTGTTTTCGTTGTTATTGTTATGTGTTGTTGAATATGTTAAGAAAGATGGGTCTAGAGAGTAGACTTAAATGAGCTCATGGTTACAGTGGATGAATTATATGCTCGAACTGTTTCTGTGCTTTGACATTATAGTATTTGCTTGTTGTTGCTATAAGTGGATGTTAAGTTGTGATTGCATAAAAATTTTTACAGCTGAATTTCCCGTCGTTTTTTCTCAATGAAATGAGTTAGTATTTTTTGCTAATACATGACTGTGAAATTCCAAGGAAAGAATCTTGTAATTTTCACTGTGTTTGTGAAGGAGTGTGAAGTGAAAGTGAGTAATTTTGATGAAGTATTAGTTGCTGCAAATATTGTTGCTAGAAAAATTATTAATACCTCTGGTTAGGGTATGTAAAGGTGGGTTGACATTTTTGTTGGAAAATATCAGAAATTACTAGACTGCACTATCACTTCATGCCCTAATTAATTGTTATACCATGTAAGTTTACTAGTCACGAGGTAAGATATTTTTCCTGCTCTCCCCCAATATTTGTTGTATGGAATAGGAGTCAAATATATTATGTTCTAGGTTGACTAGAAACCATTAGTTTAGATTTCAAAGTTTTCAAATTTTCTTTCCTTTATTTTAGTCTGTTAATTTGCATTCTTTTAAATTGTACATTGTGGAAATGTGCTATTACTGGGGTACATGTGTTCTGCTTAGTGCAATTCTTTATTTGTTAATAAATAATGCTTTGTTTGATAGCTAAAGAAGTGCTGCTTTCTGTGCTTGAACATCTTGTAATTTTGTATGCATAATTATTTTGTTTGTTTAGTGTTTTATTTGTAGGAATCATAGCCATAAGAAAATAATAGCACCCATTTTATCATGACCTAGTGTGTCTTTTGATTTCTTCTGCTCTTGAATTTTTTTTTGTAATGCAGGTGACAGTAAGAAGGCCGATGCAAAGACTCAGGCAGCGAAGGTTGCAAAGGCTGTGAAGTCTGGTGCAACCTTCAAGAAGAAGGCTAAGAAGATCCGCACCAAAGTTACCTTCCACCGACCCAGAACATTGAAGAAGGACAGGAACCCTAAGTATCCTCGCATCAGTGCTCCTCCAAGAAACAAATTGGATCATTACCAGATTCTCAAGTATCCTCTTACTACAGAGTCTGCAATGAAGAAGATTGAGGACAACAATACCTTGGTTTTCATTGTTGACATCCGCGCTGATAAGAAAAAGATAAAAGATGCAGTAAAGAAGATGTATGACATTCAGACTAAGAAAGTTAACACCTTGATTAGGTAATAACTTATCTAGCTTTTGCATATTTATCCTTAAACTGGTTGTAGAGGTATCTTTAAACTCATCTATGAGCTGATAGATGCTGAATAGACTTGTTTGCCTCACCTTTTTTTTCCTGCATCCCCTGAGGACTTGGGATTAACCTTATGATTTCTTATGACACAGGCCTGATGGAACCAAGAAAGCATACGTTCGATTGACTCCAGATTATGATGCTTTGGATGTTGCCAACAAGATTGGAATCATCTAAACTGAATGTTATATTGCTATTTTTTCAGAATCAAGGCTACTTTATCCAAATTTAGACAAATTTTGTTAGTATTTCTGGTTGCAATAGTAGCTTATCGAACTGGATAATTTTGAATGTTAAATCAGAGTTTGTATTCTTCAGTACATGTTCTTGATGGCACCATGCGTATCTCATATTTTCTTCACTATTATATGTTGTACTCCTCAAAAACTGCCTAAACCTTTCTCTTTATCAAGATGTTAAGATCTATGGTGGTGCTAGATATCTGATCTCCATAGACCCATGGAGATCAGAAGTGTCTGCCATGCCTCTAAGTCAGTCACAGTTTCTAACATGCTAAAACATAATCTGTTCCCTTAAGATATTTCAATGATTTTGAGTTAGATTCTTGAGGAGCCTATGTTTCAATTTCTAAGCTAATTTTAGGGGTTGAAAGGGTGCTGCCATCATCAGTACAGAATTATTTGGTGAATCAACTGGACCAGTGAAACTGGATAATTGTATACAGAAGAACAACACAGTAAAGGAGTAGTGAAGCAGCTACTGCTGGCCCTTCTGGCAGCTCCTCAAATAAGTGAGTGATTCAGGACTAAGTTCCCAGAACCAGAAACCTTTCAAATCAACCAAGCGTGCCCACTGTCCCGTGATAACTTTTACATGACAATGTCCTGCAAAGAACTTGTTTCTAAGCAGAGTTTTGAATTGAATGTCAGAAAAATTGTTTGATACATTATTATCATCCTAATGAATTATTATCAATAGAAGCTGTCACAATATCTATATATATATATATATATATATATATATATATATATATAAACTTTAATATGAGCATAATTTGAAGGATAATATTCAAAAAAAAAAGTAGCATGATGAGGAGTTGCATAATGAATGGCCTGCTTGGAAAACAGACTTATGATGACCCAAGTCATGGGGCAATCCCTTCTCATGTGATGATTTCTGTCTACCCAATAATGGTCTCTCTTTCCCTTTTAACAAAGGGTTTCTTATATAGATAGGAACAAATCAGCAAATATATATATATATATGTGTGTGTGTGTGCTGAAGATCACAGTTTTTTCAGTATTCAAGACCTGAAAATTTTCAAGTTAGGACTACAATTGTAAGGAAGGATGAAAATTAGTGGGCATTGCCTTTTATGTGTATACATATAAGTGGTGGTAGTTGTGGTGGTACTCAAAGAAAAGTTTTGGTTGTAACACCTTTTCTTCTTTTACTTTTTTTTTCCAATAATTTTAGGCCTTTTTCATTATTATGATTTCCTTATGCAACATTTGTGTATTGTCTGTGGTAGAAATAGGAAGAAAGCATGATAATGATCTCCCTTGTTTTAGCTATGCCTAATTAATGGAGGAATGATAATATGAACGTCCAGATCTATTGATAAAAAACTCTTTTAACTTAAGTAAAATCGAATGTTTGAATTTCAGTAACTGTTTTTCTGCATAATCACATTACAAACTCGCATATCTAAATAATAACAGTTTTTCATTATGAGAATCAAATATTACACAATAAAAGTGGATGATCTTTCATGATAATTAGTCATTTTCATTGATAGATTTCAATGTTTTGTTTAAGAAAGTGACCAAAACATGTGATGCATTTTAATTGAATGATGGTTTATAAAAAAAGTCTGTCCATTATATATATAGCTCAAAATTGGTGAAAGAATTTATGTAAACAAGACAATTTATATTTTTCAATTTCATATGTATTGAAAAAATTTTTAAAAAATAAATAAAATTGAGTACATTTTTTTTTTTAGGTTATGTAATCATTCAAAATCTTCAAAGAATACCTAACCATTGTATTTTGGCAAGGTACAATAAATAGTATCTTTTATTCCAATTAGTATTCTCTCAAATTCTAACTTCCAAAATAGATTTTTAATAACACCAAAGACTAGATCTTTAAGATAAAATTTACACACATATAATACTTTTTTACATATAAAATCTCAAATTTGTATAAAAAAAATATATATAAAGAGAACTTTCTTTACAATATTTCGAAATTATAATCTGCAATAAAAAAAAATTATATTGTAAAAAAAAAAAAAAAAATTTCCCATCATTCTATACTTACGTGAAATTACCATATTGTCCTCACCAACAAAATAAATAAGATTCAAAAAAAAGCCAAAAGGCAGCATGTCCAGATTTTTTACAGGGAAAATGTTCTGGCATATCCCCCACCCCCACCCCCCATCCCTACCCCCATACAATGATTCCCCTTCCTGCCACACTTGGCTTGTCTCCTAAATAAAATTATCATAATTAAATTATTAATTTAATTTAATTAAAATTTTTTTTTTTTAAAAAAAAACTGTAAATTCTCACCAGTGTTTTGCCTAATTTTTTTTTTTTTTTTTTTTCCCTAATTAGTCAAAACCCTATACCAAACCATGAATATTCCAACACATGTCCGGTAAGATAAATGAAATTACGGAAATAACCCTGAGATATTCACAGCTGTATCTACATCAGCTAACGCTTTTCCCAAGAGGAAAAAAGGAATTGCCGAAAAAGGGAAAAAGAAAAGAAAAGAAAAGAAAAGACGCGCCGTTTCTTGCGCTTTTAGAAGTACGGGTCGACGACAACAGTCTCATCTCCCGACGGCGTCGTGTCCACGGCGGGAAGCTGTAAACGCCGTCGTTTTTCTTAAAGCTCAGCTTAAAAAAAATAAGAAGGAAAAGGGGAGAGAGAGAAGCAAAGTTTTAAGCAAACAAATCAGCGCGCACTACCAAGAAACGGAACCTTCTGTTTCCGAGTCAACTCTCTCTCTCCGCCATCTTTGACTGAGTCGGCCCACTCTCAACTCGGATCGTCTCGAGTCGAAACGTCTCATTTATTCCTCGTTCATTACAAAAACATCAGCAACGCAAAAAACGGCCCTTTTTACTCTCATTTTCTACCTCCTATTTCAAAATTCCACTCAAATTATCACCTGATCTGAGTTTTGATAAAGTCCATGCTCCTTAAAAACCCTAGAAATGGAATTTTTTTGAATCCAAATCCATTTTCCGATGTTCTAGGGTTTTTAAAGAGTGGATTTTGGTACTGTTAACTGAATACTTTCAGGTTTTTTTTTTTTTCTTCTTCTTCTTCCTGGGGGATTCGCAAAGATGATGATATCTCGGGGGTTGTTTGGGTGGTCTCCACCTCATATACAGCCGTTGACGCCTGTATCGGAGGTTTCCGAGCCGCCGGAGTCTCCGTCACCGTATATGGATAATAGTGCGGAACCAACTCCGGTTGAGGTCGAGGAGGAGATCGATGTGGACACTGAAGAGATGGAGCCACCGCCAGCTGCTGTGCCGTTTTCAAGACTGTTTGCTTGTGCGGACCGTCTTGATTGGGTTCTCATGGTGGTTGGATCGGTAGCTGCTGCTGCACATGGTACGGCACTCGTGGTTTACTTGCACTATTTTGCTAAGATAGTTCAGTTACTGAGGCACAACTCCGAGTCGTCGGAAAAGTTGTTTGACGAGTTCACTGAGGTACTGTTCTTGTTTTTATTTGGTTTTGATTTTATGTATCTTTATACAACAATCTGAACAGTATACTGAATAGAAATTTGCTACACATTTCTGGCGGGAGCTCTGTGTTACTCTAGTGTAGCGTGTTTTTTCTTTTAAAAAAGATTTAGTCAGTTCCTCAATAAATCCGACTACTAAAACCTGCTAAAATATTTTCAAACAAATGGGTGCAGGATTGAGCACCATATACCTATACTTTGTTATTCTAAAATGCATTGTCCAAAGGAATTAGTTGAGACTTGGTTGCATCACAATTAGAAAACATTGTGCAACCAGCAACATCAAATGCATTCCCATAGTTAACAATTTAATTGAATGAAAGATATTGCTACTTAACTATTTGTTCAATGACATTCAAGACAGAATGGGAATCTTTATGAGTTTACCTTTTTAAGATGAAATTTTATCCACGAGTGAATTGAAAATTGAATGTAACAATCTTCATTTCTCGAGCATTTAATTTATAATTCAATATCTCCTTTACATAGTAAAAGCTAGCTCGTTTCTTTTCATTGTATTTATAAAGAAGTTCAGTGTTTAGATATTGAAGTAATAATCTTGAATTAAAAAATTGCCATTATTGAAACACTTTTCATATTCACGAGGCTTTCTTTAGTATACATTCACAAACAAGTTGAGTTTTATGGGCTGAAGCTTCAGCATAGATGCTTATTCAAATAATTTTCTGCTCTTAATCAACTTTTTATAATTCTCATTACTGTATCGAGTATTAATTTTCTCAAGACAGTTTTGAACCCATGCTTCTTATGAAGATACTAAAAGTGACTTTTATATCCTTATTCAAGATTTAGGAGAAGACTGATTGTTAAATGGTGTTGTCTGCTTTATGTATGGCGTATTTAGGTGCTTAACTCTTGCATGTTCTGCATTATCAGCAAAGATTATTGGTTACTTTTATGGTAAAATTATTCAATTCCACTAAGTTGGTAAAACCTCAGTCAAAGGGGGGTGGCGGCAGAGAAAGAAATAAAACAGTTTCTTTGACATATCTGAATTGTAGAGTGAAGAGCATTTGAGGACATCATTGAGTGGGAAACTTAAACTTGGAATCAGCCCTAAATCTTTTGACAAGCTTTTAACTGCTAAGACTAATAACAAGTATGATAAAAAAGTGTGAATGAGAGAGGGGGTGGGGGGGTGGGGGGTGAACATTATAGTTAAAATTGGATTGAGAATTATGACCATTTGGGGGATATTGTAGTTGGAGAGAGTAAAATTTAGAATAAGAAATTTGTCAGAGTAGTGGCAATGAAGATCAATGGGGCAGATGTAGATGGGCAATGAGGACGTGAAAGGCAAAGTTTTTGCAGTAGGATGTGAAAGGTAATGTAAATGGTTTCTTATTTCTTTGCATGTATAAAGTAACCACGAAGACGAGGAGGCTTTTTAATGGATTATATTTGGTATTTTCTCCCCGACTTCTCCACAGCTCTTTTCACTATGAGAAGGAATTATTCCTGGAAGAATAAGCTATGTGCAATCTTTTGCAGTTTCAATTGATTTGGTGGCAGATGTATTTTTTGGTGTTTACCTTTGCTCTCACCTTTCTTTCAGTTGTAATTAGTTTTTGGTTGTTCACTCTTGATTTTCCAATGGAAATGCTCCACGGTTAGGGATCCATTTTAGGTAATTTCCTAACAGCTTTAGGAACATTCTGCATTATTTTTAGAATGTTATATTTTTTATTTTATTTATATTCTGTTTTGATTGATAGCTAATTAATAAGGCATGCTGTTACCTACTTTAGTTGTCACCTAATTAGGACTAGGGTTTGTTATTCTTAAAGCCTATTTAAGTGGCTGTTTTGGAATAATAAAGAGGAACGGAGTAAAGAAGATTTCTTCTCTACTTCGTTGATTCTTCTTGAGGTGTTAAGAGCTTCCTCTTCTTGAGTTCCTAGGTTTGTGCTCTTTTTAAGAGCTTAAATTTTTGGTAATCAGTTGAACCTATGACATGATTCACAAGAAGGGCCACAACAATTTGGTATGAGAGACAAATGTTATGGGTGACCCATCAAAACTTGATGTGAAATGGGATGCACACATTCAATAAACATAAAGGAGGATGCTCTAACATGAAGAGGCTCCAAAGGAAATTAAGGAGATGTTGCTAGTTTTTGTACGATAATTGTCTATGGGAAAAGGTTAGCCATTGAACCAACATTTAAATTGGAATATGGTTTATCTAACCACTATGTGGATTCTAGAAGGTCATAAAATACTCAGACAAGAAATTAATGTGGTATCTAAATATGCCAAGATGGAGTTTCTTCCGTCTCATGGCAGAAAGGACCTATGAGGTTTGGTCAATCTTCATAACAAATTTTTCAATAGTCAAAATATTGCTGTGCATGAAAAAGTGGAAGTGACAATGTTTCTTTTGATAGGGAAGGCCCAACTATGGGTGAATAAACTAAAACAAGAACTAGACTATTCTAGGATGTGCTTAAGACCTATTGTCATGTAGGCATACAAGACCGATTGACGATTATTTAGACATGTTCCAAATGAGACTCTCACATACTGGTTCAATATGGTTTGACCAACAGGATGACTTGTTCACATGAAGGTTGCTTGAACCTTTAAGGGTTGATGTTAAAGTCTAAGCTCCCATAATTTTGTTACATTGATAAGTCTAGCCAGGGCATTTGACTGAAAACAACAATGGTACTTGGGAGGAGAATCTTGACCTGAAACAATCTAATGAGATATTTAAAGTCAATGATTCTTCTAAATAGGTATATCTTAGATGGTAGGTTAGGAAGGGGTCCTAAGAGAATCTATACAGCCTAAAAAACCAACTTTCTCATGTCAAGTGGGGATGAGATGGTAGAAAGGTGTCCACAAGGGCTTTGCTACAATTGTGATGATGCTTACACTGCAGGCAGGGGTGACAGTATGACCTTAGTATTTCTGAATGTTTATGAAATGAACTTATTTGTAAAACGAAGAAATTGATGAATATTCAAGTTTGGGTATTTCAAAAAGCATCTTTAACCTTACACTGTCTGTCTGCCATGGAGAGTGCACTTCCAATACCTCTCTGTATAATTGACTCTGTGTGGCAGAAGTTATATCAAGTCTGCTGTCCACTTTTCTTATTGGTGCTAGCATTACTTCCTGAATCATTCTTGTAAACTTTATAAACAGTTGAAGTTAATTTTAACTACATCAGTATACAGCTAGATTTTCAGTATGCCTGAGACACTTTCCAATTAATCCATTTTACTGTTTTTGCAGCTGGCTTTGATTATTGTTCATATTGCTGTTGGAGTTTTTGTTGCTGGATGGATTGGTAAGAATGATGTTCATATTAATGCCTCTTTTGGAGTTCTATGGTATTACATGAAACAATTTCAATCTAACCATGAGAACAACAAATTAACTTTTGTGACAGAGGTATCATGTTGGATCCTTACTGGAGAAAGGCAGACTGCTGTGATTAGGTCCAGATATGTTCAAGTATTGCTTAACCAAGATATGAGTTTTTTTGATACCTATGGGAATAATGGGGATATTGTCAGCCAAGTGTTGAGTGATGTTTTGCTTATTCAATCTGCACTTAGTGAAAAAGTATGCCTATGCTATACTTCCTATGTTATAAAATTTCTGAGTAGAAAGAATTTCATGGTGAATATCATATAACTCTTTTTTGTTTGGACATGACAGGTTGGAAATTATATTCACAACATGGCTACCTTTTTCAGTGGTCTTGTGATTGGATTTGTCAACTGTTGGCAGATTGCGCTTATTACTTTAGGTACTGGCCCATTTATCGTTGCTGCTGGAGGAATATCAAATATATTTCTTCATCGGCTTGCTGAGAATATCCAAGATGCATATGCAGAAGCTGCAAGTATTGCAGAACAGGTAATTTCTTCTACTCATGTGATAGTATGTTCTACTTTTTTGTTTATGTTTCTTTGCTGGTATTAAATCTTCTTGTGCTTGTTCTGCAGGCAGTTTCCTATATTAGAACGTTATATGCATTTACGAATGAGACTTTGGCTAAATATTCTTACGCAACTTCTCTGCAAGCTACATTGAGATATGGTATATTGATAAGTCTTGTGCAAGGACTTGGGCTTGGTTTTACATATGGGCTTGCGATTTGTTCTTGTGCATTGCAATTGTGGGTAGGAAGATTCTTGGTTACACATGGAAAAGCTCATGGTGGTGAAATTATAACGGCTCTTTTTGCTGTAATCTTAAGTGGCCTGTAAGTATCTGTTTGTATTATCCAGTTCTTCATTGCATTGAAGATATTTACTGGTCTTTTTCTAATGTTTGTTCTTGTATAGTGGTTTGAATCAAGCAGCAACAAACTTTTATTCATTTGAGCAAGGAAGGATTGCTGCATACAGACTTTACGAGATGATTAGTCGGTCATCATCCACTGTTAATCATGAGGGAACCATCCTTGCTTCTGTACAAGGAAACATTGAATTTCGAAATGTATATTTTAGCTACCTTTCCCGTCCTGAAATTCCTATTTTAAGTGGATTTTACTTGACCGTGCCTGCTAAAAAGGCTGTTGCACTTGTGGGTAGAAATGGTTCTGGAAAAAGCAGCATCATTCCACTTATGGAACGGTTTTATGATCCTACCTTGGGTATGTAATGTCAATGTTCCATATGAGATATTATAGGATGCATTGTACACTTCTGTGTAGCATATGATTCAGTATTTTGCTGGCCTACTTTTTGTTGCAGGAGAAGTTTTATTGGATGGTGAAAACATAAAAAATCTGAAGCTGGAGTGGCTAAGAAGTAAAATTGGTTTAGTCACCCAGGAACCTGCTTTGCTAAGTTTGAGTATAAGAGACAACATAGCTTATGGACGGGATGCTTCTTCTGATCAGATTGAGGAAGCTGCAAAAATAGCACATGCCCATACATTTATAAGCTCTCTGGATAAAGGATATGAGACCCAGGTACAATTGTGTAACAAAAAAACAAAAAATATGCTTCTTTGTGGTCAACAGTCCTGCCAACTTTGTGTACTCTTTTAGCAGCAAAACTTTATTTATTTATTTATAAAATAATATTTTTAATAATGTTCTAGCCAAATTCTTGCTGATTGCAGGTGGGTAGGGCTGGGCTGTCATTGACGGAAGAGCAAAAGATAAAACTTTCTATTGCTCGGGCTGTGCTTTCAAATCCATCTATACTTCTTCTTGATGAGGTTACAGGTGGGCTTGATTTTGAGGCTGAAAAATTTGTTCAGGAGGCTCTTGATCTTCTCATGTTAGGCAGATCAACTATAATAATAGCAAGACGACTTAGTTTAATCAGGAATGCTGATTACATTGCTGTAATGGAAGAGGGACAACTAGTTGAAATGGGTACTCATGATGAATTAATAAACTTGGATGGCCTCTATGCTGAGCTTCTTAAGTGTGAGGAAGCTGCAAAACTTCCAAGGAGGTAGATAAAAGAAAACATTCAATCTTTACTAGGATTTAATATGCCGTAATTCTTCTGTGAATTTATGAAATGACATAAAGTTATCCATTATTTTACCAACGTTATTGTTTTGAATACTATCTAATGTCGTTTGCTACTGCTGAGAAAGTAATTTAGTCTTGTTTTCTAATATATTGAACAGGATGCCAGTTAGGAACTATAAGGAGACTGCTGCTTTCCAAATTGAAAAGGATTCTTCAGCAGGTCATAGTTTTCAAGAACCATCATCTCCTAAAATGATGAAGTCACCATCACTTCAGAGAGTGTCTGCTGTCCATGTTTTCCGTCCACCTGAAGGTACATTTAACTCTCAAGAATCTCCTCAAGTTCGAAGCCCTCCTCCAGAGCAGATGTCTGAAAATGGCTCGCCACTGGATGGGACGGAGAAGGAACCATCAATAAAGCGACAAGATAGTTTTGAAATGAGACTTCCAGAGTTACCCAAGATTGATGTTCATTCTGGCCATCGACCAACATCTAATGCTTCTGATCCTGAATCACCTGTCTCTCCACTGTTGACATCTGATCCTAAGAATGAGCGTTCTCATTCACAAACTTTTAGTCGGCCTCATAGTGAATTTGATGATATGCCCATCAAAGCAAGAGAGTCGAAAGATTCTCGTCACCGAGAAGCACCATCATTTTGGAGGCTGGTGGAGCTTAGCCTTGCAGAGTGGCTTTATGCTGTTTTAGGAAGCACTGGTGCTGCAATATTTGGTTCTTTTAACCCTCTTCTTGCTTATGTTATTTCTCTGATAGTAACAGCATACTATCGAACTGATGAAAAACATCACTTACGCCAAGAGGTAAACAAGTGGTGCTTGATCATTGCTTGCATGGGCATTGTGACTGTTGTTGCCAACTTTTTGCAACACTTCTATTTTGGCATCATGGGAGAGAAAATGACTGAACGTGTCCGGAGGATGATGTTTTCTGGTAAAGATTTCTGTTGCCTCTAAATTGTACTACTAGAGTGGTGGGATATCTTGATCCTCTTTTTCTTTTGGTTCCATCTCTTTCTAATTATCCTTAACATTTTTTTGCAATGCAACACTAAAAGTTTTCTTTCCCCTCAGCAATGCTTCGTAATGAAGTTGGATGGTTTGATGATGAGGAGAACAGTGCTGACAACCTGTCCATGCGTTTGGCGAATGATGCTACTTTTGTGAGAGCTGCTTTTAGCAATAGACTTTCCATATTCATACAGGACAGTGCTGCTGTTCTGGTAGCTGTTCTCATTGGGATGCTGTTACAATGGCGGTTGGCTCTTGTGGCATTAGCTACTCTTCCTATTCTTATGGTTTCTGCTGTTGCTCAGGTGCACATCTGGTCAGGACTTGTGTGAGGCATTCACATTTCATGGATCATTTATGCTACCGTTTTCATTTTTCAATGTTTTTAATTTAATAAATCTAACTCCTGAAAAATACAAGGAGATACCCAAGCATAGCATGAACTTTGTGAATTATGTCATTCAAGGCTAAACTCCTTGTTATCATTTTCGAGCTCATTACTTGTGACAATTTTTTGGTCCTCTTGGCTGCATATTCTCTGCGAGAGTTCTTTAGCTAATTTTATGGCTCTTTGCCTGGTCAAGGAAGGCAAATCAATTTCAATGGGTGCTTGAATTCTTAGCTTTAGAATGGGGGAATTTGATAAATCTACTTGCAGAAATGTGTATATGATTTTTTCTTTTCATAAGGATGATCCTAGTTACTTTTTTAAGCGGGTACCTTTTTTGGTCAACATCTTTGTTCAATATAGCACAATGGGATAAAGTTGGCATACCTGTTACCAAAATTTGTAATTTCACTTTGTTATCAATTTCGGAAGCCAAGAATGTAACCTCCATTTCTCTATATTTATTTCAGAAATTGTGGCTAGCTGGATTTTCAAAGGGAATTCAGGAGATGCACAGGAAAGCATCTTTGGTTCTTGAGGATGCAGTTAGAAACATTTACACTGTTGTAGCGTTTTGTGCTGGAAACAAGGTAATGGAGCTCTACAGGTTGCAACTGAGAAAGATATTCAAGAAAAGCTTCTTCCACGGAATGGCAATTGGTTTTGCTTTTGGTTTCTCACAGTTTCTTCTCTTTGCTTGCAATGCTCTTCTACTTTGGTACACTGCCTTTTCTATAAAGAAAGGCTACATGAATCTGACTACAGCTCTCAAGGAGTACATGGTGTTCTCTTTTGCAACATTTGCACTTGTTGAGCCTTTTGGCTTGGCTCCATATATTTTGAAAAGAAGAAAATCTCTTACTTCGGTGTTTGAAATCATTGACCGTGTTCCTAAGATTGACCCAGATGATAACTCAGCCTTGAAACCTCCCAACGTTTATGGAAGCATTGAGCTAAAAAATGTTGATTTTTCATATCCATCTCGTCCAGAGATCCTAGTGCTGAGTAATTTCAGTCTCAAAGTTAATGGAGGACAAACTGTTGCTGTGGTGGGTGTTTCAGGATCTGGAAAGAGCACCATAATATCTCTGATAGAAAGATTCTATGATCCAGTTGCTGGCCAGGTTCTATTAGATGGTAGAGATTTAAAATCCTATAATTTGAGATGGTTGAGGAACCACATGGGTCTTGTTCAGCAGGAACCTATAATCTTCTCAACTACAATAAGGGAAAACATAATATATGCAAGGCATAATGCTAGTGAAGCTGAGATGAAAGAAGCCGCAAGAATATCTAATGCTCATCACTTTATCAGCAGCTTGCCCCATGGTTATGACACACATGTTGGCATGAGAGGAGTTGATCTGACTCATGGACAGAAGCAGAGGATTGCTATTGCTCGTGTTGTTTTGAAGAATGCACCCATATTGTTATTGGATGAAGCAAGCTCTTCAATTGAATCTGAGTCAAGCAGAGTGGTGCAGGAGGCTCTTGATACTCTAATCATGGGTAACAAGACAACTATTTTAATTGCACACAGAGCTGCAATGATGAGGCATGTTGACAATATTGTTGTTCTTAATGGAGGGCGAATAGTTGAGGAGGGGGCACATGATTCTCTAATGTCAAAGAATGGTTTGTATGTGCGTTTGATGCAGCCTCACTTTGGTAAGGGCTTGCGTCAGCATAGACTAGTTTAGATCGGAGATGCATATGGGTCAGCTAAAATGGCTTCCTCGGGTAAAACTCAAATTTGATTATAATGCTGATGGTGGATTTGTCAGACTGGGTAAATGATGAAGATTGTCGAGTATTTCCAGTGCATTTCGTTGTGAGAATGGTGGTCGGATGGTCCATGTAAACATGATTGCTGTCAATGGAAGTGCAATGTTCAAATATATAATTAAGCAGTACGGTTTGAAGATTTTGCAAGCTTGTGAAGGTAGGCTGTCAGGATAGATACATATTCTTTTGGAGCTGGGGATCACATGGAATTGTGCCTGTCTCCTTGATATTTGATTTGTTAATTACAGAGTGGAACAAGTAGTTGTAGTGTTTCATGGGGTAGTTGTACCATTTTTTTGTCCTTCCAATGTTGTGTGTGGTCTGTATCTGTCCTAATCCCTCTTTTCCATTATATTTGTCCAACTTCACTGCTGTATATTCTTCTTCTAGCTCGAGTATAGGAAGGAGAAAGAAGAGGCAATAGTTGTAACATTCTGTATATAATGAGAGTAGTCATCCGAGTTCCTTTGGCTATTCATTATTCACACTTGTTGGTTTTTTGCTCAATGTAACCTTTTGTATTATATACACATTCATACTTGCTGATACATTTAGCTTCCTATTTCTTGGGCTTTTCTCCTTGACTCTTGCTTGCTGAAACTGAAGAAAGCGTGCAGGTCCTGGTAAAGAAGATTCTGCCAGCAGAAGAGCCATTTCCCTTCTATTAGGCAAGGTATCTTCAATTGATCTTTAAGAGAGCTGGGAAAGCTTTTAACATTTTTCCCATTGTTTGCTTGGGTAGCAAAGCAGGTGTATGAGCCTTCTGTGTACATAGTTCTTGATTATTATTGCTTCTTGAGTTTGATTACATGCTATTCTCATGTCAATTTATTTGCTGGTAATTAATATTGTGAGAAATTGATGGTCGATGGGTTTGAGTTAGATCTAGCCAAATTAGGTTACTAAATGCACTCGTGGAATAACTAATGTACATATTCCAGCTGATTTTTAATAGTTTGCACCATACAATTTACTTGTTCTGCAGACAAACAAAGTTTGCCACTCTCTTTATACATGGAGAAGGATACATATAAAAATCTGCCATAGCTAGCCCAAGGCTAGATGTCTAACAACCTGAAGGAATCTGCAACCACTTTGAGCTTGTTCCTTACCCTTTTCCACCTTCTTTCATTTGCTCCAACAATCAGGGTATAGTATCTTCCTGTTAAAATCCCACATTCTGGTTTAAAAAACCAAGTTGTAATGTGTTTTTCCACAAATGCATTTCCATTGTTCTAAGGCACTCATTTTCATAGTATTTGTTGAGCTGTTGTGAATATATGATACAGGAGCAAAGTGATACTGGAGGAAGTCTCCAACTGCTAAAGGTTTTGTTAGCCATGCTATGGAAATAAAAAAAGAAAGGAAAAAAGGCGTACCATTTCCCACAGCTATGGTTGCAAAAGCCGCTCGAGCAAAATTTGGAGAGGTCAGTACATATTCGAAGGTGTAATAATTCTTTCCATCAACATTTTTCTGCATTAACATACTGCATATATAAGCATGAAATTTCTTGTAACACTTTTTTTGAAAAAAATTAGCATCAGTCTCCCTCTATGTTTATAGATATTAAAAATTTGCCACAGATTGTTACAGGAAAAAAGGGTAGTGGGGAGGGAGGAGAAACAAGAAACGCAGTGTCAAACCTCTTGCATGTCCATTATGTCTGCTACCTGAGTTGGTGTAGAATAAACGTGGTTTACCAGATGATATACTAGCTATCAGAAGGTTAAAAAACCCAGTCAGTAAACACACTCGGAAGTTCTTGAACAACAAAAACCAATGCCTAAAATTCAGTTTTATTACCTCTTCCAATGGTCCCATTTCATGTATGTCTGATTTAGTGGTCGGTATAAAGCTCAATCTCACATTCTGCAACTGCAGGTATCGGTCCTTAAATGCAGAATCGTGCCCCAGGAAATCAAAATCCTATACATGAAACCACAAAATCTTATTGTATTGGATTTCATTTTCATACACATGCATGGTTTCAAGTATCTTCCTCTATGAATCTACTATTTATACCCTCCAATCTGATGGATAGTAATAAGTATAGCCATCTGCTTTGTCAACAAAGGCTTCATACTTCTCTGGAATTCCTGTAGAAGTATGTGTATATATATAGATTTTGAGAGAGTCCATGGGGAAAAAAAAAAGAATAAAAGGAACAAAGAAAAAGGTAAAATGAGTTGTGTGATTGTGATACCTTCAGCTAGTAGAGGAGTAGCTGAAAATAAACTCAATGATAGAGTTCCAAGTCCTAAGAGGAGTGGTCTCCTGTTACAGTTTCCTGAGAGACATTTCAGACATTTGTCACCATTAGAAATGGGATCAATCTGGAGTTTTTGGGGAAAACTGATTCTTACTGCTTAATGAAGACACTGATGGAGGCCTGAAATTCATCATATTGATCTTTGATTGAACCACATTTAACTGAAAAGTCTTGAAGGTGATGATGGAATAATGATGAGAAGTTGGACTCACAAGAAATGAAACAGAAAAAAAGGTACTCACTAACCCTGTTGGTAATTGTTGTTGAAGCTAAGCTCATTGATGTTAAAGGAACTGCCATTTCTTCCCTGAATTGTATTGCAGTTTTTTCACTGGTTCCAGTTGGAGATGTGTTCTTGATGGAAATTCTTCAAGGTATAATTTTTTCACTTGTTTCTTTTGGTGTTTCTCCATTTCAGCTTCTTGTTTTCCTATTTAGTTATTTATTTCATCATCTGTACTTGGATAAGGTATAACCAAAACGAGGGGAAGTGGTTTGCCTTCCTCTCCTGTATATGGAAAAAAAACCAAAACAAAACAAATGGGCTTCTCTAGTGATAAGATGCTATGTGCGTAAATAGATCTACAATGATTTGTACATTTCTTGATTGGCCCGAAATGTGGCCCATATAAAATTTACTATCTTTCTGATTATTTGGGCTGACTGTATTGTTAAAAAATTATACCCCTGTTTTGTCTATTTGACAAAATGGCGATATATGTGTACCAACAATTGCTTCTTTTGGTTCAAGTGGAAGTACTCCTAATTTAAGTTTAAATTTGAACATTTTTTTTGTGGAGAAATGAGTTTTGGATACAGACATGTTAAACATATAGACAATTGTTGGTATACATATCTTATATATATATAAAGATATAAGATATATATATATATCTTATATATATATAAAGATATAAGATATATATATATATATATATATATATAATACTAGGAATATGCAGATGCAGGGACAGTTTCCCTAAATGAAACATCTATAACCAGATCTTGAAAGAAAATGATCCAAGAACACAACCACAACGGTAATACTAGGAATACTGCTGATTCCAATTTTGTTCAGTTCAGAGTACCTCAACTCTCTTTTCTTTGCTGCTTCCCGAAGTGCAGCTTTAACTAGTCTCTTCCCAACACCCTATATCCAACCAGCCACTCAAATGACTATGATATATATATATATAGAGAGAGAGAGAGAGAATGAGCAGAGGGCCTTACATTATGACGACAATTGCTTACGATTTGTACAGCCTTTTCGTTGTTGAGATGCTCCCAGAAACCATTAGAACCAAATATGATAAATTGATCAGCTGTATTGATTTTGTGTACAAGTATTGATGGCTCTGCACTCAGTATTGGTTTGGAAAATGGTTCTGCCACCCTATATCTTGCAGGTAATGGTTCTTTATTAAATTCTGCCCTTTTCATATACGCATCTCCTATGGATCTTGATACCTGTAAATAATAATAATTCAAATTTTTCCCTCTAATCATTTCTCTACGTACAGAAATACAGAAATACATACCTCTCTGAGACCCTTCACACGCCAAATGTTGTGTCTTTGAACAACAATCTGTGAATCATGAGGATGCAATGACCGGAGTTCATCTCTCACTGAGGCAATATTGGCATTATGTTCTTCAAACAATTGGATTGCTTTTAAGCGCGGGAATTCCATGTATTGGCCTAAAACAGCACGGGAATTCCCTGTATTGCCTACATATAGAAAACCATTGTATATTATCCATACCAAACAGCACGATCCAGCTGCAGCTATTTGAGGTTTAACAAGCCATTCCTCCTCCACTTGAGATAGAAATTCCTCGTCTGTTGCTAAGAATGCCTTTTTTATTGCCTTTTTTATTGCCTTTTCTATTACATCTTCAGATATATCTTGATGCTCTGACACAAATTCTGTACCCAAAGTGAATCATGTCACCCCTTTTCCAGAAGGGTACTTTAGAGTTATAATGAGGGAGATAATGTAATGTACGTACTCTTAAAATTGAAGAACAGATTGTTGATTACAAATCTTGATGTCTCTGGTCCTCCATGTCCATCATACATTCTAAAGAAGATTCCAAAGAAGGTTCCACGACACCCCGTATCCAGAAAACTCAAAGGCCCTGATTCAACTAGGCACGGATCCTCCATTAAGGTATTAGCTTGAATTACTCTCAGAGAAAATCCTCCATTTGTATCGTATCCCAAATACTTACACCACCACTTCGACTCAATAGACTTCCCATTTCTACAAGGTTTAACAACCATTTTTATACAATTACTTTTTGCACCTTAAATGTATAATAAAATGTCTCAAGATAAATCTAGCACAAAAAGGAAACTCACCTGTTTTTAATTCTGTTTTTAATTCCTTCGTGAACAGGAACGGAAGATCTATTGCTGATGGATATAAATCTTCCAGTGGAGAAAATATGATTAGGGCCGGGCTCAATTGTTGAACTGGATGAACCAATCGAAGATATACTGAAATCCCTCAGAGCATCCCGACGGATACTATCTTCCCGCAGCACGCCTTGTACCAATCTTTCCCATAAATCATAAACATTATCCATCTCCAATACTACCGCTGCAAAAAAAAAGCCGCCGCTGCCACCTTCCTATCTTCCCCTCTCCTCTTCTCTTCTTCCTTCTTTGTTTCCTCTTTTTCTAACCCCCAAAAATTTCCCCTTGATTTATTCTTTTTTTTTTTTTTTACATTTATTTCTTTGACGTTTTTGTTTTCGTATCTGCAAAGTGTTATATTGATATTTATATATCATTTTTTTTTCTTATAAAATAATTTTTTAAAAAAAAGCTAATCTAGTTTTGAATCATTTGTTGGTATTTTGTATTTATTTTAAGTATTTTATAAAAAATTTTATGTGTTTAGAATGAAATAAACTGTTGTCTGAAGAAAGTAGATAAAATGTTTACAAATAGTAGCAGTATTAGACTCTTAAATTTAGATATGATTTTTATTATTTGTTTATTTTATATATTATTAAAGTTATTTTATTTTTTCTTTTTTTTTTTGACTCACGTAATGTATTTAAATTAAATATGTTTACATCACTTAATTTTAGGTTGGTGTTTATTAGGTTACATAAATGACTTTGAATCATTTATTTATATATATATTTTTTAATTTTAATACAAATTCACTTACCAAATATATATATTATATATATAAAATAAGCATATGTATAAGATAAAAGAATAAATAAAAAATAATAATTATAAAAAATTATTTTAAAATAAATATACATTTGAAGTTATAAACAATTTTTATTAATTTCTATTAAATTTTGAACTTTAGAAATATATTTTTATGTGTAGAGGATATTATTTAACGTAGTTAGTGAGTTAATTTTTAATATAAAAACGTAATATTGTGAGTTATATAGTAATTTTGGTAAAATAAAATTACAATTTTTAAATTAATTTTTTTTTAAAAAAAATCCAATACAAAAATATTCTCTTAAAAAATTAAAAAATTCACAATGAAAAGACAAAATTAACCATAAATTAATTATTTTATGAAATTATTATTAATAAAATCTAATTTTTTTAAAAAAAATTAAAACATTATTATTTTATCTTTTAAAAAATAGTTTAAAATATATAATTTTAAAATTTTAAATTAACATATTTTTATTAGTTTATATATTAAAAAAAATTAGAAATTTATCAATATAATATACATATATATTATATTATATATATATATATATAATATTATATAAAGTAGTTAATAAAATATGGCAATTGATTCAGTGACACGACTTCCCCCGTTCGAACCTTTCTGTTAGTTTGAATTTTTAAATTAAAATTTTTAATAAAAAGACAAAAATACCTTTCATATAAAAGATAAATATTATTTAAAAAATAAAAAATTATTCTTACAAGGAAAAGACAAAAATACTTATAAAAATTAGACGACAAATAAAGTTTGACGAAAATTTTGGACAAAAAGACAAAAAAAACTCAAAATTCCACTAAATTATGATAAAGAAAAAAATAAAAGAAAAACGTAAGCTTCTTCTTGGGGCTAAGAGAGAGAGAGAGAGGAAAGACCCATGACAACTATTGGTCCCTTTTGTCTTAAATAATGTCCTTTTAACTCCCATAATAATGATGCTATATAACTCTAATTCGTGTAACTGTTTAAAATTTGAATTCAAAATTTTCTATTACAAAATTTAATTGGATTCGAAGAAAAATTAGTTTTAATATAAATTAATTTAAATGTATCTTTTCTGAAACTCATCTAGAATAATTTGCACCTTAAGAAAAAAAAATGATACTATATGTATCTCAATTCAAAATAGATATATTGTCAATCTGGTAGCTTAAGAAATTAGTAAGCAGATTCTTAATTACTTCTCTCAAGGCGGATGATGGAGGGTTTGAATTATCCTGAGTGATAGTTCCATATTAAAAACTCTGGGTTAGGTCATAATCCTCGAGTAAGAGTTAAATTCAGCAAATGTTTCAGAGGTCGGATCCGAACTAGTCTCACCGAGAGTTTGGGAGAGTTGGTAAGCGGCTAATCCTCGAGTAAAAGTTGATTTCGCAAGCGTTTCACAGGCCGGATCCGAATTAGTCTCACCGGGAACTTGAGGGAATTGATAAAAACATTTGCTCTCACTCTCTTAGAGCAGTTAGCTCCATGTTAAAAGTTTTGGACCAGCTCTCATCCTCTTGAAGCACTTAGCTCCATGTTAAAAATTTTGGGATAGCTCTCACTCTCTTGGAGCAGTTAGCTCCATATTAAAAGTTTTGGGCCAGCTCTCACCCTCTTGGAGCAGTTAGCTCCATGTTAAAAGCTCTAGGCCAGCTCTCACTCTCTTAGAGTAGTTAGCTCCATGTTAAAAGTTTTGGACCAACTCTCATCCTCTTGAAGCAGTTAGCTCCATGTTAAAAATTTTGGGATAGCTCTCACTCTCTTGGAGCAGTTAGCTCCATATTAAAAGTTTTGGGCCAGCTCTCACCCTCTTGGAGCAGTTAGCTCCACGTTAAAAGCTCTAGGCCAGCTCTCACTCTCTTAGAGCAGTTAGCTCCATGTTAAAAGTTTTGGACCAGCTCTCATCCTCTTGAAGCAGTTAGCTCCATGGTAAACATTTTGGGATAGCTCTCACTCTCTTGGAGCAGTTAGCTCCATATTAAAAGTTTTGGGTCAGCTCTCACCCTCTTGGAGCAGTTAGCTCCACGTTAAAAGCTCTAGGCCAGCTCTCACTCTCTTAGAGCAGTTAGCTCCATGTTAAAAGTTTTGGACCAGCTTTCATCCTCTTGAAGTAGTTAGCTCCATATTAAAAATTTTGGGATAGCTCTCACTCTCTTGGAGCAGTTAGCTCCATGTTAAAAGCTCTAGGCCAGCTCTCACTTGTTGAGTGTGAAGCCACTCTTGTGGTTTGTTAACAATAGCTGCAGAAAATGTGTGTGAAAACTGCAAACATGTTTTGCAGCTTGTCAAAAGAAGAGGCCGAAGACAGCTGTTTGTTGATCATTTCATCAGCTGCATTAATTTCTTTGTTTGACAAATTCTTATGTAATCTCTATATAAGAGATCCATCTGTATTTGAAATCTGTGTGTGACACAAGAAAGAAATAAAAACATTCTAGTTATCCACCGTGGACGTAGGTCAGATTTTGGACAGAACCACGTTAAAAACTTTTGTGTTCTTAATTGTGAGCAGAGTGTGTGTGTTGATTTGTGTTCGTGTGTGACCCGTCTGATCCTAACAACTGGTATCAGAGTGATAGGCTCTTTGATTCACACGAACCTTTGAAATCGGAACTAGGGTTCCGATCAGAGACGTTCAGCCACCGCCGCCGCTCGTCAGCCACCGCCGCCGCCGCCGCTCGTCTAGGGTTCCGACAAACCGGTTGACTTGAACAAGATCTCATTATCCACCATAACTTGTTCCTTGCCAATTAAAGTTTGAAACAGGGTAATTTTTTTTTAATGGCAGAGGACGGTAAAATTAAGATTGATAAGTTTGATGGAAGTGATTATGAATTTTGGAGAATGCAAATTGAAGATTTGTTGTATCAAAAAAGGTTGCATTTGCCTATGTTGGGTGAACAACCGGATGACATGAATGATGAAGAATGGAAGTTGTTGGATAGACAAGCTTTGGGTATGGTTAGGCTTTCTTTGGCAAAGAGTGTTGCATATAACATTGTCAATGAAACAACCACATATGGTGTATTGAAAGCTTTGTCCAACATGTATGAAAAACCATCCGCTTCAAACAAAGTATTCCTCATCCGACAATTGGTTAACACCAAGATGAAGGAAGACATGTCGGTTACCGCTCACATAAATGAGTTTAACTCGATTATCTCTCGTTTAGCCTCAGTTGGAATAAAGTTTGAAGATGAAGTACAAGCGCTACTCCTTTTATCATCGTTGCCCGACAGTTGGTCAGGCAAAGTCACAGCTGTTAGTAGTGCATCCGGCACTACCAAACTCACTTTCGAGAATATTCGTGACTTGATAGTAAATGAAGATATTAGATGGAGAAGCAATGGTGAGACTTCTAATTCTAGTTCTTTATTGCATACAGAAAGTAGAGGAAGAAGAAACGAAAGAGGACATAGTCGAGGCAGGTTTAAGTCAAGAAAAAGGGGACAGTCAAAGAACAGAAAAGACATTGAATGTTGGAACTGCAAAGAAAAAGGTCACTTTAGAAGCCAATGTACAAAACCAGCTGCAAAGAAAGAAGTAAACAATTTATCCTCAGAAGAATTAGGTGATGCCCTCATCTGTTCTGTTGAAGATTCAGTTGAATCTTGGATTATGGATTCGGGTGCTTCTTTCCATGCTATCTCATGCCCAGATATGGCCAAGAATCTACGAACAGGTAACTTTGGTAAAGTTCGTTTAGCAGATGATCAAATGCTTGATATTATAGGTATTGGAGATGTAGACTTGAAGACCTCGTTAGGAACTATATGGACATTGAAAAATGTCAGGGTTATTCCTAACTTGAGAAGAAAGTTGATTTCAGTTGGAAAATTGGATGATGAAGGGTTTAATGTTCACTTTGGGGGTGGACAATGGAAAGTGATCAAAGGCAATTTAGTGATTGCCAAAGGAAATAAGAAAGGCACTCTATACATAGCAGAAGTTTCCGCTGAAGGTGTTCATGCAATGACCACCGGTCCGAGTCCATCAAATTTATGGCACAACCGACTCGGACACATGAGCGAGAAGGGATTGAAGATGTTGGCTCAGAAAGGAAAGTTTCCAGACTTGAAGAAAGTGGAAACCGAATTTTGTGAACCTTGTGTTCTTGAAAAACAAAAGAGGGTTACTTTTGTGAAAACATGAAGGACACCGAAAGCTCAGAAGTTGGAGCTTGTTCACTCGGATGTATATGGACCAACTTCAGTTTCATCTCTAGGAGGCTCGAGATACTATGTTACCTTCATCGATGATTCAACACGCAAGGTATGGGTATATTTTCTTAAACATAAATTTGGTGTATTTGATGCTTTTAAGATATGGAAATCTGCTGTTGAAAATGAAACTAATTTGAAGGTAAAGTGCTTAAAATCGGACAATGGTGGTGAATACATAAGCAAGCAGTTCACTGATTATTGTGCCAAGGAAGGGATAAAGATGATCAGGACAGTTCCGGGAACTCCTCAGCAGAATGGTGTAGCTGAGAGAATGAACAGAACGCTGAATGAAAGGGCTAGAAGCATAAGGCTGAATGTCGGGATGCCCAAGACATTTTGGGCAGATGCAGTTAACACTGCAGCCTACTTGATTAACCGTTCACCATCCGTTCCCTTGAGTTTCAAATTGCCAGAAGAAATGTGGCAAGGAAAGGAGGTAAGTCTCGAACACTTACAAGTCTTTGGTTGCAGTGCTTACGATTTGTTAGAAGTTGGTGACAGGGATAAGCTAGACTCAAAGTCCAAGAAGTGTACATTCATTGGTTATGGGTCAGAAGAAATGGGTTACAGACTTTGGGATAATGAAGGCAGAAAATTAATCAGAAGCAAGAATGTCGTCTTCAATGAAAACGAGTTGTACAAAGACAGAAACACCAAAAGACCAGAAGTTCAGAAAGAAATTGTTGAGTTTGAAAGTGGTGAAAAAAGAAAAGAAGCTTCAGTCGACATTCCAGAAAATGGGAATGAGTCAAGCGACAGTGGGAGCTCAGGGGATGTATCTAGCAATGTTTCTGAGGAAGAAGAAGAAAAAGAAGAAGCTGCTCCTCAAACTCCAGAATCCCCAGAAACACCTCAAAATCAACCAAGGAGGTCGTCTAGAATCACTAGACCACCAGAAAGGTACTCACCATCAGTCAACTACATACTTTTGACAGATAATGGTGAACCCCAGTGCTACTCTGAAGCTATGGGATTGAAAGATTCATTGCAGTGGGAGCTTGCAATGAAAGATGAGATGAAGTCGCTTGAGAAGAACAAGACCTGGCACTTAACAAAACTTCCATCTGAGAAGAAGGTTCTTCAGAACAAATGGGTGTTCAGGGTCAAGGATGAACATGATGGTACCAAACGGTACAAAGCAAGATTAGTAGTCAAGGGATTTCAAAAAAAGGTACTCACTAACCCTGTTAGTAATTGTTGTTGAAGCTAAGCTCATTGATGTTAAAGGAACTGCCATTTCTTCCCTGAATTGTATTGCAGTTTTTTCACTAGTTCCAGTTGGAGATGTGTTCTTGATGGAAATTCTTCAAGGTATATTTTTTTAACTTGTTTCTTTTGGTGTTTCTCCATTTCAGCTTCTTGTTTTCCTATTTAGTTATTTATTTCATCATCTGTACTTGGATAAGGTATAACCAAAACGAGGGGAAGTGGTTTGCCTTCCTCTCCTGTATATGGAAAAAAAACCAAAACAAAACAAATGGGCTTCTCTAGTGATAAGATGCTATGTGCGTAAATAGATCTACAATGATTCGTACATTTCTTGATTGGCCCGCCCATATAAAATTTACTATCTTTCTGATTATTTGGCGATATACCCCAGTTTTGTCTATTTGACAAAATGGCGATATATGTGTACCAAGAATTGCTTCTTTTGGTTCAAGTGGAAGTACTCCTAATTTAAGTTTAAATTTGAACTTTTTTTTTTTGTGGAGAAATGAGTTTTGGATACAGACATGTTAAACATATAGACAATTGTTGGTATACATATCTTATATATATATATAAAGATATAAGATATATATATATATATATATATATATATATATATATATATAATACTAGGAATATGCAGATGCAGGGACAGTTTCCCTAAATGAAACATCTATAACCAGATCTTGAAAGAAAATGATCCAAGAACACAACCACAACGGTAAAACTAGGAATACTGCTGATTCCAATTTTGTTCAGTTCAGAGTACCTCAACTCTCTTTTCTTTGCTGCTTCCCGAAGTACAGCTTTAACTAGTCTCTCCCCAACACCCTATATCCAACCAGCCACTCAAATGACTATGATATATATATATATAGAGAGAGAGAGAGAGAATGAGCAGAGGGCCTTACATTATGACGACAATTGCTTACGATTTGTACAGCCTTTTCGTTGTTGAGATGCTTCCAGAAACCATTAGAACCAAATATGATAAATTGATCAGCTGTATTGATTTTGTGTACAAGTATTGATGGCTCTGCACTCAGTATTGGTTTGGAAAATGGTTCTGCCACCCTATATCTTGCAGGTAATGGTTCTTTATTAAATTCTGCCCTTTTCATAAACGCATCTCCTATGGATCTTGATACCTGTAAATAATAATAATTCAAATTTTTCCCTCTAATCATTTCTCTACGTACAGAAATACAGAAATACATACCTCTCTGAGACCCTTCACACGCCAAATGTTGTGTCTTTGAACAACAATCTGTGAATCATGAGGATGCAATGACCGGAGTTCATCTCTCACTGAGGCAATATTGGCATTATGTTCTTCAGACAATTGGATTGCTTTTAAGCGCGGGAATTCCATGTATTGGCCCAAAACAGCACGGGAATTCCCTGTATTGGCAACATATAGAAAACCATTGTATATTATCCATACCAAACAGCACGATCCAGCTGCAGCTATTTGAGGTTTAACAAGCCATTCCTCCTCCACTTGAGATAGAAATTCCTCGTCTGTTGCTAAGAATGCCTTTTTTATTGCCTTTTCTATTACATCTTCAGATATATCTTGATGCTCTGACACAAATTCTGTACCCAAAGTGAATCATGTCACCCCTTTTCCAGAAGGGTACTTTAGAGTTATAATGAGGGAGATAATGTAATGTACGTACTCTTAAAATTGAAGAACAGATTGTTGTTTACAAATCTTGATGTCTCTGGTCCTCCATGTCCATCATACATTCCAATGAAGGTTCCACGACGCCCCGAATCCAGAAAACTCAAAGGCCCCGAATCCAGAAAACTCAAAGGCCATGTTTCAACTAGGCACTGATCCTCCATTAAGGTATTATTAGCTTGAATTACTCTCAGAGAAAATCTTCGATTTGTATCGTATCCCAAATACTTATACCACCACATCAACTCATCAGACTTCCCATTTCTACAAGATTTAACAACCATTTTTATACAATTAAGTTTTGCACCTTAAATGTTTGATAAAATGTCTCAAGATAAATCTAGCACAAAAAGGAAACTCACCTGTTTTTAATTCCTTCTTGAACAGGAACGGAAGATCCATTGCTGATGGGTATAAATCTTCCAGTGGAGAAAATATGATTAGGGCCGGGCTCAATTGTTGAACTGGATGAACCAATCGAAGATATACTGAAATCCCTCAGAGCATCCCGACGGATACTATCTTCCCGCAGCACGCCTTGTACCAATCTTTCCCATAAATCATAAACATTATCCATCTCCAATACTACCACTGCAAACAAAAAAAAAAGCCGCCGCTGCAAACCTTCCTATCTTCCCCTCTCCTCTTCTCTTCTTCCTTCTTTGTTTCCTCTTTTTCTAACCCCCAAAAATTTCCCCTTGATTTATTCTTTTTTTTTTTTTTTACATTTATTTCTTTGACGTTTTTGTTTTCGTATCTGCAAAGTGTTATATTGATATTTATATATCATTTTTTTTCTTATAAAATAATTTTTTTAAAAAAATTCTAATCTAGTTTTGAATCATTTGTTGGTATTTTGTATTTATTTTAAGTATTTTATAACAAAATTTATGTGTTTAGAATGAAATAAACTGTTGTTGAAAAAAAGTAAATAAAATGTTTACAAATATAGCAGCAGCATTAGACTCTTAAATTTAAATATGATTTTTATTATTTGTTTATTTTATATATTATTAACGTTACTTTCTTTTTTTTTTTTTACTCACGTAATGTATTTAAATTAAATATGTTTACATCATTTAATTTTAGGTTGATATTTATTATGTTACATAAATGACTTTTAATCATTCATTTATATATTTTTTTTATTTTTTTTATTTTAATACAAATACACTTACAAAAAAATATAATATATATATATATATATATAATAAGCATATGTATAAGATAAAAGAATAAATAAGATAAAAAATAATTTTAAAATAAATATACATTTGAAGTTATAAACAACTTTTATTAATTTCTATTAAAAAAAAATTGAACTTTAGAAATATATTTTTATGTGTAGAGGATATTATTTAAAGTAGTTAGTGACTTAATTTTTAATATAAAAACGTAATATTGTGAGTTATATAGTAATTTCGGTAAAATAAAATTATAATTTTTAAATTAAACTTTTTAAAAAAAAAATCAAATACAAAAATATCCTCTTAAAAAATTAAAAAATTCACAAAAGAAAAAGATAAAATTAACCCTAAATTAATTATTTTATGAAATTATTGTCAATAAAATCTAATTTTTTTAAAAAAAAATTAAAACATTATTATTTTATCTTTTAAAAAAATAGTTTAAAACATATATATTTAAAATTTTAAATCAACATATTTTTATTAGTTTATATATTAAAGAAAAATTAGAAATTTATCAATATATATATATATATATATATATATATTAAAGTAGTTAATAAAATATGGCAATTGGTTTAGTGACACGACTTCCTTCGAACTTTTCTGTTAGTTTAAATTTTTAAATTAAAATTTTTAATGAAAAAACGAAAATACCTTTTATATAAAAGATAAATATTATTTAAAAAATAAAAAATTATTCTTACAAGGAAAGGACAAAAATATCCTTAAAAATAGACGGCAAATAAAATTTGACGAAAATTTTGGATGAAAAAGTAAAAAAACTTATAATTCTGATAAATTATAATAAAAAAAAAGGAAAAGAAAAACCTAAACTTCTTCTTGGGGCTAAGAGAGAGAGGAAAGACCCATGACAACTATTGGTCCCTTTTGTCTTAAATAATGTCCTTTTAACTCCCCTAATAATGATGCTCTATAACTCTAACTCGTGTATCTGTTTAAAATTTGAATTCAAAATTTTTTATTACAAAATCTAATTCGACTAGAATAAGAATTTGTTTTAATATAAATTAATTTAAATGTATCTTTCTTGGAACTCATCTAGAATAATTTGCACCCTAAGAAAAAAAAAATGATCTCAATTCAAAATAGATCTATTGTCAATCCGATAGCTTAAGAAATTGGTAAGCATACTCTTAATTACAGGGCGGATGAGGGTTCGAATTATCCTGAGTGATAGTTCCATATTAAAAGCTTTGGGTCAAGTCCTACTCCTCGAGTAAGAGTTAAATTCAACAAACACAGGCCGAATCTGAATTAGTCTCACCGGGAGTTTGGGAGAGTTGATAAGCGGCTAATCCTCGAGTAAAAGTTAATTTCGCATCCGAATTAGTCTCACCGGGAGTTTGGGAGAGTTGATAAGCGGCTAATCCTCGAGTAAAAGTTAATTTCGCAAGCGTTTCACAGGCCGGATCCGAATTAGTCTCACCGAGAACTTGAGGGAATTGATAAGCGGACTCATAAATGCTTTTTCTCCAGGGCGGATGGTCGAGGGTTTGAATCCCTGGAGTGGTTAGCTCCATGTTCAAAGCTCTGGACCAGCTCTCACTCTCTTAGAGCAGTTAGCTCCATGTTAAAAGCTCTGGGCCAACTCTCACCCTCTTGGAGCAGTTAGCTCCATGTTAAAAGCTTTGGGTTAGCTTTCACCTTCGAATAAGAGTTGAACTTTGCGAACACTCTGCAGTTCGAATCGAGTTAGTCTCACCAAAGGTGAGGACACCGAACATTCCAAATAGTAAAAAAAAAAAATTAGTCTCATCGAAAAAGCAAGAACACAAGACCGCTTTAAGTCGGTAAAAAGAGGGAAAGAAAAAATCTAGTATCAGTCGTATATTTCTTGATTACCCCAAAATGTGGCCCATATAAAAATTACTGTCTTTCTAATTATTTGGGCCGACTGTATTATTGCATTATTCCCCATTTATGAATGAATTTAATTTTCTACTACACACTCTCATAGAAGGAAACTTATTTTTTCTCAGGTACCTTATTTTTATATATATATATATATATATATATATATATATATTAATGTCACTCATTTAATTTTGTGACAGATTTGGACCCTAATAAACCCCTTGTACTAAGTCAATCCTATAAATATATAAGAAAAAAAAAGGAAAAGAAATAGAAATAATATATTATATATATATATATATTATATATATATACACGTATATGGAAAGGAAAGGTTAGTTAACTTAATTAGAACTCCAGTAAATACATAATATATATACACGTATAAATATATATAATGATTTGTGGGATTAAATTATTAATTTAAAATTTAATTTAATTAAAAGTGTAAGATTTACTATTCACGTGATTGTACAATGATTATGAATGAGTGCCATTGTGTTGCTCATTACACACCATTTTAGGTTAGGTCAGAATTTGAATGGAGATTAATTTGCATACAAATTGAGTTTTTCAGTTAAGAATTAAACTTTGCGGATTTGTTGGTGATGATTAGAGTTGGGTGTTGGTTGAGAATGAGAGAAAATTTGAAAGTGAGTTGAAAAAAAAAAGAAGATTTGACCAAATTGTTTAGGTGAAATTGAAGGTCTGTGTGTGGATCTGAGGACTGGGCGGGGTTATTGATTATGATGATTATGATGCAGTTGAAAAGCTTGGGAGAATGTAGAGATGAGAAGTAGCCCACGTGCTCTCGTGCTGGAAGATGCTGCAATTTGCAAGAACAAAAACACTACTTTCTCTCTCTTAAACGGAGTTTATGGCATGGGTTTTGCATCAAACACCTTTAAGATTCAGTATTACTCTTTCACTACTTTGTCACTTTCCCCTTTGTTTTTTTTTTATGTTTGTTTGAATAAATTCTGATCATTTCTCTCTCTTCCGCACTCTCAGCAATTGGGATCCATGTCGGCTTCCTCATTTTTCTCCCAATCAGTAATACAACATGGACTGGAATACAAGGGCATCTCTAGGGTAATAACTTCTATTACATATGTAATATATATATATATACATGTATGAAAAATTGATCAATTTGCTCTTTTCTTCAAATTTTTGGTAAATAAAATCCTTTTAGTGTTGATTGATACTTACTTTTGAAGGAAACTTTGGGTAAAGCTTAGTTGGTTTGTGGAGGATTAATTAAAAAGTATATATATATATGTATTGTTTAATCTTTACTAATGGCTATATTTAAGATTATTCTTGATTCCATTACTTACATTCAATCACCAGATATCTTGTCTTTACCTAATTCATTTCTTTGTTTTTTTTAAGATAAGAATCTTGAACTTTTATCATAAAGAAAGTAGCATGGTGAATGAAACCATTCCATTTTATTATGAAGTTAAAAGAAAAGCCTGCACATAAAAAATGAAGATTCCTGTAAAAGAAAAAAAAAAAAAAGTGGTTTTGGTCAACGGAGGGATCCACAAACAGTTAATAACATGGTGGGAAGAACAGTTGTTTTCTGGCTGTGTAGGTTGTAGTTTTAAGTTAGTTATGTCACAATTCCCCACCACCGTTTTTCTATATTTAATGTTGTCAGTACTCTTTAGTCTTCATTTTTATTTTTTAACAGACCAAAATCTTGGATAAAGAAACCATTACTATCAATATCACTGCATAACCACTGCCTTAAAAGCATTTCCAAAGCCTGCCTTCTCCTCTTTGTTCTTCTTTCTCCATTCTTTAACCACTCAGGTTGCCCAGGTACGCCCCATTTTATTTTCTGTTTCCATACTGATTCTTTCTTTCTTTCTTTATTTCCATTCATAGGATTTCTGTAGAAGTGAACATTTCAAGAATTTGGGTTCCTTCATTTGGCTTTATGCATTCTTACTCACTCTATAGATATCAAGAATGGAGGGTGGATTCTGTAAGTTGGTAGTAATGTTCTTCCTGTGTTTTTCTTGTGTTCAATTAGTCGCTTCTTCGTTTAATCCAGTAGATAAAATCTTCATTAACTGTGGGGGAAGTAAGCAACTTGATGATGAGGATGGAAGATTATTTGAACCTGATTCTGGGAACTCTAAAGTTGTTGGCTTGTCTAGTAACTCTCATTCTGTGGTTTCAGACACTGGATTAGGGGTATCAAGAAGTCTTTACAGTTCTGCTAGAGTTTTTAGTAGGACTTCAACCTATTCTATTAGTACTAAGCAAATCGGACGGCATTGGCTAAGGTTACATTTCTACCCTGTTGAGAGTCATGGTTACAGTTTGAATTCTGCAGTCTTTTCTGTAGTGGCAAATGGAGTTACTTTGCTTCATGGGTTTTCGTTCTCAAAATTGGGCAAGAAAGCTCCCCTTGTTAAGGAATATGTTGTTGAAGTAGGGGAAATCAGCTCTAAGAAATTGGTGTTGGCGTTGTCTCCATGGGATGATTCAATTGCATTTATTAATGGCATAGAGGTGGTCTCTGTCCCTGATGGCCAATTTGGGTACAGTGCTATCCCAATTCCAGTTGGACCAGAATATGTGATTCCGGATCATGTTGCTCTTGAGACAATGCACAGAGTTAACATGGGAGGTCCTCTTTTGACACCAAAGAATGACACCCTATGGAGAATGTGGAAACCAGATAAACCATTTCTGTTGAATGCTGCTGCTGCTCGTAATGTTTCCAAGGATCCCAGGTTGATCAAGTACCCGGCTGGAGCATCGGTTGAAATTGCACCCAATTGGGTTTATGCCACTGCTCAAGAGATGGCAGATGCAAATGTATCAGATCAGAAGTTTAATATATCATGGACATTCAAAGTTGAGAAAGGCTTCAGATATCTTCTCAGGTTGCATTTCTGTGACATTGTTAGTCCTTCTCTTGGTACATTGCTTTTTAATGTCTATGTCAATAATCAATCTGCTTTAGAATCCTTTGACATTTCGAGTAAGACGTTGGAATTGTCGGCTGCTTATTTTGTGGATTTTATTGTGAATGTCTCAGAGGGCTATGATCACATACTTGTTCAAGTTGGCCCTCCTAATCAGAGGATGTTTCCCACTAATGCAATTTTAAATGGCTTGGAGATAATGAAGCTAAGCAGTCCTACTGATAGCTTGGACGGATACTTTGTCGGATCAGCCACTGCTTTCAATGTGGTAAAGAATAAGAAAAAACATGTGATGATGCTATTGATTCTTACTTGTTTTGGAGGTCTTGCAGTTTTGCTGCTAATCTCAGCAGCCATTTTCCTCTGCTATAGTAAGAGGACGTCAAAGAAGCCCAAAAGACAGAAGTCTTCAGCTTGGTTTTCCTTCCATACTCAATTTGGAAACTCAGAGAGCAAAATTTCAGCTGGTAGTTTTGCCTCAACTACAGCTTCTCTTGGCATGGGCCGCGTTCTGGCTTTCTCTGAGATTCGTGAAGCAACAGAGGACTTCGACGAGAGTTTAACCATTGGTGTTGGTGGATTTGGAAAAGTTTACAAAGGAGTACTTGAAAATGGTTTGACAGTTGCAGTAAAGAGAGGGAATCCGAAATCGCAGCAAGGACTTCGCGAGTTCAGGACAGAAATTGAAATGCTATCTAAGCTTCGCCACAGGCATCTGGTATCTCTTATAGGTTACTGTGAAGAACTTAATGAAATGATCCTTGTTTATGAATTTATGGCTGGTGGACCTCTAAGGAAGCACTTGTACGGATCACATCTTCCTCCACTTTCATGGAAAAAAAGGTTAGAAATATGCATTGGAGCTGCAAAAGGACTACATTATCTTCACACAGGAGCAGCTGAAATCATCATCCACCGCGATGTCAAAACAACAAACATTTTGTTGGATGAAAATTTCACAGCAAAAGTAGCAGATTTCGGGTTATCAAAATTTGGTCCAACATTAGATCAAACTCATGTGAGTACTGCTGTTAAAGGAAGCTTTGGATACCTTGATCCTGAATACTACCGTAGACAACAACTGACTGAGAAATCAGATGTCTATTCCTTTGGTGTTGTGCTCTTAGAAGTACTGTGTGCTCGACCTGCTATAAATCCTGCACTTCCAAGAGAGCAAGTAAACATTGCAGAATGGGCAATGCACTGGCAGAAGAAAGGTCATTTGAGCCAAATAATAGATCCCCACCTCGTCGGATCAGTTAGCATGGATTCCCTGAGAAAATTTGGCGAAACTGCAGAGAAATGTTTGGCAGAATATGGAAGTGAAAGGCCAACCATGGGCGATGTATTGTGGAATTTGGAATACGCGCTTCAACTTCAAGAATCTTATAGTCAGTCAGTAATGGATGAGAATAGCACAAATCATATTCCTGATATACCACATTGGATTCCTACTGCTGTATCTGCTGACAGTGATGATATTAACATTGACATTGACATTGTTGGCAACACAAATTCTGATGCATCGACATCAAATGGAGTGTTTTCCCAGCTGATAGATCCAAAGGGAAGGTAGTAAGTAATTTACCTAATGTTACTTCTGCAAATAACTTCTCTCTCTATATCTATCTATCTATCTATATATATATATATATATATATATATATATTCTCAGATTATGATTCTATTCATCTGATTAGTAGTAGTATTTATTTAGGATTAGGGCAGTTTCCTTTTGGAGATTTTACTAATTCCGTAGTTGGATCTGTTCTTCTTTGGAGCATGATTATTATAGCAGTCTGAATTGTAATTAGGGTTTATGAACCTGTATAATTTTTTTTGGTTTCCATTTTTCCTAGAATACCCGATGTAATGGTTAATAAACACTTGCAGATTTTTCTGCTACAAAATAGTTTCATTATAATCAATATATATAATCATCTTCTTCAGTCTTTTTTTATGATGTTGCTACAGAAGAAAGGCCATAATCTTCCCTTTCGAAGCAACCGAATCCTCCATTTCCCAAATCCTCTACCTCCTTTCCGATCCTTCACCGGACTCATTCTCGGTGTTTCTCCAAATCCCTTCCCTCCTATACCCCAAAATGACGTCGCTGCTGCCTATTCGGATTTCGTCCCGGTAACCAGAGAACTCGATAAAAAAGACGATTATCCTATCGTCGATGAAGAATCCGAGACATTCCGAAGCTCCGGCGGCGGCGGAGACGGCAATGTTGTTATTGTTGCCGGTTATACGGCTATTTTACCCCCACACTGTTTCAGTTTCCTGGAAAATCGAGGTTCTGTTTATTGACAACATTTACATCAGGAAATACTACAGAGGATTGGGGTTCGGAACGACGATGTTCTCTGTTCGTTGCATCCTATGCCGCAAAGAAAGGAAGTGTATATATATATATATTTTATATCGGTAATATATTTGGAATTATATTATTTATTAATAAATCTTTTTCATAATCCTCAGATTTTTCTGGAATCAAATTCAAATTATAATCAGAATCCCGTGGGATTCTAATTACTATTGTAATTATATATATAACTTCCCTTAGTTCACAATTCTGTTATTTTCCTTTGAAAAAGGAGATTGTATTGGAGACATTTCAGACTACAACAATGCTACAATCACTTTTTTTAAGTTCTTCTTCATCTTCTATGATTCTTGGGGATGTTCATTATAGTTCAAGAAAATACAGGATTTCTTGTTCTTCATCTTGTTCTGTGATTCTTGGGGATGTTCATGATGGTTCAAGAAAATACATGATTTCTTGTTCTTCATCTTCAAGAAATAAGGGATACATACCAAAGCTTAAACCTTTTAGTAGAAGCAGATTAGAAAGAGCAATTAAAGATCCTCCATTGATTGAAAGAACTGAAAATCAACTGGCGGAATATTGCTGCACGCTTGAAGAAGGAGATGAATGCTACAATTGCTGGAAAGCATATTTTGAACTGAAAGATCTTGAAAAAGAGGCACCAAAAAAAGATGTGGAGAGACTGATAATTGAATCAGGAGGAATAAAATCTCTGGTGGGAGACGTTCATAGAATTGCAGAAATTTACAGAATCAAAAAAGAAGGTAATAGTAAAACAGGGAAAGGTAAGGAAGAAGAAGAAGTTGTAAGAATTTGTCCAATTCCTGATGGATTGCCAAAGTCAAGAGAAGAATTGGAAGAAGAAGAATGTTGGAAAATGCCGGATTCACAGTTTACCAAATTACTCAGAGTTATGGGGAAGAAGAACCCTGCTTGGTATTCCAGTCCACCCGATCACTGAAACCGCTGCAGTTTTTTTTTTTCTTTTTTTTGAAAAAAAAAATTATATTTTTATATTTTAAGATTCCTAGCAAATGTAGTACAATTTGGAATATTTTGTTTCTGGATTGTATTATATTTTAACATATATGTCTTTTGGATTAAAAAAAAAAAAAGGCTATATATTGGTAATATTTTAATAAGGGTATACATTATTTATTAATAAACCTTTTTCATTATTCGACCTTTTCCATTCAAATTCAAATTAAAATTAATATTTGACTAGAATTTAAATTATTATGGTAATTATAAATACAACCTGAGGAAAATGTTCACAATTTTATTTTAATAATCAAGATGAAACATTATAAAATGATGAAAATAGATAGCCTAAACAATTTAGGCCAAAAAAATTTAAAGAGTCCAAGTAAAAAAGACGGCCCAGCCTAAAAAAGGAAGTCCAATAAAAATCAGGCCAATCCAAAACTAAAAATAAACCCAAACAGAAAAAGGGCAACCTAGTAAAAAAAAAAAAACCCCAGGTAAAATTTAGGCGGAAACAAAATAAGTCAAAATAAAAATATGGAATAATTTGTGAGTTTGTTTCCAAACAAATTTAGTTTTGGCAAGTTTAATCCCAAAATATTTTTTTTACTTTTAAGGTTCCAAACTTTTTTTGTAGAGAATAATAAAGTCCTTCTTAACGGATTCTGTCAAAATCTTAAAATATTTAACGGTTGTTTGTCTATAGTAAATTAAAGATAAGGATAAAAAAGTCATTACATGTGAAAATAAATAAAGAAAATAATAATAATAAAAAAATATTTAAACACATAAAAATGTCCTCATATATTTTTTTTAATTTTTATTTTGAAAATGTCCTTATATTTAAAATTTTAAAAATAAAAAATTTATCAAAATAGTGAGAATATCAAAAGTCGTCGTCAATCTTCTTCTTTTCCGGCTAATCTTCTTCTTCTTCTCTGGCACAAGATTTTTATCTTTTTGTAACATCTTTAAAGAAAGAAAAAATAAAAAAAAATTTAAAGAAGAGGTCTTTATAAAAAGAAAAAAGAAAAAAACGAGAAAGAGGGAGCAAAAATTAGTTATCTAGTTTGTGTATTCATGCTATTGGTGAATCACTGCATAAAAAAAATAAATAAATGCTTTTAATGCTGAATTTTACATATAAGACTATAATGAAGAGGAATTGGTGATTTAGTATTAGAATCCCTCTTTCTTGTTTTTTCCTTTTTTTTTAATAAAGGCCTATTATTTAATTTCTTTTATTTCTTTTTTCTTTATTTAAAGATGTTAGAAAAAGATAAAAATCTTATGCCAGAGAAGAAAAAGAAGAAGATTAGCCGGAGAAGAAGAAGATTGACGACGACTTTTGATATTCTCACTATTTTGATACATTTTTTATTTTTAAAATTTTAAATATAACGATATTTTCAAAATAAAAATTAAAAAAAATATATGAGGACATTTTTATGTGTTTAAATATTTTTATTATTATTATTATTTTCTTTCTTTATTTTCACATGTAATGACTTTTTTATCCTTATCTTTAATTCACTAAAGACAAACAACCGTTAAATTTTTTAAAATTTTGACAGAATCCGTTAAGAAGGACCTTAATATTCTCTACAAAAAAGTTTGGGACCTTAAAAGTTAAAAAAAATATTTTGGGACTAAGCTTGCCAAAATTAAATTTGTTTGAGACCAAACTCACCAATTATTCTAAAAATAGGCCTAACAAATAAAAAGGCCCAGATAAACAAAACTTGGAAAATGAGACAAAGTAAAAAAGGTCCATCCTAAAAAAAAATAAGGGCCAATTCAAGATTAAAAATCTGGTTGTTTATCAGAATAGAACCACCTCAGACTAAATGGTTGGCAAGAATAGTATTGAAAAAGTCTTTTGAAGTATTGTGTATTTTGCACAAATAGTGTTGTAACTTGTATAGTTGATTATTCATAGTATTAATACAATACAACCTTTAAGGTTAAAAAAAAAAAAAAAAAAGACTCCAAGAAAATGGGATTTGAGGAATGTGCAATTATCCACTGAGTTTGTTCGGCGTTGGCAATTGGCTTTTCAAGGAGACATGCCACATGTTATATCGTTATGCCTAACGTTAGCATTCAACTCTAACTAAAATTAAGTCTATTTAAATAATTAATCGTCTCTATTTTTTTATGTTTTGTTTTAAATGTCAATAAAATAAACTCAAGGTATGATTTGAGAGAACACAATTTTTATTTTTATTTTGATTTAATATGCTATCAAACCAAAAAATCATAATATCATAAAATTTTACTAAGGTACATTTTTTTGTGTCATATCTGAATTTTATTGTCGGTAGAGATGGACAATGATTGCATGGTAGAATTTGAGAAATCAAAATTGGATTGAAAATCTTTGTGGTCGGTCGATATTTGAAATCTTAATATCATTCCACTAATTAACTTTTTTTTTTACGTCAATTTTTTTCTTTCCTATTCAACACATTAGGAAGACAAAAATACCAAACACCCTAAAAAAAGAATTTTTAGCATTAATCAATATATATATATTGAAATTGCATATCGATATTATTGAGATATTACTAAATTAGAGATAATTGTAATTACCCAAAAGAATATCCAAGAGAATATCCAAAGTAATATTTAATATTATATATATATATATATATATATATAGTGTACGTGTAGAAAATGCGATGTAAAACACACGAAAGATATAGAACATATATGAGAGATGTAGAACATATATGAAAGATATAAATCATATATGAGTGGTGTAGATAAAGATTCAAGAAATATATATTGTAAATAAAACAAAAATCTTTTCAACTATATTATTCATCTTAAAAACCTTTCGAAATATTTTATTTTCTACATGGTATGAGAGCACCAAATTCTACAATATATATATATATCCTACAAATTCTAGGAGTGGTGGCAAATGTGCATTTGCAATTATTAATAACGTAGGCATACCAAATTGTGTTTTTTTTTTTAAATAAACAACGTGAGGTTTTTAATGCACGGCTAGAAATATTTCCACGTAAGCATTCAGAAGCATTGTACCTAATGGACGGTTCGTGTTCTAATTCATTGGTTCCCTTGATTCTGAACGGGTCCCACACATAGCCGACTCCGCCCAACTCTTTCCCAAGTCACTATTTTAGATATACAAAATATCTAAAATTATTTCGTTTATTAATTTTAGAATAATTTATGATTTTGGTCTCATATAAATTTATGTTTGACAAGATTAATTCCAAAATATATTTTTTTTAAATTTTAAAGTCCCAAACTTTTTTTAAGTGAACAATAAAGTTCCTTTAGACGGATTCTGTTAAAAACTTTAAAAATTTAACGATTTTTAAATTTAATTAATTAAAAACAAAGATAAAAAAGTCATTATAAAAGGATAAAATTAAAAATAATATTTAAAGAAAATGATAAAAATGTCTTCACATTTAAAATTTAAAATATAAAAAATCTGTCAAATTTTTCGTCAATCTTCATATTCTTCGAATACAAATCAAATTTTTATCTTTTTCTAACATTTTTAAAGAAAAAAATAAAAATAAAAATAAAAAGAAAAGAAAAGAAAAAGAGCATGAACATTTTTTATTAATAATAATTATTTTTCTCTCAACAAAAATATTTCAACTAATTTTTTTTTTACAAAAATTCTCTTTTTCTTTTCTTTTTTTTTCTTTCTTGAGAAATGTCAGAAAATGATAAAATTTATTTGTAACAGGAGAAGAAAGGAATTTTAATATTCTCATTATTCTGATATATTTTTTATTTTTTAAAATTTAAAATTTAAAATATAAAATTTTTTTTATCCCTTTATTTAATTTTTTATTTCTTTTTATATGTAATGATTTTTTTACCCCTATTTTTAATTAAATAAATATAAAAACCTTTAATTAAATAAATATAAAAACCGTTAAATTTTTAGGTTTTTTGACAGAATTAGTCGAAAAGACCTTATTGTTCACATATTAAAAAATGTTTGAGATCTTAAAAATTTTAAAAAATATTTTGTGATTAAACTTGTCAAACATAAATTGTTTGAGACCAAACTTATCAATTATTCTTAATTTTATTTTGTTTATTAAATATTATTTAAAAATAATAATTTTATTTATAATTTTTTTAAAAAAATTATTTTTTATATATATTATTTATTTTATAGGTATGTGTTATAAAATTATATAATCTATATATATATATATATGTATATATATATATATTATATATATATATATATATATATATATATATATAAGGGAGAGAGAGAAGAGATATAATGGAGGGAGAGATAAGAGAATTTTCTTCTTTGATTGTGTTGTAGTCAAAACAAGAGGGAAGAGGGGGGGTATTTATACCCAAAACATTTCACCCTCAAGGTATATAAATATACATATATCTATACCTAATTCATCCACTATATATATATAAATAATATACCTAACTTATTCCACTATATATATATATATATATATATATATATATATATATACATGTTATAAATATTAGGTGATATTTATCACCTTACGTAATTTTCTGGATGATGATGGACATCCATTAATTAATGAATCTTCGGGATTCATAACACTCCCCCTTGGATGTCCATTACATAAAGAATAGGCCTCGTTAAAACCTTACTAGATAAAAACCCAGTGGGAAAAAAAATCTAGTGAAGGAAAAAGAGTACACTATTCTTCATGTGTAGATTTCTCCCCCTGATGAGATGATTTCTTGAAATCTTTAAATCGACGCAAACCAATTTTATATCTCAATTTTTCAAAGGTTGCTGTCGGAAGAGATTTAGTGAATATATCTGCAAGATTATCACGTGATCGAATTTGAAGCACATCAATTTCACCGTTCTTTTGAAGTTCATGAGTAAAGAAGAATTTAGGTGAAATGTGTTTCGTCCTATCTCCCTTAATATATCCTCCTTTAATTGAGCTATACAAGCTGCATTATCTTCATATAGAGGAGTTGGAATCTCTCTTCTGGAGGATAAACCACAACTCTCTCTAATATAATGTATCATTGACCTCAACCATACACATTCTCGACTTGCTTCATGAATGGCTATTATCTCAGCATGATTAGAAGAAGTTGCTGCTATTGTTTGCTTCGTGGAGCGCCATGATATAGCAGTATTACCATATGTAAATAAATAACCATTTTGAGAACGTGCCTTATGCGGATCCGAAAGATAACCCGTATCTGCATATCCAATCAGTTCTGGATCATTTACATTTGAATAAAATAATCCGAGGTCAATTGTCCCTTGGAGGTATCTAAGGACGTGTTTAATACCATTCCAATGTCGTCGTGTTGGTGAAGAAACTAAATCTTGCTAATAGATTTATAGCAAATGCTATATCAGGTCGTGTATTATTTGCAAGATACATTAGTGCACCAATAGCACTCAAATATGGTACTTCAGGACCAAGTAGTTTTTCACCATTTTCTCGAGGTCTAAATATGTCTTTATTTATATCTAGCGACCTCACGACCATTGGAATACTCAATGGATATGCTTTATCCATGATAAATCTTTTTAATACTTTAGCTGTATATGTTGACTGATGAACAAAAATTCCATCTTTCATATGTTCAATTTGAAGCCCGAGATAAACTTAGTTTTTCCAAAATCTTTAACTTCAAATTTTCGTTTCAAACAATCTATAGCTTCTCGAAGCTCTTCTGGAGTTCCTATGAGATTGATATCGTCAACATATATAGCAAAAATCACAAAACCAAAATCTGTTTTCTTAATAAAAACACATGGGCAGATTTGGTCATTCTTGTATCCAGAATTCAATAAGAATTCACTAAGGCGATTGTACCACATGCGTCCAGACTGTTTAAGCCCATATAATGATTTCTGTAATTTGATAGAATAATTTTCATGAGGGCCTTTAGAAGCCTTTGGTAATTTGAATCCTTCAGGGATTTTCATATAAATCTCATTTTCAAGGCTTCCATAAAGATAAGCTGTAATTACATCCATTAGACGCATGTCCACCTTTTCATGAACTGCCATACTTATAAGATATCGGAGTGTAATAGCATCAATAACGGGTGAATAAGTTTGATCATAATCAATTCCTGGCTTTTGCGAAAAGCCTTGTGCGACGAGTCGTGCTTTATATTTTACGACTTCATTATTCTCATTTCGTTTTCGCACAAACACCCATTTATAGCCAACAGGTTTTATATCCTTTGGCGTTTGGACTACAGGTCCAAAAACTTCTCGCTTCGCAAGCGAATTTAACTCCGATTGAATCGCATCTTTCCATTGAGGCCAATCAATTCTATGCCGACATTCTTCAACTGATAAAGGATCTAAATCCTCATTATCCTTGAAAATATCAAGGGCTACGTTGTATGCAAAAGCATTATCAATAACAACGTTTCTTCGATCCCAACTTTGATTCGAACTGGTGTAATTAATAGAGATTTCAGAATTCTCTTCATTATTTATAGTTGGAATCTTTTCATCAGTTGTCCCTTGGTTTTCCTTTTCTGTTTCATCAATATGATCTTCTGGATCATTTATTCATCTTTTCTTCCGAGGATTTTTATTTTTGGAACCAAGGGGTCGGCCACGCTTCTGACGTGTTTTTGATTCGAAAGCTATAAGATTAATTTTCTGTCCTTCAGGAACTTCTATCCATATAGGAGCATCTATAGTTGGAAGATGCGATTTAGTGACTCTGCTAGAGTCAGCAAAAGAATCTGGCAGTTGATTTGCAATTTGTTGCAAATGTATAATCTTTTGAACTTCAAGTTCACTTATATTTGTGCGTGGATCTAAATGATTCAAAGATGTTTTCCACGCAAGTTCAATTTTATGCCATTTATTCTCTCCCCCTAATTTGGGAAACAAATTTTCATCAAAATGGCAAGTTCACTTACATCCCCTGTCAAAGGTTCAAGATACCTTATAATGGACGGGGAGTCATACCCATCATATATCCACAATCTTCTTTGCGGACCCATTTTTGTCCGTTGGGGTGGTTTAATTGGGACATATACAGCACACCCAAAAATTCTCAAATAAGAAATATTTGGCTCTGAACCAAAAGCCAATTGTATGGGAGAAAATTTATGATAACTCGATGGCCTTAAACGCACAAGTGCTGCAGCATGCAAAATTGCATGTCCCCAGGCTGCTGTAGGGAGATTTGTTTTCATCAATAATGGTCTAGCAATTAATTGCAGCCTTTTAATAAATGATTCAGCTAGACCATTCTGTGTGTGAACATGAGCTACAGGATGTTCAACAATTATTCCAATCGACATGCAATAAGAATTAAATGCATGCGAAGTAAATTCACCAGCATTGTCTAGACGGATTCGTTTAATAGGATAATCAGGAAATTGCGCTCTTAAGCGAATTATTTGGGCAAGTAATCTCGCAAACGCCAGGTTGCGAGTCGATATAAACAAACATGCGACCATCGGGTCGATGCATCAATCAAACCATGAAATATCGAAATTGCCCACATGGTGGACTAATCGGTCCACATATATCTCCATGAATCCGTTCTAGAAATGTAGGACTTTCAGCTCCTACTTTCAATGGTGCTGGTCTTATAATAATTTCCCTTTGGAACATGCAGCACATGAAAGTTTATCAGAAGTCAAAATCCTTTGATTTTTCAAAGGATGACCGTGCGTTGTTCGATAATTTTTCGCATCATAATTGATCCCGGATGACCCAAACGGTCATGCCAAACTTTAAAAGTAACGGGATTAGTAAACTTCTGGTTTACTAAATGATGCGCCTCAATAGCATTTATTTTTGCATAATATAGGCCAGAGGATAGAGATGATAGTTTTTTCAACAAAACTTTATTACCGGAGGTCATTTTCCGTGATACCCAAATATTCATGACCATTATCTTCTATTGTTTCAACATGATATCCATTTCGTCGGATATCTTTAAAACTCAATAAATTTCTTTGAGATTTTGAGGAATATAATGCTTTATCAATAGCAATCATAGTTCCTCCCGGTAATATTATATTAGCTCTTCCGGAGCCTTCAATAAGTTTTGCACTACCATTTATTGTGGTAACACTTGTTTCTCCCACATTCAGGTGAGAAAAATACTTCTCGTATTTCAGTATGGTGTGCGTAGTTCCACTGTCAATAAGACAGACGCTTTCGATATCGTTGTTCATACCAGAAAATTGAACAACAGCCATCTGTTTGATTAACAAAATTTTTTACAGAAATAAAAATTAAGCATGTAATTACAAAAGTAATATAAACATATATCATTAATATTCTAATTATTTTTGGACACTTCCATCTCCAATTAAGTGATCAATTCTTCCTTCTGGATGCTCAAAAAAATCAGCAACATCCAAATGAGTTATACCAACATCATTATTTTCAAGATTTTCATTATTTCTTTCATGAGGTAAATTTTGAGAAGTAAAATTTGCCTCAACATTTTTGCCTTTCCTTTCAACAGATACTTGATATAAATCAACAAGATGTTTTGCAGTGCGACAAATACGAGACCAATGACCTTTCATGCCACAACGATAACATATGTCCTCATAATTTTTTGGAACAGTATTTCTTTTCCCATTATGTTTTATCCACTTCAGGTGGTTATTACGGCGTCCATGATCATATTTTCGGCTATGACCACGGTAATGACCACGACCACGACCACGATCTCTTCTGGGATCATGATTTCTAACAGCATTCACTTCAGGGAATGGAGTAGAACCAGTAGGTCGAGTCTCGTGATTTTTCATTAATAATTCATTATTTTGTTCCGCAACAAGAAGACAAGAAATTAATTCAGAATATTTTTTAAAACCTTTCTCACAATATTGTTGCTGCAGGACAATATTCATGGCATGAAAAGTGGAGTATGTTTTCTCTAGCATATCATCATCTGTTATATCAACTCCACATAGTTTCAATTGTGAAACTATTTTAAACATTGCGGAGTTATACTCGCTTATGGATCTGAAATCTTGCAACCTCAGGTGCAACCAGTCATACCGTGCTTTTGGGAGAACGACCATCTTCTGGTGGTCGAATCTTTCTTTCAAATTTTCCCACAAAATAAAAGGATCTTTCACGGTAAGATATTCATTTTTCAGATCTTCGTGAAGATGATGACGGAGAAATATTATAGCTTTGGCACGATCTTGTATTGATGATATATAATTTTGTACGATGGTGTCTGCCAGACCCATCGCAGCAAGATGCATCTCGGCATCTAGTGTCCATGACAAATAATTTTTTCCGGTGACATCAAGTGCCACAAATTCTAGTTTAGTTAGGTTTGCCATAATAATAATAATAAACATACCTGTCTGATAACGTACCGGTGATAGATAATCGTGTTGTTGGTAGAGCTTCGTGCTGATAACGTGTTATAAAATTATATAATCTATATATATATGTGTATATATATATATATATATATATATATATATATATATATATATATATATATATATAAGGGGAGAGAGAGAAGAGATATAATGGAGGGAGAGATAAGAGAATTTTTCTTCTTTGATTTTGTTGTAGTCAAAACAAGAGGGAAGATGGGGGGTATTTATACCCAAAACATTTCACCCTCAAGGTATATAAATATACATATATCTATACCTAATTCATCCACTATATATATATAAATATATATACCTAACTTATTCCACTATTATATATATAAATATATATATATCCTGTTATAAATATTAGGTGATATTTATCACCTTACGTAATTTTCTGGGATGAATTGATTATATAATGGACATCCATTAATTTAATGAGTCTTCGGAATTCATAACAGTATGTATAAATTGAATCTCCAAATTGGTCGGTTATATTAATTTGTAGTTCCTCCTTAGCGTCAAGACCGACCTCACTTGGTCGGCTATCCAACCATAGATCTCCAAATTTCTATATCCTCCATACCAAATCACAACCACACACGTGGAACTTCACTGTCTACTCACACACACACACATATATATATATATATATATATATATATATATATATATATATATATATATATATATATATTCACATGCTTACACTCCTCAGCTCACTCACTCACTCTTAGTTAATTAAACCCACCAAAAGAAAAAAAAATTTATTTGAAAATGCCGATTAGCAGAATTGCGGTGGGAATGCCGGGAGAGGTGGGCAGCCCTTCAGCACTGAAAGCTGCACTAGCAGAATTCATTTCTATGCTCATATTTGTGTTTGCCGGTGAAGGCTCCGGCATGGCTTTCAGTTGTTGAAGAAATTGGAAAGGATGATGAAATTGTTGAAGAAACCTTTTCATTCCCAAAGCTCTATCAGTTAACTCTCGAAAACTTGCCAAATATTCTTACTTTCTGCTATAACGCCATACAATTGCCTTCACTGGAACGAGTAAAGATTGAGGAATGTCCTCTGATGATGAAATTTGTTGAAGAGCTTCCTAATTATATTTCAAATTCAACATCTTTCTTCAATGAACAGGTTTATCTCTCTCTCTTTATATATTCTCATATTGTTATATATGATGATGCTTATGTTTTGATTTTTTATTATTACCCTTAGTTAGTAAGTATATCTATTGTTTATATTGAATGCAAGTTTTATTGATTAAACTAATGATTACTCATTCTTCCTTTAATTATAGGTTCAATGTCCCAAATTGAACGACTTAGATATTACAGGACTCAACATATCAGCAGTATTTACTCTTCTTTCCTTTGAATCTGTTACAAATTTAGAATATTTATATCTGTTTCAATGCTAGGAGTTGGAGCATGTGATTTCCAAAGAAAGACAAAGCACTACAAATATGGAGGAAGACTTTATGCAAAGTATTCCATTGAAGAGATTATATCTAATTAAACTGCCAAAATTGTATGGATCAGTTTTCCAACTGAAACAACATCTGGAGTTTCCATCTCTTGAATATATCCGCATTGAATATTGTCCCATGTTGAAGAAATTTTGCATTGGATCCCTTCACTTGCCCAGATTGAAATTGGTAAAAGGATTAATAAATAATGAATTTCCTGACAATTTTTTCTTCCATAATGAGGTACGTACCTTAATTAGACGACTTAGATTTTTCAATTTTATATAATTATTGTCCCATGATTTTGTATGACTTCAATATTATTTTGATGTCTTAATTTTATTTCAGATTTCTTCTCAAGAAATTCATTCGGACAACAATAGCTTCATTATATCGGTAAAAGATATCTCTTTCAATTCTGATATTGATGAGTATTTCTTAATACAAAGTTCAAGGTAAAAGTAATATATATGTTATACAAATATTTTAAGTTAAAATATTATATAATGATGCATTTCCATGTTGTGTAGTGGTGGAAGCTTTGTTGATGCTATAAATTTATCTTTGAATAATGAGAGAAAGAAGATTGTCGGAAAGTTTAAGACAGAAAAGATTTTGACAGGAATCGTATACGATCTTATGTTGATGATATTGATGCCGAATTTCTATAATTGGGAAGCTCTAATTAAAATTGAACTCAAGGTATTTGGAGAAACCGAACTGCAGAGTCGTACAGAAAATTTGGGAAAGAAAGAAATAGATACGTGGACTGAACTATCTATTGGAAAATTCATGATGAGAGAGCCACAACAAATTAATCAAGAATTTGAATTTTCTCTACATCAACTCGAGATCCCGGAGCACCCTTGGAGTGAGGAAAGGAGACTATCCATAAAAGGTGTTAGAATTCTGGAAGTCTAGCCATATATATATATATATATAGATAGGTATCATTTTTATTTTTATTTTAAAATTATTGGTTATTGGAAGGCATTGTTTTAAATTCAATCTAAATTGTATCATGTTTCCTTTCTGTGGTAGGTCTGATTCCTTTAGCCGCTGCTAAAGTATGATTACAATTCAACAGGAGATTCTAATTTTTATCTGCAGAATTACCTGATTTTCAGAGCCCTCTCTTTTCTCTGGTCGATAAGTTTGCAAATTTCCCTTATCACTATCACTCTCAATTTTCTTTTTTATACAATCTTTGGCTTTGACTTTGACTTTGGCTTGGAGAAATTTGTTCTTTCAATTGGCTTGGCTTGGCTCATGAATTTGAATTCTTTTGTTACCATATTTGAAAAACTGTATGGTATATTTATGGGATTTGTGTGTGTTTGTGTATATCATTTTGAGGAGAGAATGGTAAATTCATATTTGATTTTTTTATTAGTAATTTGTGAATTGTAAAGAAAAAAAAAATCAAAGATTGTGAAAATAATTGAAGAAAGATTGTGAGATGGTAAGTATTTTGATGATTTTAAATTAAGTTTTAAAAAAAGAAAATAAAATCAGTAATTAAAGTAAGAACAACAGTGAATAAAATTTTAATTTGGAGATAAACGAAATTAAATTTTTTATTAAAATAAATATAAATTATATTAATATGATTATGTAGTTCTCAGTATTATAACATCCCTATTTTATATCTTGTTTTATTTGAGGATGATTCTAAAATAATTTCACAACTTGTAGCATTCAATAAAATTTCTTATGGTGTTAAAGTATGTTCGATATTACTCACTGCTTCTGGAGTATATGGCTTGCTCACAATTCTGCCGTCTTCAATCGTTTTCCACGAGTTGTTCATGATATCATAATTCGAAGCTACTTTTATGATAGTCCTGATAGTTGTGGGGATATCCCTATGTCGCGAGGACAGGCGCGATCTATCCCTTGTCCGGGTAGTGTCTTGCTTCAAGATCATTCGACGATTTTCTTTGATGGAGCATTCCGGAATTCAAAGGCTGCAATTGGAGTGATTATATTGTCTTTGCACGGGACAATTTCTAGTAGTTTGGCTGGTCGTATATCTCATGGGCATAATAATGTTGAATTCATCGAAGCTATGGCCTGGATACACGTTATTCGATGGGCATATAATAATGCCATTCATAAGGTTCATTTTTGTGGAGTTAGTAAAAATTTGATATCTAAGGTGTTCTCAGAATCACTTGATTCTTCTGCTATTGGCAATGCCGTGCGGATCATTAATGAACTTTTTCCCCTTTTAAAAGTTTTAGATTCAATTTTATCCTCGAAAGTTGAATAAATTTGCTCAATTACTTGTTGCTCATGGTTTTAAGCTTGTATCCTTCACTAAGTGATTTTCAAATTTTCCAAATGATGTACTTCAAACATCTATGAAGTTTCATTGTGATTAATACTACTTGTTTGGTTTAAAAAAAAAAAAAATTAAAAAAATAAAAAATAAATAATAAAAAATAATATATATATATATATATATATATTATATATATATATATTAAAGCTATTTAAGTATTATGAGATATTTTAAAGGATTCCAAAATATAGTAAAATTAAAATATAATTTTAAGATAAAATTTATAAATTTAAAGCGTAATATAATTTTTTAATATATAAAATTTTATGTCAAATAATATTAATAAGTGAAAGACATTTAATTATATATATATATATATATATATATATATATATATAAAATTTAAACTAAATTTGATTAGTGAGAAAGTATATTTAATAACAAAGACTTTTATTTAATAAAATATAAATTTAATTTTTATTAAGTAAATTAAAATAGTATAATGAAATAAATGTGATCAAAAAAAATTAATTTATTAAGGATAAGTGTGAGTTGTTATGTATGTGTCGCTATTTCTGCAATGTTCAAACCCTCGCGGATGAATTTGAGATATGTTTCGATTCTCGAGCAGGGGTATACTGTGCCTCCCAATTCCTCTAGGTCTTCCACAATGGCCCGTTCTATTCCTCGAGTGCAGCCGGTGACTAGTGCTGTCGTTCCTCGGAGAAACCATCGTCTCAAGCTTCTTCCTGCAATAGGTGAAAATGGAATTTTCTTTTCCAAATTCCAATGGCAAAGAAGTAGGAAACTATTTCAATTTCAAAATCTACCACCGTTGTCTGAAGATGATGATGGTGATGGTGATGGTGATGGTGATGGAAGAGATCATTTGTTATAGGTGAAAAGCCCTCAATTCATATTCTAATTGGCCTCCTTAGACTTTGATTAAAATATCCTAATGTTTGAATTAAATCAAATTCTATTTGCTTGCTTGTTGTTTAAAGACACTTGCAAGCAAAAATGAAAATTGGGGAAAACTGTCATGAGATGGATTTTAAACTTTTCTTTGCTGCTCTGTTTGATATATTTATGCTAACAATTCCTTTCTTGTGAATGCAACTTGTTCACTAAAGCATTAAATGCTCTATCTGCAAATGGCTACACAGACAAAGTCATATCTTAGATTTTTATGTTTTTTTTTCTTTTTATTGTGTCATGTAAAACATACAGATGCAAAAGAAATGAGACAGATAAAACATATAGAATATGCATATTTAAGCAGCTCTTCCTTCTGATTTATGCTTTTATATCCTTGGGCTACACCAACAAGCAAGCGAGCCACTACCAACAGTGTTACCTTATTTGGATCAAGTGGTAAAGACCACAGAACACGCCTACCACCTACTTTTTGAGCTGCCCAACCACCAGGTATTTGTGAGCTGGCATATCCATAATAAAATGTAGAAAGTAATATCCCTTTGCTGGCTTGATTTACTCCTGCAGCAGCATCCGCAATTGTATAGCTAGCTAAGTAATAGAATCAATGAGCATGTGGTTTTAGAAAACAAAACAAAATAGTAAGAATAATAATACAATATAATGAGATAAAACGAAGGTCCCTTAATTGTGACATAGAAAAAGAAAAGGCAAGAAGAATAATAATAATGGAACGAAAGTCCTTCAATTGTGGCAGAAAAAGAAAAAGAAAAAGCAAGAGGAATAATAATAATGGAACGAAAGTCCTTCAATTGTGGCAGGAAAAGAAAAAGAAAAAGCAAGAAGAATAATAATAATGAAACAAAAGTCCTTCAATTGTGGCAGGAAAAGAAAAAGAAAAAGTAAGTAGAATAATAATGGAACTAAATTCCTTCAATTGTTAAAGGAAAAGAAAGACTGCTTATCCTCTGTTGCATTCTAATACAATTTGTAGAATATATATTACTTTTGTCTCATAAAAATTTAATTTAAATAAGTAGAAGGAATATTGAATAAAGGAATATTGATTACTTTTAATTTTTTTCTTTTAATCTTTTAGGAGCCACTCATTATGGAAGAAAGACTACTTATCCTCTGTGTGTCTCGTTGAAGGAGTAAGATTCAGAACACAATTTCATTTCAAGGAAAGGAAAGAATGGCTGAAACTTTGTTCGAACTATTTATTCAAAAAATCATGGATTACTTGGCTGATCCACTCAAGAAGCAGGTGAGTTATCTCTGTTGCTATTCCTGCAATGTTCAAACCTTTCTTGATGAAGTTGGGGAACTAAATATCAAATATGAGAGTGTACAACAGGACGTTAATTCAGCTAGAGCTAATTGTGGAGTTATCAGACCTGAGGTTGAAGCTTGGCTTAGAAAAGTGGAGGAGTTGAAAAGTAGGAGCGATGGGATTCGTGGTGATGTTGAAGAAATTCAAAGAGGCAGTGTCTGCAAATGGCTTCCACCGGTTCACTATTCCTTGAGCAGAAAAGCTTTCAAGATAGCTAAAGACTCTGTTGAACTTCGAAACATCAAATTCGATAGGATATTCAACCCTCTAATACTTGCTGAAATTCTTCCTGTTCCCACTACATCTAGTGTTGGTTTTGACTCTCGCAATTTCGTAGAGAATGGAATTATGGATGCTTTGAAGGATCCGAGTGTGTATTCGATTGGGATATGGGGTATCGGTGGAGTAGGTAATTGATACTCTCTCTAATCTTACGTACGACACTTTTTCATTGTTTGATTTTTGTTTCTGATGATAAACTTAAATTTTATCTTGTTTCCATTGTATTTCTACAGGCAAAACGGTAATGGCAAATAAAATTGAGGAAAAGGTGCGAGATGAGAAATCTTTGTTTGATCATGTTGTTATGGTAGTCGTCTCTCAACAGCCAGATATATCAAAGATTCAAAGTCAGATTGCAGAGGGATTAGGTCTGACACTGACCGAAGAGTCTCCCATATTCCGACAAAGGAAAGTGCATCAGCGACTTATGACCGAAAAGAGCATCCTCATAATTTTAGATGACCTTTGGGAAAGTTTGGACCTGGAAGAGTTTGGAATCCCTTCTCAAACCACCCATGCTCGTTGCAAACTCATCCTAACATCACGAAACCGGGATGTCTTGACTTCCACCGGCGTTCTTGTCCAAAACATCTTCCCTTTGGAAAGCTTAACAGAAGAGGAGTCCTGGAGATTTTTCAGAGACAATGCTGGCATTAACATAGACGAGGATAATTCCCATAATGAGCTTGTTCAAATTGCAAAGAAAGTTGAAAGGGAATGCAAGGGGTTGCCTCTTGCCTTGAAAATTGTCGCCTCTGCACTGAAAGGCAAAGACATATCCTTTTGGGATAATGCTGTTCGCGAATTAAAAAAATCTGTACCAGACAATATCCCCGGCGTATCAAAGGGTGTCTACGGACCTTTACTGTACAGCATCAACGCGTTGGAAGGTAACGAACAAAAGGGTCTCTTTCTACTTTGTTGTTTGTTTCCAGAAGATTATTCCATTTCTATTGAAGAGTTACTCAGATTGGGAGTAGGGCTAAGAATTTTCAAGGGATTAGAAAATTTGATAGAAGTTAGAGACAAAGTAACAACCGTGTTAAAAATTCTTACCTCTCGTTCCTTGCTTATTGAGAATGGTGAGTACTTGGAGAATTTTGAAGTGAGAATGCATGATGTTATTCGTGATGTAGGTATATGGATCACAAATCAAGAGGGGATGATTGGGTCTAATAAGGAGAAGCACTTATTCATGATAAGTCATGGGTTGAATGAATGGCCATTCACGATGGAAGAAGATTACACTTGTATTTCATTGCTATTCTCCAACCCTAATATTATTTTTCCGGAATCAATAGTCTGCCCCAAGCTTGAATTCCTGCGTTTGGATTTCTTATGGTACAAGTTAAATTTTAGAGAAGAGTTACCGCATAATTTTTTCAATGGAATTGGTACACTTAAAATTTTAGAAGGTTTACGTGTTGGATTCATCCCTCGATCAATTGGTCAATTAAATTGCCTTCGTACTTTGTTTCTACAACAGTGTAAGATTTTAGAGACAATTGAAGTGCTTGGGAAGCTAATAAATTTAGAGATCCTCAGTTTGAAATATTGTCAGTTTGAGATGTTGCCAGTGGAGGTTGGGGGTTTAAAAAAATTGAAGCACATGAATATTTTAAACTGTATAAGCCCAATCACAATTGCTTTTGGTGTTATATCAGAATTTATTCGATTGGAAGAACTTGTGATTTTGGGAAGTTTTGACAATTGGAAAGCAGAAGATGGAGAAAAAGATGTTGCATCCCTCTCTGAGTTGAATGGCTTGAAAAATTTAATCACTTTAGAAATAGAGATAAAAAATCCAAATGTTGTTCCAAGAGAAAAGCCTCTTTGGGTTCGAAAGGTGAAGAAATATAATATAACTGTATCGAAGTGCAGTTATAGCTCTGAAAGTAAAAGACACCAGAAAGCTATTCTTTTGGGTAAAGAAGTAGTAAATCCTTTGGGGTATTGGATTTATGACATGGCAAGTGATGCTGAATATTTAAATCTTGAAGGCTCTAATTGCATCACTATTTTTAAAGGGTTATTAAAAAATTTTGGAAATCTAAGTTGCTTGAAAGAATTAAGACTGTCGGATTTCAACAGTATCCGATATCTTGATGATGGCCTACAAAAGGGTGCAATTTTTCCTGTGTTAGAGTTGTTAGATATTCGAGATTCTATCAATCTGCAACAGATTTTTGAAGTTTCACCGCCGATTGGATCTTTTGTGGCACTAAAAATCATTTCGTTTCATAATTTGTCTGGACTTATATGTTTATGGAAGGTTTCAGTTAAAGAGCAGCTTTACCTAAAGAACCTTCAAAACATAGAGATAATGAAATGTGACAATTTGTCATACATATTTTCATTATCTGTTGCGTCAAGTTTAGTGCAACTTACCCATCTTAAGGTGGACTCTTGTGAAACCATGAAAGAGATTTTTAAGAAAGATGATGGAGAATTAGTGGAGATTAATAAGATAGAGTTACCTAGATTATGGACTCTATCTTTTAAAAATTTAAAAAGCTTCTATCATTTTTGTAATGGGATTGATAGGATTGAACTCCCCAAATTGGTCTGCTTATCTCTCTGTAACTTGCCAAGCACGAAGATAACAGAAGGTGGCTCCAACGAGGTTTATGAATGGTATCTTATCCCAAAAGTAAGTTTACACATTTCAAAATCTCTGTTATTTTCAAATTATTTATAAATTAGTTCATTTTTTTTCATGTGTTTCATTTTCTTTGAAAAATTTATAAGTGTGTTTAGATTTTTGAATTTTTTTTCATAGGAAATCGTTGTAGAATTAAGGTACTCTCTTCTTTATGAGAATTAAAGAATTGTTGAAATATGTGTACATAATTTTAGTTGCATACATGATGTTCAGTTCGCAGGGATGAACTTCAGTTTCTGTGGACTTACGGATTTGCATGTGGAAGGCTTTGGGAATTTCAAATGCATGTTTTCTCCATCAGTTATTAGTGGGGTTCCAAATCTCGGTAAGCTTTACATAAGAAATTGTTCAATGTTGGAACAAGTTATTGGAAAGGATGATGAAATTGTTGGAGAAACCATTTCATTCCCAAATCTCTATGACTTAACTCTCGAAAACTTGCCAAACATTCTTACTTTCTGCTACAACCCCATACAATTGCCTTCATTGAAATGGGTAATTATTGAGAAATGTCCTCTGATGATGAAATTTGTTGAAGAGCTTCCTAATCATGTTTCAAATTCAACACCTTTCTTCAATGAACAGGTTTATCTCTCTCTCTTTCTTTATATATTCTCATACTATTATATATGATGATGCTTATGTTTTGATTTTTTATTATTACCCTTAGTTAGTAAGTATATCTATTGATTATATTGAATGCAAGTTTTATTGATTAAACTAATGATTACTTATTCTTCCTTTAATTATAGGTTCAATGTCCCAAATTGCACTACTTTGAAATTAGAGGACTCAACATATCAGCAGTATTTACTCTTCTTTCCTTTGAATCTTTTACAAATTTAGAATATTTATATCTGACTCATTGCGAGGAGTTGGAGCATGTGATTTCCAAAGAAGGACAAAGCACTACAAATATAGAGGAAGAGTTTATACAAAGTATTCCATTGAAGGATTTAAAGCTAATTAAATTGCCAAAATTGTATGGATCAGTATTCCAACTGAAACAACATCTGGAGTTTGCATCTCTTGAAGATATATGCATTGAAGATTGTCCCATGTTGGAGAAATTTTGCATTGGATCCCTCCACTTGCCCAGATTGAAAATTGTAAAAGGATTATTAAACCATGAATTTGCTGACAATTTTTTCTTTCACAATGAGGTACGTACCTTTAATTAGACGACAGAGATTTTTCAATTTTATATAATTTGTCCCATAATTTTTTTATATAGCCTAACCCTCGGGATTCCTGATTCTCCTCCTATTTTCTTATTTTTTGGCTGACCTCTCTGTTTCATCTAAGAGGATCTTTTATAGTTATGTCTTGGACTTGGGTTTTTATTGAGGGATATTGCATGCGGGATTTTCGGGATATTTCTAGTTTTGATAATAAATATAATAAAATAGGAAAAGATATTATTATGTGGGGGTATATTTGTACGTATGTCAAGAGGTATATTTGTGCATATGCCAATTTTGTATGACATAAATATTATTTTGATGTCTTAATTTTATTTCAGATTTCTTCTCAAGAAATTCATTCGGACAACAGTAGCTTCATTATATCAGTAAAAGATATCTCTTTCAATTCTGATATTGACGAGTATTTCTTAATACAAAGTTCAAGGTAAAAGTAATATATATGTTATACAAATATTTTAACTTAAAATATTATATAATGATGCATTTCCATGTTGTGTAGTGGTGGAAGCTTTGTTGATGCTATAGATTTACCTTTGAATAATGAGAGAAAGAAGATTGTCGGAAAGTTTAAGACAGAAAAGATTTTGACAGGAATCGTATACGATCTTATGTTAATGATAATGGTGTTGGAGAGGTTGGATATCTATTGGGAAGATTCAATTGAAATTGAATTGAAGGTATTTGGAGAAACCGAAGTACAAAGTCGTACAGAAAATTTGAGAAAGAAAGAAATAGATACATGGACTGAAATCTCTATTGGAAAATTCATGATGAGAGAGCCACAACAAATTAATCAAGAATTTGAATTTTCTCTACACCAAATCTCGAAGATCCCTTGGAGTGAGGATAGGAGACTATACATAAAAGGTGTTAGAATTCTGAAAGTCTAGCCATATATATATAGAGAAAGAGAGGTATCATTTTTATTTTTCTTTTTAAATTATTGGTTATTGGAAGCCATTGTTTTATATGTATATGTATATATATATATATATATATATATATATATATATATATATATATATATATATATATATGGTGTTAAAGGGTTTTGACATCTTAATGCTTACATTTTCATTCCAAATTCAATCTTATTTCGTCCCATGTAAATGGTTTCTGCAGACTTTAAACTTGTTGCTCATCTTCATTTTTGGCACTCAAATTTGTACTTCTTTTATGCCTCTCAATTATAATAATTTGTGCATGTTTTGACCATTGCTGCTCATCTTTAACAGATTCAATTCTCTTCCCTGAGGTTCCCATTGCATTGAGATTGTCAAGCCATCTATTGCTTGGTGTAGTGAGGATATATTCTAGGAAGGTCAAGCAAGCATTTCGTTCCGCAGCTGTGGATTTACCACCTGAAGAATCTAAGGCTCCTTATCATTCCATCACTTTACCGGAAACTTTTGACCTTGATGATTTTGAGCTGCCTGATAGTGACATTTTACAAGGGTTAGTTTTGAACTAGTCTTAACTTTTTCTACAGGTTTGGAATTCACCACATCATTTTAAAACTTAAGCATTTTGTAAGGAGTGGAGATGTTAAATGAATTGTTTTGTGACAAAACTTGGATGAGGTCTCTGAGTTTGATTAAAATTCTATTTATAATCAAAGGAGCCATTAACACAAAATGATGAGCTTGAGCTTTACAAACTATTTAAGGATGCGTTTGAATGTGAACTTAATTCATAGTAAGCAAATGAACATAAATATTATGTGTGCACTTAAAAGATTCATATGTACATATCTTATTTCCTTTCTTCCTTCAACAAGTATCTCATTCTTCACGGTTACCTTCTATCTCCTTTTGAGCAACTTTAGGTGCTTCATTTGTGGAGGTAGCCAATGATGCCATTGTTGCCGAGACCAGCAAGCAACTTGTTTCCAATTCTGAGAACTCAGAATCATCTTCATCTGGTGAGTTACAGTCATTTGTGTGGATTGCGAGTGCAGTTGGAGGAGTTCTAGGGAATTTAGTAGGTGGCTTAGCCATTGACAAGTTTTCCCCTCAATTGATGTTCTCTGCCTTTGGGATTATTCTTACGATTCAGTTCTTAATAACAACTCTCGTTCATGAAAGTAATCTAGATCTTCCCAAGAATACTTCCAAACAACTAGCTGAATTATTTGCCGCATTGCAGAAACCAGAGATCTCATACACAATTGGTTGGTTTGCTGCATCTTTTGCCATAATTCCTGCACTTACAGGCACAATGTTTTACTATCAGACAGAACACTTAAAGATTGAATCATCACTGTTGGGGATTTCTAAGGTAGTTGGCCAGGCAGCCATGCTTTTCTGGGGCATTATATATGACAGGAACTTGAAAGCAATTCCTCCCAGGAAATTGATCTCATCTATTCAGGTTACAATTGCTGTGTTAATGATGTCAGATGTCTTGTTTGTGAAAGGAATATATAGAACAATGGGGATTGCAGATTCTGCATATGTACTCATTTTCTCTGGTGTGCTGGAAGTTCTAGGCTTCTTCAAGATCCTTCCTTTCACTGTAATAATGGCTCAGCTTTGTCCACAGGGATGTGAGGGATCTCTCATGGCCTTTCTCATGTCTTCTGTTGCCCTTGCTTTGATAATCAGTGGTTATCTTGGAGTAGCTCTTGCTTCATTTGTGGAAGTGACAGCAAAATGATTTCTGTTGCCCTTAAGTTGAATGGCTTGCGCGAATAGCATTGAAAAAATCTTTTGAAGTATTGTGTACTTTGCATAAATAGTGTTGTAACTTATTTTGATGGTTACTGACAGTTTGTACAGTTAATTATTCATAGTATTAATACAATACAACCTTTAAGGTTAAAAAAAAAAAAAAAGACTCCAAGAAAATGGGATTTGAGGAATGTGCAATTATCCACTGAGTTTGTTCGGCGTTGGCAATTGGCTTGTCAAGGAGACATGCCACATGTTATATCGTTATGCCTAACGTTAGCATTCAACTCTAACTAAAATTAAGTCTATTTAAATAATTAATCGTCTCTATTTTTTTATGTTTTGTTTTAAATGTCAATAAAATAAACTCAAGGTATGATTTGAGAGAACACAATTTTTATTTTTATTTTGATTTAATATGCTATCAAACCAAAAAATCATAATATCATAAAATTTTACTAAGGTACATTTTTTTGTGTCATATCTGAATTTTATTGTCGGTAGAGAGGGACAACGATTGCATGGTAGAATTTGAGAAATCAAAATTGGATTGAAAATCTTTGTGGTCGGTCGATATTTGAAATCTTAATATCATTCCACTAATTAACCTTTTTTTTTTTTTAGGTCAAATTTTTTTCTTTCCTATTCAACACATTAGGAAGACAAAAATACCAAACACCCTAAAAAAATGAATTTTTAGCATTAATCAATCTACTTTTTTGCCTTAGATTGAAAAAGTTATTAACTAAAATTCTATATATATATATTGTAGAATTTGGTGCTCTGATACCATCTAGAAAATAAAATATTTCGAAAGGTTTTTGGATGAAAAATATAGTTAAAAAAGTTTTTGTTTTATTTACAATGTATATTTCTTGAATCTTTATCTACATCATTCATATATGATCTATATCTTTTATATATGTTCTATATCTCTCGTGTGTTCTACATCGCATTTTCTACACATGTGTGTATATATATATATATATATATATATATATAGTATATTGAATATTACTTTGGATATTCTCTTGGATATTCCTCTAAATAATTATAGCTACCTCTAATTTAATAATATCTCAATAATATTAATATGCAATTTCAATATATATATATATATATATATATATATATATATATATATATATATATATATATATATATATCCTACCTACAAATTCTAGGAGTGGTGGCAAATGTGCATTTGCAATTATTAATAACGTAGGCATACCAAATTGTGTTTTTTTTTTTTTTTTAAATAAACAACATGAGGTTTTTAATGCACGGCTAGAAATATTTCCATGTAAGCATTCAGAAAAACAAGATTCCATCATTGTACCTAATGGACGGTTCGTGTTCTAATTCATTGGTTCCCATGATTCTGAACGGGTCCCACACATAGCCGACTCCGCCCAACTCTTTCCCCAAGTCACTATTTTAGATATACAAAATATCTAAAATTATTTTGTTTATTAATTTTAGAATAATTAATGATTTTGGTCTCAAATAAATTTATGTTTGACAAGATTAGTCTTAAAATATTTTTTTAAAAAAAATTTTAAAGTCCCAAACTTTTTTTAAGTGAATAATAAAATTTCTTTAGACGGATTTTGTTAAAAAATTTAAAAATTTAACGATTTTTAAATTTAATTAATTAAAAACAAAGATAAAAAAGTCATTACAAAAATATAAACTAAAAATAATATTTAAACAAAATAATAAAAATGTCATCACATTTAAAATTTAAAGTATAAAAAATTTACCAAATTTTTGGTCAATCTCCATATTCTTTGAATACAAATCAAATTTTTATCGTTTTCTAACATTTTTAAAGAAAAAAAAAGAAGAGCATTAATATTTTTTTATTAATAATAAATATTTTTTTCTCAACAAAAATATTTCAACTAAAAATTTTTTTTATAAAGATTCTCTTTTTTTTTCTTTTTTGAAAAATGTCAAAAAATAATAAAAATTTATTTGTAGCCGGAGAAGAAAGGAATTTTAATATTCTCATTATTCTAATAGATTTTTTATTTTTTAAATTTAAAATTTAAAATATAAAAATATTTTTATCCGTTTATTTAAATTTTTTTTTCTTTCTTTTAAAAATCATTAAATTTTTAAGTTTTTTTACAGAATCCGTCGAAAAGTTTTTATTATTCATTTAAAAAAAAATATTTGAAACTTTAAAAATTTAAAAAAATATTTTAGGACTAAACTTGCCAAATATAAATTTATTTGGGACCAAACTTACTAATTATTCTTAATTTTATTTTGTTTATTAAATATTATTTAAAATATACAATTTTATTTATAATTTTTTTAAAAATTATTATATATATATATATATATATATTTATTTATTTATTTATGTAGGTATGTATAAATTGAATCTCCAAATTGGTCGGTTATATTAATTTGTAGTTCCTCCTTAGCGTCAAGACCGACCTCACTTGGTCGGCTATCCAACCATAGATCTCCAAATTTCTATATCCTCCATACCAAATCACAACCACACACGTGGAACTTCATTGTCTACTCACACACACACACACGTATATATATATATATTCACATGCTTACATTCCTCAGCTCACTCACTCACTCACTCTTAGTTAATTAAACCCACCAAAAAAAAAAAAATATATATATATATATATATATTTTGAAAATGCCGATTAGCAGAATTGCGGTGGGAATGCCGGGAGAGGTGGGCAGCCCTTCAGCACTGAAAGCTGCACTAGCAGAATTCATTTCTATGCTCATATTTGTGTTTGCCGGTGAAGGCTCCGGCATGGCTTTCAGTAAGTTTTCTTTAATATATAATTAATTATAATGTAATTGTTATTACGTATATATAATTTTGATTAAAAAAAAATTAAAGATTAATTTAATTTAAATTTGATAGATAAATTGACGGATAATGGATCGTCAACACCGTCGGGGCTTGTGGCGGCGGCCATAGCGCATGCATTGGCACTGTTTGTTGCGGTTTCCGTCGGTGCAAATATTTCCGGCGGCCATGTAAATCCGGCCGTGACATTCGGAGCTTTTCTTGGTGGTAACATAACTTTGTTCAGAGGAATCTTGTATTGGATCGCTCAATTATTGGGTTCCGTTGTTGCTTGCTTCCTTCTCAAGTTTGCCACCGGCGGATTGGTACGTAACTTAATATATAAATTCAGATTAATTATTTAATATTATTTTATTATAAAAAAAATATATATATGAATTTATTTGCAGGAAACGTCGGCGTTTGGATTGTCAAGTGGGGTATCGGTAGGGAACGCATTGGTATTTGAAATTGTGATGACATTTGGGTTAGTGTACACGGTATACGCAACCGCAGTGGATCCAAAGAAGGGAGATATTGGAATAATTGCGCCTCTAGCAATCGGATTCATCGTCGGTGCTAATATTCTCGCCGGCGGTGCATTTGACGGCGGATCAATGAATCCAGCTGTCTCTTTTGGTCCTGCCGTAGTTAGCTGGACATGGACAAACCACTGGGTGTACTGGGCTGGACCTCTCATCGGTGCAGCAATTGCAGCTCTTGTTTACGATAATATTTTCATCGGCGGACACCACCACGACCAACTTCCGGTCACTGATTACTAGGAAGAAATTAATTACTCTGTTTTATTAATTTCCGACCAAATAATATGTGTGTGGTTGTATTTTTATTATTATTTTTTTTCTTGTTTATTAATTTTCGAGAAAGTTTGTCTGGAAATGTTCATCGATTCTATTTCTAAATATGAATCAATTAAAAAAAAAATTGTAATATTTGATGACCTCATAAATGCTTAATTTATTTTTTTAATCTTAAAAAAGTGATTTTGGTTAAATAGTATTTGCACGTTTAATTTTGAGTATTAGTGTGAAAAGATTGAGTTGAGAACATAATTAACTGTTAAAACGAACGACGTCGTATTGAATCAGAATATTTTGGGTTTTTGCCTAGGATAGATTCCTCTTGTCATAAACCCTAAAAAAAAATATCCTCAAATTTGCTGGTTATTCTGGGCAGCGGATCTCTTCAACGCCTATTCGTGTAGTATTGTGAATATTGAAGAATCATGGTTTTATCGAACAAGAAGCTAAAACAGAAACTCAGGGCAGTAAAAACCGCACTTTTAGCAGATTCAGAGGTTCAAATCCGCAATCACGAAGGCAGCAATAATTCAACGAATCCAGAAAAGCCTACTTTCTCCACAGCTCAAGAATCTCTCAAGTCATTGTTAGATTCTGTAGCCCAGAAGCCCAGATTGTCGAAGAGAGAAAAACTTAGAAAAAAGTCACTCCTTTTGCAAGAAAGTGGAGAAATCTTGAAAATTGATAGTGGAGCTGGTAATCAGGGGAAGAAGGAAATAGAATCACAAACTAGGGTTGAAGATAATAAGAAGATAAAGAAGAGGAAGAGAGGTGATGAAAATGGGTTGGAGAAAGTGACAGAAAAGAAGAAGAAAGCGAAAAAGAAGAAGAAGCAGAAGAACAAAAAGGGTAAAAAGAAGCTAGAGAATACTCAGGTCAAGGAAAACTTGGAGATTGGGAATGCAGAGGGTATAAATCAAGGGTTGAATCAGACAGCTATATTTGGTGAGAGGTATGTTAACAAAACTCTAATCCTATTTCCAGAGTCTTGAGCTCACTGTTAGCTAATTAATTGTGTATTATACTTAGGAAAGTAGGGAATGCAGATTTTGTTTCACATTTTGAATAAAGTTTGGAGATGCTAATTTTTCATGTCTATACTATTTTGAGGTCTTAAGTTGCTTGTTCTCTGTTGAGTGCTTTGTGAGAAACTCTGTTTACATTAAGGGGAAACTGGTGCTTATTAGATAAGATGGTGAAGTTGTTCCGAAATTGTGAATGTATAAGGATCATGGCATCTGATGTTTTTGTGTATAAGTTTCCTGTATTTGATGTTCAGTAATCAATAAAAATCACGTGTATCAGACTTTTAATTGGAGTAAAGATTCTGATGATTTATCTTTTAGGCAATTAAGCAGTCATTAACTTTGTTTTTCTGTTCGTTTGGGTGGTTAGTTCGGAGATTTGCACTAAAGTTTATGTTGGAGGCATCCCATACTACTCAACTGAAGATGATATTAGGAGTTATTTTGAAAGTTGTGGCACTGTTACTGAAATTGATTGTATGAGCTTTCCAGAAAGTGGGAAATTCAGAGGCATTGCCATCATTGGTTTCAAGGTAAGCTTTTTTTGCATCTTGTATTATTCCAAACCCTTTAGAAATGGTTGTTTCTGGACAATGATTCTATGCCCCATGGTTTTACTGAGCAAGAAAATTTATGAGATTAGAATCTAGCCCTGCCTAACATTTAAGCTTTTTGCACAATTTTATGATTCAATATAGGGAATGATATCGTATTTTCTCAATCTTATAAAGTTTTATGTTTTAAGATGTTCTCAATCGTGGAAGGCGGTTCAAATGATTTATCATTTTATCATTTTTTGCAGACCGAAGCAGCTGCAAAGAGAGCCTTAGCCCTCGACGGATCTGACATGTAAGTATCTTTTATTCTACTACTTTTTTTGATAATAGGAACACATTCTTTGGTTTATGTTCAAGAAATGCAAATTTTGTGGTAGGGGTGGACTCTTCCTAAAAATCCAGCCTTACAAATCCAATAGAATTAGCAAAAGTTCAATCTTTTCACCTGGCATGGTGGAGGGGTACAATAAGATTTATGTTGGCAATTTGTCTTGGGAGATAACTGAAGATGATTTGAGGAACCTTTTTGAAGGTTGCAATATTGTTTCTATTCGTTTTGGCGAAGACAAAGAAACTGGAGAATTCCGTGGTTATGCCCACGTGGATTTTTCCGATAGTGTTTCACTAAACACAGCATTGAAGCTTGATCAGAAGATTGTCTGTGGAAGGCCTGTTAGAATAAGCTGTGCTGTTCCGAGAAAAGGATCAGCAAACAAGACTATTATAACTCCGGCACAGAATGAAACAGTCAGTACAACTGAACCTCCACCGGAAATTAAAACAACTGGCGCTGATGGTGTAGCTGCTGTTAGTGGAAAAATAAGGAGGAGAACATGTTACGAGTGCGGAGAACGTGGCCACCTTTCATCATCTTGCCCAAAGAAACAAGAAGCTGCTGCAGAAACAAATCTGAATGTAAGTTAGTTAGTATACTTTTTGTTGTGCTTAGATACTTAGATTTCAAATCTGGGAACATCATATATATATATATATATATATATACTATCTTGTTCCAATACTTGGTGAACAATTTTTTCCATGAATTACCCCCAATTGATAAAGCCTAATTCCAAATATGTTATAATGCCATATATGATGACAACCATTTCTCAGAGTTTCAAATGTCTATTGTGTTTTGTGTTGGTCAGTGGAAGTTGATTGGGAAAATGGCAATAGAATTTCTTGAGTGTTTAACTGGGTTTCACGGGGACAGGTTTGACCTTAGAAAACTGAAATCAGTGGTCCGTGAGCCATTTTTGGTCAACTCCTGAATCACCCACCCACCCATATATTATCATTCCATTCATATATAAATATGTTAATTAAGAGATGACACCAAACTCTTTCCTTGTTTTCAGATTTTGATTTTATTGCTAAACCAACAAAAGACAAAATCTTGATACTCCCAATCAAAAATTATAAATTCAATGCAGGATTTACGCCGAATATTAAGACCCCAAAATTTGTTAGTTAGTACGTCCCTCTTTCTTTTACATTCTTAACTGATTTTACCCGCCACCGGCCATTCTTCTCTTTCCCCAGGCATTTGTCTGCTGGGCTCCGGAATTTCCCCGCGTCAATATATATGCATTTTGCAGTACTCAAAAGCATATAGCACAGACACGCTTCTGTTCTACATAAAGAGCAAACAGTATACTACTTAATTACTTTCATTTTCTGAGGTTCCTGCAGGAATTGGCTATTAATTAATGGCGGTTAATAATTCCAGAAACAGTGTGGAGCTTTTGTTACCTAAAAAGGAATGGAACGACAGATCTGACACTGTTTCGGATACCACTGCTAGTATTGGTATTATTAATGGGGGAAGTGTTTCGGTCGTTTACTATCTCTCTAGAAATGGACATCTCCAACATCCTCATTTTATTCAAGTACCTCTCTCCTCCTCCAATGGACTCTATCTCAGAGGTATTTATTTAGTTTTGCTTCGTTCAATTTTTTTCGATTATTTTTTACTTAATTCCTGAATTGATTTTGGTTTTTGCCCTAGACGTGATGAATCGGTTGAATATTCTCAGAGGAAATGGCATGCCTTACATGTACTCATGGTCTTCGAAAAGGTAGGAAGCTGGAATTTCTAATTAATTAGCATACGATGAATCAAAGCCCTAGAAATAATTTTGAGGTTGAAAGGGGAATTGTTGTGTTTTTCGATTTTACAATGCAGGGGATATAAGAATGGATATGTATGGCAGGATTTATCGGAGAACGATTTAATTAAACCTACAGACGGTAATGATTACATTCTCAAAGGATCGGAGATGTTGCAGTCGGCAGTCAATTTCCGATCGCTCCGGGAAAATTTGCAGAATGGGAGTGACGATATAAATAAAACAAGGAGGAAGAAGCATCAGTCGTGGAGTTCATTCGAGAATTCAACGGATTACCAGAACGAATACCGAGTTTACAAGTGCGAATCGAGTCGAGAATTAGGAGGAAAGTCGGCCGACATGGCAACTCAGACGGAGGAGAAGGACGGAAGGAGCAGAAGCTTGAGGGAGAGTTACCGTAGCAAGGCGGTGGAGTTGAGTAGGGAAGACCTATCGCCGCCACCGTCTATGTCAAGCTCGGAGGGGCCGGACGGTACGAGTGGGTCTGGAGACATTGATCGGACGACCGAGGCCGATCGTGCTGCCGCCAGTCGAACAGGGAAGGCTTCTCGAGTTCTGATACACTTGATCACCTGTGGATCCAAATTAAGTCAAATTCACGAAGTTGTACGTGTTTAATAAAAAGGTGTACCCAAGTGGGTAAAAAATGGTTTTTTTTTTCCTTTTTTTCTTTTTAGTATTTCCATAAGCAAAATGTTTTTATATAAACTTTTTGCATTTAAATTTTTTTTATTTTAGTCCTTTACCAAAATGCAAATTATGGGGACACACCCCCTTTTGTTAGGGACACACTTTAATTTGTTAGGGACACACCCGCTTTTGTTAGGAACACACTTTTTCGTTAGGGTCACACTTGTTTGAATTATCAAATTTTTAATGATTCAAAGACCTTGCCGGCAATACTCACCACAGCAATTGGCAGTTTTCCATCATGGGAACCGAGGCATTAGTGTCGTCACGGTGTCGGATGCGCACTGAGCTGAAGGGATGTTAATATTTGCAGCTTTCAGTGGACAATGCTTCGAATTGCTCCTGTGCCCGTGTTCCCCGCATCCTCCACATTTTTCAATCTGCCTCCTCCTTTGAATCAGATCCACGTATTCAAAACCAGAAGGGTCTCGCCTTGTGGATGAATCATTGTGTCTCCGAGCGGCATCAGCATTGGTTGGCCTTCCTTTTGTTCGAGAAACATCTGGTTCACGCAATGGTTGAGGGGCCTGCTGAGAAAGTCTGTTCAGGTCTTCAACCATGGCCTGTTGCTGGTGTGTGGGAAGCTGGGTGAAGTTGGCCGTCACGTTTTCCAAAATAGTTGGGAGAGTTGCTTCAGGTTGCTCTACCTGTGCTGGGAGGAGTACATCATTTTGCTGAAGGTACCAGTGGTCATCAAAGTGGTGCAGTTCCAGTTGTTTGCCTTCGACAAGCAGCTGGCGCAGGACATGCTCGCAGGGTAAGCCCCAAACAGTTTGAAAGGAATTTGAGCAGGGGGGATCTTCAGCACGTGCTTGTTGTCTGGCTCTCTCCAACTAAAAAAAAAGCGAAGTAGGACAACAATTAGAATATTGGACGTCATTCTAAAGTCGTCGAAAGCATTTTACTGTACCTGCTGATTAGTTTTCTTGAGGGCAAAAAATGACACTCTCCTGACCACTCTCTGGAAAATATCTGTCTTTGGGCCCAGAACAGCCTAAGCAAAACTTGGAACTTTCATTTGTTGTGTAGCCAGATCCGATCTGTGTTCAGTGAGAAATTTTTCGATTGATTGCTTGATACGTTCGGAAGTAGTTCGCAAATCGAAAGTGCTCTTCCCAATGTATGATTTTAGGAGGGAGTGTGCACCTTCCCCTCGTGATGTAACAACATGTCCGAAATGGCGGACCCTGTTGGTCCACACAGCCACAAATTTTTCTTTGTGCGGAGCAATCCACTGATTGGTAATGTACTGAACAACGTTGCCTTGTAATTCATAATTTTGCGAGAAGGAATCCCATGCAGTTTCAAATTCGCGCTCAGTTGTTGCATAAACAACCTGGAAGAAGATTCATTTCTCAGTCTCCCTGTTTGGCAAAGGTGTACAAGGGTAAGTGAGTAACTTACCAAGTTCCAATGGTTTAAGAATGCGTCCCAGTAATCCTTCTCAGGAAACTCAGCCTTACAATTTTTGACCAAATTCTTCTCGATGTGCCAAATGCAGAGGAAAATGGCAGCACTTGGGAAATGCTGGCGTAAAGCAGCTATCAGAGCATCTTCACAATCGACAACAAAAACAAAAGGAAGTCCATCGTCATTGAACATTCCACGAAGGTAACCGACAACAATCATGTAGGACCCAACATCCTCGTTTTTCATGAAGCAAAATGCACCAGAAAAAGTCTTATGTAGAGCGGTGGATCCAACAACATGTAACAGAGGCAATTTTTTGTTGTTAGTTCTATACGTGCTGTCCATCACAATCACTTTGTGATTTTTCCTCATCAGGTCCGCAGATTCCGGATGTGCAAAAAAAATATGCGTAACTTTTCCGTCAGCATCAACTGTAAAATGAATCTCATAATTTTCTCCTTGGAAAGCTTCCCTGAGAGTGTCCAAAGGTGCCTTTCCATCTAACTCATCTTGCACCATTCTATTTCGTTCATTGTACAACTTTCGGGCAGGAACTGTTGTACCTTGATTTTGTAAGACGGTTTGAATATTTTTGATTGGAACGTGGGACCCAAGCATTCCACGTACGACCATTTCTTGATCGGGCTCTAGGCGCTGGTGAATTGCGTGGCCGGATGCGTGCCCTGAAGGCTCGTGATTATGAGAGGGGTTTGAAATGGTGAAAGTGAATCTTCCCTCCACGTTTTCTGTCGCGACAAGCAGGAACTGACATCCACATTTCTGGCTGGCCGATTGCCTTTTCCGTTTGTTCTCGTCAACCTTATGCGTGTTTCTGTACTCTCCTCTGCGGTCACATTGAAAGTAGATCTTCAAATGTCCTCGCAAGACCCCCTTTTTTCCTTCTTTGACATCTTCACAGAGATTGCATAGCCTTGCGTGGCAGCAAATGCGTTCAGTGCATGTACAAGCTCCTTCCTCGTGGCAAATGTGGTCCCTAACAGACTTGTTGGAGGCTCCAAAGGCATTTTAGAGAGGTGGAGTCTAGGTGTTCACTGTTTGCTTCCCCTTGCAGTATTGTGATTATCGGCAATGTTCCCTTTGATTTCGAGGGAAGGAAAGGAAGGTCAGAGTTCTTAGAGGTAAAGTGCGGTAAATGATATCTTGATTGTCAAGCGAAAACTCCAAGATGCGTCACGTTCACAGAAGACAAGTATGTACCCGATGACCCAGACGGAGCTACAGATTTACAAGCGGGATGGAAAAGGAGACAACAGAACGAGGGATGTTAATTGCTTAGATTTGAAAGGTGTTGAAGGGTGGGATGGACGGAAAGGGACTTTCCTGTTATATTAATTCAAGTTTTGCGATGCATCCTTTGCGCTGTTAATAAAAATTTTTACCATAAAAAAAGTGTCCCTAACAAATTGGAGTGTGTCCTTAACAAATTGGAGTGTGTCCCTAACAAAAGGGGGTGTGTCCCCATAATTTGCCTTACCAAAATGGACAGTGGGACCTAACAGCCTAATGTCACAGACTTGTTCTCTCTAACAATGATCCGTGCGGCCCAAGTATGCACGGAGTTGGTCCGAGAGTTCAAGGAGACTCGTGCAATGTTCAAAGAGCGCTTGGATCAGTTGGCGGCCGTTGTCAATGACTTGCGAGAAGACATGACGATGTGTAAGCGTACCGTGGTTAGTACGGAGACTAGCACCCGCGGTTCAATCACGAGGGTTGACTATCCGAGACTGTCAAATTTTAGCAACATACGAGATGCCAGAGAAGTCGACAACTTCTTATGGGGCCTAGAGCAATACTTTGAAGGCATCAATTTGACGGACGAGGCGGCTAAGGTGAAGGTCGCTACTCTTTACATTAGTGACAACGCCATGTTGTGGTGGCGCCGAAAGCATGTCGACATCGAGCGAGGCACGTGTCGGATCGAGTCATGGGATGACTTTGTCAAGGAGCTCAAGCGGCAATTTTACCCCAAGAACGTGGTATACGAGGCGCGTAAGAGGCTACGGGAGTTGAGGCAAAAAGGCTCAATCCAAGCCTATCCAAACAAAGTGTAATCACAAAGCATATTAATAAAAACTCTCATTCCACATACTCTGAAGTCTTTTGGTTTCGATCGATAGGCTGACTTAGCTATCGCAAGGGGCGAAAAGAAGTTAAGGCCGCACGGTGCGCTTGTTGAAGGAACAAGGACGTGACAAGTGGTATCAGAGCCCGGTCGAGGGGCTTCGTGTTGTGATCATCGGGACATGGCTGGAGGAAACAACGGGGATAACGTTGGTAGCTCAATGGTGGTCGAAGACACCCGCAGAAGGGAGACCCAAGCCACCAACCAAGGCAAGAAGAAGCGTGACCATAGCAAGGCTCGCGGGGAGCCACGGACAGAGGTGCCCACTATGGACTACGTCATTGGAGAGCTTGCCGAGAAGCTCGAACGAGTCGAGCATTCGTTCAAGACCTTGGAGGAGCACATCTTGGACTAGTTGGACACCATCAAGGGCGACGTGCAAGAGTGCACAACGACGGCCCAAGAATGCACGGAGTTCGTCCGAGAGTTCAAGGAGACTCGTGCAATGTTCAAAGAGCGCTTGGATCAGTTGGCGGCCATCGTCAATGACTTGCGAGAAGACATGGCGATGTGTAAGCGTGTCGTGGCTAGTACGGAGACTAGCACCCGCAGTTCAACCACGAGGGTTGACTATCTGAGACCGTCAAGTTTCAGCGGCATACGAGATGCTAGAGAAGTCGACAACTTCTTATGTGGCCTGGAGCAATACTTCGGAGGCATCAATTTGACGGACGAGGCGGCTAAAGTGAAGGCCACTACTCTTTACCTTAGTGACAACGCCATGTTGTGGTGGCGCCGAAAGCATGTTGACATCGAGCGAGGCACGTGTCGGATCGAGTCATGGGGTGACTTTGTCAAGGAGGTCAAGCGACAATTTTACCCCGAGAACGTGGTATACGAGGCGCGTAAGAGGCTACGGGAGTTGAGGTAAAAAGCCTCAATCCAAGCCTATCCAAGCAAAGTGTAATCACAAATCATATTAATAAAAGTTCTCCTTCCACATACTCTCAAGTCTTTCGGTTGTTCTTTTTTTAACCAAGTTATAGCAACCTTCGATCGATAGGCTGACTTAGCTATCGCAAGGAGCGAAAAGGAGTTAAGGCCGCACGGTGCGCTTGTTGAAGGAACAAGGACGTGACACTAAGCTACCCTATTCCTTTAAGAGTCAAGCTAGAAACAAAGACACATATATCTCCATTAACCCTCAAAATTTAAACTATCAAGATAAATTATACGGGGGCATAATTCATAATGGGGTCTTTACTGTATCCTCTTGCTATCATGCCTTACTCACTACCAACCTTTTCTCAAATCCACAAGTACTTAACACTAACCTCAACTGAATTTGGCGAACAAAAGTTCCAAACAAAATTAATAACTTCTTTTGACTTTGTTGGTACAATAAAATCAAATTCAATTCACTCAAATCATATTAGAAATAAAATATATATTTTTTAAATTATTATTTTAAATTAATATTATTTTATTTAAGAACTTTTGTAAATTCTAGTTACAAGGGTAAAAAAATAATTTTCTTTTTGAAAATAAGTTTTCATTAATGTGACTATTGCATCAAATACAGCTCATATTCCTCAAAACATAGATCCTCACACGTTATTACTATTTATTCTAATATTTTAACCTTATACTTTTTTATATAAAAAAAAAATTAGCATTATAATGTCAAATTATAAATAAATTTAATGAGAGATATCTATGACTTCTTATAAATTCGACAAAAAAAAAACTATTTATATATATATATATATATATATATATAATTTTAAAAAGTTTGTAAATAAAATTTATAAATCTTGCTTGTTTTCGTATGGTTCAAGAAAGAAAAGTAACGTCAATTTGTTTTGTGTAAAAATAACGTGAAATGAAATATTTTGTCCATGTGTAAATAACTTAATTTTAATTGTAATGTTTTTTTTTTCCAATAAGAAAAATCATCATTTTTTATTATTTATTTGTCTTAGACAATAAAATATACCATTTAAAAAAAAATTTAACGCTTCTGTTATTTAAAAAGACTAAAATATTCTTGTAAAATATTAATAAATACACATTAATTTTCTAATAATTTGTTTTCTCCCTATCACAAGTTTTAAAAAAAAAGCATCAAGTTTTTATTATCTTTTGTACCTTAGTGTAAATTATATTGACAGTATTAAGGAATTTATAGTTATTATTTTAGATTAAGTAAAGTGGAAATTACATATTATGTTATATTCGGAAAAAAATAAAATAAAAGTAACGCCTTAATTATAAAAATAATAACATTAATTAAAAAATTAACTACGAAATATCTACGTGTCGAATCTTTTCTTCTAATCTAATTTTTTTTTCCTTAAAGGAAATTATTGATTTTAAATTTTTTGTGTTGTCGTTGAAATTAGATTATGCAAATTGGATTTAAAAATAATTTTGGAGAATAAAAAAAATATCATATTAAATATATATATAATAATACAGCAAAATATTGGACACAAGTCACTTATTATTTTTTCACCCCAAAAACACAAAGACAAAACAGAAGGCTTCACTACTGCTGCATGCCTCAATAACAATCCCAAAAAAAAACCCAAAATCTTCCCCTTTTTTTTTCTTTCTATTCTCTCTGTTTCATCCGCTAGCCTTCTTCGCCGCCGTTCAATTCATTCTTAATAGAAAAAACAGAGGTTTTTGTTATCGGAGACAAAAGTCGAGTCGTTTCTAGAATTTCATTTTATTTTTTTTTAGAAAAAATAATTCCGGTTACCGGCGAAGAGTTTCAATGGCTCCGATCAGAAGCCAGCGAAAGAAGGAGGGAAAAACAGTGGTTGACCCAATTCCTCATTTTCCTCACTTTCAATTGCAACCTTACCCTGTTTCGGCCGATTGGTGGGATAACTTTTCCAAAAGAATTTCCGGAGGTACAATTTAATTTGATTTGTTTGTGCATGTTTTATTTGCCTGATATATTTTATTTATTTATTTATTTATTTCTGCTTCGAACGTCTTTTTCTTTCTATGTTTTGTTTGGTGGTTTTCTTTTCTGAAGCAGACGTTGTGAAGTGAATGTGGTTTTAGAATGCTTGGTATTCGTGCATTTATTTTTTATTTTTTTTATTTTCGATATAATTTATTTTATCATCGTAGAGGCTTTAGAAAAGTTAAAATTTACCTTAATTTTTTAATTTATTTTAAAAAATATTTAAATTAATGTATTTTTTTTAAAAAAGAAATTGAATATAAATAAATTGATTTTTTTAGAGGAACAGAGTATTATATATATAACACAAATTAATACTAAATATATTTATGATATATAAAAATGTTTCAATTTATTATCTTTAGACAATGAGACTAAGATTATGTAAAATTTAAATAAAAGAGTGGTTTTGATTTACTTATATATATATACTAAAGAATTTTTAACAAAAGAAAATTAGTAATTCCTAAGAAATACTAAATTACATTAAAGTATTTCATATTTTAAAAAAAAAAATTAATTTACTGTTAAATTAATTTAAAAAATATTCAGAATTTCTATAATAAAATCTACATTTTTATTTAGTACAATGTTCTTGTATGCTAATCAGCTCAGCACTTCTTTAGAGCTAACTAACAGAGCTAATAACTTATTGGAATTTTCTGCCCAAAAAAAAATGTTGTTTGAATTTTCTTGAAACCATTATTCAGACTTCTTTTTCGAAAAAAATTGTGTTTAATTTGATGCAAGTTGAAAATAATGATATGATTATATTAATGTAATCTCATGTATATATGATGGCATTGTTTGGTATATGCAAAAAAAATGTTGGAAAATGGTTACTTTTGGTGGACTTAATGATTGAAGGATATAAATGTATACAAAGATTGATTTGGTTTTTCCAGGTTCATCTGAGATCAAATTTGAATCATTTTTCAAATTTTCAATGAAGTCATTTGTTTACATCAGTATTCTAGTTGAGGATGAAATGTCAAGCAACAGTGTAAAGTACACTGATCTGAATGGCAAGCTCTTGAATCACAACGATCGAGTAGCCATTGCACTAAGAAGACTAAGCTCAGGCGAATCTTTAACTGCAACTCGCGACTTACTATCCATACACCCCACCACAGTTTCTTCAATCACCTGGAGATTTGTCCAAGCAATGGAGAAGAAATCACTGCACCACTTACGTTGGCCAAACAGCACCCAAAATCTCAAAGAGAAGTTCGAGAGCATTAGAGGCCTTCCGAATTGCTGTGGAGCGATTGCATATACAAAAATAATGATCACTTGTCCATCCTCTAAAGTCGATCCGTACAGAGATATGTGGTGTCATAAAGAAAACAATGCCAGCATGATCGTGCAGGCAATTGTGGATCCTGAAATGAGGTTTCTTGACATTGTCTCTGGCTTTCCGGGCAGTTTTAGTGACGCGGATGTGCTCCAAAGCTCCTGCTTTTATGAACTATCTGAACAAGGTAAGAGACTGAATGGCGAAAAGATTAGTCTATCCAAAGAAGTTGAACTCAGGGAATACATTGTTGGGCACCAAGGATTACCTCTTCTGCCATGGCTGCTAACTCCATTCAATGGAAATAAACTATCTGAAACTAAAAGGAGTTACAATGATCGGCATAATGCGACATGGAAAGTGGCTGCAAATGCATTGGCAAAGTTGAAAGAAGATTGGGGAATCATTCAAGGGGTTATGTGGAGACCTGATAAAGATAAATTACCAAGGATTATTCTTGTTTGCTGTCTTCTGCATAATATATTGATTGATCTTGAAGATGGGATTTCTTTTTCTGGTAAGAATGAGCAAGAAGAATGTCAGGAACCGTTTAAGAATTCTCGGAACAAGGCTGCTTCTGCACAGAGGGACAATCTTGCTCTCTACTTGTCTGCAAATCTTCCTTCCTGATGCCTCTTCTTCGTGTCTTATAACTATTTTACTATCTTTTATATTACTATAGATTCTATAACTCTTTATGATTATTTGACTTGATCACAAAAGATCATTCTATGTGGTTTTATATTGGATCTTATAAAATATTACATCGAACAACTGTTTATGATTATTTCACTGGTGTTTTTGTCCATTTTTTTTAAAAAATAGTCTCATTGTTTTGGTTATATATTTTTCTGAACTGAAAGGAGCTGAAATATGGGTATGTAGAATTTTTTTAATGTGGTTGGAATCTGATTTTAGTTAAGGTCTAAAATCACTATCCAACATGAATATATAATATATATATATATATATATATATATATATATGATTTGATGTGTTTCTTCTTATTTATATTTTTATGGTACTATTTAAGATTATCTAATTCAATTTATTTTTTATAGTTACCTAAAAATAAAATCTAAAGCACACATCAAATCTTGGGTAACTATAAAAAATAAATTGAATTAGATAATATCATATTAATATGATTACCACCGCTTAACTCCATATTGACTACCACCACTTACCACTACTTTAGATTTTAATATGGAGTTAAGTGGTGGTAATTCAATCTTATGGGATTATTCGGGTCCAATAAGTGCTATCAGACCTTAAGTTTAGTGGGATTTTTTGTAAGAAATGTGTGAAAAACAATCTTCATTGTGAAGACCTATCGATTAAGGGCGCCTACGTTAAGGTTAGTGAGCTTCTTTGTAAGAGATGTGTGGAAAAAAAATCTTCATTGTGAAGAGCTAGGGATGAGGGACGCCTACCTTAAGGTTAGTGGGCTTCTTTGTAAAAGATGTGTGAAAAAAAAAATCTTAATTGTGAAGACCTAACGACTAGGGGCGCCTAGCTTAAGGTTAGTGGGCTTCTTTGTAAGAAATGTGTGAAAAAAATCTTTACTGTGAAGACCTAGCGATTATGGGTGTCTACCTTAAGGTTAGTGGGCTTCTTTGTAAGGGATGTGTGAAAAAAAAAATCTTCATTGTGAAAACCTAGCAATTAGGAGTGCCTTGTGTTGAGCTTACGACAGTGGTGAAAATCTTCATCGTGAAGACTTAGCGATTAAGGGCACCTTGTGTCGAGCGATAGTGGTAAAAATCTTTATTGTGAAAACCTAACGATTAGGGGCGCCTTGTGAGTGGTGCAAAAATAATGCCATATAAGAATTCTATAGGAGACCCACGGGTATGCGGTCCTTGGTTTGAGGGGAGGTTGTTGGACTTTCAACCCAAGTCCTTAAGGCCGAAGGGGACAATATCATACTAACGTGGAGAAGTGACACATTTGAAAATAATGGTAGAGTTGACTAGTATATAAGAATTTAATTAATTGGGTTCTTAACCAAGAACAAACTCGAACAAAATAGTAAGGTCTTAACGGACAATATTATAATAATGTGAAGTTAAGTGGTGGTAGCCCCCAATCAATCTTGTAAAGATCGTGAGTTTAAGGTATACTTAAAAATTATGTGGAGTGTAGGAATTTTGTAATAAAACCTTTTAATTTATGTAACAAGTTCAAAATTGAGAAAGGGATTTTTGGACTATAATATTTATGTACCATTCCTTTTTTGTGGTACATTTTTTAAGCAAAATTGTTCTCCGACTCTGTTTTGTTTTCTTACATTCCAAAAAAAAAAAAACTCAAAAAAACTTTGATGCGGATAAAGTTATTTTATGTGAATAAGGAATTGGGGTTTTAGGGTTAGGGTTTTTTTTGGTAGAGAATGGAAGGGAGAAAGTTCGATCCGAAGCTATTATTGAAAGACAAGAGATTCTGGTTTGCTTCATTCTTGATTGTCTGGGCTACTGCTCTTCAGGTATTTCCCATATGTAGTGAGTGACGAGTCGGGGTTCATTCGAATTCGCATCAATTTTTTAAATCTGGAAAATGAAATTGTGATGGCCATCGTTTTAATTTAATTTAATTTTCAGGGGCACATGATGTGGTTGCAGAGGCAAGAATCTTTCAAACAGAAGTTTGGGACTTTGGAGCAGGACAAAGATAAAGAGGAATTAACAGAAAATGCTCAATAGGTAAGCGATTAAAGATCCAATATATATATTCGAGTTAAATTTTGGTAAACTTCAGGTGTTTTTAACTTTTAACTGTTGATGTTCGACATGATCAAAGATGAAATTTTGATTACAAAAAATTTCTGTCTTTGAAATTTTAACTGGTTTGTTGATCTTCTGTCTTTTTTCTCTGTATTTCTGTTCAATTGGTACCTATTGATTCTGCAGCTTGTAGTTTGTAGTTCTATTTATTTCTCGTCTTTCAAATGTTAACCTTTTCTAGATTTTGAGTTCTTGAGAAATTTTCATTCACACCACTGAACTCAGACTATACAATCTATCCCAACTTACATTCGGTGAAACTTTCAAAGTCTTGCTCTGTATAAATGTATGCTTGTGGGAGTCATCAAAGGATATGAATTATGAAATCACATTCTGAGTTCCCCACATTTTATTTACTGCATTCAGGGTTGGAGGAAATTGTGATTTTGTGGTTATAAATATATGTATATATATATATATATTGAGAGATACAAGTATGTAAGAGCTATATATGAATTCTTTGGAAAGTAATTTATGCAGAAACCCTTGCTTGGTATATAGATAGTATGATGATTATATGAAATACAACTAGTGAATTTTGTAGGTTATTCTTTTTGCTTTTGTATCTGAAGTTAAATCTTAATCTGTGACTTCTTACAAAGTTATTTTCATTGGGAGTCCAGATTTTTGACAATCCAGTTTGAAACTGTTAAAAAAGCATGGATTGAAGCTACTACTTCTGGAAGATTATATGTGACTGTACTCCAGTAGATGTTAATGATGATCCCCAAAAGCTGATAGTCTGAAAATTGTGTTTTCTCTCTATACGATGATATTCGACTAATTTAGATTCGACCTGAATTATGTTTGTATAATCTAAATCTAACTCTTGGTTTCACCTTGCCACTCTTCACCAACTATTGGAAAACTGATTGAGGTTCTTTGGTTTCTTGAAATTTTTTGATATTGAAAATTCCATTGGTGTGGAAATACATTTCTTTTTTATCCCCTTTCAATAGTAAAAATATTAGTTCTTCTTGATGGGGTACTGAAGTCATCAGTGAATTGTTGATTTGTGTGGTTCACTATTTGAACATTTTAATCTTTGTAGCCGGTGATTTCTGCGTAGATTTTTGTGTCAAATTCAATATTGTCAACTAATTCATACACAATGGACTGGTTATTGGCTAATTATCTAGGAGAAGTGTATTCTATAATGGGGATTTATTTAATTATTAATAATATTTCATTATAAATATTATATATATTTTTTCCCTTGTCAAAAAAAAAATAAAAAAGATTTTTTTTTGTCTCTAAATTTTTTTTATAATTAAAACATATTTGTTTTTTAGGAAAACAAAATTTTAAGATTAAAAAAATATAATTAAATAAATTTTTGTCAATAAACAACTGAGAAAATAGATTTGGGCTATACATTGTAAAAATAAAGTACAATAAATTTTTTTTTTCATTTTGAGGATAGACATAAAATGAAAACAAATTAATATTTGATAATTAATGGAAGAATAAATAATATTAATTCATAAAATACAAAATAAAAGGCTAAATTTTGTAAGTGTAATAAAAAAAAGTGGTTAAATATTTGAATAATTGGTGAATTTGGTTCCAAACAAATTTATGTTTGGCAAGTTTAGTCCCAAAATATTTTTTTTAACTTTTAAGGTCTCAAACATTTTTTTAAGTGAACACTAAAGTCTTTTTTGACAGATTCTGTCAAAAAGCCTAAAAATTTAATAATTTTTATATTTAAATAATTAAACACGAGAGTAAAAAAATCATTAATATATTTTATTATTTTTCAGGTGACTGAGCTTCCTTTCTTTGCATTCAAAGTACGGTTTGATCGTAATGGGGTTGAGGATGTCTACTCACTTGGCATACTGAATGATTACGAAATGTGAGACAAAATCAAAATGCTGCGCTTAGATTTTTGTCCATAATTTTATTTTCTTATCATATGATGACTATCCAACATAACCACGAAGTTGATTTGAGTCATTTATCAATTTTGTAAACTCAGCCGGATTTCAGGAAAAAGCTTGGCTGCCTAATTGTGGCAATGACCCATTGAATGATTTATAGCATCCATCTCCCTGGTGAATGGAAATGCTTAAAATATTAACTATTCTCTTTTTTCTTTTGCAGAGGAGGCTTGGAAAGAGCCAAGAAAGAGTTAGCTGGTAGCATCGAGAAAGGGATCACCTTTGCAAGGAAATAAAGCGGCAGTGTCAGTTCTCAGGGTTTTTCTTTGTTTTAATTGACATTTTTTTTCCTACCTTCAATGTGAATGTAGGAAAATCAATAAAGCTTGGCTGCCAAATCAACTTCGTGGTTATGTTGGATAGTCATCATATGATAAGAAAATAAAATTATAGACAAAAATTTAAGCGCAACATTTTGATTTTGTCTCACCTTTCGTAATCATTCAGTAGGCCAAGTGAGTAGACCTCCTCAACCCCATTACGATCAATCCGTACTTTGGATGCAAAGAAAGGAAGTTCAGTCACCTAAAAAATGATAAAATATATTAATGATTTTTTTACCCTTCGTGTTTAATTATTTAAATATAAAAATCGTTAAATTTTTAGGCTTTTTGACAGAATCTGTCAAAAAAGACTTTATTGTTCATTTAAAAAAATGTTTGAGACCTTAAAAGTTAAAAAAAATATTTTGGGACTAAATTTGCCAAATATAAATTTGTTTGGGACCAAACTCACCAATTATTCTTTTTTAAAAATATGATTCAATGTAAAATTTTAAACTAAATGCAAACACAAATACTAATTGTGATTTTTTCAATATAAAAATAAGTTATTAAATTTTTAAATAAGTATATTATATTTTAAAATTTTTAACCATTATTAAAGTTTTTAAAAGTTAAAATAGTTTTATTAAATTTTAATATTATTAAAATTAATATAACATTTTATTAAAAAATGAATATATAACATTATTTTAATGTTATATAATATAGAATATATAACATTTGTATTTCTTTTTAAAGTGTGACTAATCTTCAATACAACTCATAATTATCTTCGCTAAATCACAAAATTTAATAAAATTGACGATAAAATTTAAATTACATTTGTAAAACTCTTATTATAAGACACTAATTATAAATAATGTTGGGGATATTTTTGAACCTGATTTATGTATTAAGTAATACATATAAGAAAAACAGTTAATTTTTATATATTGTAAATTCTAATATAAAATCGACTTATTTAATAATTGTATCCAAAATATTAACTCAAAATAACTATATTAATAATCACAGGGAATTGAAAAAAAAAAAAAAAAATATAATATATATATATATATTTTTTTTTTTTTTTTTTTATTATGCAGATTTACGTGTTAGAATTGGTATCTTCATATTATTTATTTGTTTTCTCTTTTTCTTTTGATGGGAAAGGATTAGTTGTAATGCGTGTAATTAGTATTAAATATTAATTTTTCCACGATGTTATGATATATATATATATATATGTGTGTGTGTGTGAATTTGCTAGAGTTTTACTAATAACGTCAGCATGAGTAATGCAGATGTCATCCATAGATCGATACTAAGGATTGAATTTTGAGTGTGAATTGTTTGTTACATTTTTTTTGAACAAGAAGAAACAACACGCTGTCCAATATTGGTAAAATTGGATGGCTAACCTCAAATCAAAATGAAAACACTTTCTTTCAATAAACTTTTATTCACACACACACACACACACAAACACACACACACACACACACACATATATATATATATATATATATATATATATATTATAGGAATGTTTCAAAATGGACCAATGGGAAAGTTTGAAACAGAAAGTGACCATTTTATTAACCAAATGCCAATTTTGTTAGGTTGAGTTTCATTGAAACGGTGGATTATTAGACGTCCAAAAATCATACTAGAATTCTACTTGCTATTTTTATGTCAACAACAATTTCTATGTAATTTACAAGCAAAAATCATCACCAAAAAAAAAATATATATATATATATATATAAATATTTTCAAATATTTTTAAAATTTTTTTATTCAGTGTCACTCATTTATAATCTATTATAAATAAAAGAATTATCGATTCAGTTATTTTTTTAATGGATTATAAAAAAGTTTTTTTATTTTAAATGATACAAGAAAATGATAAAGTAAAATACTTTTGAGTTACACCAAGTGTCAACACTAAATTAAAATGGTGAAATCCTCCATCTAAATTGGCCACATTTTTGACTTTTTTAGCACTATATTGACTTCTCTAGTGACAATTCCCTTTTCCTTTTTAGTACTCTTTCTTGTTATATATATATATATATATATATATATATATAATATTTCCTCTTTTTTTTTTATTAAGTAGTTGAAAAAAGAAATTTAGAAACCAACTAAATTTGATGAAACAAGACACATGAAAAAATGAAAATTTTAACTTAAAACAAATAAACAACCTAATTATGTGTCCTTGTCCTTAATTTTATTTATGACAAAGATTAGTTGATTTCATTGTCATTAGACTTAATCGAATAAAATGTTTTTTTAAAAAAAACAAAATCACTAATAAAGAAAGCATAGACTCAAGGAACAGATTCATGCATGTTTTACATACGCCGGAATTTTTATGCACTCTTTTTGGGTGGCGCCGCGTGTCACGCCGGAGTCTCCGCCTACTTATACCATATATATATATATATATATCGAAATTTTAAAATTCTAAATTAAATTCAATTTAAATTATGATAATAAAATCAAATTTTTATTTTAAAAAAAATATTTTAATTTTTATATCGCTTATAAATTATTTATTAAATTTAATTAAAGAATTATTTTTAGGAAATCAATGTCAATGCCCGAAAGAAAAAGGAAAAGAAAAAACGAGTAAAGATAAGAAGGAGATTAAGACAGTACATGGTAAAGGACCATGAAGTGGAAAGCTTTGAAGTTAATTTATTTATTTCTGTCACGTCTTATATTTCATATTCACAGTAACTGGTGTGGACGGGGAAATGACATTTTTGAAAAAGTATTCTCTAAATACGACAACACGTTACTTGCCGTTTAAGTCTGTAATTTTAGTGACCATATATATATATATATATATACATAAGATTTATTCTTGTTTCCCTAATTCTTCCTCCTTTTTTTTCTTTTTGCAAATCGTATAATTTCTCTGCTATTTTTCATCTCAAAAAATTTCTTTTTTATAGTTGTTTGTTGGATCGTGAGTTTTTTATTAAATGAGATATTATTTGTAGAATGTTTGGGATATTTTCAAATGTGATAATATATATAATAAAAATCAAAATATCCCTTTTTATATTTTCTAGATGGTCTGGTGACTTTGGGAGTCATTCTATAAATTTCTGAGAAATTTACTCTAGAAAAAAGATATTTAGATAATTACTAATATTATATAATATAAAATTTAAAAAATTAAATAAAAATGATAACCATTGACTTTCAGGATGTTAAGTGTATACAAGTGAATGTATTTTATATTCAATTCAATTAAACAATAAACCATTAAAATCAAACTGTCAAAATTTATTAATTTTTTTTTAAAACTTTATTTATGTCATTTTTATTTTTTATATTTTCAGTAGATTTTTTTTTATAATAAATTTCAATTACAAAATTTTTATTAAATATTCTTTTTTTAAAAAAAACTATTTATTTAAATTGCATATTTTAGAGCAAATTAAAAAAAACGTCATTTTCGAGTTACTTGGAGAAAAATGTTCGACTTGATCTAATTTATGTACGTACGGTATTGATGCTGACGTGAAGAACATATTCTAGTAACAAAATATCGTACACGGAAATTGGTTTTGAGTCAATCCAATAAATAATATATATATTTTTTCAAAATTTAAATTTTATTAAAATATTATAAACAATCAATAAAATTATCTCTCTCTCTCTATATATAGACACATTCTTACAAAATTTAATGATTTTATTAAAAATATATTAATTAAATCAAAATACTCATGTAATTACTAATATTTTTTTTTCAAATTACTATCAATCATTTTGTAGAATACTAGTTATTAATTATTCTTTTAGAATATATTTGTGAATAATTTTTCTTTCTTTCAATTATTTTGTAGAATACTAGTTATTAATTATTGTTTTAGAATATATTTGTGAATAATTTTTCTTTCTATCAATCATTTTGTAGAATACTAGTTATTAATTATTATTTTAGAATATATTTGTGAATAATTTTTCTTCCTCTCAATCATTTTGTACAATACTAGTTATTAATTATTGTTTTAGAATATATTTGTAATAATTTTTCTTTCTCTCAATCATTTTGTACAATACTAGTTATTAATTATTGTTTTAGAATATATTTGTGAATAATTTTTCTTTCTCGTATATTTTCTTAAAATTGAAAATTACAAGAAAATAAGTTAGTCGTAATATAATTATAATAATTTTTTTGAGCTCTATTTCTATTGATCCGTTGGTTCAATGCCTTTTTTAGCTTAATCTTCATTCAATGAATTCTGATTTATTCGAGGGATTTCTTCGAATATCTTTTGAATTTTTCTTTAGAGGCCTTTGATATTTTTGTAATGAATTTTGACAGAGTTTCTATATACTTGTATTAGCTCAGCTTCCTTCCTCAGAGCTCCTACATCTCAGTTCTATGTTCTCTACCTCCTTTCTCCCCCCGACAAATGGAATTTGACCCTCTATTTATAATTGAGATGATGAGAATCACTTGACCTTAGGGTGCCAAGTGTCACTTAATCTCTAAAAAAATAAAATTTAATTATTTATATTTTATGAGAGTCACTTAGCTAATATGGTGTCAAACGTCATTGCAGACAGTTTATACTCGTGTCAAGGAGCATTCTTTTCAGCATTGCAAACAGTTTACACTCGTGCCAATAAGCCTTCTTTTCACTTTGCCGACAGTTTACACTCATGCCAAGGAGTCTTCTTTTCAGCTTTGCAGACAGTTTACACTCGTGCCAAGGAGTCTTCTTCTCAACTTTGCAGACAGTTTACACTCGTGCCAAGGAGTCTTCTTTTCAGCTTTACAAATAGTTTACACTCGTGTCAAATAGCCTTTTTTCAGCTTTGCAGATAGTTTACACTCGTGCCAAAGAACATTCTTTTCAACTTTGTAGACAGTTTACACTCGTGCCAAGGAGTCTTCATTTCAGCTTTGCAAACAGTTTACACTCGTATCAATGAGCCTTCTTTTCAGCTTTGCAGACAGTTTACACTGGTGTCAAGGAGCCTTCTTTTCAACTTTGCAAACAGTTTACATTCGTGTCAAGAAGTCTTCTTTTCATTATTTTATCATGCAGACAGTTTATACTCATATCAGGAGGGCTTTATTTTAGGAGAATTTTTTCTGCAAACAGTTTAATCTTGTGTTGAGGAGGATTTTGCATCCATACCTTGGAGATAGTTTATACTCGTATCAAAGAGTAACAATGCAATTTAACCTTGTGCGTCTTGGAGGATTCTTCATTTCATACTTTGGAGATAGTTTATACTTGTATCAAAGAGTAACAATGCATTTTAACCTTGTGCGTCTTGGAGGATTCTTCACTTCATACTTTGGAGATAGTTTATACTCGTATCAAAGAGTAACCATGCAGTTTAACCTCGCGTGTCTTGGAAGATTCTTCACTTCATACTTTGGAGATAGTTTATACAATGCAGTTTAACCTCGAGCGTCTTGGAGAATTCTTTCCTTCATACTTTGGAGATAGTTTATACTCGTATCAAAGAGTAACAATGCAGTTTAACCTCGTGCGTCTTGAAGGATTCTTCAATTCATACTTTGGAGATAGTTTATACTCATATCAAAGAGTAACAATACAGTTTAACTTCGTGCGTCTTAGAGGATTCTTCACTTCATACTTTAGAGATAGTTTATACAATGCATTTTAACCCCGTGCGTCTTGGAGGATTCTTCACTTTATACTTTGGAGATAGTTTATACTCGTATCAAAGAGTAACAATGCAGTTTAACCTCATGCGTCTTGGAAGATTCTTCACTTCATACTCTGGAGATAGTTTGTACTCGTACCAAAGAGTAACAATGCAATTTAACCTTGTGCGTCTTGGAGGATTCTTCACTTCATACTTTGGAGATAGTTTATACTCGGATCAAAGAGTAACAATGTAGTTTAACCTCTTGCGTCTTGGAAGATTCTTCACTTCATACTTTGGAGATAGTTTGTACTCGTATCAAAGAGTAACAATGCAATTTAACCTTGTGCGTCTTGGAGGATTCTTCACTTCATACTTTGGATATAATTTATATCCGTATCAAAGAGTAACAATGCAGTTTAACCTCGTGCGTTTTGGATGATTCTTTATTCTTTGATTTCAAGTATTGTCAACAGTTGAGATTGACTCTTTATCTTCAGAGGGAATGTTGGCCTTAGTTTTTTTTTATGGACAGTGATGCCAACGTTCTTTGAATTGACTTTTCTGATGCTGACGTCGTCGTCTGCAAATTTTGACGGAAAGAGATGAGCGGTAGAAACGGTCCCACTGGGTGTGCCAAGTTGTGAACAATTTTCATTTCTCATATATTTTATGAAAATTAAAAATTACAAGAAAATAAGTTATACATAATAATTACAATAATTTCTTTTGGGCTTCATTTCTATCGATTCGTTGATTCGATCCCTGGGTTCGAAGGCCTTTTTAGGCTTTATCTCCATCCAATGGATTCTGATTTATCCGTGACATATTTTGGGTTGATCTCCGACTGGATCCAACTTCGAGTGATATCTTTCGTGAATTTTTCTTCTGAGGCCTTTGACCTTCTTGGAGTGGATTTTGACAGAATTTTTGTATACTTGTGTCAGCTCAACTTTCTTCATCAGAGCTTTTACATCTCAACTCTTTGTTCTTTGCCTCCTTTCTCTCCCCAACAAATAGAATTTGGTCTTCTATTTATAGGTGAGATGATGAGAATCACTTAACTAAAAGAATGTCAAGTGTCAGTAACTAAGAAATAATCTTTCAAAAAAATAAAATTTATTTATATTTTATGAGAGTCACTTAGATAATCACTCAATATATAAATATACATTACTCGATTCTATAGTTTTATTCATTTATTATTTTTTATGATCATAAATATTATTATATTACAATAAATATTATGTATATATATTATTCTTTACAGGAAAGTAACGTATATCACTAAAAAGTCAGTCCACGTCATATTTAATTATTACGAAATAAATAAAAATTAATTTCAAACAGTTAATACAAACTCCTTTGACTAAATAGAGTTGTGTAGCAATAAAACGTAAATGCTGACGTATATCTCTTTATTATTATTATTATTATTATTATTATTATTACTATGACTTTAGAAGATTTTAATTGGTTGGTTACTTTTCAGTCAAAATGACTTAGATTACAACCGACTTTCTCTAACTACCATTTAATTTTTAATTTTTAAATTTTTTAAAAAATTATTTTTGACGTCAGCTGCGGGAATTACATCGAAAAATCGCGAATATGAAATTTAGGCGCAGCCGATTGATCTAAATCCCAGTTGCTGTGGGTAGTAATTATTTAATTAATTAAAATAATTAATTTTCAAAGATTGCACGCTTTTGATTATTTGGAAAAATTCGGAATCTTCATCTAGAATTCTTATGACGTTTGTGGTGATGGCGTTTATGATGAATTATAAACTAAAAAATTAGCTGTTACTTTTTTTAATTATTAAATAATAAAAGTTGAATAAATAATTTGGTCAAATTTTTTGTTTTGTTGGTCTCTATGGATCAACATTCAGAAACTCATTAAAATTAGTCATTTCGACTAAAAGCAATATTTTGGAGGCTTCTATATATATATATATATATATATATATATATATATATATATATATATATATAATCGTACTTGAAATTTTGTTTAAAAATAAAATATTTTCCTTCATAATTGATTCAATAAATTTGTATATAATTAATTATGATAATATTACTAACCATTTAATATATATATATTATATATATTATATATTATATATATTATATATATATATATAATATTCATCAAATTAAAGCTGGCAAAAATAATAATAATAATAATAAATAAAATGAAAAGGGTAAAATTGTCAAGTAAATTAATATTTGCATCATTTAGTTTGGCTCTTGACCAAATCCAGCCGAAGTGGTTGAACCAATGACTATACTAAGTATTTCTACTGCAAAGTTGAATTTTGCCTTCATTTTTTTTTTTACTTTAAATAAATAAATAAATAAAACCACGCTTTTATAAAATTATTTTATACATCATTTAATTATGTAATATTTACCAATAAAAAAAAGAAAATACTGATGATAGTCAAGTAGATATTTTTAATTTGATCTTATGATAATTAATATAATTAATAAGAATAAATTGTAAAATATTAATTATATGAAAGTGGAGGGTATTAAGAGGAAAATTCATTGTACGTGTGGGGGATAATATTGGGTTGACTAAAGGCACCTTCCAAGCCTTGTATTACGTGTTTAATTTTATTTATTTATTTATTTCTTATAATTAAAGTAACATCTTCTAATTCAAAAAAAAAAAAAAAAGGAAAAAAAAAGTAACATCTTCCAATCATCAAATCCCATATTTCTTTTTACAATAAAACACAATTAAAATCGCTTTTATCAAATTGTATTATTTATAATACATTTATTTATTATATTAAAAAAAATATTAAAGAAAATTAAATATTTTTACTTAAAGAAAGTCACTACTTAAACTAATGAATTAATTAACAGTAGACTTATAAAGGATATAAGCATTAAAATACATACATATATATACCAAGTTTGAATACAACTTCTATTCTATAATTTCTGTTAGATTATTAATGAAAACCCGAACCAAAAACCCTAATTCAATATACATCCCCACATGAATGATGAAACTTGAAAGGACGACTATTTCTGGTTAATTATAATATAATATAATATATATATATATATATATATATATATATAGAGAGAGAGAGAGAGAGAGAGAAAGGCCAACAAGCAAGCAAAGTTAGAAAGTCATATTTTTCTCTAACAACCCCTGAAGAATCAGTATAATTCCTTGTTTGTAAAATGTGAAATCCTCGTCCTCATACACACACGCGCACACACACACACACACACACACACACACACACATATATATATATATATATAGAGAGAGAGAGAGAGAGAGAGAAGTTTGCTAGTTTGGTCATACTTGTCAAGTGTACGTACAGAAGGTCAAGTAGAGGTTTCCAAATATTGGACCCAAAGTACTTCTTAGTCATATCCCATTAAATATTTCTCTGCTTCAATTAGACTTTTTTGTTATCTGTTTTATTATTTTTTCAACTAAACATAAAATTAAATCCCTCCCTACCTTCTCTCTTTATTTTCTTTATATATACATAAATTTAATCTCCAAATATTTTCTTCCAAACTTTTAACCTAATTTCTTTATCATGTTTAGATAAATGTTCTAAATTCAACAGTTAATATCTAATTATATATATATATATATATCCACGGATCTTCTAGATATTTGAGGAAGTACTGTATAATATATATATAATTATATTATATATATATATATATATATATATATATATATATCCATGGATCTTCTAGATATTTGAGGAAGTAGTGTATAATTTTATCTCAAATTTATCTTTCTAGAATTTAGGCTATTATTCCACGCCAACCTGCCAACTCATGCATGTATATTTCTTTTTCTAGCTAAAATTATGCCTTCTGGAAATTATCAACTATAATATATATATATATATATATATATATATCAAATTCGTAATTTTTTAAATTATTAATTAATTAAATTACATAATAAATATAGGGAATCAATTATTTTTGTAACTATAATAGTAAACTTAGTAATCGGATATGGAAAGAATAGTGTTGCATGCATGGTAATAATATATATATATATTTTTTTATTATTTTTTTTGTGAAGAACATATTCTGAGGAATGGAATCCGTTCACATTAAAAAGGGAAAATAGGAAGTTTCTAGACTGTTGAAGATTCTTGTGAGTTGAATGCAAAAAAACTTGGCTCCGGTCGCCAAACGCGACTCGACTCAATCGCATGCACGCACTTTCGTTGCTTAATTCCACACACACACACACATTTATACTACTCGGCTTCTTTGAGTTTGGCTAATAAGCCAATAAGAAACACTCGGTCTCGGCTTCCCTGGTCCTCCACGACGGCTCATTATTCAAAAATCTAGTTCACACATTTCGCATGACCACCTTATTTATTTCTCATGCTTATATTTTCACTTAATTATTTTATATAATTACGAAACCACCAAGTAGCTAACTAACTTATCCCACAAGCAATAAGGTCAATTTCGTCATGGCAAAATAAAATTAAAAAAAAGTCAACTAAAAAAGTCAAATTATACAACAGATCTAACCTATAAATATACAGTACTCCACCTCCCTTTGAGTCATATCAGTTTGCTTTTACTTTACTTGCATAGCTTTGCTAAGTCTCTCTATAATCTCCTATTCTTATTCTTATTCTTAAGAGAAAATTCAGATCTGTTTTCACACTTCAATAATATGGTAATGATGAGTTTACCGATAAAGCGAGGCCGGGAAGGCGATTTCGACAGCATAACCACCATGGCTAATTGCTTGATGTTACTCTCACAAGGTAGAAATTTCGATTCAATAACAACAACCACCACCACCAACGGTACTTCTCCGAACCACCGTGTTTTCGAGTGTAAAACGTGTAATCGGCAGTTTCCGTCCTTCCAAGCTCTCGGAGGTCATAGAGCGAGTCACAAAAAGCCAAAGTTAGGAGGAGATTTAACTCTACAAACTCAATCGCCGGCGTCTCCTGCTAAGCCTAAAACACACGAGTGCTCAATTTGCGGTCTCGAATTCGCAATAGGTCAAGCACTTGGTGGTCATATGAGAAGACACAGATCATCGGGATCGGGATCGTCAACGTCGACGACGACGACGACGACGACATCCGCGAACGATAATAACCTCAACCACCACGGCAGCAGTCCGGTATTGTCAGCCTCCTCATCTCCGCCGCTTGATTCGGCGGTAAAGAAATCAAACGTCGTCGTCGACCACAAACACGACGATATTAGGAAAATTTGGGGATTGGATTTGAATTTGACTCCGTTTGAAAATAAGCATTTGGAATTCCAGGTCGGTAAGATGGCTCCTCCCGTCGATTGCTTCATATGATTGATTATTTGATGAATCCTATCCACCGATCAATTCCCCTTTTTGTTTTAGAAAACGCGCGCCATCATTTACGGTTATGTAGTTGTTGTACAACTTGTTCTAGTTGATTAGGTATTTTAAATTTGAATTCATTTATTTGTTCATACGTGTAATGATAATATATATATATATATATATATATATGTATGTATATCCTGATCAGCATATAGAACTCACTTATTTATGTAAATTATTACTTTCTTTATATACACACACGAAACAGGCTGCTGCCTTCTGTTTGGCATTAAATTAGGAGTTCACACACAGAGATATACATATATATTCCTTTACACATGGAATGTTAGTTAACCTATATATACATCATGTTCCCGTTCAGAAAATAAAATGGTTAGATTGTTAATGCTATTTATAATAGAAATTGAAATATACATTAATTTCCATATGGTTACACTCTTACACTAATTATGTTTCTGAAATGTTACATTATTGTTTAATAATGGCTCTTTTAGAAGAGGAGATCCATTTATAGATGCCTCATTATCTATTTTTATACATGAATATATATATATATATATATGTATGTATGTATAAAGTAAATAGTATGTTTAAATGGGACTGGTCGTTCCTTGAGGAAAAAAAGTTATAACCATAAATTTATTCAAATTTTAATCTTTAATAATTAATTTAACTTTAAATATTAAATCATTTATTTCAAAAGTACATAGTGAATGTTAAGATATTTGTTATGAATATAATATAAGAGATAGAATAAAATTTTTTCTTCTCGAGTAAGAATTGAATTCTATGAATACAATTAAAATCAAATCTAAATTAGTTAGAAATTGTGATAATTGGTGTATGTCAAATTATCTAACAAAAAAACAACTTTAAACACAAGTGTTGTGTTATATCTTGAAATATCTTGAAAATGAGTACAATGCAGAATATTAATTTTAACCTTTTTTTGTTTTTTTGTTTTTTTTTTGTGCGAAGAAAATCAAGCAAGAAATATAATTATCCTTATCTTGTTTTATATTTCGGTTCTGAAACCTACCAAAAAAAAAAAAAAAAAAAAAAAAACCTATAATATACTTACTGGGCCTCGTTTGTAGTATGAAACAAACTAATGGCCTAATGTTCATGCATTCAGAAACGGAACAACTCTCCTAATGTAAGATAGAATTTTTTTGAGGCCCAACGAGAGTAAAAAAAAAAAAATCACCCAAATTCTCTCTCCTAATGTAAGAGTTCGAAGTGTGTTCTAAGTGTGTTCTAAGTGTGTTACAAGTGAACAACTTTATATCAATCCACATTCAAATTTAAAGAATAATATATATTAAACATTAAACATATATTTATTGGTCTTAGTAAAAAAAAATTTGATTCTCAACTACAAATATTTAAGTAAAAAATTTTATTTACAAAACGACAAATATAAAAAAAGTTTTCCTACTAAAAGTTTAATGACACCAAAAGTTACTACCTATATTTTCAACCCTCTCTAGCCAATGCATGTTTATCCCTTTTGGTTTTTTTTTATAATGGACAAATAACTCACTTATTTACATAACTGATTTGTTTCTGCGTGTAACAGAAAATATTATTTTTATAACAAAACATTAATTTTTTTGTATGATACGTACATAAATTCAACTGTATTTCTGTCCTACTCCTTTGACTTTGTATCACTACTTTATTTTTTACCACTTATAAAATATATTTTAATTTTTTTTATCCAATATATTAATTATCATTAATTTTTTTACTTGTTACAAATAAACTTTTAATTAAAAAAAAAAATATTATTACCTTCCAAAGTCAACAAAATTTGTCAATTTAATGTCACATTAAAAAAAGTAAAACTTTTTTAATTCACTCCAAGTTAAAACTACAAAAAGTTCCAAAAAAAAAAAAATTATATAACACAAAGTCAACAAGATGGAGTTAATAAAAAGGTGAATAGTCCAATAGTAGTTACAAATACTTATAAAAATAATTATTAACCCTGGTTCTTTATTTTAAAGAGGAAAAATTATTGTTTCAATCCTCAATCTTTTCACTATTTTCACAATTGATCCCTTTATCCCTTTAAACTAACTTTTACATAAATTATTAATTAAATTTTTTTAAACAAATAATATAAAACTTCAAATTAAAATATTAAATCGTATTTTTAAAAACAATATATATATATAAATATAAAACATAATATAATGTTTGTATAATTATAATAAGAATATGGTCATCAGAATGGAAAAGTCAACCATAATAGAAATATAAGCATAAACTCAATTTACTAAAACATTTAAATTGGACACCTTATTTGAAAATTAACAACAGAAAGTTAACCACAGTTAAACGTAGATTTTAGTTAAATCCACGTGTCCATCACCAACCTTTCAGTTGCGAACTAGAGTTCTGATTTCGATATCTTCTGACCAAATTGGGGGAATCACTATTTAAACCCCTGGAACTTTTTTTCACTCGCTTTCGCGCTGTGAAGTTCCTTGTGTGATGTCATACTGGTCCCGATTCACCTTCTTTTGTTTTTTCTCAGTAAAAAAAACTACCTTCTGCTTCTTCTTCTTGTTAGTTCCTGCTGGTTTCACCGCAAATTCTCATCGCCGATCACTCTGAGGTATATCCGGCGTGTCTAAATTACTTCGTAAGCTTGCTCATTGTCTCCGATTTTGTTTTTCTCATGAATATAGGGCAAATTGTTCTTCACCACAATCACATCTCTGGTTTTTTATTTTTATTTTCCTTAAAAATTGTGAGCATGGAATGCATGTCGTTTTCAGTGTTCATTTACGTCAACTCGTTCGAATTAGAATTCGAAGTTTGAAGAAATCGTGTTGCTGAAATGATACTGTGTTGAGTTTTCAAGTTGTATACAGTTTTTTCTTCTTTCCATTTTCCGAGAGCTGAAAGTACCAAATTTAATTTGTCAACGTGTTATTATTAATTATCCTGTGTTTCTTTACAGTTAATTATTAATATTTTTTCTTCCCCTGGTTTTTGGTATGAATAAGTGTAATAAATGCGAGTAATGATACTCCATTTTAGTCAATGTTTAAGCTAATACATCTTCGTATTTGTTTATAGCTACAAGCTTTTAAGGAACATTCTCTTTGAACTGTATGTTAATGGTGATAATTTATTTTCTTCCTTTTATCTCTTATTTGGATGTAATTAATGAAACTATTGCATTACCAGCTGCAGGGAAATAGCTCTTGGTGTGGATCACGGAATGATTGCCGCAATCATATAACTCTGTTGGTTCATTGGTTGAGCATTGTGTTCTAATTTCGGGAAAATGGTAAACTTCCGATTAACCGGAAAATTGGTTGTTTTCTAGGGCTTCGTTTGTGCTACCTTCATATGTTTCTCTTTATTTGACATTTTCGTTTGTTTGGTTTTGCTAAAAAATAATCGTCAATTGTTATTTGGGTTATAGTTGCTGCTAATATTAAATATGCTTTTACGCTGGAGTATTGCCACTGAGCTATATCGGATACCTTGATTTCTTAGTAAGTTTTCGGGTGTAGGAAAAAATAGCTCTTCACAAGAAATTTTTTTTTTTTTTTTTTTTTGGTGTTGTAGGCTATTATTTTGCAACATAAGAAATGGAGTTGGGAATTTTTTTGTATTTTTTTTTTAATGTGCGTTGATGTACTGTTAAGCTTGATGATATGTGCCTTTGAGGTCATATAGAGTACTTCTGGAGCATAAAAGTGTCCTATCAAACATGATGTATGATTTTAATATGACTGAATTGAATGTGCTTCTTAAATGCTATGTCTAATTGAGAGATTTTGTTTCAATTTTTAAACTGAACAAATATTGTTCGCTGACTTACCTTCAGAGTCAGGTTCCTTTCCTTTCTTTCTTAATCTTCTGTGTGGTCTTAAAAAGAACTTTTCACTGCAGTAATATGAGTTGCGCTGTCTTGAATGACTTGTCTGCTTATTATGGTCCTTACCGAATGCTTTAGTTGTGACATTCTCCTGACTTACTTATAACGAGTCATATGAGGTTTGGAAGAGTTACAGATAATCCTACTTCTTTCAGTTTTAGGGCTTGGATTCATGAAATGACTATGATAAAATACGCATTTATGAGGAAAGCTCATGTTTTTATTGATGACATTAGTAGGTCTAGAATTAATGCTTTTCACATGAGCTACGTGGTTGTTAACTACGTCTTAAGATGCATGCATGCACGTTTGTGCATAAAGTGCTGTTGATTGTTGAAATGCCTCAATGAGTATGAGATATATATTTTTCTTCCAATTCATAGTTCTCAATGAAACATTACATAGCTTTCCTGTATTACATGGAAAATATGCTTTAAGTATCTCAAACGTGGTAAATTCCTGATGATTTTCGGTCCTTTGAATACTTATATGTGCTTGGTGTGTCATCATTTGTTCAAGGTGGGTCACATTTCTTCTCCTATATTCTTGTTTTGTTAGATCTTGGAACTCTCTTTTTTCTCTTCCCTGCCAACTCCTGACAAATATATGTTGGACATTTGATAATTTGGGGCAGTTTAAACTTCTCGAGTCCTTGAGTCAAAAAGAATTTTTTAAATGTTTGAGTTATGCATATCATGGAAAAAGAGTTGTGCTTGTCAGTATATGTTTATATCCATTTCCCATGTACTATATATACTTACAGACTTTTAAATGATCTTTAGAATTCCAATTCTGTTCTAGATGGATCAGGAATGGTATTTTTTTTTTCTTGTGATATCATGGGATAAAGAGTTGTGCTTGCCAGTATATGTTTATCTCCATTTCCCATGTACTGTATATACTTACAGACTTCTAAATGAGCTTTAGATTTTGAATTATGTTCTAGATGGATCAGGAATGGTATTCTTTTTTTTGCTAGTGATTTTGTTTATCATTATTATCTTTGGTTATCTGCTTTTTATGCTTGATTTGAAGTTTTTGTTCATATCCTTTCTCTTTCCTGTCATACTATGTTTCACCAATGACCTGAAATGTAGAGTAGTGTTCTGGACCTTCTTGCTTGCTTATGGTGGAGAAGGTTTCAGTTCTTGTTGCCCTCATCAGTAACATTTTGATATTTTTGCAGTCTTTCAATGACAAGAACTACTGGATGTCAAAAGATGCTCGTTATTTAAGGGATGGGAAGGTGCGCCTTGAAGCTTCCTCCAAAGAAGAGCAGAAACGTAATCATCATCGGGATGCAGCTGAGGAAGAGTTTCTTTTCCTCAAGAAGCAAGCAGCAGAATCCATTGACAACAGACCAATTCCTAGATCTGCAAATATGAACATTTCCCTGTGGGGGAATTCTTCAAGTTCTGGATCAGGTCAATTTAGTGACCCCAATTTTGTGCCAGACTATATGAGGTCTATTGATCTTGCTGGTAAAGACGTCTCCTCTTCTGGCACTGGACATCTGAATATCCTGAGTAGAGGTTTTCCTGGTCAATATGAAAATGATTCAGCAGTTAACTTATCAATGTCTCACACCCTGAAGGACCCCTTAAATTTAAATGGTGAAATTGGGAAAGGAAGTGTTACTGGGGTTAGGACTTCAATGAATGCCTTCTCCATGTCAATAGGGCAGCCACATGAGATCGGATATAACAATAAAATTCTATCATGCTCCACCAATCAAACAAATACTAACCGTATACCTTTTCAGCCTGCTTACAGTGAGGAAGATCATAATTCCATTTCACTAGGCCCCAGCTTCAACAAGGCTAATGATAATTTCATATTGATGGGACAGACGCTTGGTAAGGGAGGTGGTGACTGTCATCAGTATCATAGGTTGAATGACAATATGCTTTCTATGTTACAACCAACCAAGCGAGGTGGTGACTGTCATCAGTATCATAGGTTGAATGACAATATGCTTTCTATGTTACAACCTTTTGGCAAGGGTAGCTGCGGCTTTGTACCACTGGATCAGCAATATGGAGTTGGTAATAACAATTTCTTTCCAGATGGTCTACCCTATACAAAGGAGCATGAAAATTTTGTTATGATGAGGCCTTCATATAGTAAATTGAGTGAGAATTTCAAGTTAATGTCCCGTACATTTGACAAAAGAGATGCATTGATCACATCAATGAACCAAACTCACCATAAGGAGCAGGATGCTTCTACTATTTCCATGGGCCTTACCTTTGATTCAGGAAATTCCAACATTTTATCAATGGGTCAGAACTATGATGTTGGTGAGAGCACTATTATATCCTTTGGAACTGAGGCAAATAGTTCTTCGGGGGTTATTAGTGGCTCAGATATTCTGATCAGTCAGTCATCAGTTCAAGCTACAAAAGCTACTCCCCGCAAGGACTCTATTAAGAGAAATGCCAATCGGATCAAGAAAGTCACTAAAACTAGTAAGAATTGTGGTGTATCCCAGATCAAGGAGCGAAAGAAGGGCACTGAAAGCAACTTCCCTGCTAACGTTAAAAGTTTGTTGTGTACTGGCATTTATGATGGAGTTCCCGTGAAGTATGTTTCTTGGTCCAGGGAGGTGAGTTAGGGTATTGATGGGTTTTATTTCCTTTTCCTTTTACCATGGTTCTCACTTCTCATTATAACATCTGCATTTTCAATTTTCAATTTTCAATTTTCATTTTTAATGCAGAAAAGTCTCCGTGGAGTTATAAGAGGAGCTGGTTATTTGTGTGGCTGTGATGACTGTAATTTCTCCAAGGTAAGAAAATCCAGTTTCTCAATTGTACTTTCAGATCATGGATTTACCACTAACAGAAAATTCAACTTGTCTTGCTCAGGTTCTGAATGCTTATGAATTTGAGCTTCACGCTGGGTGCAAGACCAAACACCCAAATAATCATATTCACTTTGAAAATGGAAAAACTGTTTATTCTGTGGCCCAAGAAATGAAGGGCAATACTCAAGAAGTCCTATTTGAGATAATGCTAAATGTGACTGGTTCTCCCATCAACCTGAAGAATTTCCGTGCTTGGAAAAGTGAATAAACACTTACTTTTACTCTCTATTTATAAAAGAATGTTGTTTTTATTCATCCCTTGGTAATTAGAAGCCGATGAGTTTTGAGCTTCTCCAATTCCTGCCTTTTACAACCATTATTTTTCTTTCTCTTTTTTTTGCAGCATCATATCAAGCTGCAAGCCGTGAACTTAAACGCATCTATGGGGAGGATGAAGCTGTGGTGCAATCTTGAATTTAGGCTCCTTTCATATGCCCCATAGTGAGAATATGAACTATACTCTTAAAAGGCATGTTGTAGGTAAAATAAAGTGTATCCTTTTTTGTTGTTGTACTTCTAAATTTGCTTGTCCTTGCTGACAGAAGCATTATTGTCACTAGACATATTCTTGCTTCCTGTTTCTGGACAAATGTACTTTCAATTGTATGTGTTGTAATATTTAAGGTAACTTGGGTTGCATGAAATTCTGAGGATACCCACCATTTCTATAGACAAGTAGGGTTTGAATTTTGGTTTTCTGAAATGTAAGAACTCAAAACCAAAAATAAAAGTTGCGTGCCTCCATATTTTAATTAAATTACTCCCTCCACTTTATTAATTTCTTGAAGAAAATCAAATTTAAGCGTGTATTTTAATAAAAAAAATACATTAATTTATTTCATGAAAATTAACTATATATATATATATATATATTGTATCGCAGTACTTACTATTAATGCAATTTGTACATAATTTTTCACTTAAAAAAAGCATTAAATTTATAAGTTCGTGATTTAACAGTAGTCAAAGATTTTCTTTTTTTTTCCTTTTTCATATTATGGATTAAACATTGCCTAATACCTAGCCTTCCTAAATCTTAGTAAAAATCTAAGGTTGGATCAATCTTTAATCCATGGCTGTACGAGATGGGGACCTACTGGAAAGTTGGGAATCGAAAATACTGCTTCCGAATAGTACCTGAAGGAACTGATGGGCACTGAAATGTCCGATGAATCGGAATCGGAATCTTGTCTCTGAATTGCCTAACCCTTGCAATTGCAGTTTCTAGACATTTTGCAGCAGGAAGCTGTAATTGATGCCCTAATCCCGGTGACTGGTATTGTAGTATTATACAAGTATGTCGGCCGTAGATTATTATTGACTCCCATCTTCAAATTTAATTCATGAATTCTGTAGACCTATCTAGATTTGAGCATCGTGATAACCTGACCTTGGATTTTGACTGCAATGAAGCTATATAAATCTGCAGAACCCAAGAGCACTCACTGTTTTTTTTTTTTTTTAATTCGTTCTATTTGTATTCTGTTATGGGTTTTCTTTTTGTTGTCTATATTCTCTGCTCTTTGTCTGTAATTCCAGGTAGAGCAATGTTGCGATTCCCCAGTCCCAACCAAATGTTGGGGTCATTTCTGGAAAGGCACATGATCTCAAAATGGAAACCTAGTACACCGAGGATTTATCATGCATACAGACTCCACTCACAGATTTGTTTGGAATCGGAATGAAAATAATGGGTTTTTGACAGGTGATTTGATTCTGATTTAGAACTTCATTCTCTGTTTTCAATTTTCACTCTAGAAATTGTTTAAGGAATGTGAATTTTTAGTCAGGTTGGAAACGTGGGAAAACTTGAGCATAATTCTTGTTCACTTTCCAGATTCTTGCTTCCAAGAAAATGTTAAAATTCTTTCTTGGCATTAAAAAAAAGATGGAAGGGTTACAAGCCCTAAAAGTGCCTGATACACACACACTTGCTGTGTAGTTAGAACTCCAAAATGACAGCTCCTTTTAGTAGAACTGCTGCAGGAATATATATATATATATATATTCTCCCCCAATCTGTTGTTTATTCTTATGCCTGATACTTATAGTATATTATTCTTACACAACATTCTCTCCACTGATCATCACTTTTGTTGCATCAGCTCCTTGATTCTTTGCAAAATTTGTGTCTGATGATAACTGTTGATCAACGTGTGATATTTGATCATTGTTCTGATTGGAGGATGGTTTTGTATCTCTGCTCTTACCCCATATTACCAGATATAAGCCAACAACAATGACAAATGCCCCAAAAACCCTATACAAAGAAAAACTCACAGATTAGTATCAGAAGGTATGATGATGATGATGAGTTTTACTATTTTTTTCTAAATTTTCTTGTTTTGGGAACATATCTTTTTACCTTCCAAAGTTCAATTTCTCAGATAGAATAAAAGTGCTCAAAATTGCTACAATGATCATGCTTAGAGGACTAAAAGCAGTGACAAAAACAGGTCCTTTTGTCCTCATTATAATCCCTGAAATATAATAAGCAACTCCTGAACTGATTATCCCCTGCATCAACCAATCCAATTTAAACCCTTTATAGATCATTTTCCACATAAAAATGAACTGAAAAAGATTTAAAAAAATAGAGCTAGAGAGGTTACTTACACTGTATACATATGACAGAAGAATAGCATTCCATTGTATAGACCAGATTCTAGCATTGCCTCTCTGTGCCACCAAGGTGAGCACAGTGCCTTGTAATGATCCAGACATGCATATTAGACATGTGAGGGATAGTCCAGCAGGGTAGGACTTCAATGTAATTGCCTGTGGTGATTTTTTTATATAAAAAATGATTATTAGTCGTATCTTTGTTATATTATATATATATATATATATATATATATATATGTATTTGGAACAGGAATCTTTATTGCACTGAGGATGATTTAATTTGCACCTGAAGTATGTAAAAGCTAGCCCAACACAGGCAACCGGCGGTGATCATCAGAGCTCCTTTAATGGGATCCTGATGTGTTGCAGGGGTAGTAACATGAGCAGCAGGCGAGATATTGTCCTTGGTCCAAGGTAATCCAAAGGAAGGTCCATTAACCAGTGTCATAATCATGGCACCACCAACGGTAACCAGTGTCCCAATAATTTTTACTATGCTATGTACTTCTTTAATCTTCACTTGCTCCAACCTGGATATATATATATATATATATATATATATATATATATATATATATATATATATTTTTTTTTTTTTTTTCATGAGTTTTGATCATCAATCAAACCTTATCCAAACTTGTCCGACATTCTTGGCACTTAATTATATATATATATATATATATATATTGGTTTAGCTAAGTGAATCATGTATCATGCATCATCAATGATAGGATAACATTATTATACTGAAGTTGTCCTAATACATGTGGTTGGAAAAGTTGTCTGCCATCCCACCAACTTTAGAGAAGATAAAATTTCAAGATATATATATATGGTCATAAACATGTTGTTGTTCCCTACATGCAAGTTAAAGAATAGGCATGAACTATATATATATATATATATATATATATGTAGCATCATGCATATACGTACCTCAAAATCCAAGCCAACAAAAATGTTAAGGCAGGAAGCATGTTAGTCATGGCAGTGGCAAAGGTTGCAGTTGTATATCTCATTGCTTCATAGTATAAGTTCTGGTCGATGACAGGTCTGTTTTGCATGATAAAAAACAGTATTAGTAAAGTTAATTCATTAAGACTAATGAAAACAAGAAAAGAGTTTAACAAAATGAAATCAGTATTTCTAAGGGTATGAATTTTACTCCAATAAGGCTAGCAAACTGATCTTCCAAATGATAGAAAATGTCATTTTAGGCCTGATTTTCCTGCAAAAAAAAAAACAAAAAAACAAAAAAAAACCATTAAATATGATATTAAGAGAATTCCCACAAGAAAATCAAACAAACTCCAAAGAAGTACGTACCTCTCTAAAACAACAGCAAAAGGAGCAAAGACAACTGCAGCAAACAGATTTCTGTAAACAGCAAAGGTGTAATGACTCATTCCATGGTTAAGAGCAGTTTTTGCAATGATCCCAGAACCTGCATATCCAAACTGCAAGCAAATTACAGCCAAATATGGCTTAGCTTTCTCAAAGTAATTCATTACACTTTCTTTTGACATTGCTCCTTTTATCTTTTCTTCTCTTACAATATTCTCTCGCGTATTTATAAAAACAAATAGAAAAAAAAAAAATTTGGTAATGCAAGTTAATGAACTTGTTGTTGGTTGTATTGTTGATGCAGGTGTATATATAGGGTTTTTTTTTTTCACTGTGTTTATGATAGGGACAAATGCCAAAGAAGTACGTCTCCATTTCAACTCTATGGTCTCCACTATACATGACCAAATGGAAATGATGTATGAAGCTTTTCTAAATATTACCTTATTTTTTTCTTTTACAATACTTAGGCGCATATTCATAGATATTAAAAGTATAGCAATATATATATTTCTAGCATTAATTTGATTGATTGATTGATGCATTAGAAAAGGGGAAAGAGGAGATGCTCAAGTTGAGTAAGTTATAATTTGTAATAACAAATCAAAAGTTTTTTTTTTCTTTTTGATGATTTAGTGGTGAAAACATATAGATTTTATTTGAAAAAAGTTCTTTAAATATAGATTTTATTTTTGTAGATATATACATAAATAATTAAATTATTTTTATCTTTAAATCTAAACCCTTCTCTCTCAAATAATTTTAATAGCACTAATTATTTTCTTACAAATTAAAAACAAAGTTTTATTACATTAATTTTTCATATATATTGAAAAAACATACATGCACCATAACAAAGATTCGTAAGAGAGTCATTTCAAATAAAAGTTGGCAATATTTGGTATGTCTTCACATATATGTATGTATATATAATACATATATATATAATGACGGTGGGGTTGAAGATAAATAGCTCATTATAATTGCAATAAACATCAAATCTTTTATTTCGTCTTTATTTATTTGTTTTTGTAGCTAGATATTTGGATTTTCTCAATGTAGTAATATATATATCCCATCAAAACAAGAATATTAGATATGTATTATTCGTGCTCTAGAAAAAATCTTTTCACTTTAAACATAAATATTTGTGCATGATACTCTCTCTCTCTCTCTCTCTCTCTATATATATATATATATATATATATATGTATCTATGTGTGTGTATCATTGATTAGATGAATGAAGTGTACGCCACTTAGTTTATCTTAGCATTACAAAAGTAGTATGTCTTCATATTCCTCTCCCATAGATTAAAATTTTCAAGTAAATGCAATTTAATGGTAAATATTAAACTTATAATTATAAATATCATTATTTAAATTAATTAATTTCCACCCCAAATTATATATATATATATAACAAGATTCTAAGGACATTTTGATCCTTCTAATAAACGTTTGCACGTGTACATTCTTTTACATTTTTAAAGTAAAAATATCAATAGCATATGTCTTATTCCTTCTTATTTAATTATAACCAAAATGAGATTATTCATTTCTTTCATTTCTCTCTAATATATATATATATATATATGTATATATTCCTTCTTACTAATTGGTTTTTATAAAAGAATGTGATACTTCAATTTCAGTAATTTTTAGGAAAAGGAATAATAAATTTTGTCTGATAATCATTAATTAAAAAAACTAAAAAGAAAAGGGTATTATAAACGTGTATCATATATATATATATATATATGATATGTATGTATAGATGGAAATGCAAGATGGAATATGGATGGATATAAGACGAAATGATTCATGTGGCTATTAATGAAGCAAGTAATTACTAGTAATGGGAATATAAAAATTAGAAGTTTATATCAATATGACTACTATTATTATAATTAATTAAAATGAAGATTAGTGGCGTTTGACAAGGTTTTGACATGCTTCTTTCTTTCTTTCTGTGAATCAAGAATCCACGCACGGTAACTTTTTTTTTTCTTTCTTATACAACCACCCAACAAATATATAACATATGCATGCATATATATATATATAGGCGCTGACTCTTTTTTTTTTTAATGAATGTGAAAAGAAGAAGTTGATTAGTATATATATATATTGTGAGAAATTTGGTTTCTTACGTTTGTATTTGATTAAAATATTAAGTTTGGAATTCGAGTCATCAAATAATGGTGCAATAAAAATGCTTTTTTTTTTTGTTTAAAAGAAAAAAAGAAAAAAAGAAAAGAAAAGAAAAGGGGGTTTAGTTTCTCTATCAAACTACAAAAACAGACAAGGAGTAATGGATAATTCGTGGCCAAAAATAAGAGCTGGATTAAAGGAAAGGAATATATTTCTATGAATATTCTAACCAAAAATGGCTTCCATCTCAGACTTTCATAACATTTCTTTTTTCTTTTTTCTTTTTCTTTTTTAAAAAATTATTATTAATATTATTATTAACGTGCTATGATATCATTTCATCCCCTTTGAGCCTTCTTTTTGCTAAGTCTTTATTAGGCAGAAACCCACATTCATTTCGTTCAAGTTATCCACAAAATGCAATAATAAGATAAAAAAGAAACAAGAGTGGAATTTCTTACGCAAATTCCATTTCTTCTTCTTCTAGGGACATTTTTGTCTTTTCATCTTAAAAATAATTTTTAACAACTAGTTTAAAATTATATTTTTAGAATTTCAATATTTTTTGAATAGAAACTAATAAAAGTTATTTATAATTTCAAATGTATATTTATTTTAAATTATTTTTGTTAAAATGATAACATAATCAAGTTTTAAATTTAAAAAAGAAAACACGATAAATATTTTTCCAGATATTTTTAATTTTAAACCTAAAATTTAATAAATTTGGACATAATTATATATATATATTTAAATATTTATTGAATTTGTAGCTCACTCTCATACTTTGAAATGTTATAAGTTAAAGAAACAAAAATAGGTTTTATGAAAGAAAAATTAGATATTTATCAATATATTTATATATACAGATATAGTAGATAATATAAAGTAGTTGCAAAAATATAACAAAAATGCAAATGGTTCAGTGGCACCACATAAAGTTGAGATGTTGTTTGGATGATTTACCTTCAAAGAATCTAATATTCTTTGCTTTCCTCTTTTTTATATAGATAATGTATACAAGTTTGATATTATATAAGAAGTAAAAAAAATCTTAAAGATAAATAAAATTTATTATAGAATATCTAGATATATTTCAACCGAAATCCCTATTTATCAGTCCAACTCTTACATTTTCTAGTTAATTGCTTTTCTTATCTTTCAGCAATAGAAGTAACTTTTACTGCTTCATTCAGAGATTTTTGACGCAGGAACACAACGAACAATAGAGATGGCTGCGAAACCGGTTGTCATCTTCAACTTTGATAGAACTCTCATTGATGTAGATAGTGATACTTGGATTATTACGCACATGGACCTGTATCCTGTCTATAGACAGTGGCTAGGCCAGATACCTTGGATTTTTCTTATGGTGGGTATTAACATTACTTGAAATTGAATATTCTGATTGTTTGATTAATATACCTCTACTTCCAAAATCTTTGTGAACTTTTCTATGCTTTTGATTCCAACGTGGTTCTTGCTTGCTACTTGATATGTTCCATTGATTTAATTTCTCTAACCTGAAATCTTGGATTCATTTCTTAGTTCGTTCGTTGTTTCTTGGTTATTAACTGAAGATAAATTAGAGAAAGAAAGAGTACTTTGATTTATTAAATTTTGTATTAAGGTCTGCTCTATATTTTATAGGATAGGTTGTTAGCTGAATTACACTCAAGAGGAAAAACAGCTAAAGATATTGCCGCGTGTTTGAGGAGAATTCCAATGGATCCCGAAATCAAAACGGCCATTCGATTAGCTCATTCTGATGGGTAAATTTTTCTAAGGTTTTCTACATTATCTCTTGAATCAAAATAGCCGTTTGATTAGCCTTCTTTTTTTTTCTTTTTTTTCAGGTGTGTTTTGAATATAGTTAGTAATTCTAACACATTTTTCATTGAGACTATTTTGAAGAGACATGGAATATACAATTATTTCTCAAGTATTACTTCAAACGGACATGAATTAACGAAAGAAGGCAAAATTAGAATCATTCCTTATCATATTTTGAATATAACCAACTCTTGTTCTGATTGCCCTCATTCTGTGTGTAAGGTATTTTTGTTACTTTTCTTTTTCTTGATTCTTTAAGTGGAAAATTAAAAGTCGTATTCATTCTTTTTCTACATTTTGTTTTCATTCAAAATAAATTTTTTTTTAAATAGGGTTTTGCCTTTGAACACATAGAATTGTTAGATTATGCGCATCAGAGATATTTTAATGGTAAGAAGGCGAGATACATATATATTGGAGATGGATCTGATGATTATTGCCTAACTCTAAAGTTAAGAAAGGAAGACTTTGTTATGCCGCGGAAGAATTATTCTTTGTTGACGAAAATTTTGGAAGCACCAAATCTTGTTAAAGCATCAGTAAATGAATGGAACAATGGTGCAGAACTTCAGCAAATCCTATTGCACCTCGTCTTCACCATAAAAATTTCCACTGAATGATTGAAAATTTGTATGTAAAAATAAAATATATTCATTCAATTACCCGCATTATATCTCTAAACGTGAACAATTACTGTTGTACGAAATCATAGTATCATTTGTTGTTAATATATAATGTTGGGTTGAATAGTACAGTTACTAACAATCTGCTGCTGACACCACTTTTAAATACTTTACCAAATTGTTATTATCATTCAAATGTTATTTCCCAAAATAAACGTTCAAAAGTTTGTTTTAAAAGTGGTATATGCTCTTAACATTATTCATTGTATGTTTTGAATGTGTTAAATTTATATTGAACAATTACTTTATATTATGTACTATTTATATCTATATAAATATATTGTTTAATTTCTAATTTTTCTTTAATATAGAAATTAATAAAAATATCTTAATTTAAGATTTCAAATGTATATATTTTAAACTATTTCTTTAAAAATAAAATAATGAAATTTTAAATTTTTTTTTAAAAAATAGATTTGTTAACATTAATTTCGTAAAATAATTAATTTAGGGATACTTTTATCTTTTCCTTTATAAATGTTTTTAGCTGTTTTAGAAGAATGTTTTTGTATTCCAATTTTTTTAAAGAATTTTAATTTAAAAAATGTAATTTTGTTTTACTTAGAAATAGCAGTAGAAATCCTACGCTTCTCTATTAGAAATAAACTCACTTTTAAATACATTTTAACAACTAGTTTAAAATTATATTTTTAGAATTTTAATATTTTTTTGAATAGAAACTAATAAAAGTTGTTTATAATTTCAAATATATATTTATTTTAAATTAATTTTTTAAAAATGATAACATAATCAAGTTTTAAATTTGAAAAAAAAAATGGGATAAATTTTATTTCAGATATTTTTAATTTTAAACCCAAAACTTAATATTTAAATATTTATTAAGTTAAAGTTTGAATTTGTAGCAAACTCTCATTCTTTGAGATGTTATAAGTTAAAGAAACAAAAATAGATTTTAAGAAAGAAAAATTTGATATTTATCAATATATTTATGCTAGATTATCCTACTAACACTTGAACTTTTCAAAAATCTAATTTTTGCACCTGTATTTATTTTTTGTTTGAACTGACACTTGAATTATAAAATATCACATAATTTTCCATTCCGTATAAAATTTCTGTCATACTTTATTTTTTGTCCAATTCCCAGTGCATTTTTGTCGTTTTACAATTATGAGCAGTTTTTATTTATTAGGGTTTTATTTTCAAAGCTAATTTTGCATTTCACTTTATTATTAAAAATCTAAAAAATATTTTTTATAATCTCAAAAATTTTATCTTACAACCAAGCGCTTAACTAAACCATATGTACCCACTGTAACAATTATAAATATGTGAATTTATTTGGAACTTATATTTTATATTGTAATTAAAAAAATAATAAATACGGATTTTATATTGGGATTACATTTTATATTTTAAATATAAATTATATTAAATATAAATATTCTCAAAAAAATATTATGAAATGACACAATTCAAACCACAAGTGTTTGTTGTTGTTAACTTCCTCAAACCTTACACTGAAGTTCTTCTTCAACTATTTTTCGTCCAATTCCCAAGTGCATTTTCTTATTTTTACAATTATAAGCAGTTTTTATTTATTAGGGTTTTATTTACAAAGTATCATTTCACTTTATTATTAAAAATCAAAAAAAATATTTTTTATAATCTCAAGAATTTGATCTTACAACCAGACACTTAACTAAACCATATGTACCCACTGTAACAACTATAAATATGTAAATTTATTTGGAATTTATATTTTATATTGTAATTAAAAAAATAATAAATACGCATTTTATATTGGGATTACATTTTATATTTTAAATATAAATTATATTAAATATAAACATTCTAAAAAAATATATTATGAACTGACACAATTCAAACCACAAGTTTTTGTTGTTGTGACCTTTCTCAAACCTTGCACTGAAGTTCTTCTTTAACTATTTTGTTTCGAATTCGTTGCAGAACATGAATTTCACGGTGTTTTTTTATACAATGTCATTGCTGACACTAATAATATAATAATGTCATTGTAAAAAAACTCAAAATTTGTATTCTGCAACGAATTCAAAGTTAAAAAAAATCCAAGGTTTGAGGAAGGGAATGACTACGAAGACATATGGTTTAAATTGTGTTGTTTGGATAATATTTTTTCACAGTCTTTATTTTTAATATAATTTTCAAATAATATAAAATTTTGTATTTGTCCAAATGGTATTTATAGTTTATACGAGGTTGTAGTTCAAATCTAAGGGTTCACATATATAATATCTTAAATTTATTTTGGCATCATCTAGTATGCAATATAAAATATAAGTTTCATATAAATTAATATGTTAATAGTTGCTCCAGCGGATTAATATGTTTTTGCCATTTATGTGGTTGAGGGATCAAATCCCTCCAATTTTTTAAAATTTTATGAAAAGACAAAATTATCTCTAAAAATAAAACCTTAATAATTTTAAAATATTAATGATTTTAAAAGACGAAAATACCCCTAAGAATTAGATGAAAAATGAAGTCTGACCGAAATTTTGGACCGAAGGGCAAAGGAGATGATATTTTATAGTTCAAGTGTCAATTCAAAACAAAAATAAATACAGATGTAAAAACTGAAATTTTGAAAAGTTCAAGTGTTACTAAGATAATTTACCCATATATTTATGTATACAGATATAGTAGATAATATAAAGTAGTTACAAAAATATATCATCTCATCAGGGGGAGATATAAAATTGGTTTGCGTCGGTTTAAATATTTCGAGAGATCATCTCATCAGGGAGAGATCATCTCATCAGGGGGAAAAATCTACACATAAAGAATAGTGTACTCTTTTTCCTTCACTAGAGTTTTTTCCCACTGGATTTTTATCTAATAAGGTTTTAACGAGACATATTCTTTATGTAATGGACATCCAAGGGGGAGTGTTATGAATCCCGAAGATTCATTAAATTAGTGGATGTCCATCGTATAATCGTTATTATTCTTTCATCCCGGGAAATTACATAAGGTGATAAATATCACCTAATATTTATAATTTTCGTAACAAGTGTCACATATCACTTAATCCCTGGTGACAAGTGTCACCCTTAATATTTATCGTTATCCTCTGTCCATCCCGGGTGACAAATGTCATCTATCAGTTAATCCCGGGTGACAAGTGTCACCAGTAATTCATCTCGGGTGACAAGTGTCACCCTTTGTTCTTATCTTTATCTCATATTCACCCCTATAAATAGAGGGCCTTCTACCCATTTGTAAATACACAATTAAAAACAACAAAAAAATCTCATATAATAATATTCTCTCTATTTTCTACATTTCTTGTTTCTTATTTATTTTATTATTTTTATATAATTTCAAAATAGTACTTACAAAAATATAATAAAAATACGAATAATTTGTGAGTTTGGTCCTAAACAAATTTAGTTTTGGCAAGATTAGTCACAAAATATTTTTTTTTAATTTTTAAGGTTCCAAACTTTTTTTAAGAGAATAATAAGGTCATTTTTTACAGATTCTGTCAAAAATCCTAAAAATTTAAAGATTTTTTGTTTTTAGTTAATTACATAAGGATAAAAAGGTCATTACATGTGAAAATTTAAAAAAAGTAATAAAAAATTATTTAAACAAAGAGATAAAATATCCTCGTATTTTTATCTTATTTTTTAAAAAATGTCCTCCTATTTAAAATTTTAAAAAATAAAAAATCTATCAGAATATCAAAAGTCTGTCATCAATCTTCTTCTTCTCCGGTTATATGTGTTAATCATATTAAAAAAATTTAGTTGTTAATTTACGTGTTATAAGTTTTTATTAATTTACATTTTATGAACTAATAATAATGATATATGTATTATAAATTGATAAAGAATGACTCAACATTCCTGAATTTGATGAGTTTAAACCGAATATGATATTGATGCAATCCATATCAATAGAGAACAATCACCTTAGTTCAATATTACCTAATGAAGTAGAAGCAAAAACTGATTTGAGAAAAAACGAAAAAACATTGATTTAGCTGATAAAATTGATATTGGAAAACAAGGGGAAAAGGTTGAGATTGAGATTAGAAAAAAAGAGGGAAATGTTTAAAGAATAATTGAGTATGTCAGCGATGAAGAATTTGAATGATTATTACAACAAAAATATGATTAATGTGGACATGGGGACATAAAATGAAGATTAGTCAGAGAAGAAAAATATTAGTAGGAGAAGAAGAAGATTGATGACCAACTTTTGATATTCTTGATAGAATTTTTTATTTTTAAAATTTTAAATAAGAGGACATTTTAAAAAAATAAAAATATGATAACAATTTTATCTCTTTATTTATGTAATGACTTTTTATCCTTGTCTTTAATTAATTAAAAACAAAAAATCGTTAAATTTTGAGAGTTTTTGACAGAATCCGTCAAAAAGAACTTTATTATTCTATTTAAAAAAACGTTTGGGATCTTAAAAGTTAAAAAAAAAATTGGGACTAAACTTTCCAAAACTAAATTTGTTAGAGACCAAACTCAAAAATTATTCTAAAAATACAAATGGTAACCCTCCTCTCTGTCAGCAAAAATATCATTTGAATTTTTAAATTAAAATTACGAAAATATCTTTCATATAAAACAAATATATTTTTAAAAAAGTAAAAAATTAATTTTTTAAATTAAAATTACAAAAATATCTTTCATATAAAGGAAATATTCTTTAAAAAAAGGTAAAAGATTAATCTTAAAAGGAAAAGACAAATATGCTTGTAAAAAAAATAGACGGAAAATGAAGTTGGACGGGGAAGGACAAAAAATTAAAAAAATTGATTTTTTTTTTGTTAGAGGGTAACATTTAATGGGAAAAAAAAAGTACGAGTACAAAATTCAAAATGGCGAAACGTTGATATGTTGTTTGGATGGTTTACCCTCAAAGAATCTAATGTTCTTTGTTTTCCTCTTTTTTTATATTTATAGATAATGTATATAAGTTTGATATTATATAAGAAGTAAAAAGAATCTGAAAGATAAATAAAATCTATTATAGAATATCTAGATATATTTCAACGACATCCCTATTTATTAGTCAAACTCTTACATTTTCTTAATTGTTTTTTTTATCTTTCAGCAATAGAAATAACTTTTACTGCTCCATTTAGAGATTTTTGACACAAGAACACCACAAACAATAGAGATGGCTGCGAAACCGGTTATCATCTTCAACTTCTATAGAACTCTCATTGACGTAGATTGTGATGCATGGATTATTGCACATATGGATATGTTTTATATCTATAGGCAGTGGCTAGGCCAGTTACCTTGGATTTCTCTTATGGTGGGTATTAACATTACTTGAAATTGAATATTTTGATTGTTTGATTACTATACCTCTGCTTCCAAAATCTTTTTGAAATTTTCTATGCTTTCAATTCCAACATGGTTCTTGCTCGCTACTTGATATGTCTCATTGATTTAATTTCTCTAACCTAAAATATTGGATTCATTTCTTTGTTCGTTCGTTATTTCTTGGTTATTAAAGGAAGATATATTAGGGAAAGAAAGAGTACTTTGATTTATTAAATTTTGTATTAAGGTCTGCTCTGTATTTTATAGGATATGTTGTTAGCTGAATTACACTCAAATGGAAAAAAAGTTGGAGATATTGTCAAGTGTTTGATGAGAATTCCAATGGATTCCGAAATCAAAGCAGCCGTTCGATCTGCTTATTATGATGGGTAAATTTTTCTAAGGTTTTCTACATGATCTCTTGAATCTTGTTTAAAAACAGGTGATCATTTTATTTAACCTTCTATTTTTTCTTTTTTTTTCAGATGTGTTTTGAAGATAGTTAGTAATTCTAACACATTTTTCATTGAGACTATTTTGAAGAGACATGGGATATACAATTATTTCTCAAGTATTATTTCAAACGGATATGAATTGACGACAGAAGGCCGACTTAGAATCATTCCTTATCATATTTTGACCAGAACCGGCACTTGTTCTGCTTGCCCTCCTTCTGTGTGTAAGGTATTTTTATTACTTTTCTTTTTCTTGATTCTTTAAGTGGAAAATTAAAAGTCATATTCATTCTTTTTTTACATTTTTGTTTTCATTCAAAATAAATTTTTTTTTTAAATAGGGTTTTGTCTTTCAAAACATACAATTGTTAGATCTTGCGCATCATGAATTTCTTAATGAAAAGAAGGTGAGATACATATATATTGGAGATGGACCTGATGATTATTGCCTAACTGTAATGTTAAGAAAGGTAGACTTTGTTATGCCGCGAAAGAATTATCCTTTGTTGAAGAAAATTTTGGAAGCACCAAATCTTGTTCAAGCATCAGTAAATGAATGGAACAATGGCGTAGAACTTCAGCAAATCCTATCGTACCTCATCAAAATCATAAAATTTCCATTGAATGATTGAAAATTTGTATGTAAAAACAAAATATATTCATTCAATTACCCGCATTATATCTCCAAACATGAACAATTACTGTTGTACGAAATCATAATATCATTTGTTGTTAATATATAATGTTGGGTTAAATAGTATAGTTACTAACAATATATTGTTGCCACCACTTTTAAATATTTTACCAAATTGTTATTATCATTCAAATGTTATTTCCCAAAATAAATGTTCAAAAGTTTGTTTTAAATGTGGAATATGCTCTTAACATTATTCATTGTATGTTTTGAACATGTTAAATATATATTGAACAATTACTTTATATTATGTACTATATATATCTATATAAATATATTGTTTAATTTCTATTTTTTAATATAGAAATTAATAAAAATATCTTAATTTAAGATTTCAAATGTATATATTTTAAACTATTTTTCAAAAATAAAATAATAAAATTTTAAATTTTTTTTAAAAAAAATTAGATTTGTTAACATTAATTTCGTAAAATAATTAATTTAGGGATAATTTTGTTTTTTCCTTTATAAATTTTTTAGCTTTTTTAGAAGAATGTTTTTGTATTCCAATTTTTTTAAAAGAATTTTAATTTAAAAAATGTAATTTTGTTTTACTTGGAAATAGCACTAGAAATCCTACACTTCTCTGTTATAAATAAATTCACTTTTAATTATATTTTAACAACCAGTTTAAATTATATTTTATATATAAAAAATATATTTCTAAAGTTCCAATATTTTTTAAATAGAAACTATAATTTCAAATGTATATTTATTTTAAATTAATTTTTTAAAATGATAATATAATCAAGTTTTAAATTTGAAATAAAAAAACCAGATAAATTCTTTTTTTAGATATTTCTTATTTTAAATAAAAAATTTAATAAATTTAGACATAATTATATATATATATATATATATATATATATATATATTTAAATATTTATTAAGTTAAAGTTTGAATCAGTAGCTCACTCTCATACTTTAAAAAGTTATGAGTTAAAAAAATAAAAATAAATTTTATGAAAAAAAAATTTAGATATTTATCAATATATTTATATATATATAGATATAGTAGATAATACAAGATAGTTGCAAAAATATAATAAAAATGCAAATGGTTTTTTAGTGGTAACGGCATAAAGTCAATAATCTGTACATTTTTAGGGTTCAATACAAACCCCTCCGTCAGTCAAAATATCATACAAATATCATTTTTTTAAAAAAAAATAAAAAATTAATTTTAAAAGAAAAAGGCCCTTAAAAAAAAAGACGGCAAATGAAATTGATTTTTTTTCTTTTTGTTAGAGGGTAATATTTAATGAAGTTGGACGGAAGGATAAAAAATAAAAAAAAAAATTGATGTTTTTGTTTTTTGAGGGTAACATTTAATATAAAAAAAAAGTACGAGAGTAAAACTCACAAAAAATTGAGGTATTGTTTGAATAATTTACCCTTATTTTAATATGGAGATTAATATATCTTTATTCTTTAATAATGCAAAACTAGTTAAATCAAAAAAAAAGAAAAGACAAAAAGAAAAGCTATTATATTCCTTTGCTTACCCGACTTGATGACTTCTAACTAGGTTTCTTGAATATTTGAGTTAACTCAACCACCCATAACACACCTATCTCTATCTTTCAACCTTTCTTTCTTTCTTTTTTTGGGTAATTTTTTTTATTTATTTCATATTTGATATTTTTTTATTTAAAATGTAAAATATTATTCACTTTTTTTTTATTATTTTTTGCTATTTTAAAATTTGAAATATCAAACATATTACAACTGGATAGAAATTTTAAAAAAAAAATATTAAAGACGAAAAAAAATAATTGACAAAGAAAAATAAATATTTGAAAACTAAATTCACCAATATTTCACGTCATTAGAAGTTTAGAAGTAATAAGAATATCTAAGGGCATATTAGACATTTACTAGACTTTTTTTTTCTTTTTTTGCCTTTTATAATCCTTAGAAATTTAAAATTTCACGGCTTAAAAAAGCAAAATGAGAAGATACATAAAGCTTAGGCCAATTTCATGAGAGAAGTTCAATTGCACATACATAAAAGCTAAGAACCACTTTTGAGGTTAATAATGCGTGTAGATTATCTATCCTATTTGAGATGTTTGAATCTACAAGTATTATGATTATATTTATACTTTAATTACCCCCCTCCAATATCCAAAGGTACCTTTTCCATTTGATTTGGACCAATTTTTCACAGTTGAAGATTCCAAAAACCACTGACAAAAAATACAGATAGCATTGTCTTAATTAGAGCAAAAGAATGTCACCACTAACTATTTCTTCCTGGACATACTTTTTCCACAGTAATCCACATTAGATGATTATTTTTCACAATTAATGTCATTTCCAAACAAGCAAAACCATAACATCGTAATTTTATTTTCAATGTAATCAGCCCAAGCTTGATACCCTGCGCACCGCAGGCAACAAAATGAATATTAATTCTTTATTCAGTTTCAGACTCAGGAATGCACAATAAAAGAAGACTAACTAATACCAAAATTTAGTAAAAAACACACAGAACACATTTATGTGCGTGTGCCCTACACGGGTTCTCAGATTAATTATTCAAAATTGGTTAGTTAAGTTCAGAATGGATACTTGATTGGCTCGCGCTGCAAAGCTGTTTTAATAATGTGTGTTTGCTCTTGAGCGTGAACTTGAAGGAATCCAGTGGCTGTCGCAGCAGATGGTGCACGACCAATGTACTTGATGTCATCCATATCACCTCTTCCCAATGCCTTCACGGCAGTGCAGAGTCGAGGTGCTATATAACTGTACGCACCCATGTTCATTGGCTCTTCCTGGCACCAAACAATCTCGGCATCTGGAACAAATACAACAAAGATGCATGACAATACATCATCTAATGCAGTGCATTTGTGTACTATCTTACTGATAAAGAAACTTGAACGTACAAAGAACCCGTATTCATATAAAGTTGAGGTCTTTTTCATCAGTGGACAAACATTGTTTTGTGACTTTTGTCCATTGAAAATGAAAAAAGGTAGTCAGATTAGGATGAGGATAAAGCTTCTACTTTGTTTTTATACTTTTATTCAGTGCCTCTATCTTAAAGTTTTACTACAATGAGAAAGTATTCTGATATATAGTTGTACAACTTCGTAAAGGCTTCTTCTAAATAATAATTGCAATTAGCTGATCAATATTCTTCAATAGACAGGGTTTACATCCTATTAAACATGCAAGATGATGCAGAGATGGTTAGAAAATGCACAAAACAAAACAGAAAACATACTTGGATATCGCTTTAATTCACGCTGGATCAGGTCATATGGGAAAGGACAAAGCTGTTCCACACGACAAATTGCAACGTCTTTCCTGTCTACTTGCCTCCTCTCTTCATTGAGTTCATAATAAAGCTGAAAGCAAGAAAGTTCAAAGAAATGAACAGGCAAAACTTCATGCCCAATATCAAAATTTACATTGCGCAAAACCAACAAATGAAATAAAATGGATGTTTCTATGCAACACAAGCATTGAAAAGTTACCCACTATATGATACACAAATAATGAGATAATTAGTCATGATGCACCAGTTGCAAAAGTTGGAGCTTAATGAACACTGGTTGAATAAGAATCAGAAAGTATGGATTACTTATTGTATGAGACCAAAATTTACACACCTTTCCAGAGCAAAGAATCAGACGATTAATGCCCTCCTCAAGATTTGAGTGATCATTCTGGTCTTTTATGAGCCGTTTGAATCTGGTCCCTTGCTTGTCAAACCCTGGGTGACCTTGGACATCATCAAACTCAGAAAGATTTGACCTGCATTCTTTATGCCGAAGTAAGTTCTTTGGAGACATCACAATCAGTGGTTTACGAAATTCCCTGTGTAGCTGAGATGCAAGTACAAGAAAGAACTTAAACCACTGTCTCAATGAATGAGAATGAAAAATGTTAGAACTACTCAGCACCCTACTTACTTGACGACGGAGGACATGAAAATAATTTGCAGGCGTTGTTACATTAACAACCTGCCAGTTGCACTCTTGAATTTGCTTTCTGAGTGTTGAGTCCATCTCTGGAATTACAAAGGGATTATCATCGCTCATCTGCCATCAAAAGGAAAAAAATGGGGGGTTGAAATTAAATTTTAAAAAAGTCCAAAGAGGATGCAAGGCTATCTATAAAATGAGCCAAAAGAAAAAAAATATTTTTACATTTGACGAAATTATAAAACAATCTAGATTGCAATAAAGAAAGTAGCCAAAAAAAAGTCAATCTTGAATGAGAAAAACAAGCTAGTACAAGTAGTAAACTCAAAACGTCAATCCTTAAAATGATATAGTCAAAGAATTTGTAATTCTAAGATAACCAGATGAAATGTTGCAAGTAGTGATGGCCAAGCAAGCACACCAAGCATAATAAACTAAAATCTGTCATGACTATTGTAACCCAATAATGCCAGAAGGGCGACTACTCAAGAAATGAAATAAAATAAAATACAGAAATATAAAGAGAAAACCAGTGTACTGCCACAAAACAATTTGCCACTCAATAGCATCACACTATCAATTTTAGTATAATTGAATTGCATCAACTCCATATTCAGGATGAAAAATAAGGAATTTCCTCCATAATAGTCACTAGATTTCAAGACATAAAATTCACAAATCAGCAACCCTCAGAAACACAACAAGAGATTCCATAGGGAAAAGAGAAAAAAAAAAAAAAAAGAATGCACAAAAGTTAGAAAAAAAAGAATTAAGGCCATATTTGGCAAAACACTTATTCAAAAATCAAATATCGTTTATTATGTAGAAAACTGGGGAGAACTTGAAATTTGAATCTAGATACATGAGTAATGCCTGAAAAAGGTACAGGCCCCAGCTGCACAACTCACCTAATGCCATTAACATCACAGATAGATTCAACAGTTCAAATAAAAAGAAACCATACCAGTTACCATTGCTCAATTCCTAACACCATTTCAGATTCTACTCTTAAGCAACTCATCAACTAGAATTGTCAGTTTCAAAATGTTTCCGTATCAAATCCATAAACCACCAAGAAACCATACAGTTTTCAAAGAGCCATAAAACATGACAAGAAATTATCCAAAGCATATTACTTTGCACAGAGGCAAATAACCTACAACAATTTGTTCAATTTTCAGGTTTATCCTCAGCAAGTAAGGTCTCTACAAATTTTTGGAGCTTATTTTACACATTAAGAAGAAACTCCTCTGTCCACAGAGATACCAAGCAATTGAAGCTTTGTTTTGTCAGCCTTTCAGGGAAAATCCCAATTTGTATTGGAAAAGAAAAGACGATAATGAAACCATAAAAGTTTATGTTCAGTGGCAAGTGAATCTTCATAGGAGCTACAACATGATATTTTTATGTGTGTTTCTCTTACTGTAGAAATTGCATTTTTAATGGGCAGGAACAAAAGATGCAATTCTACTGAGATAATGTCTAAATAAGGTAGTACATATTACGAATGGATACTACTTTCAGTTTAAAATCTTAGAAAATTTAATCAAAAATTTGCACACATTTTGAAATCTTTATCTGAATATTAGCACACTTTAACATGGACATGTTAGGACAATCAAATTTTAAGGTGTAGATGTATGGAAAATCACCTGGAGGAACCGTTCCAAACGAGCACTTGAATGCTCAGGGCCTTGACCATCATAACCGTGAGGTAGAAGGACAACCAATCCTGTTTGCCGTAACCATTTCGCCTCTCCACTGCTCAAGAATTGATCAAATATAACTTGAGCTCCATTTGCAAAATCACCAAATTGAGCTTCCCACAACACCAGGGAATTCGGATTCTCCATTGAGTAACCTAATTCAAAGCCCAGAACACCAAATTCCGAAAGGGAGCTGGAAGAAGAAAGGTAAAGGTTCAGAACATTTTCTCCGTGTTTCAAACAAGTCATCTCAGGAATTTTGTAAAGTCATTAGAAGGTAAAACCTGCCAAAACTTTATGCTTTAGCTCTTTAGAAGAAAATAAAGGCAAAACAAACTCTCTTTTTAGGAGTAAATTGATCAATGAATGATGAACAGCTTCCCCATCAAGAAAAGAAAGTAACCTTAAGTCTAACTAATTATAAGTAAATGTATTGAATTTCTTCACAAGAGAATGTCTGAAATATACAGAAATGGTACGGCAATTCATCTTTGGTGCTATTCTTACCTAAATAAAAGTAAAAATTAAAAAGAATAAAATATGAAAATGAATCCCACATGCAAGCAACAGATTTTTAATCAGTTTCTAATATCAGCAACGTAAAAACAGAGATTGATTATTATATACCTGTTGCTCACAGTAAACATTTCCTCATTTTGGTTCATCATTACATGATCCAGAGGGCAATATTTCTCTCCAGTTTCCTGATCGTGAAGGACAGAATGTCGATGACTAAAAGTACCTCTTTCAACGTCTTGGCCACTCAACCTGACATGGTTTCCTTCTACAAGCAAGGTCGCAAAAGCAAGTGCTTCTCCTAATGCCCAATCAATACCTTCTCCACTCTCAATCATCTTAGCACGATCCTCATATACCCTCTGTACTGATCTATGAGGCTTAAAATTCTCAGGAAGGGTTGTGATTGCCTTTCCGACATTCTTCAAAATCTCTGGCTTCACACTGCAGAGAAAAAAAAAATTAAAAATAATAAAAAAAAAATTTTTAAAAATAAAAAAAATGGCTTATAGCTCATTTTTCAAACTAAACTAGCAAGAAATATAGAAAAAGGAATTGTACCCAGTGTTTCGGATACGAGAAAGCTGTTCCGGAGATTTGAAACCAGCCCAATAAGCTGAAAGCCAATCTCTTCGTTGAGGGATGTAATCTTTGCTAGCCACAAATTCTTCATTAAGAATTGTATTAACTTTCTTATTTATCCTATCAATGTCTTCTTTGGACACTTGCCCAGATTCTAGAAGTTTATTCTGGTAAATCTGAAGGGCTGACGGATGATTGCGGATGACCTATTGAATCATTCAAACATAATCATGAAGATATTAACAACACAATAAAAAATTGAGATAATAAGCAAAGTTCCAAAAATGATAATAGAATCTAAGTTAGAATTAGAATCCAGAAATGGCAAGTGAAAATAAAAACAGTATTCCTTAGCTGACCTTGTACATTTTGGGTTGGGTAAAAGATGGCTCATCAATCTCATTGTGACCAAATCGACGATAGCAAACTATGTCAATGACAACATCCGAGTGGAATGTCTGCCTCCACTCAGCTGCAAGTTCACATGCATGAACCACTGCCTCCACATCATCACCATTAACATGGAAAATTGGAGCATTCAAGGCTTTGGCGACATCAGTACAGTACTGTGAAGATCTTCCTGCCTTTGGGTCAGTAGTGAATGCAACTTGATTATTCACCACAAGGTGTATGGTCCCTCCAGTAGTGTAATTAGGAAGAGCACTAAGATGAAGAGTCTCATAAACAACACCTTGTCCCGCAAAGCTACCATCTCCATGAATCAAGATACCCATGTTCTTTGTTCTATCTACATCATTAGAGTAATACTGCTTTGCTCTGGTTTTTCCAACCACAACTGGATCCACAGCTTCCAAGTGACTAGGATTTGCTACCAGTGACAAATGAATTCTCTTGCCTCCCCTTGTCGGTCGATCATAAGAAGTTCCAAGGTGATACTTAACATCACCAGTTCCCGTGTATAAGCCAACCTCATCTGTAGCTGGTTTGGTACCTCCACTGAACTCACTAAATATTTGGCGAAGAGGCTTCCGCACTACATTACCGAGGACATTTAATCTCCCTCTGTGTGACATTCCAATAACTATGCTCTCAACCCCAAGATCTGCTGATCTATCAAACATCTCCTTCATGCCAGGAATCAAAGTCTCAGCACCTTCGAGACCAAATCTCTTAGCAGCAGTCCACTTAGTAGCCAAGAAATTTTCAAACTGAGTACTCCATATAAGACGATCAAGAATAACCTCACGTCTCTCCCGAATATATTCTGTTGATGTGGGAGTCTCAATCCTGTCCCTCAACCAATTACACTTCTCGCGATCAGCAATGTGCATGTACTCATAACCAATAGTACCACAGTAAGCCTGTTCAAGCCTGGTCAATATGGCTCTCAATGTCTGCACAGGTCGATTCTCAGACAAGAACCCAGACATCCTCCAAACACCAATGAAGAATTCCCGGTCAAGATCAGCTTCAGTAAATCCATACAAAGCTGGATCTAGATCATTAGGGATTTCCCTCTGCTCCAAACCCAAGGGATCCAATTTGGCTTTCATGTGACCATAAACCTGGTATGCTCTAACAAGTAGCAAGAGTCGCATGCTCTCTTGAATTGTTTGGCCAGAAATTCCAGGTGATGTAGCAGCCTGACCAACAAAATTCCTGAAAAAGTTATCCCATGATTCATCAACACTATTTGGGTCTTGCTCCCAAGCACGTTGAAGCTCCTCGAGGTATACACTGCTGGTACCATCTAAGAAACTGTCAGTCAACTTAGACAGGGGAACAGGACGAGGGACAGGCGCAGATTGTGCTTTAGGTCTGAAAACAGTTGTGTGAAAATATCGATCATGCAAAGGGATTGGACGGGTTCTTGCAGCATATGAACCCCCTCCCCTTGCAAGAGTTCTTCTGACAGCAAGTTTTGCCACATTAGACCCAGCTCTAAGCCATGCCATTTCAAGCTACAGCCGGTATCCTACAGAAACGAAATCAATGTCGGAACAGGAGAAAGCATATTTAACAATTAATTACACATAATTCCAACAGACTAAACATCACATTACAGAAACCATTTACAAAATAGGACTTCATTACATTCAAAATTCATGAGACATCGCATCAGAAGAAATCGATGTATAACCAAAGATTCAATAGAGAAACCAATAAATCTGAAGCCAAAATTTTTTTAAAAAACTCAAAACAAAATTTAAAATAACAGAGAGAAACAGAGTATAATGGAATAAATTGAGAAACTTACCTCACAACGACAGAACCAAAACTCAGAACAAAATCACCATCAAGCTAGACAGCTTTCTTTCTAATTTATTCGATCTGAATTTCGCTTAGCCCTCGCTTCTTTCCTCGTCTTCCCCCGTAACAGGAAATGTTTTTAGCGTTGTCTCACAAATATAAATGCTTTTCTTGACTTCCTGTCACTCCGTTACATCAGTCAGAATATTATTTATAATCAATATTTATTTATCACATAATAATAAAATTCTAAACGATCTTCTCAAATATTATTAAACTATTTTAATAATATTTAATTTAAATTTTACCATTTCTAATTATTAATTATTCTTTACATAACAATAATAAAAATAAACTATACACACACACACATATATATATATATATTAATCTTTTAAACTCCAGGGTATCTTAATGTATTATCTCATACTTCGCGTAAGGCATAAGACATGGTTAACAGAAGAAGATTGATTCAGATAAAGGATTGGAAGAGCGATCAATTTGAACCATCCGTACCCAATCAATAATATAGCAAACGCAGAATCGGAATCAATTACTGCTCGCAATCAATGGTATGTATATTTTTCTATTTGAAAAAAAAAAATGAAAAGCATTATACCTTAGATTCGGATATTTTTCTATCCGCCGATTGCAGATGCTCAAGACGCTTGCTTCACTTCCCAATGTAAATAGAGCAGAGGATAATAGGCGGTTGCCGGTGACGACGGCCGCGGTGGTGGATGGTGGCGGAACCTAGATGTGGGGGGGTTTGGGTTTAAGAATGGAGCAGCATTTACTATTAAGGCAGGTGATTGGACTTTGAAGTTTTTAAAAAATGAGGGAAAAAATTAATAATAATATTTAGATTTGAATATCTTTCTAAATATAGCAAGTAAAAAAATTTAAAAGAGTACATCTTTGAAAATATTTATTTTCTATAGATTATTATGTATTAATATTCTTTGTTCCCACAGTTTTTTTTTTTTTTTTTTTTGTTTCTGAAAAACAAGAACTTAAATATGGAAACTTCTTAATTCTTCATTCTATTGACATTGCAATCTTTATCTGAAGATTTCATTCCTTCTTTAGATAGTTAAGTAGAGGAGGTTGATAATAAACCTTTCTTTTCTTTTTTTTCTGCTTCTGAAAATATACAGAGAATTTTGACCTAATTTTCAGTTTGCCATGGAGAATCATGATCTTCATCCGGTATTCATCTCCTCCTTTTTTCTTTTTTTTTTCACTGAATTTTTGAACCCTATTTTTAGTTTTGAAGGTTTCATTCTTCATGTTATAAAACTTGTCTGATTTTGCAGATGACCATACTGAAGCTGAAGAAAATTCACAATTGCAAAAAGTGCTATAGGAAACTCCAAAAAAAGTTGTTAGAAGTCGATGGTATTGGTTAATATTTTACTTGCAAATTCTTCTACTTCTTTTTTTTTTTTTAAATAATAATAATTGAAATTTCTGAACAAATAAGTTGGAATTCTATCCGCTAGGTGTTCATGGAGTCTCTATTGATGAAGTAAACAAGATGGTATCAGTCAGAGGCAGAGCATATCCGTGGGTACTGATAAAAGTCATTGAAGAAAATGGGAATTTTGCAGAACTTTTATCATATGAAAAAGAACCGAACAGGAAGAACTATTCTGAGAGCAGCAGCACAGTAAGTGAAACCGAAAATGTTCAAAAGAACGGAAGAGAGAAGAAGAAAAGCTACAGTTTTTGGAGAGGTGGTTATAAGGATAATAAGAATAATTTCTTCAAAAGCAAGAAAGAGAAAAAGGGAAATGGAAGAGAAGAAGAAGAACACAAGATTGAAGATTATGTACCTCTGAAAATTGATCCAGAAGTCTGCAGGGATCCTTTCTGCAAGGTTCACAAAAGAAGGCCAGTCATTACTAGCCGTGTGCCATCGAGGGACAATGAGAATCATCCTCACCACACTGGCATTGGAGGAGTCTTTCCGGGAGCACACCAGCTGTTTCATCAGAGGAATCCTTACGGATTCCAGTACCGTGATAATAATGGTCCAGAGATTTTGGCACCCCCATACAGCAGTTTCTACTCAAGGAGGCCTGCTGCACCATATGGGTTCACCTTCCATGGCAATGGGAATCCTGGGAATTGCACTACAATGTAGGTTTAATCTCTTATGCAAACATGCTTACAATATTAGAGACCATTTGTTTTAATCTCTTATGCAGACAATCACAATTGTTGATGACAGTAATATTGTCAAAGAGAAAGGAATGATGGATGAAAAATCTGTGTTTGCCAATTCTCGATAACCAAAGCCAAACAATTTGCCAACTTAAAAAAAAAACAGAAAGGTTCATGAGATATATCAATTCTGCTTGCCAACTTTCCTATCTTTCTACACCAGAAACTGGGAAATGCACTTTAAAAAAAAAAAACAAGGGTCTTGTGGGAGCACCAACTTAATAAAAGAAACCGCCACAAATTCTCCTTTAACACATCAAAGCATCTATAAGAGTACACAAAAATGATAGTGCGGCCAATGATCAATAATTTAGTTTTATAATGCAATTTTACTAGCCTTGACAAGCCATCCCTCTAAAATGTACATTTTGATTGCTCATGATCCACAGCAAGATGATTTTGGAGCATCTTGGAGACCGGCTGTGGGATGATCTAACTGATGATTGATCTTGATTGCCTGAGGCTGCAATTTACCCAAAAGTAAAATAAATTATCAATGTCAACAAATCGAAGTAAGATTGCAATTCTCATGTGGCCATAAGATGGCCAACTGACTAGATGATTAAGGGTCTAGTTTGATAGTAATTTTGTTTTTTTCTAAGTTTCAACGGAACCCAAAATTTTCAAAGCAAATCATGTGTACCTCGATCTTGGAATCAGATGCCACGAGCCTTTGCGTTATGTTTCTTGCAATTGAAAAGAAAACTTCCTCAACATTCATGTTTGTCTTTGCACTCTACAGCACCATTTACATATTGAAGGTTAAAAATTGAGCTAACTCTGAATAAAGACAGATTATGAGGACTATATCATACTGTTTCATAGAACTTGATGCCATACTCATCTGCAAGAGCTTGACCCTTGGCGGTTGACACAGCCTGCGGAGATTAGCGTTCCAAAGATTAAGAGATGTGGTAAATTCCAAAATGACATCTTCAGAGCAGTTGACAAACCCATCCAACAGTAGATTCCCAAAAGAAGAAAAATCTATCAGCAACCAATTAATGAATAATGACCACCTACCCTTTTGCTTTCGTCCATATCAGCCTTATTTCCAATCAGTAACTTGTTAACATTAACAGAAGCATGCTGCTCGATGTTGCGCATCCAATTTTGGATGTCTGAGACATAACAAAACAGCTAAGTCATCAGCAACTCAAATACATGGTTGAACTAGAAACTTATATCCAGAGCATGGAAACCTTAATGAAACTGAGACAGTTAAAAAGAATCAAGAAAGATCTCAGCAATTTAATTGAGACTTTAAGGAACTGAATGATGAATTGGAGAACTTACTGTTGAAAGAAGATTCATCAGAGACATCATAAACTAGCAATATACCCATGGCTCCACGGTAGTAAGCTACAGAAATCAAAGATGGTTGTCATCCTCAAGACTATTTAGATGATGCATTGGATTATAACAAAATGAAAAAAGAAAATACATAATTTCAATGCACAACCAGTAGATTTGCAAAATAGGGTGCAAAAGCCGAAAAAAAAAATACTGAAAATAAATATATAAGCAACTTTTTAGAACTAATTTGGCTTTTCTGGTCTAGAAGTAGTAGTATCATAATAGTCAACAAGAACAATGGTGTATGTAAGCATCACATATGAACGGTTTCTGGTTGGACACAGATATACTTTATGCATGCAGACAAATGAGTAAGAACAAAAAAGGGTAAGAAATTGGGCGGGACTCTGTTCATAATTCAAGCCAGGGGAGGAGTAAAAAAACCCTTTTTGATACATAGTAAGCACAGGAAAAGTTATGCACCTGTTGTGATGGTCCGAAAACGCTCCTGACCAGCTGTATCCCAGATTTGCAGCTTAAGTCTCTTGCCATCAAGCTCAACTGTTCTTATTTTGAAGTCAATTCTGCCAACATCAAAAGTGAAAGATCAGAAGTTAGACAGGAAAAAGGATCAAGAAATCACTAGAATTTGGCTACCAATAGACAGTTAATGTTTTTTGAGGTTTTGTAAATCTATTGCAAGCAGTCATCTTATGTGCAATACTCAAGAGTGGGCACGACAAGAAAATACAGAGTATTGCCATACTTTCAAGGCTACAGACTTTAGCCTGCCACTAAAATAACTATCCTTAATTTCTGCAGTACAAAGTCACACGCAGCTCATTTTATGACATGTCAGAAGAGTTGTACCAGAGTGACCACCAATTCGGTACCGCGAATGTAGCAAATGGACGAAGATAAAGGAGCAATTCCTCGTGTTTAAATGTCTAACATAATTAGATACAGAATAAAAGCATAAAATACGAACCCAATGGTAGAAATGAAAGTTGTATCGAAGGAACCGTCTGAGAACCGCAAAAGCAGACAACTTTTTCCCACACCTACAATCATTATGTATCAAACATCAAACCTTAAAAAAATATCTATATCATGTAGAAAACCTTTTTTTCTATTCTAAACAAAAGCCTAAAGAAGAAAGAAAAGCATAGAGAGCTAGTAATCCTCTAAAAAGAGGCCACAGCCCCCATAACACAGAATGCCTTGACGACCCTAGAATGGGATTGAAAGTGAATTTCGAGGACACCGAAGAGAATTAGTTTCACATATTCTTCAAAGGTGAAAAAAGTCTGATTCCTTTATTAGGACTTATTATCCATGATGATGCTAATCTACCATTATCCATTATAACAACCAGAGCAAAGATAACAACGAAGCTATCCAAATGATGTTCGAATTGGAACATATAATACAACCTCCATAGACACTGACATTTCTCTGATAAATCAAAAAATTAATCAAAAGGAAAACAAACAATTAATCCATTCCTACAATACGAATAAAAACAAAAACCATTCAAATTCTAAAATCTGAATCACCAGATAAATAGGAAATACAAATGATTTAGCAAATTACAAAAAAAAACAAAAAAAACAAAAACGAGGAACAATGGTAAGCCAAGTAAATGAGTAAAAAAATAAAGAACACTAACCGCTGTCACCAATGAGAAGCAATTTTATCAAATAATCATAATCTGCTCGAATCCTTGCAGGTGGAACTGCCATTATCTACCTTTTTAAAAAAGAAAAATTGCAAAAAAGAACAATTCAAAAAAACCAAAAGACAATGGAGTTTCTGCAATCACATTATCAAAAAAACCAAAGAACGAAAGCATTGTTGGAAAAAAAAATGAAAGGATATGGAAATGAAATTAACATTAATAGAATTATTAAATGGAATTCGGACAATATTTCAGAAAATTAAAATAAAAGGAAACGGAAACAGGAAAAATATTTACGTACAAACACACAGTGTAGGCTTTCTGGGTCACCAGAAGAGATCTTCTTCTTCTTCTTCTTCTTCTCCTCCTTTTTCTCTCTCTCTCCCTCCGCGCACAATACGACTACGTGTATGTATGTATGTGGGTAACGTCCATTCCGGGGTTTTTGTGAGCTCCGTGAAAATTGACTCCTTCTTTTTCTCTTTACCGGCATCCCATTTTTTTAAAATAAAATTATTAATTTTAAAATAAATATCAATTATAATTCTTAAATAATTACAATATATTAAAAATAATAATAATAATCTTTCAAATTAATTTTTATGATATATATTTTAAGACTTCTCATATTTCAAGAATGAATTACAATCATGCTTGATTTAAATGCGGAGAAGATACTCTTCCCATCATTGTGTACAAAAAGCTACTAAATTACCTAAATTTTCCTTTCTCTCTTCGATTAATCCTTCTGCAAATTAAAGACGTTGTTGCTGCTGCGATACTTACTGCATTTATGATCTCCATTTCTGTTTTCTTCTGCTATTGCTGCAGCTTTATTTGCTTCTGCGATCTGAAGACGAAAAACGCCGGCGAGGCTGTTGGCGGCAATGAAGAAGATGCGGTGGAGGAAAATCGGCGTTGAGGTTGATTAGTCCGGTGGTAATAATTCACCATTAGGGAAACTAATACCTTTGGCAATCAGCTTAACTTTTGTTTGTTGGCTTAATAGCTAAGTGTTTATGTGCTTGTGTTATTTTATAGTTTTGAACTAACGAAACTAGCATTGCTGCGTCTAGAATTTCATTTCAAGATCTATTCAGAGATTTCAACAAGGTGCCAGAGAACTTAGATTCTCTCTTTTAATTTATGAAAAATTATGTAAATAAGCTAAGTTAAACCTTCTAAACTGAGAAATGTGATTACTCACACTGAAGAAATTGAAACGATAAGCATCCTTTTGTAGGTAAAGGTGATAATCTGGTATTGTGTTGCTCGACTACATAATCAGCTTTAGATAATAGTGTACCGGTAAGGAATTGGATAACAAAAAACACAAGAAAGTAGTGCTCAGCTAAATATTTTAGTAGACAATCATAAATACGTTCAAAACTTCAAAGGAAAAATAAATCCCTACTTGCAATTTAAGGCAAAACAAAAATTTAATCCAGTACACCAGCAAAATTCTTCTGTAAAATCCAACAATTTCATCAAACTTTCTCCATGAAAAAAAAAAAGAACAGTAGCCTAGTAAAAGAAACCAAGAACTTTTCCACCAACGTTCTTTCTCCTTGCCTCTTCATGGTCCATAATTCCAGCAGAAGTCGTCAGCACAATGTATCCAAACTGCATAAAATCCAAGGGAAAATAATAAATAAAACAGAACACCTTGAAAATTCAGAAGTAATATCCCTCTCCAACAATGGAAAACACATATGAGAGACAAATACCAGAACTCATAGTACATGCCTAGATAAGTAATATAAAGTTTACAGATTTTCTCAGGCATAGAACTGGGTATTGCAGTTTCAAGTACAAGTTAACAAATCTTTTTTAAATTTTACCTGTCTTGAAGGAAGTAGCCTGGCAGTCCATCCTTCAATATCCTTGACACCAACATCAAAACGAGGACTAATGACTCCACATTTGTTTAACCTCCCGTTAAGTTCAACAACAATTTTTCCAGACCTATGATCATCAACATACTCAAACTCACCAATGTAGCCTGCAAAAGTCATTAACAATTATGTAAAAAATTACAAAACCAGAACTAATAAAGAAAACAAAAGAAAGACGCGCAAAAGATTCCATACCGTGCTTTTGCATAACCAAGAGAAACTTGATGATCACTTTTGATGACGGTCTAACCATGACCTGACGTTTTCCGCGCTTTTCAGCATTGTACATGCTCTTCAAAGCATCATTCAAAACACTGATTCTCACCATCTTGACAAAGACTCTGCAAGCAGCGACTTGAGTTAACACATAAAATAATGATTTCACTATAAAATAATAAAATATAAACAAAATGGAAATTTTCATAAAACCCTTCAAAAATTTGCAACAATGTTTAGCTTCTCCTGGTGCAAATCTCAGAGGAATACAAGCTAAATATAGCAAAACTTTAAATTAAACTTTTGTCGGATAAAACTTGTGTAATATTTTTAAAAAGTAAAAAAACTTCATTCTTGCACGGGTTTCTTTGAGAGAAAAAAAATCATCAAAGCACTATCCAAATTTTTTGTTTAATGTTTATATTAAGCATCAGGCAAGCCAATAAACATAAAACCCCATCTGTGAAATTTTGCCTAGGGTTCACATTAATTTAAATCTCTAGACGCTCTTTACTTCCTCCCAACAGATGGTACACTACTAGAACGCTTTCCGCCAATTAAAAGAGATATGAGATCAATGTACACTGAATCTATCACTTATATCTCGATCATAAAAACTTGTTAAAGATAAAAAAACAACAATCGAAAAGAATACCACAAAAATGTCTCAATCAGATACACAACCATGAAACTCCTTTAAATGCCGCAGGATATTATCGGACAAATCTAGAAATACGAAACCAAACAATCTCCTAAAATTCTTAGGTCAAAATGAGTACGAAAACATCCAAGCAGAAACATACTGAAGAGAAATTAGCTTACCCGAGGGCAGAAGAAGGCTGAGATATCAGAAGCGCCTCTCCTACAAGTGACTTAGGGTTTTGTTTCAGCGAGAGCTCAATAAAGCCCTAGTTGGCTGTATATATAGATCATGAAATAAGCTTTCTGTTGTTGGGTCTAAAATATAAATGATAAATAAATTCAATATTGGACAAAGGCCCATTTAAGAATTACTAATAGATTATATCTTCTGAATGCCCAGCCCATTTATGAAGATTATTGGCCCAAATATTTACTAAAGTATTGACTTCATTATCTTTGGGCTTCCAACAACTTTCATAGGCCCGAAGGCCCTAAACTGCCCAAATAATAGTCTGGAAATTATAATCATAATAGAATAATCGTTGAATATGATCCGATTCCTAATTTTTTTTTAAATCTTAAATGTAAATATAAGAAAAATAAGATTTATTTTTCAAAAAATAATACCATAATTTTATTTTTGGGACTTTAATTATTTATTTAATAGTGTAAGGACTTAATGGTAAATAATAAATAGTTAGATATAAGAGTAATTATAAATATATGCATAAGCATGATTATTAAGTTTTACTAGGGTTTTCTTTTATCTCAGAACACTATAGCCGCCAGAGACAAGCGTAAGTTGTTGAAAGAGATAAGTAATTTTTAGTAGTTTTGATTATTAGGACCGTAAGATTAAGTTATCATCTATGAATTTAGTTTTAATATTTGTATTATGGATTTCTATAGAGTTTGAAGGGAATTTAAGAGCGGAATATTTGAGTTAATCGAAGTATTAGAAAGTATGCTAAGCGCTCAATCAAGGTAGGTGAACTATCCCCTCCGTTGTTTTTATCTATACTATGAATGATTTTTTTTTAAGTATTGAATCTGAAGATTTTGATATGTGAAAGAAATCGTTTGATTAATTGTTATTTTTTCAGTAGAGTTTTGAAAGTTTAAGATTCTGAAATTAATCGTTGATTTATAAAATTTTTAAATATACATGGTGTCTTTTATTATTCTTTGTATATATATATATATATATATATATATATATATATTATATATATATATATTATACAGCTGAGAATTCAAAAGATTATATTTCTATGTGATAATGTCGGGAAATTCAGAGGATTATATTTATTTATTTATTCAATATATATGTGATACTCAAAAGATTGTTGTGATTTTACTTCCTTAATATAAAATTTTGATTAAATATTATACATGTATTTAAATTAAGTTATGAGTTTCCGAATATCACTTTAAAATAATGAATATTTTCTCATTTCAATATTTGTTAAATATTTTAGAATGTTATCTTATATGAAAGTTTTATAAAAGTAAATTATATGTAATGTTTTTATATTTGATTTTATTGGGGATTAACTTGATGGATAGCAATGGAATGAACATGTTCCACCATTTATAAGATCTCCTTGGCATTGATAAAAAACCACCAAGATATAAGATACAAGTAAGGCATTTTCCTAATGAGTATAAAGTTAGAAACTGATATCAGTTAAGAACAATTCGCGAAACATTCATATTATTCACCTAATAGTCAAAGAAAAGAAAAGAAAAATGAAAGATATTGATTGAATGATTTTGTTACGTTGTATTGCTCAATGTTTTTATTTAACATTTAATTTATGTTTTGTCTTTCTGTAATTTAAAGATAAAAGTACTGTAAAGTATTAGTATTATTATTATTATTTTAAACACATATATATTGTTTTTCTGTAATTTAAAGATAAAAGTATTGTAAAGTATTATTATTATTATTATTATTTTAAATACATATATATTGTTTTGTTTTTATTTTAATTGAAAAGATTGTTTTTAAATGAGGTGAGATATTGTCCCTACTAGGTATTTTTATACTCACCCCCTATGTTTCCCACTTTACATATGACATAGAAGATTCTGATTTAGAGGATGATTGACAGAGAAGATTCTGATTTAGATGATGATTGACAGAGAAGATTCTGATTTAGATGATGATTACTGGACGATGATTTTGAATAAGAGTTTAAAGTGATTTGTTCTATTTTGGAAACTTGAATTGTTTGAGTTGAAGTTTTATTGAATTGTTTGAGTTGAAGTTTTATTATTGAAGAAAGTTGGTATTTGTGGATGATATTTTATCAATTATTTAAGTTAATAATTTTTTCTGTTTCTTGTTGGATAATTGAAAGTAAGTGGCTTTACATTCTTTGCAGAAATTAAGAATTGATTTGACTTTTAGGATTAGGAAAGTATGTAAAGCCACTTACTTTCAATTATTCAACAATAAACAGTCAAAATATTACATTAAATAATTTATAAAATATCATCCACAAATTTTAACTTTCTTCAATAATAAAACTTCTAACTCAAACAATTCAAGTTTCCAAAACAATAAAAAATCACTTTAAACTCTTAATCAAAACCATCCGTCCAATAGTCATCCTCTAAATCAGAATCTTCTCTCTCATATGTAAAGTGAGAAACATAGGGGGTGAGTATAAAAATACTCAGTAGACAGAACATCTCACGTCCTTTAAAAAAACAATCTTTTCAATTAAAAGAAAAAAATATATATGTGTTTAAAATAATATTATTAAATCAGAATCTTCTCTCTCATATGTAAAGTGAGAAACATAGGGGGTAAGTATAAAAATACTCAGTAGACAGAACATCTCACATCCTTTAAAAAACAATCTTTTCAATTAAAAGAAAAACAATATATGTGTTTAAAATAATAATAATAATAATAATAATACTTTACCGTACTTTTATATTTAAAGCACAAAAACACAAAACATAAATTAAATGTTAAATAAAAATATTTGGCAAAACAACATAACAACATCATTCAATCAATATCTTTTATTTTTCTTTTCTTTTCTTTGACTATTGGAAGAATAACATGAATGTTTCGCGAATGAGTCTTAACTGATATCAGTTCCTAACTTTATACCCCTTAGGAAAGGGTCTTACTTGTATCTTATATCTTGGTGGCTTTTTGTCCATGCCATTGCTATCCATCAAGTTAATCCTCAATAAGTTAATCCCCAATAAAATCAAATATAAAAACATTACATATAATTTACTTTTATAAAACTTTCATGTAAAAATACTTAACATTCTAAAATATTTAACAAATATTGAAATGAGAAAATATTCATTATTTTAAAGTGATAATCGGGAAACTCAAAATTTAATTTAAATACATGTATAATATTTAATCAAAATTTTATATCAAAACAACGAAGTATAATCACGACAGTCTTCTGAGTATCATATATATATATATATATATAACGATTAATTTCAAAATCTTAAACTTTCAAAACTCTACTAAGAAAATAACAATTAATCAAACCATTTCTTTCACATATCAAAATCTTCAGATTCAATACTTAAAAAAAAATCATTCATACTATGGATATAAAGAACGGAGGGATAGTCACCTCGATTGAGCAGATTCAATACTTAAAAAAAATCATTCATACTATGGATATAAAGAACGGAGGGATAGTCCACCTACCTCGATTGAGCGCTTAGCGTACTTTCTGATACTTCGGTTAACTTAGATATTCCGCTCTTAAATTTCCTTCGGACTCTATCAGAAATCTATAATACAAACATTAAAATTAAATTCATAGTTAATAATTTAATCTTACGATCCTAATAATCAAAACTACTAAAATTTACTTACCTCTTTCAACAACTTCTCGGTATTGAGAAAACTCTTGTCTCTGACGGCTATCCGTTCTGAGATAAAAGAAAACCCTAATAAAGCCTAATAATTGTACTTATGCTTATATTTATAATTATTCTTATATCCAACTATATACTATTTACCATCAAGTTCTTACACTATTAAATACATAATTAAATGTTGAAGTTGCTGCTGACCTTGCATCACGTGCGTCATCGTATTGAGTAATGTAATCATTTCTGGGGGCATAGTGAAAACATGAACGGGAGGATCTCTCCTACAGTCACGATCATCGTTTACATCTCCATCTCTTTGCCTACGTGCCCTTCTATTCCAATTATCCAGAGGAACATTTATTTCATCATTCTCCAACTCGCCCATTACATCAGAATGATCACGTTCTCTAGAAGTCTCAGTCCTTCTACCATGATTCATTTATTGGTAGTAAAAATTTCCCAAAGAAAATAAATATAGTCATTTAAAATAAAAATTAATAATAAAAGCACAAAACATAAATATAAATATATAAACAAAAATCACTTCCTTAAATTTCTATGTTGTATTGCAATCCATACTTTTCTAATCCTAAATGGCAAATCAATTCTTAATTTGTCAATCATAACCTACTGCTTTGATACCACTAAAAATTACTTATCTCTTTCAACAACTTCTCGGAATTGAGAAAACCCTTGTCTCTAGCGGTTATCGCGTTCTGAGATAAAAAAAATCCTAATAAAACCTAATAATCATACTTATGCCTATATTTATAATTACTCTTGTATCTAACTATTTACTATTTACCATTAAATCCTCACACTATTAAATAATAAATAAAGCCCCAAAAAATAAAATTAGGGTATTACATTCTATCCTCAATAAAATCAAATATAAAAACATTACATATAATTTACTTTTATAAAACTTGTATGTAAAAATACTTAACATTCTAAAATATTTAAAATGAGAAAATATTCATTATTTTAAACTGATAATCGGAAACTCAAAAATTAATTTAAATACATGTATAATATTTAATCAAAATTTTATATCAAACAAGGAAGTATAATCACGACAGTCTTCTGAATATCAGATATATATTGAAAAAGTAACCAAATATAATCTTCTGAATTGCAGATAGTATCATATATATATATATATATATATATATATATATAAATAAAAAGAATAAAGAAATATAATCTTCTGAGTTCCAGACAGTATTATATATATATATAAAAAATAAAAAAAATAAAGAAATATAATCTTCCGAGTTCAATAAAAGAAAACATGTATACTTAAAATTTTTATAAATCAACGATTAATTTCAGGATGTTAAACTTTCAAAACTCTACCTAAGAAAATAACAATTAATGAAACGATTTCTTTCACATATCAAAATCTTCAAATTCAATATTTAAAAAAAAATCATTCATATTATGGATAAAAACAAGGGAGGAACCTAAGTGTATGAATATATTTTGTTGGTTCAAAACATAATAATCTCAATTTTATCTTAATTTTCAACCTACAATTTCTTAATTTGTTTAATATAGCTTACATCTGCAAATTAATATATATATATATATTATATATATATATATATATATATATATATATATATATATATCAAATCAAACTCAAAAAGTAGGTATTTGTTTGAATCTGTTTGGCATACTAAAAAGAGAATATGGAGAGAATCTAAACCTATGAAAACTTTCCTAAAATATTTTTAGAGAAAAATGGACTATATATATAACATATATACATGTTTATCACTTCTCTCTAGATGAGCGAGAGAAAAAAAAATGATGATATAGCTAGGAATCTAACAGCAAAGCATAAAAAATGGCCTGCATGAAGATAAAATTATTTGTTCATAAATATATATATATATATATATATATATATATATATATATATACATCTTGAAATTTATGTACAAAGTTTAAAAATAAATAAATAAATAAATCTGTTTAAAAAATGGTTGAACTTGATTTGACTATGAATTAGTCAATCATCTAGTGATGAGAAGGAAAAAAAATCAAAATCTTCTTTCTAAAAAAATTAAAAAAAGAAAATTAGATAACATATTTAACCCTAAATTTTATTTTATTATTTGAATCTTACAAGTGGTTGACAATGCATGTAGTTGGACAAAATATACATACATATACATACATACATATATATATATATATATATATACACACATACATCGTAAATATATGCTCGTGAGATTCAATTCGTTTTGCTTAACACAGAACAAGAAATTCAACCTTTTCTTTTCTTTTTAAGGATAAAAAAATAAGCAGGATTAGGTAGGTTTTAACTAATATTGTCCATAGCGTTCAATCAACTATATTAATATTTCTTACACATGTAGGTCTCATAGGGTTTTCTGATAATATATACACACACACACACACACACACACACACACACACACACACATATATATATATGAAGAATTTTCTTAATGTTTTTACCTAGGATTTTTGAGGTAAACTTAAGGATGTAATGAATTAAATTCAAGAAATTGAGCTGACTTTTTGATTAAAGTAAGTAGCCAGCTTGGGTTAATTGGTGGTTTAAAATATAACTGCAGTCTTAGATATATATATATATATATGAAGAATTTTCTTAATGTTTTTACCTAGGATTTTTGAGGTAAACTTAAGGATGTAATGAATTAAATTCAAGAAATTGAGCTGACTTTTTGATTAAAGTAAGTAGCCAGCTTGGGTTAATTGGTGGTTTAAAATATAACTGCAGTCTTAGATTCTAAGGTGGAGAATTAGACAAATTAATGAGTTCTCCAAAAAATGAATGTAATTTCATATCAAATGCTTCTAGAAGTAAATATTGTATACATGATCTATATATATATATATATATATATATTTAAAGAGATTCATAGACACACGAATTCAAACTAATTTAGATTTCATTAAGATCGTGTCCATACAAAATTCAACTCTTACTCGATACTCTTGAAATAATACAAAAAATAATGATTAAAATTGTAATCTTGTATAATATTCATATTGTAATTTTTTATTGTAATAAGCTAAGGATATATTGCACTTTTTTATTGTAATAAGCTAAGGATTTATTGTATACAATAATTTAGTAGTATAGTATAAATATGATATTCGAAGAAAAAAATTTGGAGGTAAAAAATAAAGATAATTAATATTTTAAAAAATAAAATTATGATTAGGACAAAGGAGTGTACAAAGTTAATTAGTTTACTTGGCCAAACCTGAAGATGATGAGGTAGAAAAGAAAGCGGAGCACTGGGAGACAAGCAACAAAATCCAGACAATCAAAGACAAATAAAATTTTTAAGAACTTATCCAAATGAACACCAACTCATCATATATACATACATACATACATATATATTATATATATATATTCTATCTTATCCTTTTTATTTTCTTCATACAAAAATGTCATCTTTCTACATCTCTAAATTTCTTATAGTTTTTATGTTAATTTATTTGGTAAAAACATTGTAAAATTAAACTCGTATTTTTATGACTAAAATTTATATTTAAATATAAAAAAAGGATTCATAAATTACATAAAGTATTTATAATATATATATATATATATATATATATATAATAATATATAAATTACATAAGATTCTTTGTACAACTTAGCTCAAATTTCTTTATAATTATATATATATATATATACATATGAGTATATATGATTAAACATCAGCTAATCGAAGAATATTGAACATGTTTCCAGTAGAAGTCAACACGTTTAACCCTACCTGTTTTTGTCTGAGGACGAGCCGCCCCATTTTTTTCTTTTCCCATTATCTTCTCCAATTAATGGACGTCCATTTTTTTTTTTTCTTTTTTCTCTCCTCCCATGCATTTATTTATTTATAAATTAACAAAATAATATATCCTATAATAGAGTATTCTTTACATATATATATATATATATATTGCAGGATCACAGAGGTCTTCATCGTACCTACTCTTTTCAAAAGTTTTACGTTTAACTGATACAAAGAATGCAGGCGTCGGAACCAATCTCGTCGGAGAAATTTAGGTATTATTATATGTCGGAAAATACTGATTATCATCATCATCAGTTCTCAAGAATGATCAATCTTACGAAGAAGGTGAAGAAGAACATCACCGTTAATTTACCTCATCAGCTCTCTAGCTACGACGGTAAGTAATCAAGCATTATTAATCCTTAATTAACAAATTTTTCCAACTGTTAAATAATTAATTAATCAGATTGATTTTCAAAACTCGTGAAAATAAATAAATTAATGTTTTATTTTTTTCCTGTAGGTTTCTTTTCCGACAATGTCCCATTAATGCTGCAGACAGACAACAAAAGTATATTGTACGTAAAAAAAAAAAAAAACTTGGAATCTAAGATATTTTTGTCTTTTAAACTAAAATACGCATGTTTATTTACAGAAATGCAAATGATGAGATAAATAACATTTATATGCAACCAAATTTATATAACCAACAAGACCAATTTATCGAGGCACTACCATTTTGTTCCCAGCCCTATCAATCTGCAACTTCTTCAGGTAATACTAATAATAATTTCTCTCCCTTTCACTCATTATAGTTACTTTTATATATATATATATATATATATATATAATCGACTTGAACAGAAATTAATCTTATATTTTCAGCGTCCTACATAGAAAATAATGTTGATGAGTACAACTATTGCTTTGATCCTATTCCTCCGACGACCACGACAACATTATTAACCGGTGATTACGACGACGAGTATATTTATATTACGCCGGAAATGAATAATTATTGCTGCAATACAAAGAAACGAATCCCGGAAGAAAATAAACCTAATAAGAAGAAGAAGAAGGTAGCTAAAGTCTGCTGTCAAGAACAATCTCAAGACTATCCATTTTTGAAGAATGTAAAACAAGTTTCATTTTAATTTTTTTAATCAGTTTAAATTTTGAGAACGGGTGATAATTTATATCATTTAATATACAGGCACGAGTAAAAAGGAGCCAGAAATTGGCGGACAGAATCACAGCTCTCCAAAAGCTAGTATCACCTTATGGAAAGGTAAAATATTAATTAATTAATTTTTTAATTAATTGAAAAAAAAATAAAATGATGGGAAATTAATGCAGACGGATACAGCTTCTGTGCTATACGAAGCATCCATATTCATCAAGGTTCTTCAGGATCAGATACAGGTTTTTCCGCTCTCATTTTCTTTTATATATATATATATATATATAATATATATATATATGTATATATATTATTATTATATTTAATTAAATTATTTGCCTTGCAGAACATCTTCAATACCTTACCAAACAATCAATCCACTCAACAAAAGGTAAAAATATATATATATATATATATATATATATATATGTATATTTTAATAAACTGGAGATATTAATAAAATAATAAAAAATATTATTATTTGTTAAACAGAAAAATACAAGTGGAGAAGAAGAAGAAGAAGAAAAGGATTTGGATTTACGAAGTAAAGGATTATGTTTGGTTCCACTTTTGTTAACTCAGAAACTTGTAGAAGAAGAGTTAGAAGAGGAGAAATGGTGGATGCGTTGTTTCAATACTACTGTTCTTCAAGAAACTTAACAATTTTATTTTTTTTTCTTCATTTTTCAAGTTTCACTTTTTCTTGTAAGAGGAAAATTATTTATGGATAATAATTTGAGTTAGTTCCCTTATTTTTTATCTCATTTAATTTTTCAGTAGATTAATTTTTTTTAAAAAATTTTCCTGAGACTTTTTATTTTTATTATTATATCCCAGGTATTAATAAACTTAATTAATTACGTATAAAATTAATTGATAACTTTAATTAATTTTTATTTTTATTTTTTAAAAAATACAAAGTCAGTTGGTTAGATTCGGTTTAAAATTTTATACGAGTTAAAATCAACGTGGCTAAAAATAAGGGGAAAATAAAATAAAATAAAATAAAATAGTGCGTGAGCAGTATTTGGAAATGCGATCTAAGGGGAAAAATGGACCCACTCAAAACCTTCTTCCCACCTTAGGGTTTTTTGTTTATGCTCTCTTGCTTCTTCTCATTCTGTAAATTAAGTAAAACTACAAATTGGTTTATCTTTCTCTTGCTTGCTTCCTTTGAGTTTGTTGACAATCTGGAAAAATGAAGAATCTGAAGTTATCATGGAAGCTGCCATTGAAGCTTCAACTGCAATCGGAAGAAGAAGTTATTCGGTTCTCTGCATTTGACATAGAGCGGAATCGTCTCTTTTTCGCTTCCTCTGCTAACCACATTTACACCACGCACCTTCCCTCACCTCAAGTAAGTTTCTTTATTAACCTATTAGTATATCACTGTAATATTTGCTAGAAATTCTTCAACTTTATATCAAGAAAGTTCATATCAAAGCGCAGGGATGAGTATAGCATCTTCAGAATGGTGTATGGGATTTTGGGGGGTTTTAAGAAAATATATATATTTTATATATATATAATATAAAATCATTCTATTTTCTACTGTATTGTATATAAGTTAATAAGTGTTATTGTGTAAATGAGAATTTTGTTTGCTTTCTTGGCATGGGTTGTAATCTCTATGTGGTTATATGTTGCTGATGAATTTTTAACTTGTACTAGAATGAAGCAACAGGGGATTCAACCTCACTACCTGTTGCAATTGAGCCCATTGATCTTGAACCAGGGGACTACATCACTTCTTTAGACTATCTCATGGAGAAGGAGGCATTAGTGATTGGGACATCTTATGGGCTTCTTTTACTATATGTCGTGGATGATAACGTAACAGAAGAGGTTGGCCGAGTGGAGGGTGGTGTAAAGTGTATTTCACCTAGTCCGGATGGAGATTTACTTGGCATAATTACTGGTCTTGGTCAATTGCTAATGATGACCCATGATTGGGATTTGTTATATGAGATGGCTCTTGATGATCTTCCTGAAGATGTTGACGTACGTAAGGACTTCTTTCTATATCCCTTTATCTAATTTTGCATTGTTTATTTTTTAATTAGTTAGTATTTTGGAAAATTCTCGTTGTGTTGAAGGCTCTTTTATTGATTTCTTTAGAATATGCAGTAAAGAAACTGTTTCATGCTTGTGCTGTTATATTCTTTCATGCCATGTAAGATGATAAGAAATCACTTGGGGAAGTCAATGTCTAATTGAAGTTTTGATATGTGATAATCATTTTTGTGGATAAACAATATGAGATATTACCAACAGTTTTGCAAGAGCAGTTGATGGAATTATGCTTGAGAATTTAGACCTAGAGAAAATAAATTCTAGTTGGAAAATGAATAACATGGGAAAATTTTTCTTTTGGGTTGATGTGTCTTTCAACAATAACTAAACTAGTGGGGACGTGATCCTTTGTAGTATGAAGTTCTCTTTAGAGTGACTAGTAGAACTTAGTAAATTAATATGAGTCTGCTGTAACTCGTGACATTCTTTCTTCTACATATCAAGCTAGAGCTCTCAATATCCCTAGTGAAGCTAATTGTAAATGTGACTATATTAATTATTGTATCTACAATTCTTATGACTGGAAGAACAATTTAACATTTTTACACTGTTGTTTTCATCAGATTTATTAAGGACACTAGATCATTTCTGGTAAATGGGGATTCAATGATTTTCATCTGATTTATAAGTTTGATATTATGATAAAGATATTTTGAACTCCTTGTATTCAATTGAATAGATAATATAAGGAATTTGTGGTTTGATGGGGGAGGTTGATTGAGTATCACCATGGTCACATCTATAACAATAAGGTCGGGAAGGTGTAGCCTTATTTTGTAATACTATTTTGATCTAATGTAAGTTATTATTCGCTTCTTGTTCCAGATGAATCGACTGTTTCCTCCAACTATTTATGCGAGAGCAGTATTTCATGGCGTGGTGATGGGAAATTCTTTGCGTCATTAAGCAAGGTGCAAGACTCACTTTCCATGCATAAAAAGCTTAAAGTTTGGGAACGGGATTCTGGTGCAGTTTATTCTGTTTCAGAAGCTAAAGCTTTTATGGGATCACTTTTAGACTGGATGCCCAGTGGAGCAAAGATTGCTGCTGCTTACAATAGGAAGGAAGAAAACAAGTGTCCATCTATTGTCTTCTTTGAGAAGAATGGATTAGAAAGAAGCTCTTTTAGTATAAATGAAGAAACTGATGTTACAGTAGAATCTGTGAAGTGGAATTGTAACTCTGAGCTTCTTGGAACTGTTGTTAGAGGTGGCCTTCATGACTCCTTAAAGATTTGGTTGTTCAGTAACAATCACTGGTACTTAAAGCATGAGATCAGATACTTAAAACAGGATCAAATTAAGTTCATGTGGGATCCAACTAAACCTCTACAGATGATTTGTTGGACTCTCGGTGGTGAGATCACTGTACACAATTTCATATGGATTACTGCTGTCACAAATAACTCAACAGCCTTTGTGATTGATGGCTCCAAAATATTGATAACTCCACTTTCTCTTTCTCTGATCCCACCACCTATGTATTTGTTCAGCCTTAGTTTTCCCAGTGCCATTCAATGCATAGATATCTGGTCCAAGAGTTTTAACATAAGCCTGGCTGCAGTTTTATCAGATGGAAGGTTGTGCATAGTAGAGCTTCCTGGACCTGGTATGTGGGATGAACTGGAAGGTAGAGAGTTTATTGTTCAAACTATCTCTTCTGATGTGGAGCTTGGAACTTTTGTGCACCTTGCTTGGGTTGATTCACATGTACTTCTTGGAATCACTCAAAGCAAGGATGGGCTTTCTGGTCAGTGCCTGCAAGAAATTCAGCTCTTGTGTTCTGAAGATCATGTTCCTGCTTCATTAACATGCTCAGGCTGGCATGGTAGTATCTCCAGTCATATCTCTCTTGAAGGATTGGTAATTGGTATGATATCTAACCCCCTTAATAGATTTTCAGCCTATATACAGTTTTATGGTGGAAAAGTAGTAGAATATTCACTGAAGGTAAGGGAGAGCAGAGTGGGGCCTCTTCCGAGAGTTGGTGGTATGAGCTTTTCAGTGTCTTGTCCTTGGATGGCTCTTGCTCCGGCTGAAGGAGTTGGCTTCCAGAAAGCATTGCTTTTTGGACTTGATGACAGTGGTAGGCTTCACATTGGTGGTAGGATATTGTGCAACAATTGCAGCAGTTTTTCATTGTACTCCAATGACACAGACCAGATGACCACACACTTGATTCTTGCAACTAAACAAGATTTGATATTCATTCTTGATATTGATGAGATTCAGAATGAACAACTAGATGCCAAATATGAGAACTTCTTACCTGTTTTCAAAAAAAGAGGTGGAGAAGAAGCAAAAATTTACATAAATATGTGGGAAAGAGGTGCTACAGTTGTTGGTGTCCTGCATGGAGATGAATCTGCCATCATAATACAAACAGCTCGAGGAAATCTGGAGTGCATCTATCCTAGGAAATTGGTCCTTGCCTCAATTGTGAATGCACTAGCCAAGAGGCGCTTCCGTGATGCTTTACTTATGGTACGGCGGCATAGGATAGATTTTAATGTCATCGTTGATCACTGTGGTTGGCAAATGTTTCTTCAATCAGCTGCAGAGTTTGTCAAGCAGGTGAATAATCTCAGTTACATAACCGAGTTTGTCTGCTCCATGAAAAATGAAAACATGTTGCAGATATTGTACAAAGATTATGTCTCACTACCTCGTCCAAAAGAATCTAGAGTTACTGAATCTGGTGAATCCAAAAATTACGAGGGAAAAAACAAGATCTCTGCTGTTTTACATGGTATAAGAAAGGCTCTTGAAGAACAAATAACTGAGACTCCTACAAGAGAACTTTGTATTTTGACGACTTTAGCTCAAAGTGACCCACCAGCTCTTGAAGAAGCTTTGGCACGGATAAAAGTCACCCGAGAAATGGAATTATTAGGCTCTGATGATCCAAGGCGATCCCACTTTCCTTCTGCTGAGGAATCATTGAAGCATCTTCTATGGTTATCTGATCCAGAAGCTATTTTTGAAGCTGCCTTAGGACTTTATGATTTGAAACTTGCAGCTATGGTTGCTTTAAATTCACAGAAAGATCCTAAGGAGTTTCTTCCATTTCTCCAAGATCTAGAACAATTGCCACCTCTTTTAATGCAATATAATATTGACCTTAAATTGCAAAGGTATGAGAATGCATTGCGGCATATTGTTTTGGCAGGAGATGATTATAATGAAGATTGCATGAATCTTATGAGGAACAATCCCCAACTTTTTCCCTTGGGGTTGAAATTGATTGTTGATCCTGCTAAACGGAGACAAGTTCTCGAAGCATGGGGAGATCATCTTAGTTCGTCAAAATGCTTTGAGGATGCTGCTACCACTTACTTGTGTTGTTCCTGTCTGGATAAAGCTCTCAAAGCTTATCGAGCTTGTGGAAACTGGAGTGGGGTTCTGAGAGTTGCTGGTCTACTCAAACATGGGAAGGATGAAATTTTGCAGTTGGCACATGAACTCTGTGAAGAACTCCAGGCACTTGGTAGACCTGGAGATGCTGCTAAAATTTCTCTGGAGTATTGTGGTGATGTCAAATCAGGGATTTATTTTTTGGTGAATGCCAGGGATTGGGAGGAGGCTCTGAGGATTGCATTCCTTCACCAGAATGAAGATTATGTCTCTGAAGTGAAAAGCGCATCTCTTGAGTGTGGTAACTTACTGATTAGCGAATATGAGGAGGGTTTGGAAAAAGTTGGCAAATACATTGCTCGGTACCTTGCTGTTCGACAGCGAAGATTGGTTCTTGCTGCAAAGCTTCTAGCAGATGAACGATCTCAGCTTGATGATGAAACTGCTTCAGAAACTAGCAGTAATTTCAGTGGGATGAGTGCATATACTACAGGGTATACCTCTCAAACTTCTGAATTTCTTTTGTTCATTTGGCTTAAATTGATTTGCACTTCTACACTTTGTGGGTTAAATGTCTATATTTGCACTGGATCTCAGTTAAATTTCCCATTTCTTGAATCTTGTGATTCTGACATTTCCTATTCCTGTCATATTTAGTCAAGACACACACTTTGTGTTTGGACTCCTTCATGCCTTTCACTGCCCCTTTTCGGCACATGCTTACAATTGTGCCTCTTTTATGTGGATAAGTCTCTCCATTTATGAATTGACTTTTTCCAAAAACTAGTTTCTGCACATGAATACTTCACAAGCAACTTTACTGAAATGTCTGTTATATATAAGGTGATTGCTGAACTTTTACTAAACACCATTCTTTAATGAGCAGGACTAGAAAAGGATCTACTGCATCCATAAGCTCAACAACCACCAAGGGAAGAGATGCAAAGCGTCACCGGAATAAAGGAAAAATTCGTGCTGGCAGGTATATAGCATTTCATCCTCCTTATGGATCTGAGATTTGAAATAGTAAGTTTTCTTCTTTTTTTTCCTTATGTTCAAAAGTTGCTTATTGCTGTTGCAGTCCTGGGGAAGAAATGGCTTTGGTTGATCATCTGAAAGGAATGTCTTTACCCGATGGAGCGAGACGTGAAATTAAATCTTTGTTAGTCTCCCTTTTGATGCTGGGAAAAGAGGATTTTGCTAGGAAATTGCAGCATTCCTGTGAGAACTTTCAGCTATCTCAATTTGCAGCAGTGAAATTAGCTGAAGATACAATGTTAACTGATAGCCTGGATGATCGTATATATTCGCTGGAACATTACTGTGCGAAGATGAGGAACGAACTCCAACATTCAGAGGCTTCTTCTTCTTCTTCTTTCTCCTGGCAGTTAAAAGTATTAGTTTGAAGATTCATTTAGCTTTTTAGGGTTTTTTTTTTTCTTGCTCTTATAACTTTTGATGGGATATTCTTTGAGGGTATTCAAGAGTTTACATTAACTGACAATTTTGCATACCAATATTTAATCATAAATAAACCAGATTTCAAATCTTCTGTCTTCTCAAGATTATAAGATTCTTTTAAGATAGCAAAACTTAATGAAAAAAAATCCACCAAATATACAACAAAAAATTACACTACCAGACCTAAGGGGAGGAGGAAATAGAAAAAAAAGAGTGAGGAAAATAGAAGGATTAATGCCCCAAAAATTAATAAAAAGGGCCCTACCGGGTTCGAACCGGTGACCTCTTGATCTGCAGTCAAATGCTCTACCACTGAGCTAAGGACCCTTTTGTTTTATTTTTAGCAAATAAAACCATAAAATATATTTTAATGATAATATATTTACTTTAGATATAGAACAAAATAATTGTGCTTAACTACATGTGAAAATTCATATTTCTCAAAGAAATGTAATCATACTAAAAACCCACAATTTGATACTAGGATTACTAATCACCATTGGACAAGTAGTATAAACCACCATCCCTTAAGAAAACAGATTCTAACTCACAAATTAATTTTCTTTCTCTAAGAGAGTTGAACTATCTCCTAGTGCTTTCATCTAGGATCTGCAACCCAATTTGCTGTTATCTTTTGATTACTTCTGTCTTTTCTTTTCTCATTACAGCAGTTTATGATTTACGGGTCTTTTTCATCATGGAAAACCAGTGTCAAGAACCAAGTCAACTGGAGGAGGGGCTGAATCTTGCCATTAATGAAGATCAAGTAAATGCCCTCAACGACCTAACACTTGTGGGACAGTTATTAACGAACAAACGAATATTGATAGGGGATTTCAATGCTTTGCTAACTGATGCGGACAAGAAAGGCGGCAAGGCAAGCACCGGACGGAGGCTTTGGAGGGTTTGTCAATAGGTCTGGATTGATTGACCTGGGCTTTTACTTGGAGCAGCAAGCATTCAAGAAAGATAGGATAGAGGGATGGCTAATGATCAATGGAAGCTTCTAGGCCCTTAAGCAACAATCATCCACCACCTCACTGCAGTGCATTCAGACCATTCAGGCAACAAATTGGTATGGAATTTGAACTGTATTTCAAAAACATTTTTGCAAGTGTCCACAGGATATGAAAGAATTCATTATAGCTGTGATCACACCGGAGATCAACAATGAACTCATGGCTTGTCCAGACGGTATGACAGTGATGTTCTTTAAGCACTACTGGAATATTATCTATGAAGATGTGGTGAAGGAAGTTCAGGATTTTTTTCAAGCACGGAAGGATGAAGTCGGCGTTAAATCACGCTTTCCTACCTCTAATCCCCAAGATCCAAGGAGCATCCAAAGTAGCCCAATTCCGTACCATATCGCTATGCAACATCACTCTAAAGATCATCATAAAAATCATCGCTGGAAGACTCAGAAAACATCTGGAACAAATTGTACATCCCTGCCAAGCGGCATTTATCCCCGACCGTGCAATAAGCGACAATATCATCATTAATCATGAGGTAATGAGATACATCCCATTACTCATCATTATCCTGATGTATGTATGTATCCTGATGATGGTGCAAAAAGCTGAATCATCATTATCCTTCTTGCACCATCATCAACACTACTCATCACCATTTATGTATGTATGTATGTATGTATGCTGTGGTTAGTGAGTTTGATCAAATTTAGAATATTTGAGACCCCAGAAATCATTGCTTCAATACTCTCAACCAACCAGAATGAAGATGGGTTGGTTGCCTATGAACTATGATATATATCTATTGTTCTTCTTTACATCAACCCAACTGCATCCAGGAACTTTTGCAACTCCAATCTCATTCATCTTTGATCTTGTGTCTCTTGCATCATCCCATCTACCAGATTGAGAATATATATTTGATAAAACCACATAGTGTGCACGATTTTCTTGCTCAAGGACACTGAGTTGCTTTAGTGCTACTTCACCTAATTTTACATTAGAATGCATTTTACATGCATCAAGCATGGCTCCCCACACTCCAGCATCAGCTTTCATAGGCATTTCTTTCAACAAATCCAAAATTTCATCAAACAAACCACCACGTCCTAACAAGTCCACCATGCAAGCATAATGTTCTAAATTTGGCTCAACTTTGTAAACTCTCATGGAATCAAATACCTTTCTCCCTTCTTCAATCAAACCCGCATGTCTACAAGCAGATAAGATGCTAATGAAGGAAATAGAATCAATTTTAACATCACTCTCTTGCATAAGAGAGAAAATTTCAAGAGCACGATGACCAAGCCCATGGACAGAGTATGCACCGAGCATTGTGTTCCAAGAAACTACATCTTTATACTTCATTTCAGAGAATGATTGTTCAGAATAATCAAGACGACCACATTTTGCATACATGTCAACAAGACCATTCCCTATAAGTGCATATGACAGAAAACCTCTTTGAATTATATATGCATGAATAGCCATACCTTCTCTAAGGGCTGCCAAATAAGATGCTGCTGGAAGGATGCTAATAATGGTGACCAGATTAGGTACAAATCCCTCAAACTTCATGCGATGAAATAAAGAAATGGCCTTCTCAGCATGTCCATTGTGCATATAACCTGCAATGAGTACATTCCATGAGACTTCATCTCTAGTGAACACAGTCTGGTTAAACAACAATTCAGCAGATAAGATGCTTCCACATTTGGCATACACATCAATCAAAGAATTCTCGACATGACTATCTGACTCAAAACCGTACTTAATAACTTGTGCATGGACCTGACTTCCTAAGTTTAAGTCACCTAGCAGAGCACAAGCAGGAAGTACACCAACAATTGTCCCAGAATCTGGGTGAAAACCAGATACCTTTAACTCGGAAAACATCCTTATTGGTTCGTAAGGATCATCAATCTGTGCATAACCATTGATCAGAGCATTCCACGTTACAATCTCTTTGAAGGGCATTCTACTAAATACTGTTAATGCTGATGCAAACATACCACCACATCTAGCATACATAGAAACTATAGCTGTTCCCAAAGAAATATCTGTCTCAATACCATCTTTAATGGCAAAGCAATGCACGCTCTTGCCTAGCTTTACAAATGATAATTCACCACAAGATGGAAGAACACTTACTAAAGTTACCAGATTAGGCCTCATATTCTCATTCTGCATCTGTCGAAATACAGTAAGAGCTTCTTCAGAATAACCAGACTGTGCAAAAGCAGAAATAACTGCAGACCACGAGACCAAATCTCTTTCCTGGATCTGACTAAACAATTCATAAACTTTTTCTAACTCTCCACATTTGGCATACATAGTCATTAAAGAAGTAGCAACCATCACATCTGAATCAATACTAAGTTTTACAGCAAAATCATGAATCTCCAACCCCTTGTCTAAATCTTTCATCTCTGAGGCTGCCAATAAGGCAGCTACAGCTGAAACTTTGTTCATCTTCAGCTGATTACTATTCCTCTTCATGAAATCAAACAACTCTAAAGTCTTACTAAACTCTCCATTATATGCATAACCAGACATAATTGTCCCCCATGTAACATCATCAGTACTCTTCATCTGATCGAGTACTAGGCGGGCTATGTCTGGATACCCACACTTTGCATACATATCAATCAACCCGTTGAAAACCGCCACTGGAAAATCCCTCCTCAAAATATACCCATGGATGGACATACATGTATCCAAATCCATCAGCTTACAAACTGCAGGGAACAAATTCAGAAAACTTACAGAATTGGGCTCCAATCCGACACCCTGCATGTACATGAAAAACTCCATCGCCTCTTTAGGATCCGTACTCTGTGCTAGTCCAGATATCATTGCATTCCAAGCGACAACGTCTTTGTTAGGCATTTTATCAAACACCTTTCTTGCTTGTCCTAAATCATTCAGTTTACAATACATATCCACAAGTCCAGTCCCAATGAACACATCACGTTCAAGATTTCGATTAACGATCTCTCCATGAATAAGACGACCCTCTGCTAAGTCTGAAACTCCAGTGCAGGCTTTGAGTGCAAATGTAAATGTAAACTTGTCGGGCTGGATGGAATGATGATCTTGCATCAAATGGAACAGTTTCAGTGCTTCTTGGTGTTGGTTTGTTCTCGTGTAGGCTCTGATCATTGAGTTCCATAAAATAACAGGTGGGTATGGAGTTGAATCGAAAATTAAACGAGAATAATCGCATTTTTGGAAGGAAGAATAGAGGTTTACGAGTTGGGTTCTTATGGAGGTGTTGTTGAAATTTAGACCCTTTATGATTAACTGAGCATGGATTTGGAGAAGTGTCTTGAGGTCTGTACATGATTGGAGTAGACTGGAAATATCTCTATTTGGCGAATGTTTTGGGTCAGGAAGGAAGATAGGTGTAACTGTTCTTGATAGGGAATGAAACTGCTTTTCTACCTTCCATTTTGCATGTTTAGCGAGCATCTCCGGAAAGATTAAAAGGCTTAAGGTGTTGTTGTTGTTCTTCTTCTCTTCTTATCATATTCTTAACGTTTACCAATTTTTAAAAGTCAATTTTTATTTTAATTGTTATTATTTTTTATTATTTTTAAAAAAATAGTGGAAAAAAGAAAAAGAGAAAAAGGACAAAAGTATTACATTTACGTGAATATATAGAAAATTGTTATAATCCATCCATCATTTTACCGTCTCTTCAAGCATCAGAACGTGAGAATTCCATAACAAAGTACAAAATAGTCATTACATGAACCCCACACAGCAAACCACAACAACAGCTATAAAGAAAAAGAAGAAGAAAAAATAAATGACAGATATAAAGCGCAGCACTGGAAAAGAGAGGCATTGCAATTTCAATAGAATTTCTGAAATAAAAACGAATTATGTGAAAATAAAGTGGCATAGACTGCCCATCCCCACCAGACATCATATTTCAAATTAATCAAACCAAAAGGAGATCTATGGGATGCATAATCCCAGAAATTACTAGTGTATAAACTCATTGAAACTATTCATGAAGAGGGGAAATATGGTTCAGGACGAACAGCATGCCAATACCTTGACTAGGTTCAACATTGCCACAATCTATAAACATTTAACAAAAGTGATGCAGCATACAATGTATGGAAGGAGCATCACAGCACGACTGGAACTTCAAGGTACACCAGCTCGGTTTTTGATGACATCCATTCCCATTTCTGTTGGATCTGTTGCTTGCAACTCAATCTGAATGCCATCAAGTTCTCTCTTGAATCGGTCCTTGGAACTTGCATAGATCATTTTGCTTCTCACTCTTGATGTATCAGGAGACCTTAAACAAACCGATTAAGAGAATGATCATAACAAGCAAACCATTAGGATTAATGAACATGACAAGTTTAGATACTAAAATCCACAGAGTGATAAAATTAGTTACCAAGCAATAAAGAAAATTCTACTCTTCTGACAGTTCTCCTCAGTGACAAAGTCAAAATCATAGACAGCATATCGGCACTCATCAGCAGGGAGGCTAGCTGTGAAATCTTCATAGCTAAGAGCAGGTTCACCTACTTTTTCCACAACAACTTGCTTTATCTTCTCTTCAATCTTAAAGATTATGAAGCGATGAGTTCTTTTTGCTTTCAATTCTAGGAATTTCAGCTTACAGTCATCATGCACAGCCATGCCTGATGCCGCATTAGCCTACATATTTAACATAGCAGACATCCCATTAATACATTCGAGTACACAATACTTGTCATGTGTAATTAAGTTTATAAAGTAAAGCACCAAATGACCAAAATTTAACAGACATCTTCTAGCTTATATAATACAGTAGGCATATCCTACTTGATACCAGTGCTTCCATATCTAACTCAGTTGGTAACTGCTTCCATTTTAGACTCCTCCAGGAGGCACTTGGCAACAAACTGATAAGAACAAGGAATTTTCAAAGGGATTACGAAAAGACAGATAACAAGAAAGAAAACCAATAGACAGATGTCCTCCTTGAGTAAACCGTCCAAAAATGTAACTGTCATGGTTTTTCATGGCCTTGTACCTTTCTAAGGCCCTTGCATTCACGAGGTACAAAACTAACTAGATGTTTTTTAGTCCCTTCAAAGAAACAAAAACTTATTTAGCGATCCTCTTGGCTATGATTCAGATGGAGCAAAATCACTCTTTTTTCTTGATTTCTTTGGTTAGTCTCACACAAAATAAGGATTAACCATATTCAGTAAGTTCAGAAGCCCAACAATGTATAAAGTGGGAAATGTGGCGATTTTCAGTTTCTAACAAAACTCACAGTTTCAGCCCATGGATGTCGCGAATAATGTCTCCAGTAATCAGGTAAGTAAACACGAAAGCACAGCCTTAAGAATTCCGAAAGAAATGAGCGAATCAAAGACAGAAACGAACTAAAAATAGGATTCTGGCGAAGTCAACCCCACATCTAATAAAACCATCAATTTATTTCCCACAACTACAAAAAATCACAAAACAAATGAAATTGAAATAAACAAATTAATTCATTACTTTCGATCGTCAGACAAACACGTACGATGCATCAATTGGAGCAAAATTACACCAGATCCACCAACCACCAAAAATAACAAAAAGAAAATAAATATCAAACAGTTGTAAAACTCCGAAAATTAATCCCCATTTACATAAATAGAAAAACGAATGAATAGAACAACAAACGAAAGAGAAAAAGAGAGAAGAACTGACCATGGTTCCAGAAGAGAGAGAGAGAGCGCGATGCAGAGGAAATCTAGGGCTCCGATAAGGAGTTTGATGTTTTGATAGACTTTTCTTTGGTGAGGAAGAAAGAGGATACCCTTTTCTTATACTTTCTTCCCACTATCTTTTATATTTATATTATTTTATTTTAATTCTAAATTTTCTGCACTCTATATATATTATATATATTAAGCTGAATACTTTTAGAATTTTAAGCTTGACTAAATTAAGCTTTATTATTATAATTTTTTTAAAAAAAAATATTTTGAAATGTACTATGAAAATTTCTGAATTTGAATGTTTAAAAATTTTCTGGTGGCATAATAATAAGAAAACTGCTACTATCCAAAATTATTTTCAAAATAGTTTAGATTAAATATTAATTTGTTTTCTAAACATCAACATCTCACATCTGCATTTGATTAACTTGCAAATATTATGCTCAAAAACACAATTTTTTTAAAAAAATAATTATACATGTATATAAAATAGTAGATTAAAAAAAATTACTAAGTGAACTCCTAAATATTTTTTTTAAAGTAAATTATCAAAATTTAAATTTTTTAAAACAAACAATTTCATGTTAAAAAAAACTGAGATAACTCCATATTAAAAAAAACTTTAACATAACTTTGAGTCAAACTTTTATCTTCAAATAAGAGTTAAGTTTTATGATCGAGGAAGTCAAAATATATTAGTCAGTAATTTTTTATTATAAATTGTTTTGAAAAATTTAATTACAAATTTATGCCAACAAATTCCTACCCAATGGGCAGAATTTTCCTGAGAAATAATATCTCCTATATTTTGTTCCTTAAGAAAGTCTTAGGTAAAAGTTGAAGGGATGTTGTCACCTGCTCAAAGTTGTTGGTATGATGTTAGGCCAACAAAAGGAATCTTTGATAAATAATAAATAACAATTAAATAAGTCTCTAACATTAGGAATTATCTCATATTTAAAAGGAAGGAAAGAAGGAAAACGCGTTAGGTGTAATTATTAACCAGAATGTAAACTTCCATTATATCAAATTTGAAGATATTTCATAAATATATATATATATGTATATGATTACTCAAAAACTATACTAAGGATCTATACTGAAAAAACAAATCTAAACTACTGCTATTTTAGCCTCTAGTAATGGTTACAGAGTGATAGACATCTCACCAGGATTGTGTTTCCTTCATCGTGTGGCTGCTGCTCAAAGATGGATGATCAGAGAAGCTTGATTTAATGTACAAAATGTGATGCATCTGTGTGTATACTATACTACTATTTGCAATGTATTAAGGTCTCCCAAGAACTAAAAAAAAAGTAGGAAGTATGTCCCAAAATTCGCTTCATTTTTAAGCTGAAGCAACAGACTGAACGAAGCGACCACTCATTTGATGGACACAAGATTTGAAGATTCTCAGTAGAGCACAATTCCCTTTTCCTTTGCTGCTGCTCTAATAGAATCTCCATATTCGGAACCATCAAATATGCGGAGATAAGATTTCCAAAGCTTCACTGAAAATGGATATACAGATAAAGCTTTCTTGTGAAAGCTTTGACCAATTTTCCGACTATTCGTTAAGTTGAATAATACTTCGGCTGATTCAACCCATATATATTCGGGCGCTACAGGAACAGCATGATATAGTGCATTTACCAAAAGTGAGCTTGCCCAGAAACATGTGCTTACAGAGTCCTTCAAAGTGGAGTTTTTGATCAACAGATTGCACACAGAAGTTGCCAACAGGTAATTAGAAGGCATAATCTCCATCATACCTTCCACAAAGTCAACAAAATTCGTGATATTGTTATGCATCTTGGGTAACCAAAGTACACGATGCCAAATTTCAACAACCATGTTCATTAGAGAGAAATCAGCTGATACTGGTCTTAGCATCTTGTTCACAAGATGTCGGACTCTGTGCCTCCCAATTTTCTGTATGAAACTTCGAGAGAGAGGTTCAGCAGCAACCCATGCTCGGCCATCAGCCAAATGAATCTTCACCATGCTCAAGGTATGATTTATGTACGCTTCCTTGTCCTGTTGGATACTATTTGTCAGCAAAAACATTGTCAGTTCTCTCAGGCAATGACAATAATTATCTGCAGAAGCAGCTTTCACTGCCTGGTTTAATGCAAATAAAGCACTGGTGTGATCATTCTGCAAAACTTTGTGAAGAGAAAGATTTAGCATTCCGTATACTCTATCTGTCTGGTTATACCCAGAAAACCAGGCACACAGATGTGATGCTGAAGCTGACTGTAGCAAAGTATTAGAGTCATCACTGCTGTTGGATTGTACACCTTCATGATGAAGATTTTGAGCCTTTCTTACAGAGCGAAACCATCTCTCCATCAACTCCTTTACAAAGTCCATTTTCCCAGTCTGTAGCACACATTCAGCATACTGATTCCAAATACACTGGAGGCCAGGGGCTTCATCAGGCCAATTTCTAAGCACTTCTTCAAATCCGTCAAAACTCAGACCCCCAAAGTGATTTTCCATCCGAGCGGCCATCAGAACAAGCTCTAGACATGATGGGTACACTTTGATGTATTTTCCCAATAGAAGTCTACCACATGCAAAGCCTTCTAGTACTGATACACACCTAACATGGTTGAGGGCAAACAGGTATGCTGCTCTGAGGGTTTTTTCATTTTCAAGTGAATCACTATCCATATATGTCACTAGGGAATCCACTGCCATTTCCACCAGTAATGCGGCTTGCTGCTTCTGATCACGTGTTAAGTTAACATCAGGCCACTCTATGGCAGAAGATTCCTTCCAACATTCAAAACTATGTACCACTGGATCAGGTAATTTCTTGTATACAACTATGTACACACAAGAGATCCAGAAAATGAATTTGTCACAATTGGTTAAACAAGAAATGACATTGTAAAGAGTTGGTTGACAGGGCTCATCACTTTTCTTAGTGGAGAGCGTAAGTTCAGAGATTTTCTCAATAGCATTACCAACATCCCCTGACCTGCACATAAAATCCAGCATCTGCAGAAATATATCTAAGATGCATTGACTGGTACATGAAGCATCGCAATTAGCAGCAGATACATGATGAGAAAGAGCAGAAAGTGCAGCATCATATGCAGCCAGCCGATCTTCAATGTGTTCCCGACTATTAATGTACATAAGCCAGAGCTCATAAGATTCCGAATTGAATTTAACCTGGACATTTTAGTAGAAGCATTAATAAAATATTTATGCAGTTACTAGAGAATTGGAAGTAAAAACAAATTTTGGTTATTAGTATGCCAAGTCCTTAGGGGGGAAGACCATGACTAGGAGATAATATCCAAGAAAATTTAGATAAAACATGCATAAAAACAATGTCACAGTGCATAACTTTTCCTTTTATGCAATTGGAAGTTTGAAGTCATTGTTCCTGGAGGAAGATAAATTCACTCTAAGCCATGTATTGTGGACCCTCTTCCTTCAACATTCCAACAGTGAATTTATAGACAAATTTTCAAGTGTAAGAAAGTAGTCCCAGCAGATCCATAAACCCCTCCCTGTCCCCACCTCCTCCCCATTTTCCTAAATTATGCATTGCAAAAAACAGCACATACCGCCAACTTAAATATGTCATCCTTTCCAATTGATTTCTGATTGAAATAGAAAATCTGCAAGTAAACCATCCAGAGAACTGCAGATCTTGAATGTGTTTCAATAGCTGGAACAAGAACCTTTAGTGCCTATATTTCATGAGCAGAAAGGAAAATAAATCAAAAGATCATCTTGCTTCAGCCAAGAGAACACTAGAAGCTAGTTTCAATGTGTGAAAGTATGCTACCTCAACTCGGCCCTTTTGTTTATTAGGCTCCTTGCTGAAATTAAGAAGAGCCATTTCCAAGGATTGATCAATGTCATCAGAAGATTGATCAACCTGGGAAAAAACAAGGTAACAAGCTAGTAAATGGAGCACATAATCAAAGACAAGACAAATAATTGGCAAAAAGTAAACATCTATATAGATCCTCTCTGGATCTTAGGTTTTGATCAAGGGACAAATTCAACATCAGCAGGATGATATTGTGCATACAAATCTTGTTGCCACTCCCCATATAATTGAATATCTCAACACATCTAAAGCAATTTAAGCTTCATATAATTTAGAGCAAATCATCCAATATATATATATATTATAACTAGCATTTGTTTCTAAGAAAAGAGAAATTTACAAATTAAAATATCTATACCAGTTCCCAATGTACACCATTTAGCAAAGAAAGAAACCAAATAAAATTGATGAGAAATCATTCAAAATGCAGCAGCAGCAAACCCGTCTTGGAGGTCAATCTGATCTATGGCATTATAAATGAACACCAACAAAAGAAAAACTAAAATCATATTAGCACACATACAGAAAATGAGATTAGTGAAAACATGCACACAATCGCTTGTGGCTATAGTAGTTTAAGTCATTAAAGTAACATATTCCTAGTCTAAAAGGTGTTCAGATGCTGACAAATAAAGTAATTGTAAGAAATCAAAACCAAAATGAAATACAGTCCAAAATTCAAAGTAATTCCACAATTTACACTACAATGAAATTTTTAAAAAGAGTTAAAAAAGAATGGGTTCTTTCACATACCAATCTGCTATTTCTACTGTGAAAATAAGATGATTGTCTACTCCAATCACTTTGGACCTCAATACGAGCTTCAGTACCATGCAAAAATGGCTCATTTGGGCGCGGAGCTTTTGGAAACAAACTTGAAAGAACCAAGAAATTACTGAAACAGGTCTGCCAGCATTTTCCATAATCTTCAGCTGATAGAGATGTATAAGATTGTGAATTAGACCTCAGAAGATCTGAGGCAACGACATAAGTAGGGGGAACTAACGCAAGATGATCAAGAGACTTGGGCAAATTCGAAGTATTAGAAAATCCTTCTCTTTGCAATTCTTTCTGCACCTGACAATCTAAGATTGAAACATAGTGTAACTACAAAAACGTGATTAACATAAGATTTTGACTCATTAGAGGAGTTGTCATACCAATGTCATCAACTGTATCACGTTGCATGCTGTCGCAACTGTAGTCTTTTACATGTTGCCAAGAACATTCATCATTGTTGCATTTTCCCCGGAGTTCAAACATACAAAGTGGCCGCAATGGATCAATTGCAAGATTGCCAGAGTAATATCCACTTTTTCCATTAAATAAACTCAATGTTGCCATTTCAGACATATCCTTGCTCAACATAATTGTTTGGTTTTCAGGATATATATCTTTAACCACACCCTTCTCATTAATGTCAGGACTAAGTATATCTGAACTTGTAGTCTCAGACTGCAGTGTAGCAACAGGCTCAGTGCTCTTCAAGTGGATGAAAGCACTTCTCACATTTGGACTCAAGGAGGTGGATAAGATTGTTAACTCTGGACCTTTAGGCAAAAAGTGGTGGTTTAGTGGATTACCAACGGAAGGAGATGCATGGTCTGAAGGGATCAAATCAGTGTGGCTGGTGATCTGAATTGGCAGCTCAGAAATTCCTTCCTTATTAGCACCTGAAGATCAAAAGCAAAGTGGCAAACTTAATTACTATAAATGAAAAGCATAGCCCAAATTAGGAGAATAATCAAATGTGAAAAGATATTGCTTTTGAGCGTCACCATTCCAACCCTATGATCTAGTCAAAAAATGGGTAACCTATAAACTACCAGGAACTGTACCCACAAATCAACAAGTTGTTGTTTAGTCAGCTTATGCCACCTGTATTTCACATTTCACAACAATTGTGTTTATTGACAAGTTATTATACACTGAAAGGGAGGAAAAACATTTTTACTACCAAGATTAAAGAAACACATGACCACCAACAGGACCTCCTCATAGCAATTGGAACAGTCATTTGAACAACCTGCAGTTTCAAAACTAAAATAAACTCTTTTCTTTTTTTTTCCTTTTTTTTTTTTTTTTCTTTACAAATATTACCATCGGAACCACAACAAACACTCTGATTATGCGTGTCCTGGAGCACCATAAACAAGTAATTTATGTGTTGGGAGATAAGGGGAGATGAGAGTGGGCTAAAAGTCAATGGAAAATTATCACATTTATAGCTCTAGAAAATGATGTTGAAGTAATCTGAGTTGCACAAAATAAAATTAGAACACAACATTTTCAGAGGCCTACAGTTGACATCAATGTATTATATGAAAGGTAAAGAATTATGTCCTCATATTTCAATGCCATTCCACACTGGAATTCCATAAACAGATACACTGGGGCTTAAAAATACTGCCAACGTAGAGATCTTACTTTCTAAGTCTGAACGTTTATCAATTTCACCTTCAAAAATTGGTGCATTCTCAATTGCCCCAATCATCTTCCCACCATCATCATCACCACCAAGTCTTTCATTTGCAGATCCAGTATTCTCACTTATACCCCTTTTGAACAATTTCTTTGCTCTTAGTTTTTTGTATAGCTGGGACCTCAATGATGCTTCAAGAAGCAAAGAATCTTGTGGACTATCAACAGATAATTGTCCTTGTAATCTGTGAATTCTGTCCTTGTCCCTTCCTCCATCACATTCAGATGTTTGTGCAGACTCCAATTTATCTTGAACAGATGTAGGTTTCAATTGGCATATCACATCGTCCTCATCAGCTGACAGATTTAAATCATCAGAAGAACAGCACAGTCCATTTGACACATATTCTGGTCTATGAGCTTCTAATGAACTACTGTCAGGCTCACCACATGGATCAGAAACCAAGTTTTGTCCTTCCATATGCAGGTGAGATTGATTCTGAAAAACACTTCCTGGTGGAGTGATTTTAGCACGAAGAGCTCTCCTGCCACTGATGTCAGCTGGAGCCTTCTTCTGATTGCTTGATGAGGGTATTAGATGGACATCAACATCAGATATCATATTAGAGACACTTATTCCAGCTTCAGTATGACCAGAAGGCTTTGAAGAGAAAAACTGATTTGGATTCTCCATCATAAGAGACCGAAGCTGGGCAGAATATAGTTCCCTTTGACTATATAGGTTAGAGCATCTAGCATTAGCTTCAACCAATGCTCTCTGAGCTTTCCGATAAGCTGTAAGAGCATTCCACTCATCAATTTCACACTTCCGCCGATGCTCTTGTGCTGCTTCTAGTTCCTTATCCAAAATATCCTCATAATGCAGCATTGATGCCGTATCCAATTTGTAATGCTTGTTCATTCTTAGTTTGTCCAAACAATTTAAGAAACTTGCATTATTAGAAGGTGCCTATTACAAAAGGGAAGAAGGAAGTCACTGTAAAATTCAAAAGACCTATAATGAATATATAAATCCATAGAAACTTCTTGACGAGAAAACTCCATTAACCTGTCAGTTACTATCAAAAGTATGTGAAGCTCTTGCTCAATTTTTATCATTTGAATTAACTTTAATAAAGCTCAATAGATATGACTTCATCATGGTAACATCTCATTATTGCATCATTGCCAGAAATAGGTCCTTTTCAGAGGTGTTTTATCATATGTCAATGGATCTCAGTCAACTCCACATTGCCTTTGAGAGAAATTAAAAAAAAAAAAAAAAAAATTTGCAATTATAATTCTATAAGGGATAGAATGAACTTATTAACTGTAAATTTCTTTTAAAGTATAGGAACTACTAGAACTGATTTTCCGTGCAAAAGGAAAAACCTGAAACCACAGTGCTAGGACTGGGTGGTTCCAAATGATTGTCATTTGGCTTGAACTATGGGATGTTCTCCTCCTCCCCCATCCCTATAGCAAAAGATAATGGTTTGAATCTTTTCTCATCACATGATTCCAGAAAATTCTTATTCATATTTTCCAAATTTTATGAGAGTGCTTCAAGAAAGTCTAATAGTTCTTGTCCCTGCTGCCACTTCCATACCAAACAACAACCAATATTTGGCCCCAATTTGCTACCTAAGAGTCAGCCAATGAAGCTTGAAGATTAAAATCTACAGATGCATGGAAAATATTTTTATGTTTTCAAAATAATTGGAGCTAAGCAGTATAGCAAAAAGAACCATCTTCTACATCAGATAAAACACATTTCTACTCAGAACTGAAGACACTACTGGCATTTTAAACTCTAAAAGAATAATTGTGAACATAGATGTTTTATTTAAGGAAGTTCCACATGTTCGAAAAAGAGAGGCAATAGAAACAACAAATTCATTCGGGTCATTATGGGATTCTCCTAACACCAATGATCAAACTCAATTTCACTCTATAATTTCTTAATTCCAAATCTTTTTATCAAAAAATCAGAAAATATTTTCAAACTCTCCAACCCCATGAACAGAAAAATGAAGAAATTTGATTCCCAATTCAGATCTGAGATAAAAAGTTAGTAATTCATGTAAAACAATATTGCATAATCAAATATAAGAATCAGAGCTCAAGTGATAGTTTATATTATAAAAATAAAATTTATTATCACGAGGGCCAGAAACTTGCCATACTGAACAGAGCAATCACATTTTCTGATATCTCTGACAACAAAAAAGTAAGACAAGTAAATCCTTTTAGAATCTATGATCAGAAATATAACCAATCAGATTAAATAAACAGCAGCCAAAATCAAGATGGAAAGACAATATGTAATCTAAAAATAAAAAGGTGATCTTTCTAAATGTATATATATTATCATGGAGGCCAGAAACATGCCCTAATGAAGAGAATAATCATGCTCTTTTGAAATCTCTGGCACCATTTAAGTAAGAAAAGGATCCTTGCAGATTCCATATTCAGATATCCCTAATAAAACAGTAGCCTTAAAAGGAAACAACTGTTCTATCATGTTCCTGTAGAAAGAGACATGCACTAAAATTAAGGAAACTATCCATATATTCCCCTTCAACCCAAAAGGTTAAAAAAAGTAACAGAGCCGACACATGACAAAGGCTTGGTAATGCATATAGCTGTCAATATGACAAAATAGACCAGTCTGGTACAAAAAGTGAGTAGCTCATCCAGTCAATAGTAAATGAAATTAAAAGGTAGTAAAATCAATTCCGTTAAACGTAAACAAGAATCACGTGTCCACAAAGTAAACCACAGATCCCTTAAGTCAAGAAAGATCTAATTTCCGGAGAAGAAAAAGAATGGTCTATGGCACAAAATATCACATTAAAAAAAATAATGCCATAACAAACTTCAGTTCTAATCTTAAAAGTGAATGTCATGACCTAAACACTAATGAATAGGACTCCAGCCTCTCTTACCCATGTTTTACGACGTTTAACACACATGATAGAAATTCTTCAACCTTTATAAAGGAAGGGGGGAGAGGAAAGAAAAGAAAAGAAAAGAACAAATGGAAAATGAAAAATAGGAAAACCACAAGAATAGACAAAGATTAGAAATTGCACAGAATTTCACATCTCACAGCTTTAACCACCCCTCTCCCATTGCATCCTTGCTTTTATCAAGGGAAGCAAGTTTAACAATTAAATTAGAGAGACGTCTCTCAATCTACTTATTGCAAATATGGGATCTAACATGACCCATAGTCAAGTTCAACACAAGTGACTCATGATCCAAATAAGTCTTCAGTGCACAATAAGGTAAAATATCAGATGGATATGCTACTTACTAGTTTCGTAGAAAAATCTCCTGCAGGTCCTTGCCCTATTTGTCCAATCTGAGCTGGTGAGAAAATGATGTCCTCTATTCCATCATTCATATTTTCCAAAAGGCCATTGGCATCAAGCCGTGGACCTGCATGGTAATCATTAATCATCATCAACATATTGCAGTGTTATACAATAAGTCATCATAGTCTTAAAGAGTGGATACCACATTCACCTCCTTTCTCACTAAGAAAATTAGCTGAAGGACGCTGAGAATGCCTGGCATTTTGTTTCTGCTCTTCCAGATGGCTTGCATGAGATGTTTTCTGAGTGTTATCTTTACCAGAATAGCAGCTACCTTCTATGTTAAGTTTGCCTTTGTCATTTAATGTAGACTTTTCAAACAGTAACGTGTCCCCTACAGAATTATTGCCATCTAGGCACATCTTTCTGAACTGTGGTTCACCAGTTTTTAGACGCTTCTTAACAGGGCTATTCAATTTACTCTGCAGGTCATGAACCTGAGCTGTCTTGTCAGGGCTACTCGCAGAATTGTTCAAATTTCTTGCATCATGTTCCCTCTGAAAACCTGTATACGAACTCTTTGTTTGCTGGGCTGTCTTAAGTTTTATTTGATTTTCTCGAATTTCAATTAGTTGACGAAGGTCTTGCATCTTGGCCGTACTCAGATCCAAATTTGTTCTGCTTTGATGATCCTGGCCAGACACTATTCTCTGGCCATTCAAACTTTGGTTACTAGATATCTGTCCAGCATTCTTTAAAGCTCCACTGGTTTTGGACTTTGAAGAAATTCCTGCGCGACCAACAGAAATTTGTCTGGGCATTACGCTGGCCTCTTTCACTATACTCTTTTGCGGTTTTCGTGATTTTTTTAAGGAATGTGGAGGTGGTCTTTTACATTCATAAGTTCCTTGAGTGTCTTCTTTACTTTCTAAAGTGTTGGACCTGCTATTGTCAGAATCACTTCCAGACTCATCGTCTGAAAACCTTATCACAAATGGCACAAAAGCCCCTCGGTTCTTTTCAGAATCCTTGTGAAGGTCTAATTGTGGATAAGCACTTGAACATAAATCAACCATGCTGGAAGACTTGTTGACAGTATTACAGATTTCTGTGCCAAAAGCAAACTAACTAGTAAGGTAAAGTTCTTCAATAATTTAAAAACCAGGTATACCATGTACAAATCAATCCTTTTTTCATTTTTGGGGATCAAGAATTTATTAAATTACTGGAAAAACCAAAGGTTAACTCATTCAGAAATTGGTAATCATGTATCACAATTATTTTGGAGTTCGTACTACTTGTCCATAGAAGGTAATAGCATTAAACCCTATTAGAAGAAACAGATCATTAATGCCTGGCTAATTGTATAGCTACTCAATTAGTACAGGTGAAAAGACAACCAAATGGATCCAAATTCATAAATACATGCTCCGCAGAAGTTATGGCTAAAATGAAAACTTACCCAATTGAACATCTTGAGCCATCTTATTTAGTGGAGCAACTTGAACAGACTCCAGTTGAGTTACATTACAGTTGGCAAACTGAGATGCAGAACCAGTTTCTCGATAGTCCTCCTGTAGAATGAAACACGTCTAAGTGCATCAAATTCTCTACTTCTTAAACCTAAACGGAAATAAATCCAGAATGCACTTGCGGCCTACTTGAAATCACAAACGAAATCTATTTTCATGACTACAATATCAAAATCATTTGCAAATAGAATGATAATAGAGCCCTGGCTATGTCAAACTAGGGTTTCTTTCTTCTTCTTCTCACTTTCGAAGATAATAATCTACCCACATTAAAACTAACTAAAGTCAAACAAGGAATACTCATAAAAGCTTTTTTAAAATATTATTTTTTGCCTTTTGGCTAGGAGACAGAAAAAGTAAATAGAATATTAAGTAGAATTCTACCAGGTAATTTTAAACTAAACAAATCTAAGTTAAAAATAAAACCAACAACAGAAAACAGAAACTACAAAACTCTGGCTTGTGGAACCAAGAAACGTGATCAAAATATACATAACAAGCTACAAAAAATGACTTCCAGCAACCATGAAAAAGTGTTAATACAAGCTCCAAACACAAAATTAGACTCCAAAACAAGAGAGATGTAACAGTACGTCAGAGTCGGAACAGAGTTCTCCTTCTTCCCTACTTTCTGTAGGCTCATCTCCTCCAATATCTACCATCGCAACCCTATATTCGGAGGCGGAATTACCTCTGTAGCCACCGCCACCGCCACCGCCACCGACACCACTATGGTTTTCTTTCATTGAAATTGCAACTACTGTGGGCTCCGTTGTCTTCGCCGCCCTAGTTCTCCACCGCTCATAGCTCTCCATTTCTTTTCCCTTTATTCAACTACCCTTCTTTTCTTTTGTCTTTTTCTTTTTTTTTTTTAATTAATACCAGACTAATAGTTGAAACTCTATTTACCTAAAAAGGAAAAAAAAAATATATATATAAAGACTAATTTTACTTTTTTGTTAAGGCTCGATAGATAAAAATCTCATGCTTTTGTAAAGATATAAAAAAAATTTAAATATCTTGAAGAAATAACTATTTTATTTGTTTATTTTAAAAATAAATATATATTTATTTTTACTAATTTCAAAAAAATCAAAATTATTTTTATTCATAGTCGGGTTAAAAAGGTAGTTTCATCAGATATTTGTGACAACCGATACCTGCTGTAAAAGTGGGGAAAAAAGCGCGCGCTCTTTTTCATCCCTGTAAGATATGCAGCTGTGTCGTAAATCGTGATCTTTGATTCCTCTTCCTCTTTCTTTCTTTTCTGATAAATATAAGGAGGAAGAACCGTCGGAGTTTTTCATTTCTTCCTTCTTTTTTCTTTTCTTTTCTTTTCTTTTCTTTTCTTTTCAGACAACTCCTACGTGCGTTAATTATTCTCGAAATGGAAGATTCGGACCTGAACCAGAATGGAAAAGGTCCTCAACCTGGCGGCTCTGGTCGTGATTCTGGTAGACATAGTGGTAGGGATAGAGGTCCGAGTTCCGGTTATTCCGGTGGCACCGAACGTGGTTCTGGTGAAGGTAGTGTTAGATTTATTTTAATAAATCCTGTGAGCATAGTGTCATTTATGTATTTATTACTATTATAATTTATTTAACCGGATTATTAATATTTTGATATATCTTTTCTATCAGGTTACTCCGGCCGTGAAACTAGTGGAGATGTTGGTAGGAATGTAGGTCGAGGTTCTGGTAATTCCGGCCGTGATTCTGGTGGAGATAGTAATAGGGATAGAGGTCGAGGCTCTGGTCGTGAATTTGGTGGAGATAGTGATAGGGATAGAGATAGAGATCGACGTACCGATCATTCCGGTAGAGATAGAGATCGACGTACCGATCATTCCGGTAGAGATAGAGGTGGACGTACCGATCATTCCGGTGGCTCTGGCCGTGATTCTGGCAGAGATCATGATAGGGATAGAGATAGAGGTCAACGTACCGATAATTTCGGTTGCTCTGGCCGTGATTTGGGTGGAAATAGTGGTAGGAGTACAGGTCGAGGTTCCGGTCATTCCGGCAGAGATAATAGCAGGGATAGAGGGGGCAGATCTGGTCGTGGACCTAGTGATAGGAGAAAACCTCGAATAGGTTTTGATCTTAGTGGCTCCGGTCGTGAATCTGGTGGAGACAGGGGTAAGGGTACAGGTGGAGATAATAGTAGAGATAGAGGTAGTGCTTCTGGTGATCTTAGTGGCGCCGGCTGTGATTCTGGCGGAGATATTAGCAGAGGTAGAGTTGCTTCTATAATTCGCGGCCCTGAGGTGGAGCAACATTCTCCGAAAAGAACGAGGACGGAAGCCGTAAGTTATATAAGTTTTCCTTTTCCTTTACTTCTTCCAGAATTTTATTTTTTCTTATTTCTTTATGTCTGCAAATTAAATCAGACGGCTGAAATTGCCCAAGGAGAAGGAGAGAAAACGGTCGGAGGAGGAAGTAGTTCTCAAAATGAAAATGCAAGCAGAAGTTTCTGATTGTTTCTAATTTGAGCCCTCATGTTTCTCGAGATGATATCACGTTAAATCATTCAAAAACCTACCATTGTTAATGTTCAATATATCTGAAAAATCCTTTTATTGATCAGATCATGTTCATTCTTTGCAGACATTCTTTCGTCAAATCGGTAGATCGTTTACGGTATTAACCGATCCAAATTACGCCCTCGCGGTAATATATATATATACACACACCCACATATATCTTTCATATATATATATTACTTTCTCTGGTGAAGGATAAGGCAAAAGTTGAATACACAAAACATTCAGACACTTTAGAACTTATCAGCCAGTTGAGTTTGAGCTTAGAGATAATAGCTCTACAGCTTTTGCGTCAGGCTCAGTCAGATTTAGCTAGAGTCTCGCCAGGTATTGATACGGAAACTCCGGCAAGTGCTCGGTTTCATCATGGAAGGTAATTAAATATCTAAAAGCTTTAATTTGGGTTACATAGGTTTTATTTCTTTGTAATATTATTGCTACAATTTAGTTTCCCGGAAGATGAAGAAAGAACACGGCCGCCGCCGGCCGTTTCAGAGTCAGATTTAGCTAGAGTCTCGCCAGGTATTGATACGGAAACTCCGGCAGCTGCTCGGTTTCATCATGGAAGGTAATTAAACATCTAAAAGCTTTAATTTGGGTTATACATGTTTTATTTCTTTGTAATAATTATTGCTACTATTTAGTTTCACGGAAGATGAAGAAAGAACACGGCCGCCACCGCTGCTGTCACCGCCCATAGGAAGAGGACATGGACGAATACCACGAAGAAGAAACTAACCAGCGGAAATATACTAATTTCCCCTGAAATATATAGAGATAGATTTTATAATAAACAGAAATAACGATCAGATTAATCCTATAGGTTCAACATTTTCAAGGTTAATTATTTTTTAAATAATAATAAAATTTGTACCTAAGTAAAAATAATAATTGTTTATTTATTGTCAAATTTATGACATGGTAATAAAATTATAAAAATATAATTTAGTCAGCTCTAACAGGAAAAATTCTCACATTAAAAAAGTCTTTGTCTTCAATTTTTTAGTCATTTAATAAAATATTTAGAAAGAAAAAAGAAAAAAGATCTAAATAAAATAAAATTTATACGTAAAATGCTTTATTAGTAATTAAAGTATTACAATTAATAACCCCAAATATAAAATATAATACACCCGGGTCGAAAATGGTATATCTCTAACTACTGTTTTACCTGCTATAAAATTTAAAAAGAAAAGGAAAGAAAAATTTATCCCATCCGCAATAATTTTTTTCACCGCCTGTCATATTTGCAAACTGTGCAGCGAAACTTGCTCTCTTCGTTTCAGTTCCTCGTTCTTCTCTGATAAGTATAAGGAAGGCGAAAATTGTTTTGCAGCAGATAATCTCTAAATTTGTTGTTTATTCCCAAAATGGGTGGTTTGGACATCAAGAAAAACGGAAAAAGTAAACATCATTTTTCCGGACTGATAATCTGCCGGACACCATTCATATCTTGGTGTTGCAAGGATCTTCCGTCTACAGAGGAGGAAATTAGTAGTAAGAGCTCCATGGAGACCAAGCCACACAGTGAAAGAAAGGAAACTCTCAAAGATCAAATTTTTTTTCTAAACCATAGAAGACCAATGGCGTATGGGACAAACCTGATTCGATGTACCTCTCGGATCATTGGCAAAGAAGAAGTGCGAGAGTGAGATGCCACCTCTCGCCAACCGAAGGGCTATCCGATGCACCGGAGGGGGTGCCTCTAACACCTTTCGCGAACTGCCCAAAAGATCTTGTGACAATGAATTTTCATACAAAGAACAAACAAATAGAGGGGTTAATCCTCTTGGCACAAACCTCCTGTAGTAACTCTCCGTTTCAACATATATTTGTAGAGAGATTCAACAACTATGCTCATAATCAAGTTCTAAATAATTTTCGAAAAGCCCATAATTTTGAGGACCTTACGATGGAGGGAATGCCCAATCCAATCTATCTATCATACGAACTTTTTCCAAGTCTTTTCTCACTCCCATCCCGCCTACTATCCCTTTTCTCTTTCGGAAATCCAAGTCTATTTGATGCCTGTTAGTCTGCTGTCATACACACTAGGTAATAAAGAATAACTTTGTGCAAACAATTGCAGTTTTTTACCAAGTCATGCACAGAAATCAGCCTTCATCAGAATATATTAGCAGAAGCTCATACAAACTATTATTATTCTTTACAACCGCATTTAAGTCTTGAGCTACAAATAACCTAAAGAATTAGTATAAAATTATAAAATAAAGTTTCTCAACAATTCCATCATTTACATGTTCAAGGTGGAAAACCTCACCCAACACCTATCCTAAAACTGGCAACATCACTCCTTTCACTCTTTCAATGATGTGGGATTGTGGGCTTTAAAAATAGGTACCCATATGTACATGTTTGAAAGAATATATATATCTACAAATAATGCTAACAACACTGGCAAGTGAACTAATAAGAGGTTCAACCCTCTAGTCTTGTCAAGGTGAAGCAAATCTTACACGTTTACTAGGTGGATCTGGCTTTGTAATCCAAAATTGGAAGCACTCCAAGGTGATAGCAGATTAATTCCTATTAGCAATTTGCTCAATAAAGGTGGTAACCTCAGAATGAGAAAAAATTATGCATAATATCCATCCTGTACAGCCCTTGAGTTGGCATTTTACACCTAATTTTTGCAAATAACTGCATCCACATGAAATAGAGAACATTGCACAAGCTACAGTCAGAAAAAGGAAAAATCAAGAAAATAAACTGAACTACATTGACAAGTCAAAATGGGGGTTTCAAAAATATGTCATCTAATATCATTGGGAACTTGATGAAGATTATTCGAAGGACTAATTAAACACAGTGAAAATAATGGAAAAGGAGTCATGACATGATATTAAAATGACCGACTAACAAAAAAATACACTTTGTACCTGAATTTCCCAAATTATGTGGTATTGAAGCAGGCAGCAGCACCTAGGCCTTGAACTGATATCCACAACACTTTTTTGCAGGACAAATCTCAGATATATTATAAGTAAAAATTCTTATTCTTGGTCAGGCATGAAGCCTTGTAGACTTACAGATTGAACTTAAGAAGATGTTGCAGGTGGATTTCTGCATCCCTTTCACAACAGGACTTCATGGTGTATCATAGCTGATGCTATTGAAGAACATAAGCAAATATGCCAATGTATGTAACAAAATTTCTGGGCACTCATACCCTGTTGGAGCAGATATTCTGACTGAATGGAAACACATACACAGATCCTCATTATTGAGTGCACAAAGGTAAAATGAACCATCCGGTATCTTCTTAAAACTAAGCAATGAACTGCCCATCATATTCTCTCCAGGTTAACCAAACAAAGCAGATAGTACACATCATTCATTTGAAAGCTGAAGTAATCCTCGCATCTGAAGGTAAGGATTTTCCAGAAGTTTTTCATTGTTGCTCTGCGATAAAGAGAATAAACCATCATAACCATTAGCTTCCAAATAATTCACCTGTAGTATGAAAATCAATACTATAAAGAAAGGAAGGGACAATCCACTACATAGATGCTTTTCAAAAAACAATGGTTATGAAGATTGAATAAGAAATCAAGTGATCTGCCAGACCAAAATTTTCATGTAAAAGGCCATAACTACTTTGCTTCTCTTTTTGGTTTCACCTTAGCTACTACTGCATCAGCTTTTATGGACATATTTCAACTTCCAGGTTTGCAGGCTGTACCAAGTCTAATGTGGACACAAAGGCCTCAGAATTCATTCTCAGGTTATGCAATGACTTGATACATATACCTAGATTCTGTAATTATGTCCAAAGTCCACATAATTGTAACTGAGAAAGAGGTCCTATAACCAGATATTTCTTCTTTTGGCCAGGGGGTAGGGGTTTTAAGTTAGAAGTGTGAAGCTATGAGTTGAATGAAATAAATAAATAAATTCGTAATGCAACTTTTGCCAAATTTTAGAAAGCTGGTGAGTGGTATCATTTTCATTGGGAAAAGAACTTTAAATTTTCAAGTGGTGAAATAAAAGACTACCATACCAACACCCTCTTCTAATGGAAACAGAGCAAATAAGAACGACAACAACCTGCTGTGCTCTTGATACTAGACTGTGAAGCATTTTCTGGTAACTTTCTGGTTCATCAGTCATCATCCTCTGTAAAATTGCAAATTAATTAGTGAATACTAATATGTAAAATGGCATTCAGAAATCCAGGATCTACAGAAGAAACGAATCACTTGCCTTCAAAAGAAAAGTGGAGGAGTAATATGCCACTCTTGCATCTGTATCATCCAACAGCTCCCTGACAAAGGCAGGCCCATGAATGAACTGTATTATATATCTTACCTGTAATAAAAAAACTTAGTATATAAAGAAGCAAACTTTATAGGTACCGGAAAAACTCTTCTCCTCCAACTTCCTTAAAAGCATCAGGATCTGCAGTACATTTCCCAATTAAAAGCAAGAGAAGTGTTGCTCTTATATCTGATGTGGCACCAGGTACATTTCCTCTTCCTTTGCTACCAACAGAAACCCCAAGAGCAATATTGTCTGTTGCAGCAACTGCAAGTTGGATAAGAGGCCAATAAAATAAAGCTGCTGGAACACGTGCAACCAACTGCATGGGGACAATGGCCTGTCCACGAAGAAGAAGTGCTGCAAGGGATGCAGTCTTTCCCCACAAAGGGTCTTTATCAAATCTTCCAGCAGCATCACCATAGGAGTCTTCCCAACTGTTCTCTCTTTGAGAAAATTGTTCTCCTACATCAGCCTTCTTGATCAAATCCAAACTCCTAGAATCTTTATCATCATGTATGATATCCAGAGGCATTGAACTTGAAGGCAGAACTTGAAGGCATAATTGAGAAAATAAAATGTCACACATCTGCTCAATGCCAATGAAGAAATACATTAATGTTAAGAAAGAACATCATAAGATGAACTTTGGGAGAGCTGCAATGCAATTACTTATGCACAATATTCAGATTAATTTGGCAGTGATTAACTATAATGGACAAAAGCACAAATATCAGCATTTGAAATAGTTAAAAGAAAATAATAATATATGCAGCTCAGAAGCATTGCTACGGACAATTTCTCTGATACAAGTGAGAAAGATTAAAATCTGACAAATAATCAAACAACAAATATATTTGTTTGCCTACAACCTCCATAAACTTTCAAACAGAGAAAGTTCTTTATGCATGAGTCAGAATTATAGCTGCTTGTAAGAGGCTGTATACATCTGAGAGTACATTTATCCTCTCAGTATGAGAGGCTTGTATGTATGTTTATTCATTTAGATCATGCTATGGTTGTCTTTCCAATCTCTAGACATGCATCCATGGGTTTTTACTTGCACTTGGTTCTTAATTGAAGGCAGAAGTTGGGAAGACAGAACCCAATGGTCTTCCCCTATTCTCGTGCAGAAAGTAACAAAGATACTGAGAAAGCAACTTGATGAGTATACTGTAAACTCCAAGCAGCCTTAAAAGCTTAACTTCAGGCAAATTATTAGTTTTCCATGTAAAATTTGGAAGCTACAATATGAAAAAAAAAATGTTCGTTGTTTAAATACCCCATTTGTGGCAATGTTACGAACATGGACCCAAAAATACCCATCTAATCCCATCTTGTATGAAATACTAAATTCAATCTATGTAACTACCCCAGTGAGCCTGTTTTCCTCAAAGCACAACGAGTTTCTTGTTCAGAGGTTCCAACCTCCAACGATGAAACTATCTATGTTGGAACTTTGAGACTAAAAATAGTTTCGTTAAAAGGATCCACAATAGAATTCATAAAGCATTATGCTTGCCATCTATAATCATTAACCCAGGAAAATGAATGCAAAATTAATAGATCATGACCACTGATATAAAGATCCAACACCGAATCAAACTTACTCTGAAACATCTCATGACTATGAATGCTAAATGGTAACAACAAAATCTATTTAAAAAAAAAAAAAAACTCCTCATGTGTCTACCACCTAAATGATGCTATGGCTTCTTTTCTGCAAGTTTATTGGCTGGCCATCCATCCACCTCTGTCAGATTAAGACTATTTGTCTAGTAAGCATTCTAACAAGAGATATTCCATTTGTCCACTTTAAGATAAGTAGCTGCAATTCAACTAGAAAAACTCCATATTATGGTATATTAGCCTAATGAGTACTTGAAGGCCTCAAAACATATAATCTTTATCCACCAGTCTCTCTACATTGGAAAATTGAAAATTATAAAGAGCACTCTCCCCACCTTCTTTTGTCACTGAGCAGAATCTATAAAGCATGCTAACTTAGTGTCTGTTGGAGTTTAGTAATGCATTGGTCATTAATGGATGTGCCTTTATTTACATGTTTCAAATTAGCTAAAAGGTGCTTCGTCCAAATAACAAAAAAACTGCAAGGGAGAGGACCACGAGTGGGTGGGTTTATATGGTTTCAAAATTTAAAATAAAAAATAAATAAATCAGAAAAAGGGAGGATTACCTTCAATATGTTCAGACGGTCTGTCTCATTCTGTGCCATCAAGGACAAGGCACTGCTCATTATGTCTATCACTGCATTTGCTTTTTCAAGACGACTTTTATCATTCGGACGTCTAAGAGTTTCACCAGTAATTGCATGATTAACTTCACGTTCATTTAAAAGAAATTTGCATCGCACAAGAAGCCTCTCAAGAACATAAAGAAAGCCCCATCTGACGTAGTTGCTTTTTGACTTTAGAAGTCCACATAAAAGCCAAATGTGCAAAGGGATTTCCGAACCAGCTGAGTAATCGTTAAGACCAGCAAGTGAAATTTTCTTCTGCGAATTCTTGATGCTTGACCAAATACTTTCATCACCTTCCTCAATTTCTGCCAGTAGTAAATCTCCCAACCACAAATACCCATGGTGACGAGAAGCAGATTTTCGTGAATGAAGCAGAGAATGTAAGGTTGCCCAAGAAAGCTTTGCTTTCATACTTATACTGTTTCCCACATGTCCATCAATACCATCCAAAAACTTACAAGATTTGGTTATCTGTATTGCATTGGAAAACTCTTGGTCCAAATCAATAAAGGATCTAATAAGTGCATCAAGCTTTTCAACAATTCTGTCCATGAGCTGTAACAATAAAAAACAAATAATAGGCTATATAAACTTCAAAATAGTCGATTCACATTATGCACATCTTCTGATATGTTGACATCTTACTCTTCCAAAAAGAAATAAGTAGAATCAACTGAATTCCATGTTTACATGTTTAATTAATCAAGAAAGTCTTATGCAAGAAAAATTTCGGCCAAGAAATCAAACGAAAACAATATTTTCTGTTACAAATGCAGCACTCAATATAATCAAAGTATACATGTGCAAAATGGAAAACAAGGACAGACAGCAGGATTACCATAGAGACCATAGTCCCATAAGTTAAACAAAGTCAGGTATGTAGCACAGATAAACAAAGTCCCATAAGCAACCAGTCTATAAGCCCGAAAAACAAAGATATAGTCTCTGTCAAAATATATAGGCAGGATAGTACCCCATATTAGTAGAAAACAATTATTACCACAGCTAGTTGGAAATATATTATTCTATAACTGAGATTTTGAACCAAGGAAACCTAGAAAGCCTCTCGGAACGCACAAAGAAAAAGAAGAAATGAGGGAGAGAATAATATACAGAAAGCTAAAGGACAACTGTACAAATTACTGGTATATTCAATGCATGCCCTCATTTTCTTTTTGGTTTTCAATTGTACAAGGGAAACTAAACAAAATGACATTCTGTCTAATGTTCTGTATAAGTTATATATGAGCCCAAACATCTTCTACAGGTCAAGCCATTTGGAATAAAATACATGAAGTTCAAAGTTCATCCATGTGGCAATTACCACAATGAAACAATATTAAGCTTCTATTTAAGGAACATTTTACTGCTATTGGTATCAAAGTGAACCGAATATCTACCTGATCCCCACAACCATATTTGGCATAAAATGCTATTTCTTGGCAAGAACAACCATTAATTGCATCTCACAGCATTTGAAATAATTAATTGTTAAACAACTTGTAGTTAATTATTCAATATAGCATAAACACAAGATTTTGAAATTACCACAGTAAGACGATCACTATTGGGGTATCTTGACAATGCAGTAGAAACTGATTTCTTTAAGAGTTGTATAATGTCTTTAACTCCAAGCTTCACAGAAATATACAGAACTTCAGAGGCATTTGCAAGCATCAGACGTGTAGCAATAGGTTGAATCTCTTCATCACTATATTCAGAAACTCCAGCAGCAATGCAAGTATCGTTTATTTGATGCAAAACGAAGTCAAACAGCACCAGGAAAAGGTTCCTCCTCTCTTCCCTTGAATTTGAAAGCACTAACTGCATTTTTACAGGCCCAGACAACATCTGAAATGAGCTTTAGCCAAAACAAAATGTTCCAACACACATTGAAATGGAAATTTGGAAGGATACAGAAGCAAGCCAGTGCAAAACATAGTCCAGTTCTAATGGGCTAATGATTATAAGAATACATATACAAAGAATCTTTTGAAGTTATAAGAACTTTCTAAAAAAATGAATGTTTTAATATGCAATAACAGTGGCAGATCCACTTAAATACCTTATCCATGGAAAAATAGCTGGTTTATCATGTGATTTCTCGGCAGAGTAATCTTTTATTTTTGAACAGTACTACATTCATACAGATGGAAGTGAGTGCCTCTAAGTATGGATTATTTAAGCTAACAAGACAAATATAGGCAGTAATTCCCTCACCCCCACAAAAAAATAAAACAAGTAAACAAAGGTTCTTCCATTTAAGCATAACTACAATCTCTGACATTTGGGTTTTATCAATCTAACCCAATTTAAAGAACAAACTAAAAGATGGCTGTTCAAGAAAATATTGAATACAATCATTGAGAGACCTACTTAAGATCTGCATTTAACACATTTATTGAACATGTTGCTATCATATGTGTTCTTGAGAGACCATATTCAAGTAATGTGTTCTCCTTAAAAACAATGCATCCAATGAATGAATATTGTCTAAATTATGGAGTTCTCTATGAAATCTACGCAAAGTACCTATATGAACAATTTCACTGATATATGGCAATTTAAACTGATCAACAGAACCACATAGTATAGCCTAATTAGGTCTGCAGCGTGTAACTGGAAGGAAAAAAAAAGACCTTCACTGTGGCTAATGTTCTCATAATAGCATATCAATGCTTAGCTCCAGATAATGCTACAACCCTAAAGATTATACTGTCACTCCAGAAACAGTTCATTCATAGAGCAGATGAGCCACCTACTGAAACCTAAAGGCTTGAGCTGACAAGTATGCTCTACTTTAGTGTTCTCATTCATCATTAGAAATAAACCACATGATCCTCATAAAATTCATTCATTGAGTTCATCTAGTGCTAGAACTCAATTGCCAGAGATTCCTGAGGTTTTTTAATTCAAGCATCAAAGAATCCGAGACATGATAGAAGTTTTAAAAAGTCATCAAGAAATACCTCATTAAAAATGAATTCAATTCCTCCAATCAAATCAACCTGCTCAACAAGAAATACAGGGGTAGCTGAAACAGCTTTATTAGGTCCATCAGGAACTTGATAAAACATATTCGTCAGCATACATATCAGCTTGTGATGAACTACATCTGCCCAAGAATTTCGTCTACTAATAACCATGAATGCCTTAACAACCTGAAAACGAAGGAACATATGATGTTCAATACCAGCATTTACATGAAAGCACACAAAAGAACACAATTTAATTGTCTATCAATGTACCAACAAATGAATTACGTTCAGATCTGATACATGATAATGGAAAGAAAAGAAAAAGATAGGCAAAAAAATATGAAGGAAAGCTATAAATTTCAATGCCTGACATGTTAATTGAAGAGATATCATAAATGCTTAACTCAGAAAAAATGCTCCAACACAAGCAATCATGATGATTACAATTTTTGAATCAGACAAACATGAAACAGCTGATGCTTCTTCACTCACAAGAACTTTATTTCAAAATCTGACATCATAATCTTATTTTATAATAGCATGGATCATAAGAATAAACAGAGTAAAAAATTATCATAGTTCCCTAACTCTTGGCTTTTGTACACAGGAAAGAGGAAAATAAGAGATTGCAGTTAAGGTATTATAGTAATGCTAAATATCTGAAAGGAGAGAAGTATTCAGGGATATGACCACCATGAGCTGAGATACTCACTCTTATATCAAGTCCTTTCAGTCTGCTCCTCCGGATTTTGCCTCTATCACAGACAAAATAAAGTAAACAGCTAAGAGCTGAAGCCCATATAGACTCTTCCTTTTCTTCTGTCTGTGAAGTAACATCATTATTTAGGAATACTTGGAAAAGAAAAGATGAAATTTAAAGTTCCAACCAGAAGGCCAAATCTACTCTACAAACCAAATCAGTAATTTAAGGGTTGATAGTAACAATCAATGACATGACATCCAAAGTTAGGTAGCTTTCAGTTTCTTTGTACAAATTGTTTTCCCGTTTAACCATCGATCTTAAGAGAAACTCAAATAAATCCATGGACCGAAGAACCAAGTCACAAACATTTAAAATTATTCTTAATTCATTTGAAAAGTGAACATCTTAACTTCCTTTTTAGATGTGTAAAACTCCACTGTTTTAGAATAAACATGTTTTTCCAACCAAATTTGCCACAGTTACCTTTACTTGGACAGTAATTTAAATAAACAGGGAGCAGATAATAGATTAATGTTGGTATTGCTGTTAATTTTATCCATTTTTGGTTAACAAATGTCGCAAATAAGATACAATAAAAAGAAACACATCGTATCAAGAGTTGGAACCTCATTTATCAGCCTAAGTATCTTTATAAGAGTTGATGTCCTGAGCACATTACCTAAACTGGATCAAAAAATAAATAACGCAGGGGAATCATATCAAGTACGGATTGCTTTGCTTGATTTAGTGAATCGTTTTCAAGGACCCCATCCAATGCTCCAAGGTAATATTCCCGAGGAAAACCATACAATGCAAACAATATTTTTGAGAGAGTGCAGTAAATCAGTAAGAACCATGATTTCCATTTCAAATGAAGATCACAGGTAATAAAAGAAAGCTGGACTGTCCCAAAGAATTCTTATACCATGCATTTTTGTCTTCCCCCAAGAAATATAAAATTAAGAATAACAAAGGAAAATATTAAACCTTGAAGCACACTTAAGAAATACAGAAGAATAAAACATAAAGAACAAGCCCACAAATATCCACCAGAGAAATGCAAAATTTATGCAGATGAGAAGGCAAACAAATAAAAGCAAGAAAAATTGAACTCAATAAACTTCAAATGATCTGTATCAGCTATTAAAATCATGGTTGAGAATTAATCAAAGATCTTAAACAGAATACACTATGTCAGATCAAAGTTCCAACATTGATTCTCAGATACCCCAAACCTCAATGACTTTATTCTGTAAGCTTCATCATTACTTTCAATTGCACATGTAAAACCCTTGGGATTGACGAGTAAGACATTATCTGTGAATGCTAAGTGGTGTTATTTGAACATCGAGATCCACTAAATCATACACATGTACCTGAACAAGATGAAGAAGGACCTCAGAGAGAATGCCTAAAATCCAGCACTCAAATTTGTCAACAGCTGACGAATTTCCAAGTTTATTCAGTTGATCTGTCTGTTCTTTTTCTTGTGCGGGAAGTGGAACTCCATTGTCCAAAGAAGGTTCCAGAGAGTAGTCTTCCTCAATTGCGGAGGAATCATCCTGTGCTGAGGGCTCCAATAAATGTGCATGGACACCCAGGTTCAGAACTAGATCAAAAGCCCGAGCCTTTGACACCAGTCTTGGTGTATTAAGCATTTCCTGCCAAGCAGATTTATTAGCATCACGTACCTTTTTTTTCATTTGGATAGAGGAAATCTGCATGTAAAGTATACAGTACCTCAAGCATAAATAAAGTGAGAGGACCAGCAGTCTCAGAATCTAAAACATACCTACAAAAATAAAAACCAACTATGATCACTTACGAATTACAAATGAAAAGAAATGCTTACACAGGCATGGTAAAAACTTGAACTTAAAGCATAACCCATTCCACTATCGAGCTACTTCTTCCACCCAAACAGCCTCCATCTTCCACTCCCAATCAAGAAGAAAGGGAAGAATAGAATCATGCACAGAGACTAATAAGTTAAGGTCATTATTTTTACCAATTTTACAGAAATAGATAACAAATGCATCAGAAACAGAAAATCCTGGAAAAATAACAGAGAGTCATGGTAAACAAGTACATTATCCAAAGAAAAATATTCATTAGCAACAGAGGCATCCATTCAATTAATTACAAAATCTTTGCAGAAGCCCAAAAAAATCATGCAGTGTGATATGAACTCAACAAGTTCACTTGCTCTTGGATATCAAAATAAGCAGTGATCGCAAGGAAAGTAATTCCCCATAGGTCAGATGTAGAAGCATAGGCAGAAGAAACATGAGAGAGATCAGTTGAAGGAATAAAACAAACAGTATTTTGCGGATAAAAAGAGGAGCAAATAACTTCTCAATTAAACTAGCGGAAACATACATATCAATTACTAATTTGACAAGAACGCTAACTGCCACATCCATTGACGGCTTTCCACTGTTATTACTTAATTTAGATGAGACTGTCATGAAATTAACATTTGCGGGTGGTGTCTCTGAGCAAACTGCAGCAATGACCTCAGAAACTTCAGCAGAATTCAGACGCAGAGGTTGTTGTTCACTGGTACATAGTCAAATGCTCAGTGTAAGATTAGTTGATTTGCCAAGAGTGCAGAAGAAAAATGTACACAGAAGAAATCCAGGACAAGAAAAGAGCATAAAACAACATATTTAATTCATGACAGTAACTAAATTTAACCAGCCACTTTCAATTACCCCTGGGGGCAAGGGCTTAAATTGGGTGCATAGAGATGCCTAATAATAAGCAAAGATGTAATATTCATATTTAGAAATGCACATCTAGTACCTGTAATGTCGATACTGAAAAAGTGGTTTTGCACGTGGACGGAAGGAACTCATTGGAGAATCATCCCTGAGAAACAAGTATGGGTATTACAACCAAGTTTCAAATAGATTTGCTCATCAATCTATGGAGACCATCCAATTGACAAAGTAATAATGTTGGCAGATGAAACTAAGTTAAACAACTTTTATGAAACTTCATCATCATCAACGCAAACAAACTTCTACCATTTCTATTGCGCAACGTGAAGAGAAAGTAAAAGGAAAATTGTAAAATTGCAAACGTTGGAAAAATCCAAATAATTGTTTCTTTAAAGCATCAAAAAAACAGCAAAAAGAACGTAAGTGACCTTGAAAAGAAGTCTGCCTACATATTTGAGATAAAGTGGAACATCATGTCAACCCCCAACTAAAGGACAATTAATTCACAAGACAGAGTGTCACGATGGGCAAAGCTTGGAAGAAGAGTAAAGTGAGTAACACAACAGGGGAAATTCAACATAAATAACAGTTTTAACTCCCCAATTATGACATTGCTTTTAAAACTTAATAAAGTTTCAACTTATATATGTGCTATGCAAAATTAAGTCCAGATGATTAATGAGAAACATCTGAAGGAATATTAAAAACCATTAATATGCATCAACTCTCAGATAACTTAACGCCAAAAATACTCTGGCACAGACAAAAGCTAGAAAAGAAACTAAAGTCAGCTGTTACAACATATATCATTGCATTAAATACTCGTAAAAGCATAGAGAGTGAAGCATTAATGTATCACCCAAACAGAGGCAATAAAGGAGAAGGTAGACATGCCAAATCTGTTGAGGTCCTGGCCTGGATCGTTTTAGTGCAGTTATTGCTCTTAAGTGGGAACGAGCAGAGGCAGAATTGGTTACAGTTGTAAGCAATGAAGGCTGCAAAAGTTGATCAAGATAAGGCATCTCAGCAGTCCCAAAAGCCCGCCATGGTTTTCCTTTCATTTTAGCTTCCATATCCTCAATCAGAAGAGCTGCTGCACCAAATTCCAGAAAATTCTGGGTGTCCTGAGGTTTAAGAACCTGGTTGCTGAAATTTTGAAAATTTTAGACACTGTTGAATCCATAAAGAATAATAAAAAAAAATTGTGAATAAATCAAATCAGTGAATTACCTTAGAGGTGAGTGAAGAGATGATTGATGATCTCTGCACCAACGCCATTTACAAAGATCAATGGCTAGGTACTCAGAGTCTTCTATTCCATCAACTTCTTCAGCAATTGAAGATTCTGAAACAGATAATGTATTTGCCTCTTTGTTTTCCAAAGTTTCTTTGGCACTTGCTGGGCATAGTTGGGAATTGAATGATCTGCTCAATAAAGTTGACAATGTTGGAAGTGACTGTCTTGACACAGAAGGTGCTCCAGCAAAAGCTGCTGGCTGAAAAGATCGTCTTGGAATGTATTGGGCTACTAGTGAACGTACATAATTCAAGGACTTCACAAGTGCTCCAGATATGACATTTGATACAGGCAGGGGAGGTACATTATTAGACACCTTTGGAGCTATGGATGACTGACTCTTCAAAGAACGTGATCGTTGGGCCAATTTACTGTTTGCATTAAGATCACACTCAGAAATTATGCTTACACAAAAACGATCTATCTGTTGCAATGTCTCTTCACTAGGTCTATATCTGCAAGATATATATATATATATATATTATTTTCTGACAGCCCTGATAAAAGAAAGGTTATAGAAGAACCATTTGCATATCCTGTACAAATAAATAAACATGACATTGTTTGAATATGAACAAGAATTTCCAACTCCTTGCTTCAAATCCATGGGATACCAATAATGACAAACTGACTTTTTTATCTGCATTTAATGCATCAATCAAAGACAAGCATTTAGGTTTATATCTTAGTCTCTTGTGTTTGAGATGTCATATAAAATAAAAGTCTGCTAACTATCAAAATCAAGTGTCAAAGAGAGAAAAGAAATTTTAACTTGATATACTCCCACCACTGGTGGTCATGTCTGTGATGGGAAGTTAAAAGTAGCAGAAGAACCCAGTAGAGAAGAGGCCAGTAAAAAAAGTCAAGATCTGCTAAATCCATTTGCCTGGAATATCCGTATATATAGGTATAAACCAGTTTCTGAATATTCCATTTCACTGTTTAAACTTGTAAGAAAAAATTTCCAATTGACTGTGAGATTACAATAAACCAGTCTTTAACAAAACTGGTAGAACATACTTTGCTAAAATAATTACACAAGATTTTGCCACAGATATTTCAGTTGAATTTTCACTCTTCCATTTACAAGTAACACTACTCGCTTCTACATCAGAGTAACAAAACCAGTCCAATGTTCAATGATGCAAAACATTTGCAGCTTTCAGGTATAGAAGACGAGGTTGAATATTCCAAGCATAATAAAATATAAGCAAGATATAGTTCTTGAAGATACTTGGCATATTAAATATAAGTAATTCAAGGAATACTGAACCCTATAAAGAACCATATTGAGAATCAAGAACTGAATAATGACATCTGATACACAACCATCACAAAGAGAGAACTTAGAATATAGAGAAACTGACCGTAATAGGTATCGCTTCAAAATCCCCACACACCTTGCAACTACAGCTGGACTACAAAGCCAAAAATCGAAATTAACAGGCTTAATTACAGCGCGGACAAAAGCATATTGAATTGCAAATTTCATAAAATAAAAACTGAACTCTGCAAATATTAGGACATTAGAACTTTATTAGGCAGGAAAAACTGAAAGAACAGATAGTGAGCAACAACCCTACAAGCTGTGCATTGTTTCAATTAAGAGAGAGTCAATCCCAATCTACAGAGGAAAAAATAAATAAATAAATCTAGAGACCATCAACTTGCCCCTTAAAATTAAAACATGAATATGGGACTTTGCTCCAAAATATCAATAGTATGCTCATGCTGCCATAACAGAACGTTCACTCCTATTAGATCACATCAGAGGAAAAGAATAAGTACCCCCTGTCTTTTGTATCAAAGTTTCTCCTTCACTACTTATAGAAATAAACATAAAGAGAAAAATTGCAACATTTTACATCAAAGTGTTCTTGAATGGAGTTAGTAAATATTCAATTCAAACTCTGCATTAATATAAAAGCATAAGACTCAACCTCTCTGCCTGAGCATAAGGTTTTCAAATAGCTTTCCATATTTAATCTTGAGAAGCCCCCTTCACTATATAACTATGAAAATTGCCACAAATAAGATTCAGAAAGAAGCAAATAAGCACAGGACTGCAAGACCTTGAGGAGGAATTCCATGGTTAATTTTCTATCCACATGCTACAAGAATGTCAAAACCTTGAAAGAACTTTGACATGCAAAGAATTAGGAAATCATCCATGTTATTGAATAGAACACAATAAGAAATGTGTCTTGCTTCATTCAACAAGTCATGATATGTTAATTCATAGATAGAATATCAAAAGTAATAATAGGCATTGTAGTAAACAAAGGGAAATGGCATATATTTCATGTTTCACTTCTCCACATTCAACAGTTATATCAATTTACTTCTTTATATTTAGAAAATTTGAATATAAATACATATATAAATAAAGTTAAAAGATTCACAGATATGCAATATGCACATATAGCATGAATACCTGCGCTCTCGTTCTGCCAATGTATGCTCTAAAAGCACCATATATGCCAAGTCAATAGTTGAAGAAGCTGCCAAATAATCCTGCAAGATTTTAAAACATAAAAGAACAGGTAAACAAATATGAGATTTTCAGCAGATTTTGTACTTAATGAACAAGATTGCAACCCACCGCTAATATAATAGCTATTATGTACATCACACTAACACAACAGATAAATGTTAGTAATATAGCAAAAAATCTGCCTCATTTATAATTTAGAAATGATAAGTATTGTTTAGAAATAAACAGGTAATCAAGAATCAATAAACAAAAGAATGTACACAAATTTATCTAACTCCCAAATAGTACTTGTCAATGTAAATAGCATGGACAAGGTTTAAGAAGCAGTAAGTTCGTTGAATGCAACTTTGGACAATCCTATTTTGCTACTCCTGAGCATAGAGAGGGGTGACATGAAAATTAAAAGTTGAAGTCCCTATTTTGCTTTTGTTCTTGAGGTGCTTCAGCATAAACAAGACATTGTTTGTGGGAGTCCGTATTGCTAGAACAATAAGATACCATTTCAACCACGCAATTGCATTTAAATAATGCTTAATTGTAGAGACAATCGATAGAGCCTATTAAAAAGTTGAATAATAGAATTAGCACAAAATTGAAGTTCTACGACTAGTAATTATTCTCTTTGACACAACTCTACACAACAAAATAGAAATACAATTAATTTTCCGACACTATTTTCATAGTGCATAGTCAACCTAACATAAGAAACATTTATTGAAACTCTACCTGTAAATTTTCAACCCTATCATATTAGCAACTCTCCCAATCCTTTCCCTTCTAGATTTATAAGAATGTAGAAGAAAGCTCCATAAGCATTAGTAGATGTCATTACAATTAGCGACATAACAAGCATTCTACATGTACAGTTCGAATAAAAAACATTACACCTTTAAACTAAACACAAAAGGGAAAAAAAAAACAAACAAAAAATTTCCTAGTTAGTCTATCACAGGACAAGAAACTACAAACCCAAATTTCTAAGCTCCATTGAATCCCATATTTTCCCACCTCTTTTAATATTTTCCTTCCTCCATTTTTCTTGCGTCCAGAAACAATAGTTCATGCAAGCTACATCCAAAATTGAAAGGTCGCCAACAGCATTCTAACCATGGATTCACCTCTATTACCCCAGTCTCCATACGTGGAGCAAATATAAGAATCCAACATTTTAAACAATAACGCAGCAAAGCTACAACAAAACGACGATTTCCATACTCTTAAACCGGCATACGGTTAAAGCATAAACCGACATAGCTTCCTTACAAATATGCGGAGAGTAAGACTGTATGCAGATATTAAAAAAAAAAATCTAAGCTTCGAAGCAAATCCAAATCACAAAGAAAGGCAATTTACACAAACCCTAAATTTAAAAAAAAAAAAGAAAAGACAAAAAGTAATAAAGGAACAAGAAGCACGAGATCCACACAGAAAACGAATTGAGCATGGTAAAAAAAAATAAAAAATTTAAAAATCAAACCCGAAGCGTCCTGGAAGCTTCGGAGGCGGCCGTAGATGGACTTCCATGGTGTGACGGAGCCGAGGACGAAAGGCAATCAGCAACAGCCCGACGCAAGGGCTCAGGTGGCTTCCTAAGGGACGAAGATCTCAATCTGGAAACACTAAAACCTCCTCCGGCCAATTGGAATCTGGAACTGGCCGGACTTCTTGACGGATTAAAGCTCGTCGACATCGATAAAATAAAATCACAATATATATATATATATAACTATATATATAAAAATTGACAGTAGTTCCTCTCACTATACATTTGGCAGAGTTTAAGATTTAACTGAGGAGAAATGTGTCTATCTCAATGTCTCTTTCATCACTGCTACATTTCAATGAACAACGAAGAAGAAAGTGAAGTGCGCTTTATGAGGGATGTCTCTGTGTTGCCTTAATTATATTTATGGAAAAAAGTGTATTTTCTTAGTATTTGTGTGTGTGCTCGCGGGGGGACTGACATAGGGATTAGCTGTCTATTTGGTCTATGAGGATTTCTTTTTTATGATATTAGCTGGCATAAAGATGCAATCAGAAGGAATTTTGTTCGGTAATAATTAAAAAATATATATATATTACGTCACGACATTATCAAGCATATGTGTAATGAAGATTTGTAAACTATAATATATATATATTATAATATATATATATATATTATATATATATATATATATATATTTGAAATGAGTACGAAATTTTTATTTATTTTTCAGGAAATACAAAGCCTCAAAATCAGGGAGTAATTAGGAAGACGATTCTTCCAATCTGAAGTCTGAAGTCGAAAAGTAATTTTAAAAAGTCTCACCAAACTCACAATGGAGAAAACGACATAGCAAGTTCAAACTTCAGAGCTTTGACAAATTCTTGATGGTGCTGTTCACGTGATCATCGCGGGTTTCATCGGATCCAAGAGCAGCCAATACGCTTGCAAACACGATCCTCCGTGTTTCGCCGTATAGTTGTCCGTCCCATTTTCTCTTCACCAGTTCCTCCCCTAATCTCACCGCAGCCTTCACCGTTTCCTCTGCGTTAACACGCGTCGAGTCAACTATCCCCAATTCCGCCCCTATCTTAGCGGTAATCTTGTCCGCTTTCAAAACCACCTCTCTCCATGCTGCCGGTTTTCCAGCCTTGGCTTTCAACAAATCCACAAACCAAACAGGAATTTTTAGTCCGATATCGAGTTCACTCATGTATAGAAATCCTCTGTCCTCACGCATCAAGATGTAATCGTGACCTAGGGCGAGCACAAAACCGGCGGCGGAAGCGTGACCTGTGACGGCTGCAATAGTTGGCATCGGAAAGTTGATGAGTTCGGAAATTAGGCATCGGAGCTTCGAATCCATCAGACGCAAACGCTCTATGTCAGATTGGGCCCAAGCGAGATCGTAGCCATTGGAGAAGAATTTGCCTTCAGCTGTAGTGATGAGAACTGAAGGACCATCTGTCTCAGCCTTAGCATGGAGAAGTCCGGCCCGGATGGAATCTATGAGAGTTGGACTCAATCTGTGCTCACCGTCTCCAGTGATGGTTAAAACGAAGACGTTTCCTCTCTTCTCCAACGTGCACATTTTGCCTTTTCTGTAAATCTTCCGAGATATAAACAGGATTTTATAGAAGACGGCTATATTTTGTGATTGTTCTTTGAATAACAAATTTGACCCGTAGTTTAATTAAAGGAAAAATTAAAATTAAAAGCAAAAACAATTAGACGATAATAACTATAATAATAGTAAAGCATGGAATTTAATACAGATTATTTCTGATTGGAGAAACCATAAGATATTAAATAACAGAGCATTAGTACTACAGTTTAGAGATTGTCCTAAACACACTTCCGTCATCGCCTACGGTCTCGTCGATTGCAAGGGTACCCAACACCTCACAGAGCAAAGCCCTCCTATTATTAGCGTACACCTGTCCATTCCAATTCCGTCGAATCAATTCCTCTCCTAATTTCACGGCAGCTTCAACCGTTTCTCCGGCGGTATCATGAGCAGAGTCGATAATCCCCCCTTGCACTCCCATCTCAGCAGTCAACTTAGTTGCTTTCAAAACCATCTCGCGCCAAGATTTAGGCGAGCCGACTTTTGACTTAATTAAAGCCACAAGCCAAAGTGGAACCGTGAGTTCTATATCCAATTCCGCCATGTATGCAAATCCTCTGTCCTTGCGCATTAACAGATAATCATGAGACAGGGGAATAACGAAGCCGGCGGCCGATGCGTGGCCGGTGATGGCCGCGATTGTTGGCATAGGGAAATTGATTAACTCGGAAACCAGAACTCGAAGCTTCGCGGACATGATTTTGGATCGGCCTGCCTTTGCACGGGACCAATTAAGGTCGTAGCCATTGGAGAAGAATTTGCCTTCAGCGGTGGTGATTAGGGCAGACGGACCGGTAGCTTCATCACTGACTTGTCGCAGTGCGGCACGAATAGAATCGATTACCGCAGGATTCAGGCGGTGTTCGCCGTTGCCGGTAATTGTCAGGATGAAAATATTACCTCTCTTTTCCAGTTTGCAGAAATCTCCCATGTTAATAATTTCTGCGAATAAATTAATTTCCGAATTTCGAAAATATATTTTTTGAAAAACTTGTGCTCTGTTGGTGGATGGATGGATCAATAATCCATGGAAATAAAAGGTTTCTGTCAAACTTCAGTCATCGGGTAATCCGTAATCCACTGGTAGTGGTGATGCGAAAGTGATTGCAGACAAAGAAAAAGGGAAAATGATAATGCCCTTAACAGTCTTTTTAACTTTTTCAGGATTTATTACTTATTTTGTTCCAAAGAAACAAAAAGGGAAAATAATTTTCAATTATGGTTGCTCTTTATTTTGTCTACTACCACGACACCTACCAACTCAACTTTACTCATAAATGACATTATATATTATGGTGGGATATCTTGAAAAAATCTTTTTAAATTATTGTTTAAAATAAGACAAGTTAATTTAATTAATTATAAAAATTAACACGATTATTTGTTAGTAAACTAATATTTATAACTTTTATTTAAAAAATTGTAAGTTTTTATTAAGAATTCACTTAAATTTGTATTTTTTGTTATGAATTCCGGAGATTCATTACATTAATGGATGTCCATCATCCCAGAAAATTACGTAAGGTGATATAAGTGGAGCACTCATGATACAAGTGGAGCACTCATGATATGGAGCACATGTGATATAAATATATATATGTATATGTATATATAGATGTATAGGTATAGGTGAGATGGATTCCTACATTGAATGAAGAAACAATTTTGATACAACAATTTTTCATTTTCCATCTTCAATTTCCCGAGACTTCTCTTCTCTTCCCAATTCTTTCCCGAGAGCTTCCCTAGCTCCTCTCTCCCTCTCTCTCCCATCAATTATTATATTATATATATTATACTATATATATACACATATATATATAGATTATACAATTTTATAACACGTTATCAGCACGAGTCTCTACCAACAACACGATTATCTACAACCGGTACGTTATCAGACAGGTACGTTTATTATTATTATTGCAAATTTAACTAAATTGGAATTTGTGGCACTTGATGTCACCGAAAAAAATTATTTGTCATGGACACTAGATGCCGAGATGCATCTTGCTGCGATGGGTCTGGCAGACACCATCGTACAAAATAATATATCATTAATACAAGAACGTGCCAAAGCTATAATATTTCTTCGTCATCATCTTCACGAAGATCTGAAAAATGAATATCTTACCGTGAAAGATCCTTTTATTTTGTGGGAAAATTTGAAAGAAAGATTCGACCACCAGAAGATGGTCGTTCTCCCAAAGGCACGGTATGACTGGTTGCACCTGAGGTTGCAAGATTTCAGATCCATAAGCGAGTATAACTCCGCAATGTTTAAAATAGTTTCACAATTGAAACTATGTGGAGATAATATAACAGATGATGATATGCTGGAGAAAACATACTCTACTTTTCATGCCACGAATATTGTCCTGCAGCAACAATATCGTGAAAAAGGTTTTAAGAAATATTCTAAATTAATTTATTGTCTTCTTGTTGCGGAACAAAATAATGAATTATTAATGAAAAATCACGAGACTCGACCTACTGGTTCTACTCCATTCCCTGAAGTGAATGCTGTTAGAAATCATGATCCCAGAAAAGATCGTGGTCGTGGTCATTACCGTGGTCATAGCCGAAAATATGATCATGGACGCCGTGATCAATTTGGCCCTTACAATCGTAATAATACTTCAGGTGCCAAAAATGTTAATAACCACCCGAAGTGGATAAAACATAATGGGAAAAGAAATACTGTTCCGAAAAATTATGAGGACATATGTTATCGTTTTGGCATGAAAGGTCACTGGTCTCGTATTTGTCGCACTGCAAAACATCTTGTTGATTTATATCAAGCATCTATTGAAGGGAAAGGTAAAAATGTAAATTTACCTCATGAAAGAAATGATGAAGATCTTGAAGATAATGATGTTGGTATAACTCACTTGGATGTTGCTGATTTTTTCGAGCATCCAGAAGGAAGAATTGATCATTTAATTGGAGATGGAAGTGTCCAAAAATAATTAGAATATTATTATCTAATTATTGTAATATTTTAGTATTACTTTTATTGTTAGTATTACTTTTATTGTAATATTATATGCTTAATTTTTTTTATTTATGTAAAATTTTGTTATCAAACAGATGGCTGTTGTTCAAATTTCTGTGAACAACGATATCGAAAGTGTCTGTCTTATTGACAGTGGAACTACGCACACCATATTGAAATACAAGAAGTATTTTTCTCACCTGAATGTGGGAGAAACGTGTGTTATCACAATAAATGGTAATGCAAAACTTATTGAAGGCTCCGGAAGAGCTAATATAATATTACCGGGAGGAACTATGATTGTTATTGATAAAGCATTATATTCCTCAAAATCTCAAAGAAATTTATTGAGTTTTAAAGATATCCGACGGAATGGATATCATGTTGAGACTATAGAAGAAAATGGTCATGAATATTTAGGAATCACAAAAATGACCTCCGATAATAAAATTTTGTTGGAAAAACTACCATCTCTATCCTCTGGCCTATATTATGCAAAAATAAATGTTATTGAGGCGCATCATTTAGTAAACCAGAAGTTTACTAATCCCGTTACTTTTAAAGTTTGGCATGACCGTTTGGGTTATCCGGGATCAATTATGATGCGAAAAATTATCGAAACAACGCACAGTCATCCTTTGAAAAATTAAAGGATTTTGACTTCTGATAAACTTTCATGTGCTGCATGTTCCAAAGGGAAACTAATTATAAAACCAGCACCATTGAAAGTAGGAGCTGAAAGTCCTACATTTCTAGAACGGATTCATGGAGATATATGTAGACCGATTAGTCCACCATGTGGGCAATTTCGATATTTTATGGTTTTAATTGATGCATCGACCCGATGGTCGCATGTTTGTTTATTGTCAACTCGCAACCTGGCGTTTGCGAGATTACTTGCCCAAATAATTTGCTTAAGAGCGCAATTTCCTAATTATCCTATTAAACGAATCCGTCTAGACAATGCTGGTGAATTTACTTCGCATGCATTTAATTCTTATTACATGTCGATTGGAATAATTGTTGAACATCCTGTAGCTCATGTTCACGCACAGAATGGTCTAGCTGAATCATTTATTAAAAGACTGCAATTAATTGCCAGACCATTATTAATGAAAACAAATCTCCCTACAGCAGCCTGGGGACATGCAATTTTGCATGCTGCAGCACTTGTGCGTTTAAGGCCATCGAGTTATCATAAATTTTCTCCCATACAGTTGGCTTTTGGTTCAGAGCCAAATATTTCTTATTTGAGAATTTTTGGGGTGTGTATATGTTCCAATTGAACCACCCCAACGGACAAAAATGGGTCCGCAAAGAAGATTGGGGATATATGTTGGGTATGACTCCCCGTCCATTATAAGGTATCTTGAACCTTTGACAGATGATGTATTTACAGCAAGATTTGCTGATTGCCATTTTGATGAAAATTTGTTTCCCAAATTAGGGGGAGAGAATAAATGGCATAAGATTGAACTGGCGTGGAAAACTTCTTTGAATCATTTAGATCCACGCACAAATATCAGTGAACTTGAAGTTCAAAAGATTATACATTTGCAACAAATTGTAAATCAACTGCCAGATTCTTTTGCTGACTCTAGCAGAGTCACTAAATTGCATATTCCAGCTATAGATGCTCCTATACGAATAGAAGTTCCTGAAGGACAGAAAGTTAATCCTATAACTATCGAATCAAAAACACGCCAGAAGCGTGGCCGACCCCTTGGTTCAAAAATAAAAATCCTCGAAAGAAAAGAGGAACAAATGATCAGAAGATCATATTGATGAAATAGAAAAGAAAACCAAGGGAGACTGATGAAAAGATTCCAACTATAAATGATGAGAATTCTGAAATCTCAATTAATTACCAGTTCGAATCAAAGTTGGGATCGAAAAAACGTTGTTATTGATAATGCTTTTGCATACAACGTAGCCCTTGATATTTTCAAGGATAATGAGGATTTAGATCCTTTATCAGTTGAAGAATGTCGGCATAGAATTGATTGGCCTCAATGGAAAGATGCGATTCAAACAGAGTTAAATTCGCTTGCGAAGCGAGAAGTTTTTGGACCTGTAGTCCAAACGCCAAAGGATATAAAACATGTTGGCTATAAATGGGTGTTTGTGCGAAAACGAAATGAGAATAATGAAGTCGTAAAATATAAAGCACGACTCGTCGCACAAGGTTTTCACAAAAGCCAGGAATTGATTATGATCAAACTTATTCACCCGTTATTGATGCTATTACACTCCGATATCTAATAAGTATGGCAGTTCATGAAAAGGTGGACATGCGTCTAATGGATGTTATTACAGCTTATCTTTATGGAAGCCTCGAAAATGAAATTTATATGAAAATTCCTGAAGGATTCAAATTACCAAAGGCTTCTAAAGGCCCTCATGAAAATTATTCTATCAAATTACAGAAATCATTATATGGGCTTAAACAGTCTGGACGCATGTGGTACAATCGCCTTAGTGAATTCTTGTTGAATTCAGGATATAAGAATGACCAAATCTGTCCATGGTTTTTATTAAGAAAACAGATTTTGGTTTTGTGATTCTTGCTATATATGTTGACGATATCAATCATAGGAACTCCAGAAGAGCTTCGAGAAGCTATAGATTGTTTGAAACGAGAATTTGAAGTCAAAGACTTTGGAAAAACTAAGTTTTGTCTCGGACTTCAAATTGAACATATGAATGATGGAATTTTTGTTCATCAGTCAACATATACAGCAAAAGTATTGAAAAGATTTTTCATGGATAAAGCATATCCATTGAGTATTCCAATGGTCGTGAGGTCGCTAGATATAAATAAAGACATATTTAGACCTCGAGAAAATGTGAAAAACTACTTGGTCCTGAAGTACCATATTTGAGTGCTATTGGTGCACTGATGTATCTTGCAAATAATACTAGACCGGATATAGCATTTGCTATAAATCTATTAGCAAGATTTAGTTCTTCACCAACACGACGACATTGGAATTATTAAACACGTCCTTAGATACCTCCAAGGGACAATTGACCTCGGATTATTTATTCAAATGTAAATGATCCAGAACTGATTGGATATGCAGATGCGGGTTATCTTTCGGATCCGCATAAGGCACGTTCTCAAAATGGCTATTTATTTACATATGGTAATACTGCTATATCATGGCGCTCCACGAAGCAAACAATAGCAGCAACTTCTTCTAATCATGCTGAGATAATAGCCATTCATGAAGCAAGTCGAGAATGTGTATGGTTGAGGTCAATGATACATTATATTAGAGAGAGTTGTGGTTTATCCTCCAGAAGAGAGATTCCAACTCCTCTATATGAAGATAATGCTTGTATAGCTCAATTAAAAGGAGGATATATTAAGGGGGATAGGACGAAACACATTTCACCTAAATTCTTCTTTACTCATGAACTTCAAAAGAACGGTGAAATTGATGTGCTTCAAATTCGATCACGTGATAATCTTGCAGATATATTCACTAAATCTCTTCCGACAGCAACCTTTGAAAAATTGAGATATAAAATTGGTTTGCGTCGATTTAAAGATTTCGAGAAATCATCTCATCAGGGGGAGAAATCTACACATGAAGAATAGTGTACTTTTTTTCCTTCACTAGACTTTTTTTTTCCCACTGGGTTTTTATCTAGTAAGGTTTTAACGAGGCCTATTCTTTATGTAATGGACATCCAAGGGGGAGTGTTATGAATCCCGGAGATTCATTACATTAATGGATGTCCATCATCCCAGAAAATTACGTAAGGTGATATAAGTGGAGCACTCATGATACAAGTGGAGCACTCATGATACAAGTGGAGCACTCATGATACAAATGGAGCACTCATGATATGGAGTACATGTGATATAAATATATATATGTATATGTATATATAGATGTATAGGTATAGGTGAGATGGATTCCTACATTGAATGAAGAAACAATTTTGATACAACAATTTTTCATTTTCCATCTTCAATTTCCCGAGACTTCTCTTCTCTTCCCAATTCTTTCCCGAGAGCTTCCCTAGCTCCTCTCTCCCTCTCTCTCCCATCAATTATTATATTATATATATTATACTATATATATACATATATATATATATATATAGATTATACAAATTTATAATATTTTTAAATTTTTTATTGATAAATGATTTAAATAATTTCCAAATTATAATATTTGGGGAGATTAATGGAGGAGGGGATATGAAATAGAATAGGGATCGTGGTCTATTCTAATCTTGTTACTGTTATACTAATTAATTTCCTCTAAACTTTTTATTTATTGTTTATTAAAAAATAGAAATAAAAGAAGGTGGGAAGGGAAGATCATAAAATCATAGAAATGAAAGAAATTAAGAAGATAAAGCATGATATATATATATTATGATTTAATATATTTTAATTATTTTGTAATAAACTAAAATATTACTTAAGAAATAAAAAAAGGAAATTGTTACTAATTTATTAAAGTTTAGAAAGATTACTGAAGACGCTTCCATAATCACCGACGGTCTCATCGGTTCCAAGAGCAGTCAATACCTCAGCAAACAAAGCCCTCCTATTATTAGCGTACACCTCTCCTTTCCAGTTCCTCCGTACCAATTCCATTCCTAATTTCTCGGCAGCCTCTACCGTCGCATCAGCTCCATCGTGAGCCGAGTCGATAATACCCCCTCGCAAACCCATCTCAGCAGTCAGCTTAGTGGCTTTCATAACAATCTCGCGCTGAGTCTTAGGCGAGCCGACTTTACACTTCATCAAAGCCAAGAACCAAAGTGGAACCTGGAATCCAATTTCCAGCTCGTTCATAAACAAAAATCCTCTGTCCTTGCGCATCAACAAGTAGTCATGAGCCATGGCTAAGACGAAACCAGCTGCCGATGCGTGGCCGGTAATTGCTGCGATTGTCGGCATTGGGAAGGTAATAAGCTCGGAAATAAGCGCCCGGAGCTTTGCGGACATGAGCTGTTGCCGGCCGACGTTTGATCCGGCCCAATTTAGGTCGTAGCCGTTGCAAAAGAATTTGCCTTCTGCAGTAGTGATTAGGGCAGAGGGACCAGTGGCTTGATCCCTGGCTTGTTTAAGTGCGACGCGGATGGAATCGATAACCGTGGGATTCAACCGGTGATCGTCTTTTCCAGCGATTGTTAAGACGAAAAGGTTACCGCGCTTTTCCAATTTGCAGAACTCTTCCATTTTTTCGTGGTAAGAATTTTCAATTGGCTGAAGATATTTTCGTTGTGCCTTCTGCTACAAAGGGTCTGGCGGAGGGAAAAAAAGAAAAGGATAAGAAGGGTAGGAAAGGAAATTCAAGTTTTGGCGGACCGTTATTTATTAATTGTCATAAATAATATGACCTTAAATGTCGTTGTCCTTTACTTATAAAAAAAAAATAAAAAATGTCGTTGTCCTTTATTTTTTCAAATTTTTTTTTTTATTATGTGAAGTCATAGAGATTATTACTAATATATATATAATTTAAGAAATAAATTTAAATTAAAAGACTAATTATGATAAAAAAAATTAGTATAAAAATCAATGTTACTAAAATTAATTTGGTATCAATTATTATAATTCAAAGACTTTTTTTTCAATTTAAATGAAAAAATTTATCAAACCTTAACTTGAGTTTTGGTCGACAAATTTTAACCATTTTTGTCTATTAACCAAATATTTTCCCTTTAGTTTCTCGTAATGAATAAAGAATGGAAAGAAAACAAATAGATTTTTTTTTTTTTTTTAAATTATTGTTGGACATTTTAGGTGCAGTTATGATATTTGTGTTTTATTATAATATATATATATTTCAATTTGAAATAATCTTTCACTATGATATCAATTTTGACAGTGCTTGTTATATTTGTAGACATAAATAATGTTATTTTTTATGGGTATTAAAATATGCGAAAAAAATAAATATATTTAAATAATGCAATAATATAAATAGATTTGAAATTTTTTTACTTATTATAAAATTTTTAATAAAACATCTAGTATCATAAGTTTTTATAGTTTGGGAACTTGTTTCACAAAAAATAAATAAATTAGGGACTAATATTACAAAACATCTATAGTTTATAGATTATTTATACAATATGCATATTACTGAATATATTTAAATAATACAGTGACATAAATACAATTTTGGATTTTTTTTATCTCACAAATAATTTAAAGAAATTTTTAATGAAATGACTAATGTTACAATTTTTTATAATTCGGGAACTAATTTTACTCAAAAAAATAATTTAGAGATTAATGTTGTCAAACATTTATAATTTGAAGACTATTTATGCAATGTGTCTATTATTAAATATATTTAAATAATATATGACATAAATACCTTTAAATTTTTTTTTTAATAGATAATTTAAAGAAATTTTTTTAAAAATAATTAATATCACAATTTTTATAATTTCGAGATCAATCTACAAAAAAAATTAATTTGAAACCAATATTACCAAACTATTTATATCAATTTGTTCAAAAATTATAAACCTAATCCGGGCCATCCTGCCGGTCCGTTTGCCCATTCACAATCTCAAGTCGCACGGCAGACTATTTTGTTCGGGTCATTCTCCGGACACCATTGAAAGAAACCGAGTTCTCCATTGAGCCCTGAAGCATATACCCTTTACCCTGTCATCGAGCCGCTGCCTGCTTGCTACACGCACTCCACGAGGAAGGTAACTCACGCTCGCTCCTCTTCTTCGCCGCCGTGTAAATGTATTGTTTTCCTTTGACATTTCTGGGCTGGAGAACTCAACTTCCATGTCGATTGCTAATTTTGCAAAAAGGAGTATTACAATTGGTTAACCAAGTGTAAAGAGTAGGATTTCTGTATGCTTGTGCTGAAGAATAGTACAACAATCAAAATATTTTGTTTAGCTGGGTTTTTGTTCAGTTTCAGCAAATAAAATTAAGTTCCTGTCCTTTTGATTGTAGCAGTTATCATTTGGCATGTTTAGATTGTCGCCAGCCTGTAAAGGTAGGAGGTTTCTCAACTCGTTTTTTGGATCCTGCAATTCGTTTTACTCTACTGCTGCTGTTTGCATTGAGATTCCGCAAAATGACATTGAAAAGCCGAAGAAAGAGATTGATTTCGAGTTTTTGTTTCAATCATGTACAAACATCTATATTGCTAAGCAGATACATGCTTTGCTTATTGTGTCTGGGAGGATGCAAAATATCTCTAGTGCCACAAGACTTGTTAATCTTTATGCCCATATGGGCGATGTTTCTTTGTCACAAAGCATGTTTGATCAAATGCCAAATAAAGATACGTACACTTGGAACTCGATTGTGTCAGCTTATGTGCGTAGTGGTAATTTTCATAAAGCGATGATACGTGTGTTTGAAATGTTGTCGACCTCTGCTGTTCGGCCTGATTTTTATACTTTTCCTCCTGCATTGAAAGCTTGTCTTAATTTAATTGATGGAATAAGGTTACACTGTTGGGTTTTGAAATTGGGGCTTCAGTGGGATGTGTTCGTGTCTGCTTCTTTGGTCCATATGTATTGTCGCTTTGGCAAGTTTAGTCTGGCACATAGAATCTTCAAAGATATGCCATTTCGAGATTTGGGTTGCTGGAATGCTGTTATTTCTGGGTTCTCTCAAAATGGTAATGTTTGGGAGGCACTTACCATCTTAAATGAGATGAGATTGAATGATGTCAACATGGATTCGATGACTGTGTCAAGCATTCTTCCTATTTGTTCACAGATAGGTGATATTAAACTTGGTTTGCTGATTCATTCACACACCACAAAGCAGGGTTTGAACTTAGATGTGTTTGTATCTAATGCCTTGATTAAAATGTATGCTGATTTTGGTGAATTACAACATGCACAAAATATATTTGATCAGATAGTATCTAGAGATTTAGTTTCATGGAATTCAATTATTGCTGCATATGAGCAAAATAATCATCCAGATCTCGCAATCAGATTCTTTCATAAGATGCTAAGAAATGGTTTTCAGCCTGATTTGTTGTCATTAGTGAGCTTAGCATCTAGTTTTGCTCAAACCAGGGATTTTCTTTGTAGCAAGTCTGTTCATGGCTACATCTTAAGGAGATGTTGGATTGATAGCGACGTTAAAATAGGAAATGCAGTTGTTGATATGTATGCAAAGTTGGGTCTTGTTGATTCTGCACGTAGAATTTTTGAAGGAATCCACGTTAAAGATGAAGTTTCCTGGAACACAATGATCACCGGTTATTCTCAAAACGGTCTTGCAAGCGAGGCTATTGAAATATACCGCAATATGAATAATTGTGAAAATATAACTCCTAATCATGCTACATGGGTGGGTGTGTTACCAGCTTATGCTCATATAGGAGCCCTGAGAGAAGGTATGAAAACTCATGGGAAGGTCTTTAAAAGAGGTCTTCATCTGGATGTGTTTGTGGGTACCTGCCTGATTGATCTGTATGGAAAATGTGGAAGATTGAATGATGCGATGTCTCTATTCTATGAGGTCCCTAGAAGAAGTGCAATCCCTTGGAATGCAATTATATGTTGTCAAGGAATCCATGGGGAAGGTTTAACTTGTATTCAGTTGTTCAGAGATATGCTAGATAAGGGGGTGCAGCCAGATCACGTGACCTTCCTCTCTCTATTGGTTGCATGTAGCCATTCAGGATTGGTTGATCAAGGTGAGTGGTGCTTTAAGCTGATGCAGCAAGAGTTTGGGCTCAAACCTAGTTTGAGACACTATGGCTGTATGGTAGATTTGTTTGGTCGGGCTGGATATCTGGAGATGGCATATGATTTTATTAAAAGCATGCCTATCCACCCTGATGCATCAGTTTGGGGTACACTTCTTGCGGCCTGTAGAACCCATGGAAATGTTGAGCTGGGTAAAGTGGCTTCAGATAATTTGTTTCAAGTTGATTCAGATAATGTTGGATACTATGTTTTGTTGTCTAATATTTATGCAAATGTTGGGAGATGGGAAGGGGTGAATGCAGTGAGATCATTGGTCCGAGACAGGGGATTAAGGAAGACCCCTGGATGGAGCTCGGTTGAGTTAAATAATATTATTGAGGTCTTCTACACTGGAAATCGATCCCATCCATTATCTGTAGAGATATACAAAGAGTTGGAGATCTTGGCTTCTAAAATAAAGGATTTGGGTTATATTCCAGACTACAGTTTTGTATTACAAGATGTCGAGGATGATGAGAAGGAGAATATACTTATGAGTCACAGTGAGAGATTGGCCATTGCTTATGGAATTATTAATACTCCTCCAAAAAGTACAATTCGAATTTATAAGAATTTACGTGTTTGTGGGGACTGCCATAATGTAACTAAATTTATATCAAAGATTACAGAAAGGGAGATTATTGTTAGAGATTCCAACCGCTTTCATCACTTCAGGGATGGAATTTGTTCCTGTGGGGATTATTGGTAAAATTGACTACCATATTTTGAAAGCAAAAATCCTTATCCATCCATGGCATGGGAATAAATGCCTGAAACTGACCTAGTTTGCACAAATCATGGCCATGTCTGCTTCCATTTCTTGCCATCTAGCAATTATACAAAATGCTTGAGAGGTTTTCTTTTCTACCTTTTCATCTGCAGGTACTGTTCCTTTTCTAATTATATAAGCTTCCTTTTCTAATTATATAAGCATCATACTCTAAAAGAGATGGCATTCTAGTTGGAGTCAGTTATCCAATAGTTTTGAAACCATGGTGAATCAAATACTTAAAAGGAAAGTTTTTAGGTTGGAGTAATCTTGGATTAAAAAGTTGCATGGCATATAAATGATATTATCCTTTGCCGAAAATATTCGTAGAAGTAATTCTCAAGAAAAGGATGGATAAGTTCAAAGCCTACCAAGTAAATATATTTATCCACACTTGCAAGCTGCTGAGATTTTAGAAAATATGAAGGAATTGTTACTTTAATTTCTATATTAAGTTTTAATTTGTATAATTTATTAGGTTTATTTTGATTTTCTTTTGCTACACATTTTAAGATTGTTTATGTGCTATCTGTTGCATGTTATCTGTTTTCATCCAAGTATCTTTTAGTTTGGTTTTGTGACAGTGAGATACAAAGATACAGCAGGAAGTCATATAGGTCACGAAATTTAAAGATGCTGTTTTTATCTCTGGGTATTCATCTATTTTTATTTGTTGCAGTAATCTTATGTTTATGCCTTGAATCCTGATAAAAGAACCTTGGCAGGTGCAAGAAGTTGTTGTAACAGTCACCGCACATCTTGTTCTCATTCACCTTTAGGAGTAATTGCTTAATGTGGCTGGTACTCCTTGATGATCGTTCATTTCTTTGCTCATTGTCCATGGGATTTTTGTGAGCTGCTTTTGGAGATTTGTCTCCTAGATGCCTTGAGAAGTGGGCTAATTTTGTCTCATGTAACTGTTTCTTCAAACCATGCTTGCATATTACATGGTTCAGCTATTTTAAATTCTGAATTTAACTGTATGTGGTATTGTTCACATGCTTATTTATGGAAATTCTGACTTCTCCAGCAATTGTGTTGTGATAATTATATGCAGCTAAGGTATGTACCTGATAAAAAAGCTTAATACTCTAGTTCTATAGTTCAACAGGGTTAATCAGACGAGTCTGAAGGTATGGACTACAAGGATGATAAATTATAAAGTAATGCAAGACTGTGAAGTCACAGTGAAAGCGTAATCTATTATCATGCAAGACTGTGGTCAAATATTTGGAAAACCACATTGGAGTTATTTTTTTCTGGAACACCAGGAAGTTGCACGGTAGGTCCATAATTCTTTATCTATGTAAAATCTATTATCATATAACGAATTGGAAATGATTATGACAAACTCCCACTTAGAAGTGCTCTAATCTTGTGTTTTCTTCTTAACAGGTTTGACACAAATGAGTTGAAAGCGTCATGATGAAGCAAAAGAAGGTGTAGCTTTGCTTTGCTTGCTCACACCAGTGATTAAATCTAATGGGTTATTTGCAAGCATCTTCTTCAGTGAGAAGGTTTTACTTGTTGCCACTATCTTTTTTTATGTCTTGGCAGACATGGTAGGTTCAGCTTTATAAAGTTTTGAGAACTAAGAACTGCCAAAGGCTCTTACTTTTGTCTTCTAAATTCTTGCAAAATCATGCTGTAAGTTGGTCTGTCTAAGAATGATTTACTGGCTCCACTGTATGATATATAATATTATATATATATATATATATATATATATCTTATTTTGTTGATAGTCTTGATCTATGATGGTTGGTAAAGTTTTAGTACAAAGATCATCAGGTATTTTTCTATCTCAAACACACTTTAGAATGTGAGCTTTTTAGTTTTGATATTCCTATTTTGGAATTTCTGCAGGAGTATTACAACTGGAAGCCACCTTCTAGTGTTGTCTGTTTTTATTGAATTTTGGCTCTCAATATTGACATTATCATCAAGCAGGGACACATGTTTAATATGCTATGAGAATTTACCGCTGATTGATAAATTTATTTTGGGTAGATCAACTGTACAAATTCCAAAATGACAGTAATATAAGTTTCCATTGCTGCTGGGGTTCATCAAGAGTCACTGTTACCAGCTACCCTGTGCCTTCCTGTCTTCCAGGCATTAACGTAGCAGCTTGTCTGTTTGAATGTGGAAGCTTCCGTACAATACCTCCTCTGTCATCTCTCACAATGCTCCCAAGTAACCTTTCTTGCAAATTCAAGTACCAGTTTACCTACCAGCATGCTCGCCGAGACAGACTTTTCCTTTCCTCAGACAGCAATTCCGCTTTCCTTCACTAATGTTGGCTACTACAAACTGAGGTCAAATGCCTGATTACATCTACGGATCCTATTCTTGATTAATACAAGAATACAATTCTGGAAATTTTAGGCTTCAATAATGGGGAGTAATGGAAACATAAAAGGAACATTAAACGAAAAGTGTCAGCTAACTTATCCTAAGAAAGCAAAACAAGCATAGATAGGGGTGAGATTCAGCAAGTTTTTCAGCTGTTGAACTTTTATCCTTTGCCTGGTATAGCAAATATGAAGAAGCCTCAATCAATGCCAGATTTCCTGGAATTATCAAGATACATAGGGAACTCATCATCTTATCTTTCAGAGGACTGCAAATTCATATCATCTTGAGACAAGTTGATTCTCCTTGATGACGAAATAACTACTGAAACTCACCAGCCCATCAAAGTTCGTTTGACTCTCTCGACGATCTCATGTTGAGCTCGTCTGCTAGCTAATGGAAATTCTCGACTTTCATCCAAACGGAATCTATACAGTTCCCACTGACGATCTGATGTTGAATGCCTAGCAATCTCAGCCTGCAAAAGCAACACCAGAATAATTTAATCAAGTTTTAACACTGTTCAATGGGGAGAGACGGTATGGAAAATTACTGGCATAAAGACATTGAAAATACTGAATAACATACCGTGAATACACAGATCCCAAGGGTTTTCAAGGCAAATGTAACATCATAAAAAACACGTGGCCTCCCCTTTCCTGATAACTCAACGGGATTAGCAACCAAGAGTTCCGTATCAGGGCCACGGCTGGTAATTGTCACTCGCAATGGATGAAGCATCTCCTCTTTCAGACGAGAACACAGAGTAACTTGAGTCTCATTATCTACAATCTTGTTTCCATCTGTTTTCTGAATAAAAAGGTCCACATTCCGATATCCCTCGGCAGTATTACCAATTCTCCCATAAGCAATCTAGATGATGAACAAACAAAAAAAAAAAAAAGTGGAGCAAGTAATGGTATTGTTGGACTTGTAAAGAAAATACCCAAGACAAGTAGACAAGAATTATTCAGAAAAATGTTAGATGTGGAGAATTCAAATCTTAAAATAGTCAAGTTAATTCAATAAATAATTTGCAAATAATACCTTTATATCACAATCCTTGGATGTCCTCAAGATGTCATAGATAAGTCCTTTTTGATCAATGCATTTTATTTGAAGCAACGTGTGAGCTGGACTCATTAAATTATCCACTGTTATGGCGGCCTTCTTAACATTTCTTGCATTTGAAGTAACAGCATGTGATTGAGGTTCCTTGTTAGACAATTCACAACTAAACAACTCCTCAGCAACTGCTTCTGGAAGAGAAGCAAAGTCATTCTGACCTTCATACTCGGGCCCTGTCAACTCTATTTCAGAACTGATACAATATTCCCCAAGAACAAGGTCTAGATGTTCACAAGTGCTGTTTCGTCTTTCCTTTGTGTGTAATAAATTCCTGACATCAAGCAGTACCAAGTAAGATAACAGGAGAAAATAAAACAATGGAACACTGAGTATGTACCGCATATTCATATGAAGTATTCAGAAACTTTATTTTTAGAAAAAGAGAAATGTGCAAATAGGATTGATGGATTCTGTTAATATTACTGAAGAAAAAATATATCCACACTATATACATGTAGGATGATGAATGGTAGGAAAAAGAATGCAAGGAAGAAAGTTTCCCCAGAGCATAAAGATCGAAAACATCTCAAATTAACACAAAACTCTACAAAACAAGTTTCAAGATGCACCCAGCACTTTCAGAAGTCCTAATAGATCACATAACGAATTTCAGGTACAGTATCTGGCGGTCATTTTATGTTTCTTTAAATAAAGAGCTAGATGTATAATTTTGGAACGCAAGAGGAACTACTACTAGAAAGATAGCAGATAAAAATAATCATTTACTGAACAAGCAACCTGATAACTTACAGGTCATCTGTGATGAAGAAAAAGTCCAAGACTTTGCCATCTGGAGTTGTCATAACTTTAACTCTTTGAATGGTAAGCTCATGCTCACAGAGCACCTTAGTAACATCTATATCAAATTTGAAAGTTTGTCAATGATTCACAAGGATAAATGTAAAATGTATTTGAAATTTAGGCTTACCATGCAAAAGTCCCTTCCTATCCAGGCAAAAAACCTTCAGCAGGTACAATGGAGAAGCCGGAGTACCGTTGGACTGCTGACTAAAGTAGAATGAAATCATACATGATGGACAAACAGATAAAATCCGGCTTTTCAAACTTTGCCAATCAACTGTCAAAGACCTTGGACGGGGAACAACCCATAGTACAATGTAACACCATTTCCCATCAGTAGAGAAATCTGTATTCAAGAAAAATAATAAGATGAAGAGGATAAACTTAATCAATGACAACAGAAAAAAAAAATGCAAAACATGCAAAAGCATATCTTCTCATCGCAGAAAAAAAAAATAAAAAAAGGGAAATTGATCTCTTCAACTTATAAAATTCTAAAGTGCTAGAAAGAAGCTAGAGATAAACAATAATAAGCATCCATTGGCATAATATTCTATTCTTGGAAAAGGAGATATGTTATTTCTAAGAACTATGGGTCGCCCAAGAGTAGCAGATCCAGATCTAAGAACTATATTGCATACTCTAAAAGGTCAGGAATCTCTGCCTGAGCTAATACTATGACTGGGACCAGAAGAATCCAGTGTGGGGATAATGAATTTAGTTATATTGGTGCAAGAACTGCCAATTGGGGGTACTAAATAGTTTTTTTCAGGTTAGTTTAGGAATACTCTGCATATGGTAATTCACTATTACAAATGTTTAGAGACAACTAACTGACGCATCTTTAGTTTTTCTAGTGGTTCCTACTAACTGATGTTCAATTAGATACTGGAAGTTCTGTTTAGATTACAAAATAATGCACAAAATAAGAAATTACTTATAGGATTGATTTGGAAAAGTATAGATAGACTTGTTCTTTTCCAAAATTGATCTATAAAAATTCTTCTAACCCTATAAAGAAACATGAGATTCCAACAATTTTAGTAAAGCATATATATCAGAAAAGCTTTATATATAATCCTTCCGCCTTTATTCTTTTTTACTCTTCATCAGACAAACTTATGCATCAGTACTAAAATTGATTAAAAGACTTCCTATTGTTCTATAGAATAATTAATTAGCGTCATGAAAAAAATAGCCCTTTACTTCAAAGGGTTATGACAAGTTAAAAAAAAAAAAAGTTACAGGGGGACTAGGACATACAATTATATCGTATTTTTTTATATATATTATATAACTTTCTTAGTTTTAAAACCACTGGCTTTTAGAATTCTAAAAAAACATGTATGTACAGTTAGGCATTTAGAAGAGCATGCTTCTATAGTTTAGAAGGAAAAACGATAAAATCCTAATATTCTGTACACGGTTCCGTCATCATGCACCAATTTCTAAGGAAGAAGACTTGTTGACCCTTAACCTTGCATAATTCGCAGACATTACAGATTATAAAGTACGTAAAAGTATGAAAACCTAAGCGAAAATTACTCCAATCACCTATCTAAGCTAGGTGAGACGAACAAGTCTGTAAAGCAAAATATAGACACAAAAAAATTACAAACAAAAACGAAAGAACCAATTCGGTGACGCCTTCAACATTATAATTCCAAAACAACCTATATCCAATCCAATAAAATAAAAAAAACAAAAAAAACAGAACAGATTGAAGAAAAGGATAGAACAGAAGTAAAACAAATGCTGACCTGCACGGGTGACGTAGAGGCCGAATTCGAGAATAATCCGAACTATGTCACAACCTAGACCAGTTTTATCGGGACAGTTGACCGTGATGACGGTGGGATCGTCTGAATTCTTAGCATGCTCAATGACAACGATGTCATCCCAAGATGGAATTCCCATTGTAGCTTCTTCCCCTAAGCTGTAATTTTTTTTTTTTTTTCCTTCTAAGATTTACAACAACAACAACAACAACAAAAAAAAAACCAAAACAAAACAAGATGCGGAGAACCGAAACCTGGTGCTGAATCTTCAATCTCAAACACAAAATTCTCCACCTAAATAATGGAGGAAGAAAGAGAGAGAGAGAGAGAGAGAGAGAGAAAAAGGAAGTACAGCTTTTGCCTCCTTTTGGTGTTTCTGTCTGTGGAGGAAACAGAAATCAGCTTGGCTTTGTATTTCCTCGTTGTTTATAGAGAGGTGTGGGTCCCTATCCTTCGCATATCCACATCAGCAAGGTGCATTTTTGGGGCCCACTAGGGCTTTTTTCATTTTATTTTAATATGAAAAATATTAATTAAAGATTGTTTTGAAAAAGATTTTGGAAATTTAGATTAGAAATTTTCTTTTTAAGGAAAGAAAAAAATAATTTGTAATTTAATAATAATTGTGTTGGGAACTTGTACCTAATCCTTTCCCTTCCAATCATTTTTGTATACTAATATTTCCCGTACTCATCTTTAAATGCGTCCTTCCCACTCTATTTTCTTTACTTTCTACTACATATAATTTATTATTATTTTTTATTAAAAATAATTGTATTATCAATTTTTATATATATAATAAAATTATATATTTATAAAAAATATTAGTGTATATATATATATATATTATATATATATATATATAATGATAAATAAAAATACTAGAATTGAAGATATGCGGAATAAAGTGGGGTTGAAACAGGTGAAGAAGAATGAGGGAGAAGGGAAAGGAAGAATAAGCACGTGTTAAAATAAAGATTAAGATGGCTTAATTGCGGCACTGTTATATATTGATATATATATCCATAATTTAAAAAATCTATATATTATTATGTAATTTATAAATATCATTTTTTTTAATAGAATAAAGTGAATATGTTTTAAAATTCAAGAATCCTATAAATAATTTAGAAAATTTATAATCTCACAATATCATATACTATGAATCAGCCGCCAGTATTTTTATTTTATTATTTTTTTTATTATTACTTGACTGTATTTATTTGTATCCTATAAATAATTTTGAGAAAAATAATTTAGAAAATCTATAATCTCAAAATATCATATTCCATGAATCTCAGCCGCCAGTTTTTTTGTTTTTTTATTTTTTTTATTATTACTTGACTGGATTTATTTGTACGGTTGTTTTTTCGGCATTTTTATTCTTTGATTTTATATATTAATGGAATAATACACATTTTATCTGCAACTTGTAAATCCAACAGCAAAGCAGCCTCACCCTTTCAAATATTGTTATTTTTATCCATTAATCTAATCATTGCTTAATTAAATATTTTCTCTTTTTTTTTTTTTTTTGGGTCAGAGATCAGGAAAATTCAAAGGCAAAAGGAGTATTAAAATATGGCCATAAACAGTCCAGCTTGCAGATAAGTATATTGAGGAAGACAAAGGGGCACCACCATGATCACACGTAAACTAATTTTACGATAATTAACTTAATTTTGTCTTCTTTTCTATACGTTATTTACGTAATTAAGATAAACAAATGCCTAATTTTTATGAAGAATTTTAATTGTTTGTATCAATATATAATCAATGAACCAGAAGAAAACTTGTTCCTAAGGATAATTGGTAAGTGGTGGTGGGTTTCTTTGTCATCACATTGACTTGACTTGACTTGACATGCCATGAAACAAACAACAAAAACTCTTAAAATCTTTAACCAATTATTTTGTATCTCCAAAACAAATTACTGCATATTTAAAGGAGGAAAAGGCAAACTTAGGCATGCTAGAAAATGGAAATAGTACAAGTACCTGAATTTGTGCCAAACCCTATGTACATAGAGTCAGTACAAAAATATAAAGTATTGAATAATAATTGGATTATTTATTATGAGTACATATATGGTAATCAATAATTTTCAAGTAGCAATTGGACATAATCTAAGCAGACAATCCAATTAACAAGGTTCTAAACTAGCAGTAGAAAAAGATGGCGTATTAATATATAAGCATGCTATTAGAAAACAAAATTAACATCCTGATTTTGACTATAATGGCCTCAATACAACCAAATCACTGCACAACTAGCCCAACTTGATGTTTTCCAATACCAGTGATTCAAGTTTAATCAAGCTAAAACAAACATGTCAAAATCAAACCAAATATTGAAATCCAAACAATGAATAACATAAATGCTCATCCACAGAAATATTCATATTTTCTTGGAATAAATAATGAAGATAAAAAGAAACAAACAGAGGGTTTTTGTATGGTGTATAAAGCTCCAATAAGAGAAGGGTATGTTCTTTAAAATAATAATAATAATAATAATAATTCAAGAATCAAATATGAAATGCTACCCAACTAGAAAATGTTATAAAATATAAATATATGAAAAGAAAGGGGAAAACACTATCTTTTACAAAAAGGAGCAAACATGTCTGCCAGAGACCACTGATTGGAAGAACTACATAATGCTTTTGACAATTTCGTACAACTTTATAATTAAAAAGAACATAAGACTGGAATTATGCAAATACCCAACCCAACCACATCCGTATCAACAAATTAACGTTGTTAAATTCACAATTTCACCAAAAATCGACAATAATTTAGTAAATGCACAATAATTATAGAACTGAAAATCACAGGAACCTTAAAGTTAATACATAATAGGATCTTTGTCTTCAAAGATCTAATAATCTTGAAACTAAATATTCCACGAAGGTAAAACATTCAGTTACATGATATATCTATAATCGTAAATTAAGTAAACAGTTGCGATAATCATAGCAGAGAGAAACGAATCTCTCAACCGCCGAAGCCGTAGAGGGTTCTACCCTGCCTCTTCAGAGCATAGACCACATCCATGGCGGTGACGGTCTTTCGTCTGGCGTGCTCAGTGTAAGTCACGGCATCACGGATTACGTTTTCTAGAAAGATCTTAAGAACTCCTCTGGTCTCTTCATAAATCAACCCACTGATTCTCTTTACTCCGCCTCTTCTAGCCAATCTACGAATAGCAGGCTTCGTGATACCTTGAATGTTATCACGGAGAACCTTGCGGTGACGCTTTGCTCCTCCTTTGCCTAGACCCTTTCCTCCCTTTCCGCGTCCTGACATTTTTCTAGGGTTTTATTTGCAGAAGAAAGAGAATGAAATTTGGGTATGATTTTGAAACTTGTTGGTCGTTGTTAATTTAGGGGGTTTCGGAGGAACGCTATATATAGCTTTTGAAAATTGAAAATCTCCCAGTAGCGGGAGGAACTAGCGGGAAGCGCGAAAAAAGGACGATCCTTGTGAAATCTCCTGGTTGAATTTGGTACGTCAATCGCACCATAGAATCGACGGCTCAGATCGATTATTCTGGCAGATGTGGATCGCTGAGGTGGCAGGGATACACTATTTTTGGCAGTTAGAATACCCAATGAAGACGGGAGGCCCAAAAGAAAAATATCGTGGGCTTCGATGAAATATCCACATCTGCCAGAGCGGGAAAATTAAAAAAACTTATTAGCTCAAGTGTAAACACTTTTCTTCGAATAATATATCAAATTTAAATTTTAAATGTTAAATTAAAACTATAACAATTCAATTTTAAATTAATTAAAATTAAGGTGGATATCGAGAAAATAGAGATATCATATATTAAATTTTAAAAAAAATTATTGTGATGATAATGTGAAATCACAATAAAAAAAATATTAATGATAAAGTGTATGTAACCATGTAACTTTTTTTTTTTAACAAAAAAAAATAATATACATATATATATATATATATATATATATAAACTTCTCCATATTAGCACTATTTAAACTTCGACTTAAATTTAAAGCATATAAGAATGACATAAATAACTGTGATTTTGTCATACACAATGGGATGATAGAAAAAAATGAGGTCTCCACCTTTAATCAAGAAACCTATAGGGTTTTAACATATATATTTGTTTTAGGCTGGATAATCCCACAAGATTCGACTCAAGACACCTTTAATCATTAGGTATTCACAATAAAATTTTTTTATTTTACAAGTAATTTACTAACTTTAAACTTTAATAAAAAATTTAGGCTGCCAATTTGCCACCACACCCTAATAGCAACTTACATCTCACAAGCAAACTTACTAACATTAAGTTTTGATATCACTTTTTGGACTCGATAATCTCACGAGATTCTACTATCACCACATAATTCTACATTACTATAATATTATATGTTTTGGGCATAAGCTCTCACGATTTTGTTATTAGATATTTTCTCAAAATGTCTCATACTAATAATATTAATAAAGTTAATCGAATTTTCATATTAGTATTTAATATATTTAATATTATTTTCAAATATAAGATTTGAATTGATATCACAACAATATTCAAACAATCTTTAAGTGATCATTTTTGCCAGGTGATAATGCGAGGAACCGTAACTATGTGCCTAAGTGCTAAGAGTTGAAATTATCATAGAAATGACATGATCAAGATTATAATGAAAATAATAATAATCCGTCTAGAAAATCTGGCAATAGAACAGTTCGATTTATTATGAACTTTTACTTTCTGAGAGGAAGGAATTGAATAGATCATAAAATTGGAGCAGTGGAACCAGGAATTTATTTCTTTTACAGTAAAAAAAATCTCAATGCTACAATTTTCGAGTCCACTGTACCAATTCAAGTGAAAATATAACAGTAAAATTTTGCAAAATGGGGGAAAACCTAACAGCAGCCAGGAAGAAATCAATGATCAAACATAGTACGGTAAACCTAAATCCAGATATATTTACAATCAAACCTGTGCACAGTCATCTTCAACGCATATAAACGACAACCAGATCTTAATTAGCCACCGAAACCGTATATAGTCCTGCCTTGCCTCTTCAAAGCCTAAACCGCATCAATGGCATAAACAGTTTTTCTTCTGGCATGCTCTGTATAAGTAACAGAATCGCGAATCACATTCGATAAGAAAATCTGGAGATAACCTCTGGTTTCCTCGTAGATCAGTCCACTTATACGCTTCCCACCACCTCTTCTCGCGAGTCTCCGGATTGCCGGCTTCGTGATACCGATGATATTATCCCTGAAAATTTTACGGTGGCGCTTTGCTCCTCCCTTTCCTAAACCTATAGCGCCCTTTCCACGGCCAGACATTTTCTTAAAATGAAAGATTTATCACAGGACTCAGTATAGACGAATGCAATTCTAGAGGTTAATTTCTTATCAATTTCTTCGTTTCTATTGTTTGAGTGTCGACGGAATTGGGTATTTATATTGAGCGTATGGCGCGATTTGAGTCTCGAATTCAGATGAAAATGATAATTTTTTTTTTGAATAAACTATCCCAGATGCACCTCTTAAATGTCAAAATTCAGCTTTTGCACCTCAAAGATTTTTTATACATAGAATGCCTCTAACATTTCAAAACGTCTCACTACATGCACTTCTGTTAAGTCAAACCGTTAGTGACTCAATTTTGCCGTTAATCAACATTTTTTCACTATTTAATACTATTCCAATTATGAGCATTTTTGTCCATTTTTTTTTTAAAAAAATTTAATTTTTTTTCCCTTCTTCTTCCTCTTTTCCCTCTCTTCTTTCTTTCTCTCTCCATTAATTTAATTTTTTTTCTCTCTCTTCCTCTTTTCTCTCTCTTACTTAAAAAAAGAATAATTCAAACAAACAAAACAAATAATCTCCACGTCATACCCCCTAACCCAACCAACCACGAAAAACCACCCACCCCGCCGTTACAAATAATCTCCTCCTCTTCCTTTCCCATCTCCGACAGCCGACAACCACCAGCCTAAACCAACTTTTTCTTTTCTTCTGCGTTGTTCTTGTTTTGCCCTAGCAATTCCTTCAATTTTTTTTCATTTTTATTATTTAAAAATTTACATGGAAGACAAGAAAGAAGAAGCGCCCTGTTTCAGTTGTCCAAAGCGTTTGGACTTGCACAAGCCTTGAGCATCGGACTCCATATCCACTGCACCATAAACTTCCTGTTCCTTCTCCCATTCAAATTATACGTTCTCCCTTCTCTGTCTCTCATTACCTGCCCAATGTAACCTCCACCACCACCTGTGCAGTAAAGCCCTTCGCACAGATCTCAAATTTCCTTTGGCGATGTCGGATCCTCCCCGGCGTACCATCAGCGGATTCGATAATAGTTCCGCTAGCTCGTGCGCGATCACGCTTATCATTCCGTCTACTCCGACATCCCTATTTGGTGGAGTAAGCGCTCCTGGACCACCACCTCCCATCTCCGGCAGCCGGCAACTGAAGGAAGAATTAGAAAAAAAAAAAAATTAATGGAGAGAGAAAGAAGGAAGAGAGAAAAAAAAGAAAGAAGAAGGAAAGATAAAAAAATTAATTTTTTTTTTTAAAAAATTGGACAAAAATGCCCCTAACTAGAATAATACTAAATAGTGAAAAAATATTGACTAATGGTAAAATTGAGTTACTAACGGTTTGACTTAACAGAAGTGCATGTAGTGAGACGTTTTGAAACGTTAGGGGCATTCTATGTACAAAAAATCTTTGAAGTGCAAAAAGTCGATTTTAACCTTTAAGAGGTGCATTTGGGATAGTTACCTTTTTTTTTTTTTTTATAAAAAAAAGTATAAATAATAAATTTATTTAAAATTAAAGATTGAGGACTAGTCCCTAAATCATAAATAATTAGGGGACCGAAATGAAATAATTCAAACTCTTCCCCATTATTTTTGAGAAATTGGGCCATATAATTATCGGCCCATATTTTCCAACCCATTTGGTTATTTGTCTATCAAAAAGGAGGTCTGACTTTGGACAGTATTCTATTGAACTCTCATCGTCTCCAGTGAAGAAGGAAGCGCAAGAGAGATAAACCAAAGGGCAAGAATGAGGAAATTCGATCCATGGCCGGTGTTTTTCAAGAGAGAGTGGAACAGGAACTGGCCATTTCTCGTCGGGTTCGCTGTTACTGGAATCATCGTCACCAAATTTTCTTTAGGCCTTACTGGTCCGTAGCTTTGAGATTCATCTTCTTATGTTTTTTTTTATCTTTGTGCGATTGTTATATTGATTGGTTGCCTAATGTTTCTGTTTGATTTGATGATTGATCTTCAGAGGAGGACGCCAAGAATTCACCATTTGCACAGAGGCACAAGAAGCACTGAAGGGTGTAAGTCTGCACTTCAATAAGAAACCCTAAATGTAATTATATGTTCTAGATCTGAAGTTGAATTTATATTCGCTTTCTAGTTTTGTGGGTAGTAGAGATGTGATGATCAATTGACAGTCGATGATTGTGGGACTGTTTGGGAATCTGAAACTTCTGCTTTCGGCTATGCTCTTTCATTTTTGTTCACTAGAGAGCTTAGAACTCGGAATGGGTATTTTTTATAGGTTTCTTTATTAGTTTGGTTGGTGTTATGAGATGTGGGAGAGGATCACCAGCAATCTAAAAAGGAGTGGGTTGGGACTATTTCTTGTTTACAAGCTTCAGATGTAGAGAAAGCAGGATCATCAAGATTGTTTAGGCCATTAAATGTGCAGGGAAGAGTTCCAATTGGATTTATGAAATCATGGATTTTTGATTAATCCCTCCTGAACCTTTTTAGTTAATCTTTTCAAATGGTTTATAAAATTGATTCCATGGGATTATGTTCTGGTATCATTAGAAAAAGGGTTCATAACCCTAAAGTCGTCTCAAGGCAACAATTTTGCATGACAACAGTAAGCAACACAGTCTGAGGTGATTCTTTTAGAAATTCCCTCTGAAGAATGGACTTGCAATTGTAACTGTGTGAGCATTCTTACTGCTGAGAGTTGAGAAACTAGTAATTATAATGCATGGAAAATGCTATTTTCCATTTTTCTTCTCCAGTTTTAAGATTAGATTATTGTTAAAAATGCCCTTTCTTGGTAGTACTGCCTAAGAGTACTTCTGATTTTATGGATAGTGGATACTTGTTGGAATAGCATGTTGATCTTGGAAGATTTGTTAATTATAATCAAGAGGAAGACTCCTTCATACTTCTGACTTCATATGTATTGTTTTTTTTTCTTCTTAAGCTCTCTGTATCCTAGTCCTTTAGGCCTTGAATTGAGTACATAAAATTCTAGCTCAAAATCATGTTGAGAACCAATTGATATAATGTTGCTCGTACTATTAGTCACATTTTTAACTTTTCTAATGACGTTGAAGATGTTATGTTTGCCTCCATATTGTTTTATATCCAATATCGATTGTAATTCTAATTGGTGGCTTTCCTTGTGGATTTGCAGGTGAATTTTTTTATGCTTAACTTTTTTGGATAAATGGGAGAGCCTCATCAAGATGGTGGAAGAAAGTTTATCTTTGTACCCTTTACCTCTTAATTTTCCTTTATTAGAACAGTGATTGTTGTGATTGCATAAGAAAGGCCAGCAGGAACTTTTCGGCCTTGCCAAACCCATGAATTAAAGCGTTGGTTAAATGCATTTATTATCTGAATTAAATTTACACTAAACTTTCTGTTCTGATGCAATTGTTTCAGTACACTTTTGTTCTGATCTATCCATAATGCAAACAGCCCAAGAATTCCAATAAACGTAAAATTCTAAAACATTTTCCCCCAATATCATTCAATCAAAAATATATGTTTTTAATGTATATATTTATAAAATAAACAGGTTAAATGTAACTTTTAATCTGTAAGGTAAAATTATTGAAATTGGGAAGGAAATATAGGGTATATCTATTGCAAGTGAACGCTTGATTTGCCTCGCAACCTTATCCTTCCTTCCGGTGCCTAACCGTACGCCGTAGTTGCTCAAATTTGCCTATCCTTTTTCCATTATTTTGAGTTCCAACGGGAAATGGATTGAATCAAAGGAAAAAAAGGTACTTGCGAGTTCTTCCCTTCATACAATGGCTTGTGGAGTTCAAAACTCGATGCAGAATAGCTTGCGGTTCTTACCGTCGACAAATAGATCATATGCTTCTTCAAGTAATTCCATCAGTTTCGGAAGGGCTCGCTTAAAGAATCGAACCCATTTTCAGAAAATTTTCCCGTCTTCGTCCTTCAATGGAGCTCTTAACTGTTCTTGCAGCAGCAGCAACAATGGAAGCCAAGCTGCTGACCCTTTTGTCCTAACAACTCCACTTTATTATGTAAATGCTCCTCCTCATATGGGTAGTGCTTACACCACTATTGCTGCTGACGCCGTTGCTCGTTTTCAGGTACTATTTACCATTGGCTTCAAATTTGTCAATTTTTTTTGACCTTGTTATCCTGCTGATGTTAATCATTACTGATTTTTGTTCCATTGTCAGCTTTAACCTGATAAATGACCCATTTTAATTGCAGAGGCTTCTCGGAAAGAAGGTTATATTTATTACTGGAACAGATGAGCATGGAGAAAAGATTGCCACTGCTGCCGCTGCCGGCGGTTCTAGCCCAGCTGAACACTGTGATTTGGTTTCACAAGCCTATAATGCACTCTGGGAAGATGTACGCTTCTTTCTATCAAAACTGTCTTTGAAATTGAAATATCCTATTAGGATGTCATTGAGATATTATCTTATTCTTGTTTCTCTGTTTTGCTTATTTATTGCTGAGTGTAGTTAGACATATCCTATGACAAATTTATTCGAACAACTGATACGAAGCACGAAGCAATTGTGAAGGAATTCTACTCAAAGGTGTTGGCCAGTGGTGCCATTTATCGTGCTGATTACGAGGGACTATATTGTGTCAATTGCGAGGAATATAAGGTGATGCTTAATTTATCAGTGACTCCTGGAAGTAAATTGCAGCAAACAATGAAGCTGGAATTCTCAATTACAATAGTTTCATTTCTATTGTGTAAACAATGATGATAATATCTGTAAGTTGTCTGGCATATCCTTCTGTAATCTCAGGACGAGAAGGAACTGCTGGAGAACAACTGTTGCCCTATGCATCTAAAGCCGTGTGTTGCAAGGAAAGAAGATAATTATTTCTTTGCCCTGTCAAAATATGAAACTCACTTGCAGAAGATGTTAAATGAAAATCCAAATTTCGTGCAGCCTTCTTTTCGCTTGAATGAGGTAAGATCAAGAAAATCTTATGTGTCTTCAAAATTTGATAATCATCATACAAATTATCTGATACAATGCTTCCAATATGTGTTAAATCACATGGATCTTATCAGATATGGGGGAATTTGTTAATAAAGTTATGCCATTTTGTTAGTGTAATTCTCTCGAGCATTTCTACCCTGCCAAAAGAGAGAAGAAAAAGAATAACTCCGTGGTTTGTGCAAATTGGAATCCATTCAAAAGAAAAACCCAATAGACATGAGTCCTAACCAATGGTTTTGCACTCGTCTAGAGCTAATTTGGATACTATTGGAAAAGTCTCTCTATATGTCCTCTATGAGGAACTTTATATTTCCTTTCATTTTTCATGTTAAGATTCATTCTTTATATCTACCCTGTATTTCAAGTAGTAATTTCTTGTATAATTCTTGTCTAGGTACAAAGTTGGATCAAAAGTGGCCTGCGAGACTTTTCCATTTCCCGAGCATCAGTTGATTGGGGTATTTCAGTTCCCAATGATGCTGAGCAGACAATATATGTTTGGTTTGATGCTTTACTAGGGTAAATGCAACACTTCTCGCTCTCTTCAGTACATGATAACGCACTAAAAGCTTTTTGATTTGTACACCATCTTCTTCCTTGTACACCAGTGGTAGCAGTTTGTCCTGTACCTTAGGAGGAAAACCTTCCAATATTTTCCATGGGTACTCTTACCTATTTAGATCCTGCACGCCCCCAGGATCCTTATATCAAGATTCTTCCTCCTTAGATGAAAAATTCTCAAAGGGCTTTGTCTTGGTTTCTATTCCAATCTACATGAGCAGAAAGTAGAAACCTAAAAACTTGAGGGCTAGACTTAATGTCTGTCAAGAAGCCATATTGTTTCTGTGGTAGAGTTTATATGGTATTGAAATAAAGAAAACACGAAACTATAATATCTATTCATTTTAACGTTTAGTGGATGGATAGATGCTAAACATGTCTTTGTCTTAGTAAAAGATTATGATTTATAATAACAGAGGACACAAAATATAGCAGCCTAGGTAGTGTGTCTTTTCTTCCTTTTCATTATATCTTATCTCTCTCATTCTACACTTTGACAATGTAAGCAGTTATATCTCTGCTCTTTTGGATGAGGAGGAGCAGCCTGACTTGCAGACAGCAGTTTTGTCAGGATGGCCGGCCTCCCTACACATAATCGGCAAGGTATAGTGTCATTTTTACCTTGTATTCACAAATACCGTTCTGGAAGTTCTGTTAACTTTACAAATAACATCATCTCATTGTTGATGACTCTATCTAAAAAAGATTAAAAAATGTTTGATCAAATTAACTTCATTCACTTCTTCGTAGCTCTTGTTGGCATTGTTTCCAATACCTCTTTTTTTTTTTTGTTGTTGAGCAACTCTTACATGATGATACTAGTAATGCTTTTGATTGAGAGTGTACATTTTTCAATTGGTCGAGGATTGGATTAGCTTAAACATATGAACTTTCTTTTCTCAAATATGTAGAAAATCAGTCTGGGGTTTTCATTCTGGTTCAAACTTCTCATCTGTCAACTTCCAACTTCTTATCTTGGAACTCTTTTCTTTAGAGAATTTGAAATCTTTACTTTGGTCTGATAATTTGGGCTTTTCCAAAATGAGAAATTGTGATCAAATATGCAGGATATATTGCGGTTCCATGCAGTTTATTGGCCAGCAATGCTCATGTCAGCTGGACTTCCCCTACCGAAGATGGTTTTTGGCCATGGGTTTTTGACAAAGGTATTTTATTTAAGAATTAATTCTACTTTGCTATTTGCTTTCGAGTTAATAATATCTTGGAATCTTTCAATTCCTTTCTTGGAGCATGTCAAACTAAATTTAGAAACAAAATATCTGACCCTTTTTAGAAACAAAATATCTTCAACTAAAATATAAGACCAAACATTGTTTGCAGCCTTTCATCTCATATTCCTATTTTTATTTCATGCAGCAATAGTTTTATTGTTAAAATTTTAGGATGGTATGAAGATGGGGAAATCATTGGGAAACACACTTGAGCCAACTGATTTAGTGCATAGATTTGGATCAGATGCAGTCAGGTACTTCTTCCTAAAGGAGATAGATTTCGGAAATGATGGCGATTATTCAGAGATCCGTTTCATCAATACTGTCAATGCACATCTTGCCAACACCATAGGTATTTTCAGCTATTATGTTAACTCAAGGAAATAGAATGTGCAAGTTTTTTTTGACCTTTAAGAGTTGCTTGTGACAGGAAATCTTCTTAACCGTACACTTGGACTTTTGAAAAAAAATTGCCAATCGACATTGACTTTAGATTCAGGTATTGCTGCTGAGGGAAGCGTATTCAGGGACACTGTAGAGCAGCTGGTAAAGTTCACACATGCTTTCTTTGTAGAAACTGTAAAATTTTGCTTAGAATCACATTTGGATGTAAATTACAGAACCTTTTAATCAGTGATTCCATTTTAGGTTTTAGTGTGAATTTTTTCTGTACTTCCCATTGTAGGTGGAAAAGGCTCGAGCTCATTATGAAAACCTTGCACTATCATCAGCTTGTGAGGCTGTTCTTGAGATTGGAAATGCTGGGAATTTGTACATTAATGAACAAGCACCATGGTCACTTTTCAAGCAAGGAGGAACTGCATCTGCAACTGCAGCCAAGGTTCCCTTTTTACTCGAAATATTCTGCTTGTATCTCCATTTTTGTTTCTTAAGATTAGTTTCCTGGGAATCTCTGTTCTTTCAGTAGCATCGCATATTCATTGTCACTACAATTTTGTACAGGACCTTGTAATTGTTCTAGAAGCAATGAGAATCATAGCCATTGCTTTATCTCCTGTTACTCCACGCTTAAGTTTGAGAATATACACACAGCTTGGCTACTCTGAAAACCAGTTCAGTGCCACTACCTGGGTAAGTTTCTCATTCCCATATCTAAAATCATCACGACTTCAAGTTATCGAAATTCAAAATACATCATCTTAAATCTTACTGTACCATTTATATGGCTAATTATTGGTTTTAATTTTCTCTCAGGATGACACCAAATGGGGTGGACTAATGGCAGGTCAAGTCATGGCTCAGCCAAAACCTGTATTTTCCAGAATTGAAGAAATGGGAAATGGAGTTGAGACAACAAAGGGAAACACACCTCAAATAAAGAGAGCAGTTGAAGCTTGAAGAGCAACTTTTCCCTGCAAAGTGATCATCCTTGGTACATCTATGGATCTTACAAAAAATTTCTTCTAATTTATAGATGCAGATAATTTTTTTTCCTTCATAATAAAAACAGCAGAATACAAACTTATGATGTATCTATTCACTGTTATTTTTACTTTGTTCTATTTAAAAACAAAAATTTGAGAAAATATCTTTTCTGACAGTATTATTTAAAATATTAAAACAGCAAGAGGAATAGAGAAATGTAGGATATATAGGAAATGGAAGGAAAGTTTGACACAACTGGAGGAGGGATTCAAGGCTTAGGAATTTCAAGCCTCTTGCGGAAATCCTCTTCCATGAGAGGAAGGCCATCACGCAGCTTAACCTTTGGTTCCCACCCTAATAATTCCTTTGCCTTTGTAATGTCTGGTTTTCTTTGCCGAGGATCGTCAGGTGTATTCTCCACTGTTATTATCTTCACCTCTGAATTAATAAGCTGCAAAAAACCCCAATCATCCATGCCAGAAAACTCAAAATCAGCCTTCAGACACACACACACACACACACATATATATATATATATATATATATATATATATTATGCACATCAATAAAGGAAATCAATTGGTGGTTTGGATGTACCTCTTTCACAGTCTCAGCAAGTTCAAGCATAGTAAATTCACCTATTTATATAACAAATCTCAGAACTAGCAATAAAAGAAAAGAAATGCAAATTAAAACAGGCATCTTATTTTGATTTCCGGATCAGAGAAAATCAGTAACCTGGATTTCCAATGTTGATTGGACCAGTGTTATCACCTTCCATGAGTCGAATCAGACCATCAACCTTCGTCAGTCAAGACAAAACCGAGATAAGAAAGTTTAGCCAATGAACTAACTCAGGTCAAACAATTTCTATGAGTAAATTAGCAATTATAATGGCATACATACCATGTCAGAGACGTAACAAAAGCTTCGAGTTTGAGTACCAGGCAACTGGACTGTCAAGGGTTCATTGCTGCACAAATGTACAATATCAGTGTGAGCTATGAAATTGCTCAAAACCAAAAAGGGGCCATGAACACTATATATAGAAGAGAGATAAATGGTAAAGAATCCAAATGGTTATTTGAATTCACAGGAGGTGAGGGTGTTTGAATTACCGAATTGCTTGAGCTATAAAATTGCTGACAACACGACCATCATCAATATTCATACGAGGTCCATAAGTATTGAAAATTCTAGCAATCCGTATCTCTGTTATGAATCATGATCTTAACTTGTCAGGAAATGCACCTTTGTATAAAAACCACACGTACAACTTTGAAATACCCATGCAGAAAAAGTGAGAAGGTCCTACCTATTCCATGCTGCCTATGATAGTCAAACATCAAAGTTTCGGCTACTCTTTTACCTTCATCATAACAACTCCTAACTCCTGCAAATTCATGGGAAAATGGAGAAAAAAGTAAATGCATGACACACACATATATATATTGTGGCTAAAATGAGGTGCAAGCATCCAAACTATTTATAATATGATGAGATCATGTTACAACTTCCTGTTAAAGATATATTGATCGCCATAGAATCTAAAGTGTTTGCTTCATATGGAAGGGTTAGAACAATTTCTCAGTAGAATAACTATAAAAAACAAGTTCTTGAGAATTCAGAATTAACAGAATTTCTGTCTTATATGATGACCACAAGGAGTTCTACTTACTCCCATTTATCAGAAACACATGAACAAATTCCAAAATAAAATTCTTGGTGTAAGACTATACCAATAGGATTAACATTGCCCCAGTAGCTCTCATTCTGAGGATGAACCAGAGGATCTCCATAAACTTCAGAAGTTGATGTCAGCAAAATCCTATAGCACATGAAATATAATAAGATTGCAAATCTGAGAATAGAAAATTACACTTAACATATACACGGAAAAGTCAGTATGTACCTCGCTCCAACACGCTTAGCAAGCCCCAACATATTTAATGTCCCAATCACATTAGTCTTTATGGTCTGTCAGGATCCAAAAAAATAAAGAATTATTTAGCAATTGATAGGTCGGGTAAAAATCCAAAAGAAAACGGAGGGAGAAAAAAGGTAAGCACACAATGCAACTCCAATGGACTAGATACAAGGAAGGGGTCAGGAGTTTCATTGCAGAACTCATATTATAGATAACAACACATGAATACATATATATATATATATATATATATATATTAGATAAGTAAGAAACTGTGCATATATTGACCACATACCTTCACAGGGTTGTACTTGTAAAATATTGGGGAAGCAGGACAGGCAAGATGGTATATTTGATCAACTTCAATAAGCAATGGCTCTGTGACATCTGCAGAAAGTAGCAAAGTAACAAGGAATTCTCATTACTACATGTTGAGTAAATGACCATAGTATATAAAGAAGAGAAATGAGCTTCAGCAAATGATAGATAACTCTATATGATAGCATAGGAATGCCATACCATGCCGAATAAGCTCAAATCTTGGATGACCAATCCACTGCTTCAAGTTGTCCTTTGAGCCAGTAAAGTAGTTATCTACAACAATCACCTTCAAAAAAATAAAATTAACTCATTGGAACATATTACATATATATATATATATATATATATATATATATATATATACACAAAATATCCCATGATATCATAAAGCCTTCATCTTCTGTTATTCATTATAACATAAAGTTATATCATGAATAGTAACTTACCTCATTCTTCTCATTTTGCATCAATCTATCTACTAGGTGAGAGCCAATGAATCCAGCTCCACCAGTAATCAAAATTCTCATGTTTGCCTGTTGCAAAAGAACTTAACCTTTTGTAAAATTAAAAAATCAACCGGAAAAGAAATCTCAAAGGAGTAAAGAAAAAGTTTTAAATAAAGTTAGAAAGTAGAAATCCAAAAGGCATGTTTAAATATGCACATTTGAGAGCAACTTTTGACCTGAAAAAATTTGGCATTCCGCAATGGCGATGGTTCTGGTGGTGGTTTTGAGCTGCCATGGTTTTCACCATTTGAAGCCATGTTCGCTATTATCTAGTTTCTAAACCAATGATCAGCAAAACTGGATGACATCAGTTTCAAACCAAAGTGAAATCTACAAGAATAATTGCAGCAGATTTATCTTTAAGAATCAATCCTACTGATCAATTTCATATGGATATGAAATGTGCACAAAGTACAACTAATTGAGATAAATGAAGTGGGATCTCAAACTGACTGAAAAATCAAAAACAAAAAATAACTTCAAAATGCCCGATCTTTTTTCCCCCCTTCAGATATGCAAAAGACAAAAAAAATAATACAGAAAACAATTGAGAATTCTCCAACAATTCCATTGCAGTTTTCCGCGTTAAAGATTCTAAATTTTGCCGGAAAACAAACTGAAAAAAAATATTAAAACTTTCATCACCTTAGATGTAAATTCTCAAGAAAAAAATCGCCCACACACAACACACAAGACTGACACCCCAGACCTCACAGACTAAGACTTCATACTTATATATATATATATATATATATATATATATATATATATATATATATAAGCAGGAGAAATCCTCAAAAGCGCAAATATGAAAAGCACGTAAGAATAATTTATTTCACACCAAACGGTCTCAACCAAAGACAGAGAAGTCTTTAAGATCACGAAAAGAACAGAGGGACAAAAACAGTGATTTAAGAGTGTGATCTAAGAAAGCTTCAATGAAAAAGAAAAAAAACAAAAACAAAAAGCAAAATCTCCATTACTAACTCCGTCTCTCAGATCTAAATCAAACCAAATTTGCCGAAATCATTATCAAACATGATCATTTTCTCATACGAAACAGATTCAAGAAACCAAAACAAAAAAAAAAAAAACAAAAAACAAAAAACAAAACAAAATAAAAAATCGAAGGAGAAGAAGAATGTAGAGATGATAATCAAACCTCTCCAAATTTACCTCTGCAATAAACCCGATTTCTCGAAATCCTCCCAATATTTATATAAAACAAACAACTCAGCTGAAAGTGAAATACAGAAATGAATCGGTGAGATGGTAAATTTTTGGATTGATCTCAACATTAATAGTTATCCAAATAAACCAAGATTTTACTGCCAACAAAAACTTTTTTATTTTTATAATCAATATATATATATATATATAATTCTAATATTTATTTTGTCTCTTGTTAGTAAATTTATTTAAAATATATTAAAAAATGTAATTTATTAACCATATTACTTGTTATTTCGAGAAGTTATGAATTCGTTTGATAAAAAAATAAAAGAATATATTAAATATTAATTGCATTCAATTACATATAATTAAATATAATAATGTTAACCAAATCTGAGTGAAATTTGAAGATGGAAAGAAATAAGTTGCCATATTGTAAATTAAGATATTTTCGAGGGACTAATTTGCATTTCACATTAAAAATGGGCTAAACGTGTAAACAAATTCCCATGTAAGAAGCTATTCCCAATTTCGTCGCCACCCGCTGCACAAAGAATAACAGTTCTCATTTCGATCTGCCGCCGTGCCAAACCAATACATTTGATACTGATTTTTGAGTTCCGATCACCGGATGTACGTTTCTTCTTTCTCTCTCCAATTTTTTTTTCTTCTAGAGTTCTATGGTGTTTTAACTGTAATTTTTTTTTTCACTCCTCTACTGTTATTGGATCTGTTTCGTTTATCTATGTTTTTTTTTTCTACAATAAGTGATGCGGATAAATATTAGATATTTTCCAAAAGCTAGTGGATTGATTCAATAGGTTTATTTTTATTACTATTATTATTTTTAATTTTCATCTGAGATTTGTGTACTTGTCTTTGATCTTGCTTTGATTGATGACTGGGGATCGGATACGAATTAAGACTAGACAGAGTGTTGATATGCATTGTTTGTTTCTGGGTTTGGATTTGGATTGAAGTGTTCATTTGTTGTTTTCTGGATTTGGATTCAAGTACTGAATCATTGATGGGTGGAAATTTGGGAATTGAATCATAGGTTGATCGCATAGCGGAGTGGATATCGCGTTAGACTCCGGATCTAAAGGTCGTGGGTTCGAATCCCACTGCGATCGTTTTTTTCTTTTTTTCTTTTTTTTAACCTAAATTACTTTCCAAAGTTATAGCTTAGTGATTTTTCATAGTACCATGAAGCAGCAGAGATGGAGGATTTATGGTTTATTAAGATAAGTAGGGTTTGTATAATATGGGTAGCAGTTAGATTTGGTACCACCACGGGGAAGGACTATGAACAACCTTGATGTTGCAAGTTAGTACTAACTACTACAATTATCATCCATCTTCATGAGGGCGGTGTAGGTGTAGATTTTGCATGATTCATAGATGGTACTTGTTCAATGGACCATTATTATAAAGCTTATGTTATTTAGCTTATTGATTGGCTTAGTTCTTTGTCATGAAACACTTAAGGTATAGTTTTGTGACTGCTTGAATGCAAAATGGCTATGTTATGCTCTGATATTACTTTACTATCCTTGGAGTTTGGCAAGAGCTGACCTGATTGATTTTGGTTTCCTAACATTTTTTTTAAGAATCTTGACGTTGAAATTGATAATATCTTACCTTTCAAAGGTCAAGAATTTGAGTTTTGAGTCATGGTTGTCAATGTGGGAACAAGAATGACTTTTTGACCAAAAATTGATGATAATCTTTTTGTTGAAATTGATAATTTTAAAATATTGGAAGTTGAGTAGCTTATATATAGGGGGTACAAAGTGCGAAAGCGTAATAAATTCAGTCAAGGATTACGAGAAATTAATAAAGCGGTAAAATTAACACCAAAGTTTTTAGGTGGAAAAAATCCATAAAACTGAAAATCCTGCAGATATGTTAACCAAATCACTTCCAGCCGCTAAGTTCGATCATTGCTTGGACTTAGCTGGTATCCTTCATTGTTAACAGGATTTCGTGTTGTCTTTGTTGGATGAGGCGACGGCTGCAGAACCTGTAACTGTTGAACCCTGCAGCAAATACAAACTACCAAATTGAAATACCTTTAGTAACACAAGAGCTCCTTTGGATACTTTTAAAACTCCACCTTCAGCTGAGTATCTACACCCTTGAGATTCAAGAGTGTCTAGGGAAATGAGATTCTGTTTCAAATCAGGGACATGTCTGACACCGGTCAAAGTTCTAACGATTCCATCACGTGTCTTGATTTTGATTGTGCATTTGCCGACAACTTTGCATTGAGCATCGTTGCCCATTAAAACAAGACCACCATTAAGAGATTCATAAGTGGTAAACCAGTCTCTCTTAGGAGACATATGAAATGTACAACCAGAATCAAGAACCCACTCATTTTGTGACCTTTGTTCAGTACCAGAAGCAATAAAACACTCCCCATCAGATTTGGTTTCTACAAAACTAGTTTCGACAGATTTTTCAGGTTGCTTACCCTTATCTTCTCTGTTTTGCTTATTTTTCAATTTATAGCACTCAGATATTTCATGATTCTTTTTCTTGCAATAACGGCAATACTTAGAGTATTTATCTCTAGATTTAGATCTGGATCGGTTTTTACCGCTAGCATCTACTTCGTGGTTTCTCCCTCTAACTACTAGTCCCTCACCCGAACTTTCAGAATGAATTTGGGTATCAAATTTTTCTTTGGACAGTAGGTTAGACTTTACATCATCAAAGCTCAAGGTAACATTATTACCATATAACATAATTTCTTTGAAGTGTTTATATGAGAGTGGCAAAGAAATAATAAGTAGTACGGCTTTATCCTCATCATCAACTTTAACATCTAAATTTTTCAAATCAATTATGATGAAATTAAATTCACCAAGATGAGATTTGATAGGAGTACCTTCAGACATACGAAGTGTGAAAAGTCGCTCCTTTAACCGAAGTTTATTTGCAAGACTTTTGGTCATGTACAGAGACTCCAATTTATTCCATATGCCGGCTGCAGTTTTCTCGTTGATGACTTCCCGTAGCACCTCACGGGACAAACATAATTGGATCGTGGATAATGCCTTATCGCCCATCTCTTCCCACTGCTCCTCCGTTGTAGTGGCTGGCTTCGCTGATTTTTTGGACAGAACCTTCTTTAGGCCATTCTGGGTAAGAACAGCCAGCATCTGGACTCGTCAGATAGCAAAACTAATTTTACCATCAAATTTCTCAATATCGAATTTTGTCGACATTTTTAATAAAAAATCTCGGTTGAATTATCATGGCTCTGATACCAATTTGTAGGGGTACAGAGTGCGGAAGCGTAATAGATTCAACCAAAGATTATGAGAAATTAATAAAGACAGTAAAAATGACACCAAAGTTTTAGGTGGAAAAAACCCTGTTTAAAATAGAGGTAAAAAAACTCTGTTTAAAATAGAGGTAAAAAATCATCGGCGAGAAAACTAAAAATTTCACTAATATTGTTGAGAGTACAAAATATACAAAGGAGAGATTTTTGAGGGAATAAAAGGAAATAGAATTCCTTAGCAATTGGCAGAAGAAAGAAAATGATGATGATGATGATAAAACTTATGCAAACCCCTATAAATACATAAGGGGGGGTTTTACCATCCTTTAACCGAAGTTTGATGGTTGAAAAGTCGCTCCTTTAATCAAAATTTATTTGCAAGACTTTTGGTCATGTACAACGACTCCAATTTATTCCATATGCTGGCTGTAGTTTTCTCATTGATGACTTCCCGTAGCACCTCACGAGACAAACATAATTGGATTGTGGATAACGCCTTTTCGCCCATCTCTTCCCACTGCTCCTCCGTTGTAGTGGCTGGTTTCGCTGATTTTCTGGACAGAACCTTCTTTAGGCCATTCTGGGTAAGAAAAGAAAAACAGAGAGAAAAGAAAGGTGTGTGTGTGTGTGTATATATATATATATATAGTTATACATAATTAGTTGTAAAAAGGGAGCAAGAAAGAGCCGAAGCTCTAGAAGAAAAAAAAATTAGTTGCAGTGTTTGTTTTTAATTCAAATATATATTTTTTGAACTTGTTCACGTTTCCAACAAGTGGTATCAGAGTTAAGGTTCTGTCCGATAAAAATGGTGAATACAATGCAACCGTAAATTTCGAAATTGACGGCAACAAATTATGGGAACTGGAGTATCCAAATGAAGGTGTTACTCGGTTCCTACGATAACTGGGATATTGTTGAAAGTGGATACAACGAGCTCGAAGACGCTACCGCAAAAGTAGCTCTTCCTAATGCCGAGAAGACGATGTTAAAGGAGTCTCGAAAAAAAGATAAAAATGCGTTGTTCACTATTTTTCAAGGTATTGACGAATCAACTTTTGAAAAAAATTTATTAAGCCAAAACTGCAAAAGAGGCGTGAGAGATTTTGCAGAAATCTTTCCAAGGAGTCGAAAAAGTTAAAAAGGTGCGGCTCCAGGTACTACGCGGCGAGTTCAAAAATTTAAAAATAAAAAATTCAGAAAATATTGGAGAATTTGTTACACATTTGAAAACGATGACAAATGAAATGAAAAGGAACGGCGAAAGTCTCGATGATGTTCGGGTGATGGAAAAACTTTTACGCTCGTTAATACGAAAATTTGATTATGTTGTTACATTTATCGAAGAGTCAAAAGATTTGTCTGAAATTTCAATTGATGAGCTCGTAGGCTCTCTTCAAGCTCATGAGTCCCGGATGAACCAGTATGATGATACAAGCCATTTGGAAAAGGCGTTGCAAAGTAAGGTTTCCATGGGTGAAAGTTCAAGCAGTAGCAGTTATGTTCGTGGACGAGGTGGTTTTAGAGGAGGCTACCGAGGTGGACGAGGACGTGGAAGACAACCGTTCAACAGAGGTCAGAATCTCAACAGAGTCAACAACGGTCAAAATTTCAGAGGTCGAGGAAGAGGTGGATTCCAACAACGAGGTGATAAGTCTCAGTTTCAATGTTATAACTGTAATAGATATGGTCATTTCAGTTATGAGTGTAGATCCCCAAAGGTGGAAGAAAGCAGTCATTTTGCAGCAGCAAAAGAAGATAAAGATGTGGGTTCTGCTATGTTTCTCACATACAAAGAAGACGAAGAAGACAAGAAAAATATTTGGTATCTTGATTCAGGTGCCAGCAATCATATGTGCGGTCACAAGGAATTTTTTACAGAGATAGATGAGACTATCAATGGGGAAGTTACTTTTGGTGACTCATCAAAAATTCTGGTGAAAGGCAAATGTACAATTTCGATTGTATTAAAAAATGGTGAAAAGAAATATATCAATGATGTGTATTTTATACCTGCTTTGAAAAATAACATCATTAGTCTTGGCCAACTCGTGGAGAAAGCATATAATATACAGATGCAGAATAATTTTCTCATTATCAAAAATCAAGTTCGAGAATTAATCGCAAATGTGGAGATGTCACGGAATCGTCTGTTCACTCTTGACATGCAGACGAAGGTGCAAAAATGCTTAAAATCAGTCATTAAAAATGATTCGTGGTTATGGCATTTGAGATTTGGTCATCTTGGTTTTTCTAGCTTGAAATTATTGTCAAAGACAAATATGGTGAATGGTTTGTCAATAATCAATGAACCAAATAAATTGTGTGAAGCATGTGTCAAAGGGAAGCAACATCGACAAAGTTTTCCTGTTGGAAAATCATGGAGAGCCAGGAGGCCATTAGAGATTGTTCACACTGATATAGCTGGTCCATTTGATGTTGCATCACTTGGCGGAAATAGGTATTACCTAACATTTATTGATGATTTTAGCAGGAAAAGTTGGGTATACATTCTGAAAGAAAAGGCGGAGGCTCTTGATAAAAGTGGTCATTATGTGAAGATACTCAGATCAGACAGAGGAGGCGAGTATACTTCAAATCTATTCAAAAGTTTCTGCATAGCACATGGAATCAATCATCAGTTGACAACGACGTATACTCCTCAACAAAATGGCGTTGCAGAAAGGAAAAATCTCACTATTCTTGACATGGCAAGGAGTATGGTGAAAGCAAAGCACATGCCAAGAACTTTTTGGGCAGAAGCCATGCTGTGTGTTGTTTATTTACTGAATCGGTGTCTAACAAAAAGTGTTAGAAACAAAACTCCAAATGAAGCATGGAGTGGTAGCAAACCATCGGTTGGACATCTCAGAATTTTCGGGTGCATTGCATATGCACATGTTCCTGATCAGAAAAGAAAGAAGCTGGATGATAAAGGCGAGAAATGCATCTTTACCGGATATGACAAAAGGAGTAAGGCGTACAGACTCTATAATCCTCTCACAAAGAAGTTAATCATTTCGCGTGATGTTGAGTTCGATGAATCAGATTACTGGAAATGGAGCGAGGAAAAAAGAAAAGTTGCAGGTCTGTTCTTTAATGATGATGATGACGGTGATGACTCCAACATTGAAAATGAAGAAGATGATGATCCAACTCCTCCACAAAGTCCAACTCAAAGAACTCCTGCCTCAACACCATCGAGTTCAGGAAGCAGTAGTAGCATCAATTCAGGGGGAGAGCCAAGGAAAATGAGAAGTCTGAATGACATTTATTATGCAACAAATCCGGTACAAACCTCATTTGATTATTCTTTATTTTGTTTATTGGCTGAATGTGATCCAGTGACATTTGAGGAAGCTTCTGAAGAAAGCAAATGGAATAAGGCCATGGATGAAGAAATTGGTGCAATTAAAAAGAATGATACTTGGAAGCTCGCAGAACTTTCAGGACACAAGGCAATTGGTGTCAAATGGGTCTACAAGACAAAGACCAATCAAGACAGGAACGTGGAAAAATACAAGGCAATGCTAGTTGCTAAATGCTACAAGTAAAGATACGGGATTGACTATGATGAGGTTTTTGCTCCAGTTGCAAGAGTTGATACCATAAGACTTCTTACAGCAATTGCGGCTCAAAAACAGTGGAAGATTTATCAGATGGACGTGAAGTCAACATTTCTAAATGGTTATCTCGAAGAAGAAGTTTACATTGAGCAACCTCCTGGATATGTTCAAAAAGGGCAGGAAGATAAAGTTTATCGTCTAAAGAAAGCAATGTACGGATTGAAGCAAGCCACTCGAACTTGGAACACAAGAGTTGATGAATATTTTCAAAATAATATTTTTGTGAAAAGTCCATACGAGCATGCTCTCTACACAAAAACAAATTCAGAGGGAGATATTATGATCGTGTGCTTGTACGTGGATGACATGATCTTTACTGGCAACAATCCTGGTATGTTCAATGATTTTAAGAAAGCTATGACTAACGAATTTGAGATGACATATATTGGTCAAATGTCTTACTTTCTTGGAGTTGAAGTCAAACAAAGCAAAGATGTGATTTTTATGTCGCAGAAAAAATATGCTGAGTAAATACTTAAAAAATTCAGAATGGAAGAATGCAAGCCGGTGAGTACACCAACAAAAGCAAGCTTAAAGCTCAGAATTGATTCAACAAGAGAGTCGGTAAATCCGACATTGTTCAAAAGTTTGGTAGGAAGTCTGAGGTACCTAACTTTCACTCGTCCAGATATTATGTATGCAGTTGGATTGGTTAGTAGGTACATGGAGAATCCAAAGCAAGATCACTTCATGGCAGTTAAAAGAATTTTGAGATACATTAAAGGTACGCTTGATCATGGATTATTTTAGACACATTCTCAAGATTCAAAATTAGTTGGCTACTCAGACAGTGATTATGGTGGTGACTTGGATGATGGAAAAAACACTTCAGGATATGCTTTTCATATCGGTTCAGTGATATTTTCATGGTCATCGAAAAAACAACAAACAATTGCTCTCTCAACATGTGAGGTAGAATACATCGCAGCAGCAGCGTGCTAGGCTACATATTGGACGATTTAAATCTTGCAAAGGAAAATTCGATTACTATCTATGTTGGTAATAATTCTGTTATTTCACTCGCAAAGAATCTGGTATCACACAGTCGAAGCAAGCACATCAATATAAAATATCATTTTATTCAAAAACAGGTAAACGATAAAATCGTGGAGCTAGTGCGCTGCAGGACCGAAGAAAATTTAGCGGATATTTTTACGAAGCCATTGAAGCCGGAAGTGTTTCAAAAAATGAAATAAAGGCTTGGAATGGAAAGTCGAGTTTGAGGGGGAGTGTTAGAATTCAAACTCTCCGGCGCCACCATCATTGAGTTTGAAGTCGGCGCCACAATCGTTGAGTTTGAAGTCGGAGCCACCATCGTTGAGTTTGAAGCCGGCACCACCATCGTTGAGTTTGAAGCTGGCACCACCATCTTGGAATCTTACCAAGCCGTTTTTGTTGATGAAGGAGGAAGAAGAAGAAGAAGGTGCCACTATTTTTATATCCTTCCTATATCTATATATGTATGTATAAAGAATATATAAGTTGAGAAAGCAATAAGTGGTGAGAGCAATAAGAAAGAAAAAGGTAGAGAGAAACGAAGAGAGCAATAAGAGAGAAAGAGGGATAGAGAAACGAGGAGAGCAAAAAGAGAGTAAAAAAAAGAAGAGAAAAAGTAGAAAAAAAAGGAGTGAGTTTGTAAGGAAAAGAAATAGAGCCGTAGCTCTTGAGTGAGAAAGGGAAAAGTGTCGCAACACTCAAAATAAAATAGAGTTGTAATTCTGTGTTTTTTCTTGAATTGTAATCTATTACTCCTTGTATAATAAAATACTACTTTCGGTCCACTACGCTTTCAACAAGTGGTATCAGAGCTAAGGTTCTGTCCGATAAAAATGGTGAATACAATGCAACCGTAAATCCCAAAATTGACGGCAACAAATTATGGTTACTCTCTTTTTGCTCTACTCGTTTCTCTCTCCCTCTTTCTCTCTTATTGCTCTCTCCATTGTTCTCTCTACCTTTTTCTTTCTTATTGCTCTCACCATTTATTGCTTTCTCAACTTATATATTCTTTATACATACATATATATAGGAAAGATATAAAAATAGTGGCGCCTTCTTCTTCTTCTTCCGAAGCTAGTTTTGTAGAAACCGATTTTTAGTATATATATAGTCTATATTGAACGCAGCCAATCTTGAACGCAGCCCTTCCAGCCTCCGCATCCAATCTTGAACGCAGCCAATGCTGAATTTGGACCTGCAGCCATCATTGATTTTGGATGGTTGAAAAAAAGGAGAGCACAACAAATAGACGCAGTGATCTCCTTTTTGATCGGAAATACTCTCTCGCCATGAAATCCTGTTAATAATGAAGGATACCAGCTAAGTCCAAGCAATGATCGAACTTAGCGGCTGGAAGTGGTTTGGTTAACATATCTGCAGAATTTTCAGTTGTATGGATTTTTTCCACAGTAATTTCTCCTGCATCAATAATATCTCGGATAAAGTGGCGTTTAATATCAATATGCTTGGTCTTTGAGTGATATTTGTTGTTCCTAGCCAAGTGGACAGCAATCTGACTGTCACAGAACATAACAAAAATGTTTTGTTGTAAACCAAGTTCAGCAACCAAGCCTCGGAGCCAGATAGCCTCTTTTACTCCTTCAGTAGCAACAATATATTCTGCTTCAGTGGTGGACAAAATCGCAACAGCTTGAAGTGATGAATACCAACTGATAGCAGAGCCGCAGAGTGTAAAGATATAGGATGAAAGTGATCTTCTCCTAACTAAATCACCACTGTAGTCGACGTCAACATAACCAACTACGCCTCATGGATCAGATTTTTGTCTATCAAATACCAAACCAATATCAGGAGAACTCTTCAAGTAACGAAGGATCCATTTGACAGATTCCCAATGTTGTTTTCCTGAATTGTGCATGAATCTGCTAACAGCACTAACAGTATAAGTCAAATCAGGCCTAGTACATACCATGGCGTACATAAGGCTTCCGACTGCATTAGAATACGGGACATGTGACATGCGCCTTTGTTCCTCTTCTGATTTTGGACACTGATCTGATGACAATTTGAAGTGGGCAGCAAGTGGAGTATTAACAGCTTTGCAATCTCGCATTCCAAATCTGTTAAGCATCTTCATTACATATTTTTTCTGTGATAGAAAAAGTTTTCCAGCTTGACGATCTCTGTTAATCTCCATTCCAAGAATTTTCTTGGCAGGACCTAGATCTTTCATATCAAATTCATTGTTGAGCTGCACTTTTAACTTGTCAACAAGAGTTTTATCTCTTGCAGAAATTAACATATCATCAACATATAACAGCAATTATACTAGTGATCCATCAGGTATTTTTTGAAAATAGACGCAGTTATCATAACTACTTCTAGAATAGTCATGTCCAGTCATGAAAGAATTAAACCTTTTATACCATTGTCTTGGTGACTGCTTCAAACCATAAAGAGATTTCTTCAGACGACATACATGGTTCTCCTTTCCAGGAACAACGTAACCCTCCGGCTGCTGGATGTAAATTTCTTCCTCAAGATTACCATGAAGAAAAGCAGTTTTCACATTTAACTGTTCCAGCTCCAAATCATACAAGGCAACTAGAGCAAGTAATACATGAATTGAAGAATGAAGAACAACGGGAGAAAATACTTCGTTAAAGTCAATACCTTCCTGTTGATCAAAACCTCTTACTACAAATCTTGCTTTGTACCTTGCATTTTCAACATCGGGGATGCCTTCTTTTCTCTTAAAAATCCATTTGCAACTAATGACTCGCTTGCCTTTCGGTAACATCACCAAATCCCATGTTTCATTTTTTAGAAGACTCGGCTTCTTCTTGCATAGCAGCAATCCACTTTGCTGAGTCGTCTCTAGAGATAGCTTCAGAATAATTCTTGGGTTCACCATCTTCACTCATCTCTTGTGCAATAGTCAATGCATAAGCAATGTTGGCAAATTCTGTGATCAGTCTTTGAGTCGGTTTTCTTGGCCTTTGTTGTGGAAGTTCTTGAGCCATAGACCACGGTTGTGGTAAACCTCGACGTTTAGGTGGATGTTGTTGTGGACTCATTTGTTGAGTAGTGACTTCATCTTCTTGAGTGGTGGAAGAATTAGGGATATTTGCTTCCAAAATGGGAGCTTCAGTCTCAAACTCCACCTTCTCTCGAACATCCTCCTGATCACCTGTATCAGTTGAGGGAACAATAATATCTTTTCCAGAGGATAGCATAACATTTTCATTAAAGGTTACATTTCGACTATGAAATATTTTTCGAGATTCATGGTCATACAAATGATAGCCTTTAACCCCTTGGCCATAACCTAAGAAAATGAATTTCTTAGCACGAGGTTCCAATTTTCCCTCGTTCACATGAGAATAAGCAGGACAACCAAATATTCTAAAATTAGAATAATCAACAGGGTTACCTGACCAAACTTCTTCTGGAATTTTACCGTCGAGTGATTGATTTGGTGAGCGGTTTATCAAGTAGCATGTTGTTGAAGCTGCTTTCGCCCAAAAATCTTTATCCAGAGTAGAATGGGAGAGCATACAACGAACTTTCTCCAAGATAGTTCTGTTCATCCTTTCAGCAACTCCATTTTGTTGTGGAGTTCCTGGAATGGTGAAATGTCTGGCAATGCCTTCTTTCTTGCATAAATCATTAAACTCATGAGAACAAAACTCGAGTCCATTGTCTGTCCTTAGCCTCTTGATCTTCTTGCTAGACTGGTTCTCAATTAATAATTTCCACTCTTTAAAGGTGAAAAAAGTTTCATTCTTTTGCTTAAAAAAATATACACAGAGTTTACGTGAAAAATCGTCAATAAATGTTAGCATATAATGACATTTACCTCTGGAGGGGAACTCTCGATGGACCCCAAGGATCTGAATGGATGTAATCCAAAGTACCTTTGGTCCTGTGAATGGCTTTTGAAAAACTAACATTTCTCTGCTTACCAAAAATGCAATGCTCGCAGAAATCGACCTTACCGGTACAGTGGTTGTCAAGATAGCCTTTCTTTTTGAGAATTTGGATTCCCTTCTCACTCATGTGGCCCAACCTCAAATGCCACAACTTCGTGTTGTCTTTGTTGGATGAGGCGACGGTTGCAGAACCTGTAACAGTTGAACCCTGCAGCAAATACAAACTACCAGATCGAAATGCCTTTAGTAACACAAGAGCTCCTTTGGATACTTTTAAAACTCCACCTTCACCTAAGTATCTACACCCTTGTGATTCAAGAGTGCCTAGGGAAATGAGATTTCGTTTCAAATCAGGGACGTGTCTGACACCGGTCAAAGTTCTAACGACTCCATCATGTGTCTTGATTTTGATTGTGTCTTTGCCGACAACTTTGCATTGAGCATCATTGCCCATTAAAATAAGACCACCATTAAGAGATTCATAAGTGGTAAACTAGTCTCTGTTATGAGACATATGAAATGTACAACCAGAATCAAGAACACACTCATTTTGTGACCTTTGTTCAGTACCAGAAGTAATAAAACACTCCACATTAGATTCGGTTTTTACAAAACTAGCTTCGGCAGATTTTTCAGGTTGCTTACCCTTATCTTCTCTATTTTGCTTATTTTTCAATTTATAGCACTCAGAGATTTCATGATTCTTTTTCTTGCAATAACGGCAATACTTAGAGTTTTTACCTCTAGATTTAGATCTTGATCGGTTTTTACCGCTAGCATCTACTTCGTGGTTTCTCCCTCTAACTACTAGTCCCTCACCCGAACTTTCAGAATGAATTTGGGTATCAAATTTTTCTTTGGACAGTAGGTTAGACTTAACATCATCAAAGCTCAAGGTAACATTATTACCATATTGCATAATTTCTTTGAAATGTTTATATGAGGGTGGCAAAGAAACAATAAGTAGTACGGCTTTATCCTCATCATCAACTTTGACATCTAAATTTTCCAAATCAATTATGATTGAATTAAATTCACCAAGATGAGATTGGATAGGAGTACCTTCAGACATACGAAGTGTGAAAAGTCGCTCCTTTAACCGAAGTTTATTTGCAAGACTTTTGGTCATGTACAGAGACTCCAATTTATTCCATATGACGGCTGCAGTTTTCTCATTGATGACTTCTCGTAGCACCTCACGGGACAAACATAATTGGATTGTGGATAACGCCTTATCGCCCATCTCTTCCCACTGCTCCTCCGTTGTAGTGGCTGGCTTCGCTGATTTTCCGGACAGAACCTTCTTTATGCCGTTCTGGGTAAGAACAACCAGCATTTGGACTCGCCAGATAGCAAAACTAATTTTACCATCAATTTTCTCAATATCGAATTTCGTCGACATTTTTAATAAAAAATCCCGATTGAATTATTGTGGCTCCGATACCAATTTGTAGGGGTACAGAGTGCGGAAGCGTAATAGATTCAACCAAAGATTACGAGAAATTAATAAAGATAGTAAAAATGACACCAAAGTTTTTAGGTGGAAAAAATCCATACAACTAAAAATCTTGCAGATATGTTAACCAAACCACTTCCAGCCGCTAAGTTCGATCATTGCTTAGACTTAGCTGGTATCCTTCATTGTTAACATGATTTCATGGCGTGAGAGTATTTCCGGTCAAAAAGGAGATCAAGGTGGAGATTTGTTGTGCTCTCCTTTTTTTCAACCATCCAAAATCAATGATGGCTGCAGGTCCAAATTCAGCATTGGATGCGGAGGCTGGAAGGGCTGCATTCAAGATTGGATGCGGAGGCTGGAAGGACTGCGTTCAAGATTGGCTGTTGAGAAATTGGATGCGTTCAATATAGGCTATATATATATATATATATATATATATATATATATATATACAAAGGTCAACAATCGGTGGTTGTCTCAAAGTGCTATATATATACATGCTTATATCTCTCCCTATTACACAAGTGGTAATCATTTCCCTCAAACAAAATCATTTCCCTCCATAATTTCCTTTTTCTTTTTCTCTACCTTTTTGAGTATTTCTATACTCGTAAAGAATCTGTAACGGGATATTTTGTACTTTGTCAATATTAGTGAAATTTTTGGCTCTCTCGCCGGTGGTTTTTTACCTCTATTTAAAGAGGATTTTTCCACCTAAAAACTTTAGTGTCATTTTTACTGTCTTTATTAATTTCTCGTAATCTTTGGTTGAATCTATTACGCTTCCGCACTCTGTACCCCTACATTATATATAAGCATGTATATATATATATCTTTAACAATGAAAAAGGACCCTGCTTCTTATAAAAAAATTGATAATTTCTGGCACTGGGCAAAATGGTTTTTTCCTAATGGTTGGTTATATTCAGCTCTCATTAAAAAATAATAATAAATAAATTTATTTTCAACAGGTGAAGAATGACCCGGGAATTGAGGATTCTTTTCAAGCTCTTTCCGTGTATTATGTTTGTGGTAGATGCAAAACTTTGCTGGAAATTAGAACACTTCGTACGTGCAAAAGAAACAAAGTGTATCGCAAACTTCCCCGCATTACTAACGAACCGTGAATTTACTGATGGAGGACAGTTTGCCACGAGACAGCATTAAACATTATAAAGATACAAAAGAAAAGACTAACTAAAGAAACCCTCTTTAATCGTTCCCAATTCTCACTTGTGCAAGCAACTGGTTGTGCATATTCCAGTTCCATTGTATTGTTGCTCGGCAAAACTGAATCAAACTCTTCAACGTCAGGGTGTACTGTGGTGGTGCCGATGTTTGAACACTTGGGGCATGCGCAGTCGCCACCTAGAAAGGGAGGAATTGACACGAGGCATTCACTAAGATATTTATGATAGTTCCGTCCTACAATTTTCACTTTGCGTCGTGTTGCTGGTTGTAGAACCTGCAGAAAATTGACAGATTAAACAATCAGCAACGTAGACAATGATAATGTGGTACAAATAGAGAACAAGCCAATTTGCGATGTGTAGAGAAGCAAACTCCTCTCAGGACTAAATCTAAGGGAAAAAAATGAAATGACATATGAAATTTTTACCGAGCATTTGGATACTCTAACATGTTCAGCAATCCAGACAGAACACAGTAAATGACAATTACTATCAACTCCTCAAAACAGAACATACACAAGATATTTCTGAAATTCAGTGCCAGATGTGGCTTTGGAGTAACAGCAGAGCACTATAAATAGAGCAACACAAAATGCAAAAACTTGCAACTTAATTTCACATTATATGTAACGGAAAATGTAATGTTAGGAAAGTGAACAGTCAGATGAAAGAAAGGACCCTTACTTGAAACAGGGCTTGTGTAATCACTCTGGCTATTTGAGGTAGTCGCGTTATCATCAAACAGGCAAGGCGGTCTGGGTAATAATCTTGAAGAAGTATGGCACAAGATCTCAATGTTTGTAATGGAAACCCCAAGGGAGAAAGTCCGTCACAGTCCATCAGCACCATAATTTGGTGTTGGTCAACCTTTAACAGGTTTAAAACACCATGGTCTATCTGGGAAACTGATCATTTGACAGAAAACATATTTGTGTTAAAAGAAAAAGGTAAAAAAACAAACAGCAGCTAAAAAACAAATTAGAGACCAAAGTTAATTGATTTACAAAACAGAGATACAGCAAGCTTAAGCACTTCTTGCTGTTTTTTAGGCATTGATATCAGTAAAGAAGTATCTTTTTTCCTTTTTTTCCCCACTTTTCAGGGTTCACTATAACTTTGTTTGAAAACACTAATAGCAAAGAGAACTCTCAACAAAGAGTCATCTGCTGCAGGTACTAGCCTTTTAAAACAAATTTCAAAGGTACGTTGTTAATAAGAAATACATACCAACAGCTTTCATAACGATACTTTTGTCATTAGAACCCAGATTGGAACAAGCAAGTCCAAGACGGATAATGAGGCAGGGTCTACAGTTCACATCATATCCATGCCAAAATACTAAATGGGACCAAGAACCAAGTTCTTGTTGTGATAAGAACTTATAATTCTGCCTCCAGATAATTGCCTTCTTTATGGATGAAAGCAACTTAGGAAAATCACCTCTTACAGCAGAATGAAACCGACGGAGTTCATCATCACTCAGCCTGTTTACAGGTCATCACAATATATATTCACAATGTAGGTAAGATATCATAATCAACCAAAAATTGCAACAAAATAGAATCACTAAATCATGAAATATAGTTAATAATCATTCTTCATCCCTGAAGGTAATGATAAAGAGATTATTAACAAAAATTTAATGTAATTTTGCCAAAAGATGAGAAAGAAAGAGTCAACTATAAATAACGTTGCCTTACCTTTCAGGAAGTGTAATACCCTGCTTTTTAAGCTCCATATGTAGGTCTAGCAGCCATTGTTCAGAAGTTTCAGCTTCAGGTACTTCATCAGGGCATCTGAAAAGAAACACATACTTAATGATCACTATTTGAAAGAGAAATGAGTAGAGTGAAATGGACTAAAGAATTTTAGTTTTCCAATGAAGAGCTTAGTCCCATAAAAGCAGACTACACTGGGGCTGAGGAACAAGACCCCAGGAAGATGGTGTACTGGTTAGTGTAGGATGTAAAGCCCACAAAGGCACAGTACATGGCAGAGGTAGGATGTAAAGCCCGCAACACCATGATCCTACATAAGTCAAATCAGCAGAATGTCTTCTTTTCAAGGCTAAATACTATAGTATGGAAGTATTTCTCTGGTAACAATTACAAGAAGAATAAATTTACAGAAACCAGCTTTTCTGCTCAATGTATCAAAATCCCTTTACTCATATGAACTAAATGACAGAAAAGCTCTTCATGGAAACTGTCTGACATCAATATGCAATGTTAGAACAATGTTTAGATATACATCTGTATCATTGAACTCACAAAAGAAGGTGCAGTTACCTTTTGTCAGAGTCTGCAATATTGGAAGATGGATCTGAGCTTGGAGTTCCATTGGGCAAGGTGTCCATGCCCCATGTAGATTGATCAGAGAACAACGTAGCAATAGAAAGAGTTAGCATTGGCCTGGACAATTCCTAGTAGAAAAAACAAATAAGGCATTACTTCCACGTGAAAACACAGTCGGAAAAAATGACAAAATTCAAATATCATAGAAGATCTTGGACATGCTTTTGATATGAAACCATTGGAAGAACAGAGTAAAATGAAAACATAATCAAATATCATATCCTTTGATAGGGAAGAGAGTGCAAATCATTGTAGAAAATAGAATTAACTAAAAGCTTTATCTCACTAAAAAATATTTTCTTGTGTCTCTCCTTGAGGATGATGAGGAATATGATTTTAAATTCATTTTCAAAGTCCAGAACTTTCAATGTTCAAATGTGATGCTAAAATGAGCAGATAACCTATCAGACATACAACACCCTTTATAACAAAAATAAAGAGTGCATAATGAGAATAACTTGTCCTAATTCATAATAAGATGGGAAGATGAAGAAGGTACTGACAAATAACCACAGATTGATATCATGCATAAGCGATTTTGACTAAAAGTTTACAAAGGTTACGTATAAAGCAGCACAAACAACCTTTGTATGTTTGATGAATCCCTTGAAAAGACCCCATCTCTCTATCCACTTGAAGGGTGGATACGAGAAAATCTGCAATGCCTGAAGAGCATTCCATATAAACGTACATCTAGACCTTGAAAACCTTCTCACAACCTCCAGTGCAGCTGTCTTCAACAAGAAAACCACTATTCCACAAGCAGTTGCGTTACCCTGTATGCGTTGTTTCACTGCAGTAAAACATTTGAAAGTCGTTTGTGACAACCCCTTTGAGGCTGATGCCCCTAGACAACTTATTGATTGCTTTTTAAGACTAATAACTCTCTTCTCCAAATTCCTACTAGAATTAAGTATCCGTACAGAGTCTCCCTCCATTTAAGCAAGTCCTGTAGCACACTTTAATCAACAATGCAAAAAATTAACCAGTTAGAAAAATCAAAATTCCAAATGAACCATAAATTATCTAGAAACTGATCATAACCTCAAGCAACCATACTTTTTGAAGTGAAGAAGAACATACCAACCAATTATTTTAACAATCAAGGTTTTCGACAATCAAAATTCAACAATTTTAACGTCTAAATAAACAATTATTTTCGACTAATAAAATAAAAAAAATCACAAATTCCGTACCGATAAAAAACCTTTGTCATAATCAAAACAATAAAACCAACCAAACTTAATTTCACTCTTACCAAAGAGAAATTAATTATACAATTATCATTACTAACAGAGAATCATCTTGACAACTCAATTCTTCAATCAAAGAAACAGATACAGAAACGCCAAACCAAAATTATCTCATGAAAGATTAAAAAAAAATCCTAATTCAAGAGAGATTAAACTGCAGCTGTCAACCAGTAAATAGAGAACAAATAACGAAGAAAAAACCATCATAAAGATTCACACCTTTTTTACAATGTTCCAAACGGTGAAGAAAATGGAGGTTGCTAAGGGTTCTGGGAGCTATGACTGGAAGAGATGAAAAAAAGTCGATTTGAGATGACAGAATTATTAATAAACAGTTAATGCTTCGCAAAATCTCTAAACAAGTCCTTTAACTATCTAGATATTTTAAAATCAGTCCTAATTTTTTATATATTAAATAAAAATTGGGTTTCTATTTATAGATAAAGAAAATAATAATCAATGGTATTATGATGTAAAATGTCACTGATATAATAATTAACTCGCTCAATATTTTAATATATAAATATTTATATATTAAATTGATTCGTCAAAAAATGGTATGATGCCACTTGTCGAGGAATCGGTGTCGTTTGGTGATCTCCCTTTGTCAAGTACCTGTATCTGGATTGTCTATGTGTCTCAGAAGGATTGTTGTCTTGCAATGCTAGGCCTGCAAAACAGTAAAGTTTATACGGATGGTGGAAGGTCTCCGGTAAAACCCTCCGATGCTTAAGTCAGTGATTGAGTATAAGATGGATAGATTAGAGAGAGATGAGTAGTATTATCTAGCATTACCCTCGTTACTTGTACGGGGTGGTATTTATAGGGATTTTGTCCCTTTTGTTAGGTAGCTAGGGTGATTTAGTAGTAAGATCTGATGGTTACCGGATTTTGTGGGGAGATATGAGATCCCCTTTTTTAGTTGGTTGTTAGGAAAATATTTGACTGCGATCGAGTCAAATGTTGACCATCAGAAACGTGGTTGATCAGCGAGTTTGATCAAAGTAGTGAAGTGGGGCATGTCAGGCCATGCCAGGTGGCGGACACGTCTGTTCGGTGGGTCCTGTGTGCTTAGTGTCATTTGCCTTGTCAGCGTGAGGGTATTTTCATACCTCTCATAAATATATAATCAAATTTAAATACTTACATATATATTTTTATAAATATATACAATGTATTTAAGATGTGACGTAATAATTTCAAATTATAGCTATACTTGAATATTATATCATATCTATATAATATTTCTTATATTGTATTATTGTAATAAAAATATAAATTAATTTTGTGGTTTTCTTTTCTTGTTTACGAAAGAAAATATGTTTCTTTTTAATTGAAAAAATGATGTATAATATAATTAGACCCAATTCGGAATAGAAAATAATTCAAAATATTTTGAAATGTGAAATGATTACAAATAAATAAGTATTACATCCATATGATGGATAATGGTTTGATTATTCAGATATATTTGATTGAATATTAGTTTTCAAATGAAAAAAATTTATATTTATTTTAGAATTGCATAAGGGTGGATTAATAAATTATTTTTAAACATTCTTTATATATATATCTAAAATAAAATATAAATTTTTTTTCCTTAAAAAACATTTATCTCTCCTCTTTCTTTCTCTTTTCTCTCTCTCTAATGATTAAATTTTTTTATCTCTTGTAATTCAATTTTTTTTTCTCTATTTCTTCTTCCTCCTTTCTCTCTCTCAAAATTTAATTTATTTTTTTCTCGCTTTCTTCTTTCTCATTTCTCATTTTTTTTCTCATTTTAATTTTTCTTCCACTGTCGCCATGAGATAAGACTTCTACGGCCATCGATTACCGTTTCTGTCATTTTTTTTATTTTTCATGTTCGTTGATTTTTTTTTTCACTTCAGTACATTCGTCTGAAAAATAAAAATAATTTTATACTATTTGTTTCTTTCTTCCTTCTTCTTATTTTCTCTGTGTGTGTAAAAATCCATCCTTAATTTTCTCAATTTTAGTTTAATTTTATTCCTTTTTTGTACGTAGTTGTTGATTTAATCACACTGTGAGAAAATAGTTGGAATTCAACGAATTTAAAGGAGATTTTGAAGAAATAATTTCAGATGTCCATGTACGAAGAATCAGACTATATTTTATGGGTTGTTGTTTAGTTGATTTTTAAAGAAATTAGAAAAGTAAAACATAGAAGAGAGAGAATTAAACAGTACAGGCAGAATCGTACACTAATGGTTGAAGACGCCAGTGAATAGAACGATGGACATGCTCTATTTATGTTTAGATTCATAAATTATGGATGAATGATGAATCGTTGTTGTCGAATGATTATAATAATAAAAATGGAAAAAAAAATTAAATTATCGTAAAGAGAAAGAATGAAGAGATAGAGAAGAGGACGAATAAAGAGAGAAAAAAATTAAGGAAAAAAACTAGAAGATTGAAATCAATTGAAATGAGAGATAAAGCAGTAAGAAGAAGAGAGAGAAAGGAGGAGAGAGAAAGAAAAAAGAAAAAGAGAAAAAAAAATTTATAGGAGAGAGAAAGAATGAAGAGAGCGAAAAGAAGAAGAAAAAAGAAAAAAAATTACATTTTATTTTGGATTAATTAGACAAAAATGTCACTACTGAAACAGTATTAAACTGTGAAAAAATTTTGACTAACGTCAAAATTAAAAATACATGTAGTGAGACGTTTTGATATTATGAGGGTCGAAAAATTTTTGAAGGGCAAAAATTGAATTGTGAGATCTAAGACGTGTAATTAAAATAATCAATATAATTTTTAACAAAATCAAATTTTTATATACTTTAAAATAGTTTTATTAAAGTTTACATAATTTCAATAGTTATTAAAATTAAACAGTAATATTTAAATCTAATTTTTATATTTATTTGAATCCAGCACTTGTTCAAACCTTAACATGTCTTAAATATTTTTTTAGTATATAAATTTGTCTAACTGTTTTAAAAAAAATTGTTTAAAAGTCAAATTTTTACTTAAATCAATTTATTGTTTTTCTATTAAATTTGTTCATTAGTACTGGGTTATAAATCTTTTAATTCTTTCTTCATTCTTTTATATAAAAATAAATTACTAATTATATATTAAAAAAATTCAAAACCCTAAACAAAGTTTTTTTTTTAAAAAAAATAAGCTATATGAATTTCGTTTATATTATGTTTCCAACTTATAATTTTTTTTAATAAGTAAGAGTAACACCGCCTTATTGACCTAAACAACAAGTGGCTTATCAATATAATATAAATTATATTTTAAAAAAATATTAATAATGTTAATTTAAGATTGTTTTTTTAACCAATAAGATTAAATAAAAATTGTACTATTCAAAATAATCTGATTAAAATATATTTTAAATTTTAATTAATTCAAAATTAAAGTGCTTTCATTGTTTTTAAAAAATGTATATTTATATTTTAAAAATAAATGTATTACAATGCATAAAGTTACATCGTAATCAGAATAAACATTGTAAATTGTCTTTGAATTTTCTAATGGAGAGAAAATATTAAATGTAAAAGACAGAGATGGATAAGCAATCAAAAAGAGAAAATAATAATTAGGATTACTGCTATTACACTAAGGGCCCCCTTGTCCTGTCTCGAAGAATTTGAGATATATAGTAAAGTCGCTGTTTAGTTAGCGTGGAAACTACGGATAAGTTCTCCAGTTTACTGGGGACATTGACCAACTTTATTTTCTATTTAGGTGTTTGGACTCATTGCCCATGCCCAAATTCCCAGTTACGCGCCAACATTTGCTTTTGTGTACCAGAAAATATAGAAGATAAATTTGAAGAATTTTAAAGAAAGAATAATTGGTGAGTTTGATCCTAAATAAATTTATCTTTGATAAATTGAGTCTCAAAATATTATTTTTAACTTTTAAGATCCCAAACTTTTTTTGTAGAGAATAATAAGGTCCTTCTTGACGGATTCTGTTAAAATTTCTAAAATTTTAACGGTTGTTTGTCTTTAATTAATTAAAGACAATGATAAAAAAGTCATTACATGTGAAAATAAAGAAACAAAATAATAATAATAATAAAATATTTAAACGTAGAGATAAAATGTCGTCATATTTTTTTAATTTTTATTTTGAAAATGTCTTCATATTTAAAAATTTAAAAATAAAAAAATTATCAAAATAGTGAGAATATCAAAAGTCGTCGTCAATCTTCTTCTTCTCGGGTTAATCTTCTTCTTCTTCTCTCTGGCACAAGATTTTTATCTTTTTCTAACATCTTTGAAGAAAGGAAAAAGAAATAAAAGTAATTAAAAAAGAAATCTTTATAGAAAGAAAAAAGAAAAAACGAGAAAGAGAGATTTAGAAAATTTAAATTTTAACCAATGGAAAGAAATAAAGTTATTTTGTTTCAAGAGAAAGATGACAGTGGTGATATTGAAATACTCAGTGAATCTTCAATCATTAAAACTCATTTGACAAATCAAAGTTATTATAGACGACAAGAAACGAATTCAAGTGGGAGCAAAAATGAAATGTTAAATTCAAAAACATTTGAATCAATGTTTGAGTAAGTATTCGCATTCCTTATCATTAATATATTTGAGTAAGTATTTGTGTTGTAATATTTTATTGATATAAGTCTATTAATTCTATTTGCAGGCTTAAACACATTTGTTAATGTAGCATTGACCATCCAATACGTAGGAAAATATTGATGGTGGTTGTTGGGGGTAGTCTTGCCATGCTGCTGGAGTTTTTTCCCTTCTCTAGAAACTTGTAGATGAAATCAATATACGATATGTATTCTTATGGTGGTTTTATCTTCAATTTTTAGGAAGCAAAGCTTTTTTTAGTAGGAAGTTAATTCAGTTATCAATTCAACTTTTGAACTTGTGGTTATCTTGAATTTCAGTTTGTATGAAATCTAAAATTGTTCCAATGGTCCAATCATTATTTTTGACTAGAACATTTCTCTAGAGAATATATTTACCTTTTGTTTTAAATTGTATAAAATATCATCCAAAGTAATTTTTGTAATATGAGGGAATAATATAAATTTTTAGCAACTATCAAGAGCATCAACATTTTGTTTTTGTGAATAATGAAAGTTTTTCTCCCAACAGAAATATTCCAGTTGATAAGCATCGAAATTTGTAAAAAGAATAAATTGTAATAAAAAAAGCAACATAACCAATCTTTAGTTAGTAAAAAGAATAAGCTGTAATAGAAAAGAGTAATATAACGAATCTTTAGCCAGTAAAATCTACAAGAAACATTATTACAATCAAATAATATGACAATATTTTCAATAAAAACTTATGTCACTCCACAAGACATAACAAAAAATTATCCACATGTACACTAGTCCCTTTATTTGGCCAGCTTAGGTCGACAAATGAAAGAGTGGAAAGAACTTTTGAGTGAAGAGGGAGAAGTGTTTGTTTTTGTGCATGTTTCCCCACCTCTAACTCTAGTTTCGATTAAGAGAACGTTAAATGGTTTACATGCGTTTGACAAAAAAATAGGGTGTATATTGTTGGTGATTTTATGACAAGGAGGAATTACATGGTAAAACCTACAACCACTGTAGATGAATGTATTCCCAATATCAAATTATATTTGTTCTGATTTGCAATTTACAAATATTCATGTTTTGATAGCCTTCAAAGCTCTTGTAGAAAAAAGGATACATGTTTCCCTATAATTGATGATGACTAATTGTGGATTTCCTATATTCACTTAAAATGTAATATTTCAATATGTTCTCTAACATTATTTAAAATAAGTAAATTTTTTAATAGCATGAGCACATAATTATTGGATAGGTGGTGTCCAGTATCATTAATTTTGATGAAGAGTCAGTATCTTCCTTTGATGAACAAATCACAAGAGCTTCAAGATCTATGAGTAAGAAGAGGATGAACCAGAATTTAAACTCAGATTCATATTAGAATTTCTCTTCTTTTGTTTTTCTTTCTCTTTCTACAAAGACGCTCTTATTCTTCTCTGTTTTTTTCTTTTTCTTTCTTCAAAGATGTAAAAAACGGATAAAAATTTTGTAGGAAAGAAGAAGATTGACAAAAGATTTTGATATCCTTTGATAGATTTTTTATTTTTTAAATTTTAAATGTGAGGATATTTTTATTCTTTGTTTAAATATTTTTTTATTTATTTTCACATGTAATGACTTTTTTATCCTTGTATTTAATTAACTAAAGACAAACAACCGTTAAAATTTAAAAAATTTTGACAAAATCCGTCAAGAATGACTTTATTATTCTCTACAAAAAAAAGTTTGGGACCTTAAAAGTTAAAAAAAAATATTTTGGGACTCAACTTGCCAAAATTAAATTTATTTGGGATCAAACTCACCAATTATTTTTTAAAGAAATATACAAAAGATTCGAAGGTAGAGTGAAATATTATTGGTACATGAAATAATTGAAGTAATGAATGAGGACAGAGCAAATGTTTGAATAATGATATAAGAAACAAGTTTCTTTATTAGAAAGTATATTTTTATATGATGAAAAATAAAGAATAATAACATTTTCTCATATGCACAATGGTAATAGTATCAGTAAGGTACTACCGAACATAAGCCAAACAGTGCCCCGCCTAAAGCATTCAAAATGACAAAAGAAAAAAAAAAAAAACTAAGGTAAAAGGTTATCAGTCCGTACCCACACTTTTAGGTGATGGAAAACAACGCGCTGAGTTTTGGGGAATTTTCTTTCTTCTTCTTTTTCTTCTTCTTCTTGATTGGTTGGTGTCAATTGTCATTAATTAATCTAAAGATGAAAACGAGAGCCGTGGATTATAAAACTCACGACCCGGAAACCCGAAAGCAGCGAAGACAAACCCAGGAATAAAAACCCGGCGAATCCTAGGGCTACAGATATGTCGGATTGAATACAGAAGGCAATGCTCTCCGTACACGTGTCGGTCCGCCTTAACGAACGAGCCAACTCCGTCCCCGCCGAGTCCGCCGACAGTAACAGGTAAGCAAAAACCTTCATAAAAATGACACCGATTTCAGAATAAAGTAGTGTGTGTATGTATATGTTTTACATCCACCATCCCCAAATTCAATTCGTTTTAACAAAATAATTTTTGCAATTAGAATTTGGAATGCGATTCAGTGTAATTGCATATAAAATTCGAATTTGCAGAGAGAGGGAAAAGCCCTAGGACTAGACCTGATCGTGGCCGAAGTCGAACCATACTTGTAAAACCTCAGGCAAAACAGTAGTTCCGCTGGAAATTTCCCAAACGGAAGCTCCAACTTCGAAGAAGGAATAGAGAGCAACAATGGCGTTAGCAATGGCTACGAATCTAAACGCCTCGTAATCAATCCAACGAGGTAGTCCGGAGCCACGAGAATTAGCGAACATAAAAATGGCGGAAGCTAGAGAGAAGCAAAACGAAAAAAATCGAAACACAAAAATCAACAAGTTAAATCGCCGGAGCTTTTGCTCCGATACCGTTGAGTGAAAATGAGCTTGAATCCTCGGCCGCGGCGACGGCGTCTCGATCCCACCGTTCCGAAGCGCATCCTGTGACTGTGGAGACCTCATCATCGTCAAATTCCAAAAAAAACCAAAAAAATTATCACTACTTCCAACGACGACAGCTGAGATTGCAGAAATTGCTTGCCAACATGATAGAAAAGAAAAGGAAAACAAAAAAACAGAGGGAGACAAAGGGTAAGTTGAATAATAATGTAGAAAGTTCCAAAAAGACGTTACTTAATCAGGAAAATTTGATTCTGTGGTGGTGAGATTGAGTCGAGGGTTTGAAGTCACGAGAGTTAGCATGAACTCCATGAATAAATAAATATATACAGAGAAAAAAAGAGAGAAGAAAGGAAAGGAGAAGGAAGGTGTGAAAAAAAAGGAAAGTGAAGAAATAATGTTAAAAAACAGTAGAGAAAAGAAGTAGCAGCCAAACAGCGGAGAAAAAGGGGAAGATGGATAGAGAAAGAAGTGAGAGAATGTATTTTTTTTATTTTTCGCTTTTTACTTTGGTTTTTGCCTTTTTTGTGATTCTTATCTCACTCTCTCTTTTTAACGCTGTAATTCTGTTATTTAGTTGGATTTTTTTTAAAATAAAAATATTCTTATAATAATAAGTATATTAAGTGAAAGTGAAATGGAAGAAATTATTATTAAATTTTTTTCATCTTGTCACAAAAGTCTAAAGTAGTCGTCTAAAATAATTTTTTATATTTATTAAAAAGAATAGTGATTAAGATTTGGAGAGTGATTGGCAATAAATTATGTGCCATATAAATCCTTGCTTTTAAAATAAAAAGGCATGTGATTGGTTTAAATCCTTTTGGCACATTATTGCAAAAGTCTCCTTTCTTTTTTCTTTTATAGTATTGTCAAATTAAGAGTAATAAAGATTATCCCATTTACATAATGTCTCATTCATTTCAGATCACTCACAATAAAAAGTTGGTAAATATCATTCAAACATAAATTTAACAAATCTCATCACTCATTAGTAACTATTTTATAACATTAGTACATACATATTTGTCAACAAAATATAGCTTAATAATAATAAAGTATAGATTAATTAATCAATTAATAACAACTTCATTCATAAAAAAATAAATATATATTATTAAATATTTAAAATTATTATTTTAAATAATTTGAACTCTTATATAATATTACAATTCAAACTCTTATAGTGTTGTCTTCGCAAAAAATATTACAACTCAACCTCTTATAGTGTTTCAAAATAAGATTAACTAGTTACATAAGATATTGTGTTTCACAATGAAGATTACGAGTAATTTTAATAACAGTATCACTCTTAAATAATACTGACATAACCTTTATAATAAAAAAACGGCGTCACACTCTTAAGTAACACTTATACTACAGAAACAACATCACAACGTCACACTCTTACTCTTAAATAATACTTACATAACCCTTATAGTACAGAAACAGCGTCACACTCTTAAGTAACACTTATAGTATAAAAACAACATCACAATGTCACTCTTACTTAACACTTATAGTAAGAAACAACATCACACTCCTAAACCACACTCTTAAGTAACACTTATAGTACAAAAACATCGTCACACTCTTAAATAGCACTTACACGACACTTATAGTACAAAAACAACATCAAACTCTTAAATATCACTTGCATAACGCTTACAGTACATAAACAACGTCACACTCTTACATAACGCTTATAGTATAAAAACAACATCACACTCTTAAGTAATACTTATAATACAGAAATAACATTACAGCGTCACACTCTTATGTAACACTTATTGTACAAAAATAACATCATAGCGTCACACTCTTACGTAACACTTATAGTACAGAAACAACATCACAACGTCACACTCTTAAATAACACTTACATAATTCTTATAGTATAGAAACAACATCACACTCTTATAGAAACAACACTCTTACATCACACTCTTATAGAAACAACACTCTTACATCACACTCTTATAGAAACAACGTCACACTCTTACGTAACACTTAGCACAAAAACAACATCACACTCTTAAGTAACACTTATAGTACAGAAACAGCATCACAACATCACAGTCTTAAATAACACTTGCATAACGCTTATAGTATAGAAACAATATCACACTCTTAAATAACACTTGCATAATGCTTATAGTAGTTTCGCCTTTTGAAGCGCCAGTCGCGTAGGGCGACAAAAACAACATCACACTCTTAAATAACACTTACCTAATGCTTATAGTAAAAGTGTCACATATTAATAACTCTTGTACGACACTTACTACATACTAATAACTCTTATACGACACTTACTACATACTAATAACTCTTATACGACACTTACTACATACTAATAACTCTTATACGACACTTATTACATATTAATAACTCTTATACGACACTTACTACATATTAATAACTCTTATACGACACTTACTACATACTAATAACGCTTATACGACACTTACTTAACTCTTATACGACACTTACTGTGAGAGTCACCAATCAAAAAGAAACACTCACAGCGAAAGTCGATCTGTGACAAAGTAAACTTAAGGCAATAAGAAATCTTATTGTTAAAAGAAAGACAGAAAAATCAGAAGCAAATTCAAGAAACTGAAAAAATGGCAAACCAAGCAAATTTAAATTCTGATACATTAGAAGGAGGAGTTAGACCACCACCCTATTTTTCAAGTTAATAACAGTTTCCAATTCAAAAAGATGATTCTCTATAAAAGAAAGAAATAGAAGAAAAAATATTCTTGAAAATTATCTCAAAAATTCTTCTAACATTTGTTTTGTTTCAAAATATAATCTTGACCAAATACCCAGAGAGAGAGGTAGCTTGAATGGAAGCCATTTTGCCAGTAAAATATCATCATATCATCATGCTTTCAAACATTTATGGGATGTACAAGAGATCATCATCTTCATCACATCATTTCTTGTGATCGTCTTACACAACGACTAACTTTTTTCTTGAACTCTTCCCTGTTTTCTCTCCATTCTTTCTGCATTATTATACAAACAGTCCCAAGTAAAAAGGATTCAGCATTCAGCAGCAGAACGGGAAAAGAAAAGAAAAAAAAAGAGAGGGTAAAACTTACAGCAGCCTCGACATTTGCAGGCGATTCATCATTAGGGCCTGAGAGCATAGATATAATGCTCAACACTATACTCTCCACCTAGAAATAGATCCCTTCACAGTCAACTTCAAATGTATGTATGTACATACGTATGTATAAAACAAAGAAAAGGTGCAGCAAACAGTAATTAAACTTAAAAACCCGAGAAGAAGAAGGAAAAAGATAACGGATAAGATGGCTAGACGACGACAAAAACAACAACTGTCAAGTACAAAGCATTTAAATGAAACGTTGAAGAAGTATTAAATATGTTCCCAAGAGGATCATGGACTAAAGTAACCGTCGATTTTCAGATTACAATCATCACTACATATCTAGTTTCTTTCTCCAATTCCCTTTTCCCCACTCGAAATCCCCACCGCATCTTCAATGAAAAAGCTTTCAAGCCACATCTAACCCTAGATGTTACTTCTTCATATATTACCGACAAAAGTGTGTAATTCAAATGCCAAAAAGGGAGAGAGAGTTTGAATACAATACACATTTAGCACACGTTAACTCTTAATTCAAGAAAGCCGCGAAACGAGAGACACAGACACGTGCACAATAAAAAGGAAAGAATACAACAAGACATCCATTAGATAAAAGTATATTATTAGGTTTTTCTTATACCGTATGGACAGGAGACCAGCGCTCACTAGCAAGCTCATAGCCATTTGGATCGTCTCCGGGAGGATGAAGAATTGAAATGCAGACTGTTCCGTCAGAATAAACTGCATTTGATATAAAAATTTGCAGTCATTTATGAATAATACTGGCTTGCATAAGCAGCCAAACAAAGACGATAACAGGAAAGTAGCATTTTAATATGGAGGAAGAATTCAACCATTAGGGTGCCAAATATCCGAAGTAAACCTCACTGTTGGAGGACTGTTTGGATAGTTCTGAGGAAAGGTCATGATCGCATTAAAGAAACCACCCTCACTGCACAAAATATATCAAACTTTATCAGAATTCAGCAATAGGGATTTGAGACACAAATACCTAATGAAAAGGTTAACATCCCCACTCCATCCACCAAACCCTATTTATTCGTTGTAATAGAATTACAGATGAAAGTAGATGCTCCAACAACTTGGAAACTACAATCAAATAGAAATACATCCGAATCTCGAACAATCCATTCAAGTACCATTACCACTGTCTTTTCCTCCCTTACGTAGAAAGAAACTAGTAAGAGGAGTCGAAACCACAGAAGAGCTGAATGGGGTACTTCATATATATAGATATATATATGTATGCATCAATTTAGATAAAAGGGCATACCAATCTGGGGTGGAATTCACACTGAAAAGCCTTTAACTGTGTCAAAGAATTAAAGTTCACATAATTTAGCTGTATACCCTATACCTAATTTGAAGATTATGAACGAATATAATTGAGGGGAAAATGGGGGAAAAAAAATGGAATCAGGGTAAACAATTAATCAAACCAATTCACATCATTAAAACCCAAAACCCCTAAAACATAGAACAATTCACGGAACAAATCAAATCTATAAAATAATGAAAAAGAATTGGCCAAGCTCAAATCTTTAGGCCAGAAACACAAATATACACTCACTATAATGTATCAGGGGGTCCAATAATGGTTACACTCCATTCAAATAAATTGGTCTCGTCAACCAAACCAGCAGAAAATCCATCAACAGGGTTTTTACAGAGATCTGCAAACAAACCAAAAAAAAAAAGCAATCTTTATACAATTAAACTTCAAGAGAAAAGAAAAAAAGAAAAAGAAAAACCCAAAGGCCGCCACAATTAAATTAAACATCAAATTCAGTGTAATGGGTTCAAATTCTTCCATACCTTTGAGCTGTTTTTGCAGAAGAAGACTGGCTTGTGAAGGTGATGCCATTGAAAAAAAAAATCAGAGAAAGAAAAGAAAAAAAAAAAGAATTTAGAGAGGAGAGGCGGAATGAAGATGGAGGAAGAGAAAGAGCAACAAGAATGAACTCTCTAGGGTGCCGAATGAGATAGAAAATAAGACAATCAAAGATTTATATATAAATTCAGTAATATTATTATCATATATATATATTTATATATATATATATATATTTATATATTGTTATATATGAAGAGACAGTTTCAATATATTTATATTTATATATGTATTATGTATATTCCCTCTCAAGTAAGTGTATTTTATTTTATTTTATTAAAAAATTGGCGTGTCCTAATTTGAATTGTATTCCTCAAAAAAAAAAAAATTGTAATTTATTTTAATTTAATTATCTTTTAAAAAAAGTAAAATAATGACATAATGAATACAATTTTCAAGTAAAGTGACCTTTCAAATTGATTTTTTTTTCAATCATTTCTTAAATTTTTTTAAAAATATTTTATCTTTATATATATCTAAATTTCATAAATTATTAAAATTATAAATAAATATCTTTATTAACTAAGTTATATTTTTTATTTTTATCATAGATATTTAATTATTATTATCTCAAATAAGCGGAATAATAATAAATAAAATTATATAAATTTATAAGCAATCCATAGTTTTAGATAAATATAAAAAGGTAGATTCGTCAAATATAAAAAAATAAAAAGGAAGAGAAAGAAAACGATTGGCTAAGTTGTTTTCTAACACTAACTTTGAGGGAATTTTGTCCCATGCTAGAAATAAGGTTGACCCATCAATTGATTTTATACTAAATTTTGTATGATTTGGTTTAAACACATATGTTATTAAAATAATTACGATTCGATTAATATAATATATAAATATATTATACATATTATATTAATGATTTATCATTTGACATGAATCGAATAAAATACTAAGAGTTAAAATATATGACACAATTGAATAGTAAAGGGTGCCCATTATATTCTCCACCGCCAATTATGATGCAATATTGACGGCTAAGGTGAAGCATTTTCTTAAAAGGTTTCGTTTCTTTTTTTTTTAGTATATTTTTTATTTTATTTATTTTATTATTGTAAAAAATGCGTCACTCTGATAATATTATAAGAAGTTATAAATTAGACAAATAATACAAAAAAAAGCTATATATTGATTCGTAAAAAATCGGTCTGATGCTACGTGTGAGTGATCCGATGTCGTTTGATGATCTCTCTCTGTCAAGTGTTCGTATCTTGGTTGTCTGTGTGTCGTAGAGGAATCGCTATCCTGCAATTTTAGGTCTGCAAAATAGGAAAGTCTATCCGGAGGGTGGAAGGTCTCCGGTAAAACCCTCCGATGATTAAGTCATAGATGTGACTATGAGATGAGTCAGTGATGTGACCGTAAGATAGGTCAGAGATGTGACTGTGATATAGAGAATTGAGAGAAAGATGAGTATAATTATCTGGCCTTCCCCTGTTACCTGTACGGGGGTGGTATTTATAGAGTTTAGCCACCCTTGCCAAGTAGTTGGGTAATTGGGTAGTGGTTACCGGACTTTAGTGGGAAGATATGAGATCCCCCCTTTTTAGGAGGTTGTTATGGGGATCTTTGACTTCAATCTATTGTACGGTCAAAGGTGACCGTTGGAAGAGTAGTTGATAACGTCTGGTAGTGCTGGGAGTGCCAGCGCGGTGGGGCATGTCTGGCCATGCCAAGTGGCTGACACGTAGGTTCGGTGGGTCCCGTGTGCTTAGTGTCATTTGCCTTGTCAGTGTGAAGGTATTTTCATACCTCTCAGTGGCCCCTCGTGGAAGTGGATGAGACAAGGGCTCGTTTGCTTCGACGGTACTAGAAATCCATTATTCTCCAGGCTGTTTGTTTTGTCATTAAGAGTTTCCGAGCAGGTGTGAGCCCGGGGGCGTGTAACCTGAGGAGATGTTACCCAAGAGGGTGTACCCCGAGGGGGTAAGAGCAGCCCGGAGTGGACGTGAGTAACCCGAGTGGGTGAAGGGGTGCATCCCGGCGAAGTGGTGTAACACCCGAAAAGATGTAACCTGATGAAGTGGTGTAACAGCTGGAGGAGCGTTACCTGGCGAAGAGGTGCACCCTGGCGATGTGGTGTAACACCTAAAAAGGTGTGACCTGCGCGGGTGTAAGTGACCCGAGGTGGGTACAAGTAACCCGGGGTGGCACGGTCTGCGAGGAGGCGTAGCTTGGCGGGGTTGCGTAACACCCGAAGAGGTGTAGCCTGCCGAAGTTTTCTTTCACTTGGACCGAGTTTGGGGAAGTGGTCGAAGTGTCTGATGGCGATTGCTACTCTGGAGTGGGGTCGGATCCCTATGATGGTGGTTCGGTTACCGAGCGGTCGGCTAGCCGTTTCGCGTGTCTAGAGGAGGCGCCTTTTGCGTTTCCCAACGCGCGTGCCATGATGGCACCACACGTGAGATGTTAGAGAAGTGACTCCTGGTGTGACCTCTACCCGGTTGGAATCGGGTCGGGCGAAGCGTGTAGGGGAAACTTAACGGTTTTTGAATTTTCCCCCCTCTTATAAATAATTCACTTTCTTTCCTTGTGAGCCTTTTACCATTTCTTCTTCTTCTTTGAGACATTCTGCCGTTTTCTCCCAAAAACCCTCTGTATTCCGCTTCTTCTCCCCAGAAACTTTCTCGGTTTCCTCAGTGTGTTCCCGGTGAAAACATACCTTCTGCAACTTCCAAGTTCCCTTTACTCTCTACGGTTCCGCAGGTAAGAGAAGGCACTGTCCTTCGGTTTTTTGCCTATGCTCTCTTTTGTTTCTTTTCTCTTTTTTTTAGGGCGTTTCTGAGGAAAGGGGTTTTTCTGGGGTCAAGGGACTGTTATGGCCTTTTTTGGAGTGATTTTAGGCTGGGTTTTCGGGTAGGTGTTTTCTGGAATGATGAACTGGATGAAGGCGAAGTGCAGGGACTTTTAGACTGTGAAATGGTGAAGCGGAGTGAATGGACTTTAGTTTCTGATAGGACTTCTGTTTTGTGTTTGTAGATATGTCTGACTCAGAAAGTTCCGAGATCCCAGTAGTTGCGGTGGAGTCTAATTCTTCAAGCTCCACTTCGCAATCCAGCTCTGAGAGTTCCAGAACCGCAAACAGTGAGAGTGCCGAAGTGTCTGATGTCGGCCTGAGTACCCTTGAGGAGGTCCCTTTAGCCCATAGGATGTCTAGGCACATGGGGGGCGGAGTAACTGTTGCGGGCTTTTCGCCTGAAGGCCTTTGTGACTCCGATGTCCTCCAGGGCGAGGATGAGGACTCCGCCCATTCCGAAGATCTCCCGAAAACCAAAAACAGGTTGGAGGGGGACTTCGCCCTTAGGAGGAATACCCTTAGCGTAGATCTCCCCCTTTTATCCAGAGAGGTTGACCGGAGTAGGTTCAGGTTAATCTATCTCCGAGAGTGCAGGCGTATGTCCAATTCCTACATCCACATTCCATACGAGCACTTCGTTTCTGGCCTTAGTTTGCCTTTAGACCCCGCATTTTGCGATTTTTTGAACCTAGTTAGATGTCAACCTGCTCACGTTCATCCAAACGGAGTTAGGTACTTCGTCGCTTTTACCGTTCTGTGTAGGAGAGTAGGTGCAGAAGTCTCTGAAAACCTGCTGAGGAAATTTTTCATTGTCCTCCGCATGAACAACCTGACGTTGTCACTTCGACCGCGTCCTAGTGTAGTCACCCTCTTCGAACCTCCTCCCAATAAGTTAGGTCAGTGGAGGGAGAAGTGGGTTTGTGTGGAGTCCAGAACGGGCTTCGCATTCTACCCGAAGTGTAAGACACTCCGTCCTTGGCTTTCCCTTAAAAGGAACACCAAGTTCTCCGATTCGGATCGGAGGTTTTTGGATTTTGTCCGGAGTGACCTGGGAGATGATCCCAAGACTCAATCCAAAGTTTTCCTGACCAGCGAACTTATCGCTGACGAGAGTCGCCACGCCTGTGGGATAGGCGGGCCGACAGCGGACAGTCGGCAGAGAGAGCTTGGACTTGAGGACCTGACGGAGTACCCGATGTGGAGGTTGCACCCGGGAAGGGGTTTTTCTTCTGAGTGCTCGGTGTGTCAGGATCCCCGTAGTGCGGGCTACTCTGTTGCAAAGGGTAGAGTAGTGGCGGAGTAATTTTACTTTGTTGTTCCTTCCATCTTGTTTTTACTGACTCCGATTGTGTTGTGTTGTGGCAGACATGAGGATTAACTTCTCCGCACTCCGCAAGGAACCAGCCCCAAGTTCGGTGAATGTGAATCCTCCGCGGGCTGTTGATCGGTCTACCATCCCTCCGCCGGCGGCAGGAGGCTCCAACACCAGTTGCTCTCCGGCAGTGCGCTCTCCTCCTCCATCCCGGTCCCGGGGGAAGGAGCCAGTCCGCGCCCCCCCATCGAAGCGCGGTCGTGAAGGGGAGGAAGGGGAGCAGGTGTCCAGGACTTCGAGGCAGAGATTGGTGGATCTTGCGGTTTTACGGGAGGTGGCTCCGGCTACGGCAGAGCGGCTGGCTTCTCAGGGAGCTCCGGAGTTTGGCCCCTACATTTCTCCGTCCTGGTCTTGGCTCCAGGAGGGGTTTAAGGCGCCGGAGTCAAGACCGGAGCATGAGGTTTTGGCCCGTCAAGTCATTTGTGCTTCGCCCCCCTTGGCGAACCTTCCGTTGGGAGATTGCCGTTACGGGAGGTATTATGGGGGGCCGTTATACATCGGGCCATGGATTTTAGCCTGACCCGGAAGCTGGAGGAGGCTCCCATCAGTCCGGATAACGCGTTTGGGCAAATCGGGGCCGGGCTGTCTCAGGTATTTCATCAGGCCGAAGTACTTATACTTGCCTACATTTTATCTCTTCTTGACTTATCCCTTTGTCTTTTGTCTCTCAGGTAACTTCCTTTGTGGCTCACCTCTTCAAGCATGCCTCTGATTGTTCGGATGCGCAAGCTGACCTGGCGGACTTGGAGAAGAAGTGCGTGGAGTTGGAGAACCAGCTCTGCGCCAAGGATGCTGCGTTGGTCGCCGCCGAAGAGAAGGTCCGTTCTGCTGAGGAGACCGTGGAGATGGCGGTCGTGGAGAAGGACAAAGAGTCTTCACGGCTGCAGTCCCTCCAGCGGAGTCACGAAGAGTTGAAGGCCAAACTTCGCGACCTTGACAGGAAGCTGAAGGAGGAGAGCTCCAGGCTGAGGGAGGAGAGCTCGAGGCGGCAGGCTGCGGAGTCCAAGGTGGAGTTCCTGGAGTCAGATGCCCACACCTCGCAAGTGGTGGAGGAGTTCCGCAACTCGGATGGATGTCAGCGGGAAGTGTTTGCGCTGGCAAATGGATATTATAATAGAGGATGTGCTCATGCACTTCGCTGTCTTCATCACCTTGTCCCGGATAAGGCGTTGCTGTGTAGGATTTTCGAGGGCACCTATACCGATCCCGAATTCAGACACGGAAGCGACTTCGTCCCGTTCAACACAGACGAACTGGAGGAGATCGCTGAAGAGGATGGAAAAGAGGGAAGGCATTGGAGTCCGCCTACACCAGTGCATCCAAATGTGGATGAGTTGTGTCTCCAGCTCCGGAATGCTGCTGTGGGAGGCGAGGTTGCTGGGGCTGACATCTCCCCAATCTCGGTTGCTGCTCCGGTCGTCGCAACCGCGGAGTCAACGGTTGTCCTTGATGGGGAAGAGCCTGAAGTGGGGAACCGGGCCATAATGGTTGTAGATGCTTACCCCGAGGTGGTTCCCACGTCAGCTGACGTTGCTCCCCCCTTGGCCGAGGTTGATCCTTCTTCGGCCGAAGTTGCCCCGGATGTGTAAATATTTCGTTTTTTTTTAAAATATATTTCTTGTAAAACTTTTATTGCACTTCGCTATTGTTGTAAAACTTTACTTCGTACTTTTATTTATTGCACTTCGTCTAATAAGTTAAAAAACTTCGAAAAATCTTGAATTACTTCGAAAAGATCTTGAATAATAATAACTTCTAAAGATCTTGAATAATAATAACTTCGAAAGATCTTGAATAACTGTGATGAAAAATATCTTTGAGGACCTCGCCCGTGACCTGTCTCGGAACTGGTCGCGGCGGGGCGTTTATTTGCTGTAGCCTTTACTTCGTCCGAATATCTCAGATGAAGTATTTCTTCAGATGGTTGGCATGCCAGGGTCTGGGGAGTATTGTTCCTTCCTAGTCCATGAGGCGGAATGTTCCCCGACGGATTTCGTCTTTAATCAAGTACGGCCCTTCCCAGTTCGGAGTGAGTTTGTTTGCCGTGATATGTCTTGCTGTTCCCTCAATCTTTCGGAGTACCCATTCTCTGACTCCGAGTGGCCTATTGACCAAATTTTTGTCATGTGTGTGTTTGGTTGCCAGCTTGAATTTGTTTGCTCTTAGTCGGGCGGTTATTCGTTTTTCTTCTAATAAGTCCAAGTCCAGTCGGCGTTGGCGTTTATTACTTTCGTCGTCATACACAGAGATCCTGTATGATGGGAGTGCAAGTTCGGCTGGTGAGACTGCTTCTGAGCCGTAAACCAGGGCGTATGCTGTTTCTCCTGTGGGCCCACTAGCCGAAGTCCGCACTGCCCATAATGCGGCTGGGAGTTCGTCGACCCATTTGTTGGATTTTCCTTCCAGATTTTTCCTCAGTGCGGTGAGAATGAGTTTGTTGGCGGCTTCGGCCTGTCCGTTTCCTTGCGGGTGTGCAACAGATGACTTCCAGTGTCTGATCCCTAGGCGGTTGCACTCTGATGTAAACTTAGTGGCGAACTGAGTACCGTGGTCGGAGACGATGGCTCGTGGAACTCCGTATCGGCAAAGGACGAAGTCGTGGAGGAAATTGAGCACGTTTTCCTCCATGGGAGCGGCCAGTGGCCTTGCTTCTATCCATTTGGAGAAGTAGTCGACGGCTACGACCAAGTATTCGTGATGCCCACGAGCTTTGGGGAATTTGCCCATGAGGTCGATTCCCCACATATCGAAGGGCCAAGCGGCCAGCACAGGGGTTTGCGGAACCGATGGAAGACGGGGTACGCTGTTGAACTTTTGGCACGTATCGCAGTGTTTCACGTAGTTCGCTGCATCCTTCCGTAGTGTGGTCCAATAATATCCCTGATTAATCACCTTCTCCGCCAAGGGCCTCGATCCAGGGTATCCACTGCAGATACCTTCATGTAGCTCCTCCAGGATTGTCTGAGTGAGGTCGGGCGGTACACAGCGGAGAAGCGGCTTGGAGAAGGAGCGTCGGTATAGAATATCATTGAGCATAGTGTATCGGGCCGCGCGCTGGCAAATTTGTCTAGCTTTGGCCTTGACTGTCGGTAGGATGTCTGAAGTTATAAAGTTCTTAAGTTCGTCAATCCATGTGGGGGAGCCGGGTGCCGAAGTCATAACCGGCGAGACATGCTCTGAGGTGGAGACTTGAATTATCCGGACGTCGAGGTCGTTGGGGGCCTCGCCAGAAGCTATCTTTGCGAGTTTGTCCGCCACGTCGTTGTTGCTGCGGTCAATCTTTTTGAGGACGAAGTCTCGAAACTGGGCGGCCAGCTGAGGTACTTTTTCCGCATAGGCTTTGAGATTATCTGAGTTGACAGCAAATTCGTTATTGACCTGTCGGACTACGACTTTGGAGTCGCTGAATACTTTTAAGGATTTGATTCCCGAGTCGAGGGCCCATCGCAACCCTATAATTAGTGCTTCGTACTCCGCCTGGTTGTTGGATAAGGGATAGTTGAGCCGGACGCTTCAGACTTCGTTGTGTTTGCCGGAGGGGGATGTAATGGTGGCCCCTACTCCTACCCCGTTGGCATTTACGGCTTCGTCTACCATCATTGTCCACATTTCGTCAGCAGGGAGTGTGAGGGGTGCTTCTTCGTAGGTGGTGGCCTCCGAGAATGATAGCTCGGCCAAGAAGTCTGAGAGTGCTTGCGCCTGATCGCTGCGCGGGGCGCGAATGTGAGGTCCAGGCCGCATACTTCTATGGACCACCAGAGCATTCTTCCTGATTGGTCTAGCTTATGGAAGATTTGCTTCAGGGGTTGGTTGGTGTATACCACCACGGGGTGGGATTCGAAGTATGCCCAAAGCTTTCTTGTAGTGATGACCAAGGCGTATGCTAGTTTCTCGATGTATGTGTAGCGGACTTCGGCATCCCTCAGTACTCGGCTGACGAAGTATACAGGAAGCTGCTGGCCGTCGGTCTCCCGGATCAAGGCTGACGCGACGGCTTGTTGTGCGGCTGACATATACATGTAGAGGACTTCGCCCGGAGTGGGGGCACTCAGCAATGGTGGGTCTGCCAGGTAGTTCATCAAATCTTTCCAAGATTTCGTGCATTCTTCATCCCATCGAAAAGTCTTTCCGGCGGTTTTCAAAGCTTTGAAGAACGGCAGACATCTTTCAGCGGACTTTGACACGAACCTCCCTAGAGCGGCAATGCAGCCGTTAAGGCGTTGTATATCCTTGATACACCGGGGTTCGGCCAGGTTTCGTATCGCCTCTATTTTTCGGGGATTAGCTTTGATCCCTCGTTCGGACGTCATGAAGCCGAGGAATTTCCCTGATTTAACTCCAAACGTGCACTTCACCGGGTTGAGCTTGAGCCCATATTCGGAGAGGGTGGTGAACGTCTCGCTCAAGTCTTCTAGGTGGGAATGGCCTCGTTTGGTCTTAACGACCATGTCATCTACATAGGTTTCCACATTCCGGCCTATATGACTTCGCATGATCTTGTTCATCATCCTTTGGTAGGTGGCCCATGCGTTCTTCAATCCGAACGACATCATATTATAACAGTAGATGGCTTCGGCTGCTCGGAAAGAGGTGTGGATTTGGTCCTCTGGTTTCATCCGGATTTGGTGATAGCCGGAAAATGCGTCCATGAAGCTAAGGAACTCGTATCCCGAGGTGGAGTCCACAAGGGCATCTATGCGGGGCAGCGGATAACAATCTTTTGGGCAAGCCTTGTTCAGATCCGTGTAGTCTACGCACATTCTCCACTTTCCGTTGGCTTTCTTAACCATCACTACGTTAGCGAGCCACGTGGGGTACTCTACTTCGTGGATAAATTTTGAGTCCAGGAGTTTCTGGACTTCGGCTTTTATTCCCTCTTTTTTATCATCTCCGAATTGCCTTGGCTTCTGCCTCACCGGTTTGAACGTGGGGTCGATGTTGAGCCTGTGTTCGGCAATGTCGGGAGAGATCCCTGGCATGTCCTGCGTGCTCCAGGCGAAGTTGTCGAGGTGGGTGGAGAGGAAGTGTGTTATCTCCGCCTTCATCGGCTGTGGCATCTCGCTTCCAATCTGGATCTTTTGGTCGGGATAGTCAGGGTGTATGGCGACTTCGTCATACTCCTTTACCTCGGGTGCACCCGTATTCGGTAAGGGTACCGCTTGCTTGGGGGCGGCGGCCTCCGCGTGCTCCCCGGCTGTGAGGACTGACCCGACCGCTGCCGGAGGTAGCTCGAGTTCGGAGCTTTGTCGGGACTTCACCATGTAGGCGAGTAGGCTCCTGGGGCCGCTTTTGACATAACCCACCCCGCCGCGGGTGGCGAATCGGACTTGTTGGTGCAATGTGGAGATGACGAGCTCGAAGGCGGCGTGCGCCGGGGTCCCGAGAATGGCATTGTAGGGGGAATTGATGTCCACTACGTAGAACTTAACCTCTTCCTCGCGGGTGCAGGTGTCGGAGCCAAGTGTGACTCTAATTTTGACAGTTCCTTTGACGTTAATTTTATGAGCAGTGAAACCCTCGAGGACCATATTGCTGGGTTTCAGGTGACTGTCGTTCATCCCCATTTCCTTAAAGCACTTGAGATAGAGGATGTTTTTAGTGGCTCCAGTGTCGATCAGTACTCTCCTGACTCGGCATCTGTCAATTCCTTGCCTCGCCATGCCTACTTCGATGATTATGGGGGAGACGCGGGCCTCTTCGTTTAGCTCGAGGTCCTGGTCCGAGAAGATGATCGGCTCATGTGGGAATGCGTCGAAGTTCATCTCCGGGGAAGGCTTACTCAAATTATAGATTTTCTTTTTTATCTTCTTGATGGATTCGTACCGAGGAGTTACGACTTCGATCACTCGGTCGGGCCTTCCCCCTGTAGGTTTGTCCGATTCACGGTTCTTCTGCTGCCCCTCTCGTGCTAGTTTTTCGATCAATTTTTTGAACTGGTAACAATCTTCGGTGGGGTGTCCGTACTCCTGGTGGAATCCACAAAACTTCGCCTTATCCCAGGCGGGCTTGCCGGTGGCTCTTGTCGACGGGGGTTCCCTGCCCTTGAGCCTTTCTTTAAGGGTGTTGATGAGGTACTCCTTGGACTTTGCTGGTGCGGCAGCTTCTGTTTGCCGTGTCCTGTTCTTGCCTCGACGGCCCTGGGGGGATGGCTCCCTCTGTTTTTCCTTTCTCTGATAATGTGACTCCGTAGAGTTTCCTTCGGCGATAGTAACTTTTCGGGCAACATTGAACACTTCGCCCATAGTGTCTGGCTTGCGGAGTTGTAGCTCCGTGTACAGTGGTTTTGACCGGAATCCGCTCTCAAAGCAGATGATGGCAGTGTCTTGGGAAATGCCGTCGATCTGTTTGTGCACCTTTTTGAAGCGTTCGAGGTACTCGAGCAAGGTTTCATCATCCCTTTGTTTGACGTTGGCGAGGTCGCTGCTGGTCTTGGGGATTCTTCCCGTTGTACTGAATTTGTCCACAAAGGTTTTTTCGAGCATCTTCTAGGACTCTATCGATCCTGGCTTCAGAGCAGAATACCAGCTCATGGGTCTGTCGCCTAGGGAGCTGGGAAAGGCTTTACACAGTATCGCCTCATCAGTTGTGATGAGGTCCATGGACAATCTGTATTTGGCAATGTGTTCTTCAGGCTTGCTTTGACCGGTATACTGGGAAAATGTGGGGAGCTTCAGTTGTGGGTCCGCCATAGTGCGGTGGATCCACTCCGCGAAGGGTCCGGAGTAGGTTGCTTTGTTTTTCTTCGGTTCGTCCTTGCATGTTGGCTCCGGGCTTTGTTCCCGTCGGTCCTGCTTCGACCGGTGGCTGTTACGGTGTTTCTTTTCCTTACTCGGTTGGCTGGATGGCTGACTCTCCCCAACTTCGCTCGTAGCGCGAAGTGGTTTTGTATTCAGGCCCCTAGTTCGCCGGCTGGCGTCGTTCCGAGATCGTTGGAGTCGGCTCTCAGCAGGATCTCGGTCGTCGTCGGAGGAGTGAGGAGGTGTGAGGCCTTGGCGATGGTAATCTGCGCGGAGCTATTTCCATCGTTTCGTGAGGTCACGCTCCGCCTGGAGTTTGTTAAGTTTCTTGCGCATGTCCTCCATTTCCTCCCGTTCGTTGCCCACAGTGCGTTTGTCATTGAGATGCTCGCGCAGGTCAGCCGAAGTGCGGGGCGAGCCGCGGGGACCTAGGCGTTCTGCGACTGATCGTGGTTGTGGCTGGTCTGGGACGGCTGACTGATCCGCACGCAGAGTCTCACGATGAGAGTTGGGGACAGTAGTTTCGGGACGGCTCCTACGTTCACTTGATTGTTGCGACATTTCTGAGTTTCAGAAATGAGAATATGAAATATTTTTTGTTCCTGGTAACGGAACCAAACTGATTCGTCAAAAATCGGTCTAATGCCACGTGTGAATGATCCGATGTCGTTTGATGATCTCTCTTTGTCAAGTGTTCGTATCTTGGTTGTCTGTGTGTCGTAGAGGAATCGCTGTCTTGCAATTTTAGGTCTGCAAAATAGGAAAGTCTATCCGGAGGGTGGAAGGTCTCCGGTAAAACCCTCCGATGATTAAGTCAGAGATGTGACTATGAGATGAGTCAGTGATGTGACCGTAAGATAGGTCAGGGATGTGACTGTGAAATAGAGAATTGAGAGAAAGATGAGTATAATTATCTGGCCTTCCCCTGTTACCTGTACGGGGGTGGTATTTATAGAGTTTAGCCACCCTTGCCAAGTAGTTGGGTAATTGGGTAGTGGTTACCGGACTTTAGTGGGAAGATATGAGATCCCCCCTTTTTAGGAGGTTGTTATGGGGATCTTTGACTTCAATCTATTGTACGGTCAAAGGTGACCGTTGGAAGAGTAGTTGATCACGTCTGGTAGTGCTGGGAGTGCCAGCGCGGTGGGCATGTCTGGCCATGCCAAGTGGCTGACACGTAGGCTCGGTGGGTCCCGTGTGCTTAGTGTCATTTGCCTTGTCAGCGTGAGGGTATTTTCATACCTCTCAATATATATATTGAACATTCAGAAAAATACCTCAGGGGCAGAACAATAAGTTTATCACGCCTTAACTGTCCCTGATCTCACCTGACGCCATAAGTACAAATTAATCGGCCTCATAAAGAGCAGACGTTACCTCTTTATAAAAGCCACAATTATAGCCCGTTGTCTACAACGGTCAAAACGACCCAAAGCTCCAATGGGAAACTTATGAACAGACGAGACACCGTCAGACAAACTCCTATAAAAGAGAGATATGAACAAAAGGTAAGGGGTTCCAGATATCCAAAAATACACATAAACACTCTACTGACTTAAGCATCGGAGAGTTCACGGGGAACAAACTCCCCATCGAACTTACTTGTTTTGTAGGGACTTGATAGAAGAAGCATAGCGTCGCGAAGTACACATATACTCCACATCGCGAAGTATAGTTTCAAGAAGTATAGTTCGTCAAGGGGCCACCACCCGAAGTATCCGTTCCATTGACTTTGACCGATTCAAAGTCTCCTACAGATGAATCCATCCAAACGTTTCCTGAATTCCCGACCTTTTAATTTACTTTTTTACCCTTGACAGATTCTTACAGAATCAGTTTGGTTCCGTTATCGGGAATCCAGCTAGAAAATTCATCTTCACAAATCAACATGTCTAGACATTCAAGAGACGGACGCACTGTCCGACAATCATCATTCCGAGGAACTGGGACAAGAATATCACATTCTTCGTCCTCACCTAGTTCCAGTCGTCGTCCCGTCTCGGAAAGATTGGGACCACAACCAGAAGCTTCCCGACGTTCTCAAGATTTGAGAGAGCAACTCAACTTTAAAAGAATTGAGGAAACGGAGAAAGAGTTGCAGCGGTTGCAAAGAGAAAATGAACAATTGAAACAGGATCAAGAGCTTTCACGACAATGGCTAAAGTTGAGGGCTGAGTTCAGGAAGGCCGGCGCAGACCTACCCCTTCTAAGATTTTTCGGAGATCCCTCGGAACTTCCACAACGAACACAAACAGCCACAAAAAAAGATGAGAGGCGCGGAACACGGACTGGCAGAAAGCAGGTGGTCAGCGAAGTAGGGGAAAGTCATCATTCCTCGAAGCATGTTCATAAAAGAGGGGCCAGAAAGCGTTCCCCCGAATATAGTCTGGAGAAAGAAAAGAACCCCACTAAAGTTTATAAATCCAGGTCGATTGAACTGGGACCTTTCACTAGGTGGATCCAAAATGTCTCCCCCGATCCGAGCATCAAGATCTCGCAATTCATCCTATACTCGGGGTTATCCCGACCCCTCGAATACGTGTGCCGCTACAAATCGGTCATGGGGCTAGTCACAAATGACGAAGCCATCTTATGCAAAGCATTCCCGAGCACACTATCCGACAAAGCTCTGACCTGGTTCACATCTCTAAAAGCAAGTACCATCGACTCATGGCATACCTTAGAAAAAATATTCCCGGACAAATTCAGTACTGCAGGAACCATACAAAAAACGAGATGAGACTTGGCTAATATCAAGCAGCGAGAGGATGAAACTCTCCTCTCCTTCTTGGAAAGATTCAAGAAGACCTACGATGACATCGAAGGAATTAGCCAAGATACTGTTATCACCTATTTCAAAGGAGGATTCAGATCTAGGATGCTATACACCGAGCTTCAGCTGAGAAAGCCGGAGACCATTAGCGAAATGTTCAGCGTTGCTCGTAAAGTAGCATTAGCGGAGAGCAGTGCACTCGAATCCACCACAAGAAGGAAGGATAAACAACACGAGCACCCAAAGGACGTGGCCTCGAGTTTTTCCGAACGCAGAGACAAAAATTGAGGTAAGAAATTCGAAACTTTTACACCTTTGAATGTTCCAAAGGAAAGTCTGATTGCAGTGATAAAAGAGAAATATGGAGTAAGGGATCCTACCCCGATGAAGTCACATTCATTCGCTACGCGGGATAAGACCAAGTTCTGTAGATTCTACAGAGACTATGGTCACACCACGGAGGAATGCTTCCAACTGAAAAGAGCAATCGAAAAGCTCATTTAGGAAGGATGCTTGAAAGAATACATTGTCGGTATACAACAGCAGAAGGACAAGGGAGAAAGGGTAATCAACATGATTAACCCGGAGTTGACTTCCGTCAAGAAGCTCAAGAAGAGGATATACAATCTCACCAAATCATACCTCGTTCCGAAGTATGAATTTGAACAAACGGAAGTCATTACTTTCACCAATGAAGAATTAGAAAGTAATGAGGAAGCAAAAGTCAGTCCTATTATTCTCGAGATGCGTATGACCCGAGAAGGAATCGACAAATGCACAGTAAAAAGGGTTCTGGTCGATACAGGAGCCACAAGGAACATTATGTATCTATGATGTTTCAAAGAAATGGGCTTGAAAGAAGAGCATCTCAAAACTAGTAGAATGGTACTGGAGGGGTTCACGCCACATAAGGTACTAGTTAAAGGAACAATGAGAATACAAGTCACCCTCGGTGAAGGGGATAAAGCACGGACTGAAGAGATCAAGTTCTATGTTATGGATTTAGAATCCCCCTACAATGTCATAGTAGGGGCACCTTTCCACGCGGCTTTTGACTTAGTTATCTCTACATCCCACCAACAAGTGAAGTTCAACACTTTGCGAGGAGTTGAGTTTGTCAAAAGTAGCCCACGAAGTTTGCTAGGGCAAATCATGAAGATAAAAAGGAAAAAGGGATTCTCCCGCTAAAGTCGGGAACATCAATGTAGTGACGGAATAGCATGATCTGAGGATACAAAGGATACTGGAAAAGCAAATCTGCGACCTAGTCATCGAAGTATCGCGAGAGAGCGAGTTTGACGAAGTAGCGATAAATCCAAGCTATCCTCAACAACTTGTCAAAATTGGAAGAGAGATGCCAAATAAACTCCGGTAAGACATCATCAAGTTTTTAAAAGATCATCAAAATAGTTTCGCCTGGTGTACAGAGGATATGCCAGGTATTGACACTTCCATTGCGAAGCACGCACTGAACATAAGCCCGACGTATCGTCCAATAAAACAGAAATCTAGGCAATTCGATGAGGAGAAAATACAAGGCATGAAAGAGGAGGTAGATAAACTTTTGAAAGCATGGTTCAGTCGCGAGGTAAAGTATCCCACATGGCTTGCTAACGTAGTAATGGTCAAGAAGTCCACCGGAAAATGGAGAATGTGCGTGGATTATACCGACCTCAATAAAGCCTACCCCAAAGACTGCTACCCGCTGCCTCGAATTGACGCACTAGTAGATTCAATAGCGGGATATGAGTATCTAAGCTTCATGGATGCCTTTTCAGGATACCATCAAATAAAAATGAAGCCAAGTGATCAGGTACATACTTCGTTCCGAGCTGCAGGGGCCATATATTGCTATAACGTTATGCCATTCGGATTGAAGAATGTAGGAGCGACATACCAACGAATGATGAATCACATCATCCGAAGCCAAATCGGAAGGAACATAGAAGCGTATGTCGACGATATGGTGGTCAAAACCAAACATGGCACTTCACAACTAGAGGACCTAGAAGAGACCTTCTCCAACTTGGCAAAGTTCAACCTCAAACTCAACCTGACGAAGTGCACGTTTGAAGTGAAATCAGGCAAATTTTTAGGTTTTATTACATCTGAGCGAGAAATCGATGCCAATCCGGAGAAATTGGAAGCTATAGCACGACTCACTGAGCCCCGATACGTCAAAGACATCCAAAGACTAAACGAATGCATTGCTGCATTAGGACGATTCATCTCAAAATCAGCAAAGAAGTGCCTTCCATTCTTCAAAGCCTTGAAAAATTCGAAGAATGATTTTGTCTGGACTCCTGAATGCAGCCGCTCTTGGAGAAGCCTGAAAAACCATCTATTAGATCTTCCCCTGCTACGACCTCCGAGCATAAGGGAAACACTCTTCCTATACTTGTCATTCTCTGACTTGATCGTGACATCAGTATTGGTAAAGGAAGAAGGAACAAAGCAACACCTTGTATACTTCGTCAGCAAAGTTCTGAATGATGCGGAGTCCAAGTATTCTAATATTGAGAAGCTAGCATACGCATTAGTGATTTCTGCACAGAAACTAAGGCCATACTTCGAATCTCACCCTATTGTGGTCTACACTAATGCCCCGCTCAAACAAATTTTTCATAAACTGGATCAATCCGGGAAAATGTTGCGATGGTCTATCGAGTTATGCGGGCAGGAAATCGCATTAAAGCCCCGGACAGCAATAAAGGCACATGCTCTTGCAGACTTCCTCGCAGAAGGGCCCTTCACGGAATTAAGCCTAGAGGTGGCTAAGCCTACAAAAGAACCATGGGAACTGAGAGTCGACGGAGTAGTCAACTCCAGTGGAGTCGGAGCATGAATTGTCTTAACTTCGCCTAACAAAGAATACACAGAAATGCGGGCCATCAAATTGAAGCCCAATCTCTCAAACAACCAAGCGAAGTACGAGGCGATGTTGAATGGATTAGAATGGGCCCATGGGGCTAACATCAAGGCTCTGAAGGTATATAGCAATTCACAACTGGCGGTGAATCAAGTCCAAGGGACCTATACAGTACAATCGGAGGGTTTACAGTCCTATGTAGACGAAGCAAGAAAATTGAGAGACAAATTCTGCCCTTTCACACTGTCTTTAATCAGCAGAAAAGAAAATCAGCAAGCAGACAAGCTTGCAAAAATAGCCTCTGGAGAGACACCCAACGAAGAAGGCATTCCTATAGAAAGGATACCAACAGCGATCAAAGAACCGGAGTTAATTCAATGCCTACGCCCCACTTCGGAGAATTGGAATGAGGAAATAAAAAACTTCATTCAGCAAGGGACCCTTCCAGATAATGCTACTCGGGCCAGACAAATCAAAAGATAGTCTGCGAGGTACACAATCCATGAAGACGTATTGTATATGCGATCTTTTTCGAGGCCCTTACTTCGCTGCATCCCTCCATCTCAAGTCAATGACTTGCTAGCCGAGATACACGAGGGAGTATGTGGAGGACACCCCGGGGCCCGAGCTTTGGCTGAAAGAGTAATCAACCAATGGTATTACCGGTCAACACTCAGAGAAGATGTTAGAAAATACATCAAAAAATGTGAGACGTGCCAAATTTTTTGAACTATTCCACAGTTGCCCTCCATTGAACAAACTCCGGTAGTGGCAGCCTGACCATTCGACATGTGGGGTATGGATCTAATGTGAAAAATTCCAAAAACAAGAAACGAATGTGAATACTTGATAGTGGCGATAGATTATTTCTCAAAAATGGGTAGAAGCAAAAGCCCTCACACACCCAACAGAGGAAAATGTTTCCAAGTTTTTTCGAGAACATGTCTTATGCCGCTTCGGGATACCCAGAGCAGTAATTACCGATCACGGAGTTCAATTTTCAGCAAAGTTCATAGTAGAATGTAAAAGGTTGTACATCAAACACTGGAAGTCATCTGTAGCACACCCTCAGGGGAACGGTTAGGCAGAAGCTGCCAACAAATTGGTGTTAATGGCAATAAAAAAAAATTTGTAAGGAAAATCCAACAAATGGGCTGATGAACTAAACCCCGCTCTATGGGCAATCCGCACTTCGACTAGGGGCCCCACGAGAGAAACGACTTACGCATTAGTGTACGGTTCTGAGGCTGTAGCACCAGCCGAAGTCGCATTACCCACAGCAAGGATATCGATGTACAACGAAGATGCCAACAAAGAAAGAAGAAGCATGGAACTAGATCTGCTAGAGGAAAGGAGAATAGCAAGCCGCCTAAGGTCGCAATCATTCAAGCAAAAAACCAAAAAAGCCAACAATAAGAAATTATTTAAGCGACTAATAAAGATTGGGGACTGGGTACTTCGAAAGATAGAAGGCACGGTGAGGCATATAAAAGCAAACAAGTTGACTCCAAACTGGGAAGGACCATACCTCGTGAAACACGAAGTAAGACCCGGCACCTACAAACTCATGAACAAATATGGCATTCTCCTACCAAACCCGTGGCACGTAAATTACTTAAAAAGGTACTATGTATGAAGGGCATCTAGTAAGCATCGTTTTGAATATCAAGTCATCTTGAAAACAATTTGTTGAACAGTTTCTGAAAGTATTTTGCTGAAATAAAAGCTACCATTTGAGTAAAATTTCGTGGTTACGAAGTATCGAGCACGATCTCGAAAGAAGTAAATTACCATTTGAGTAAAATCTCGTGGTTACGAAGTACCAAGTTAAAAGTGAAATTGGAAAATTAAAATACCACGAGAAAGTTCGTGGTTACGAAGTACCAAGTTAAAAGTGAACTTGAAAATTTAAAATAACACGAGACAGTTCGTGGTTATGAGGTATCAAATTGAAGATTTAAAGAGATCGTTCGTGGTTACGAAGTGTTAAGTTAAAAAGACTTGGAAAAATTTCAAGGCCATATAAGGACTCGTTATTACGAAGTATAGAGTTAAAGAACTTAGAAGAATACAAGTTATCAAGTAAGCAACCCTGCTGTCGCAAAGTTCACAAGTTAGAAAAGTTTCAGAAAAGATAAACAAAAACAAGACAGTGATAATTCCACTGAAGTTTCCAAAAATCGGGTACAAAGTATAGAAAACAGTTTACATTAATGAGGAATCTAAGTCCAAATTACAAAAAAAACTTTAAGGAGCTGCCGAACTTGAGCCCTCATCAAGCATGTCCCAGAAGGTGGGAGTAGTAGGCCGAGGTGATTTCCAAAAAGGCCTCCCCCTCTTCTCATCCCGTTCCCGAAGTGCCTCCAACTCTTCGGCAGTGAAGGGAACGAAGTCTGCTCCTTGCCTACACAAATCATTGTCAAAATTTGATTTAAAAGCCTGTAGGAGAAGGGACTTGTCCTCGAAGTAGGGATGAAGTTGCCGGATGATGTGGATACATTCTTTGTCCAAGAAAGAACCAGCCTCACGACCGATGTCTTCATGGTATGCAGGAGAACTCTTGAAGTCGTCAACTATCTTCTTCTTGAAATCCTCTGATCGACAATACTCCAACTCCTCCTGCATTGAGATCCGACTTGCAACAGCCTCATCCCTAGCCGAATTTAAGTCATTGTTGGCGGCCTGCAACTCCGTATTTCTTTCCTCTACCTTGGACAGTCGTTCCTTCAACTCCGCCATCTCGTCAGCCATTTGGAGCTTCTCAGAATTGGCTAACTCCAAGCGCGAAGCTTGACTAGCCACTTCTGACTCCAGAGCAGCCAAGCGAGGTTCGTTAACCACCCGCCACTCGACATCAGCTGCTGCTCGCTCGGTCTGCTCTGAAGTTCGAGACTTGGAAATGTGGAGAACTAAGGAGGAAACCTGTTAAAAAAAAGAAAAGGTTATAAGAGATTTCATAAATGCTCAAAGGAAAGAAGTAAAAGAGGGAGGAAACTTACCCGAGCTATCAGAGCACCAACCCGGTTAGTGGCCTCCTCAACCCCCATCTCTCTCATCCCGACCAAACTCTCTGCGTCATGAGCTCGATCCAAGATGGTACCTCCAAGTAAAGCTGCAACATACATGTTATTAAAACGGAGGTTATTAAGGGGAGGAGTTCGGGCAGATATCTCGGCAGCTAAATCTCGCAAGGCTCCTTCCTCAGTGGGCAGCTCGAACCCCAACTGGAGCCATGAAGGGCCGGGGTTCCTAGAGTCCACCTCGGCTTCGGCAGCAGGAACGACCTCAGCTTCAACAGTTGGAGCAGACTCTTCAGCAGCAGCAGGCTCAGGACCCCTTCGAGATGCCAAGGGCATTGCATCCAAGGCATCCATCGGAATGGGAGAAGAAGGAGGAGAGGTTACCTCGGTAGATGGGCGCCAAGGAGAAGTCCTCCGCCTTTGACGCGGGCGAAGTTGCTCTTCATCCTCCACCACCTCGGGAGTTGCTTCCCGGTGAGGTCCAGGAGCAGAGCGAGGAGTCCTACCTCTCACGTCTCCATCCCTCGTTCGGCGAAGGTTTCTACTTCGCCCACGCCCAGAAGGACTAGCAGAGGATGGGTAAGTGAGAGGGGTCTCCCCCGCTGCACCCCGGTCTATCAAGCGAGGAGGAAACCGAAGTAGGGAGTCCAAGTGTGATTATCGGACATCCCTCTCCTCCACACGGTTTCCCCAAGCTTTACTGAACATGGTAGGACCTACGACAAAATAACCAAGTTAGATTCCCTACGAAGTACAAAAAAAACACATATATTACCCTGGCCATTTCCACACCCACGGGCAGTAAAATTACACGGGTCACACTGAAAAGAAAAAACACCCCCGGGGTGTATGGTCCAGTATTCATTCGGACTCTCCTCATCAAAGTCTAACTCCCTCTTCCGCTCAGTCAAGCCTGTCCCTATGCCGCACCACTTCAAACTAGCCTCACTCAGTAAGTCGGTAGAAGAATATACCCGAGATTGGTTTTGGCGACTATCTCCTAAATCTAGGGTAATGGTCTCTAAGAAGACTCTTTCGAAATGACTAAGGGAAGAAGGACCTTGTATTTGGGTCCACTGGTAGTTCTCGCTAACACACGGACGAAAGGGGAAACCTATGCGAGACTCTACCATCATCCACCTACCCTTGAAGTCTATCTTATTAGGTGGAGAATAAAAAGGATGACTCTGTTTTGGCGTGGACGGAGTGAAAGAGTGTTGTCCAACATCTGAAGTGAAGAAAAAAAACATTCCAAGAATGTTAGAAGACAACTCAAAACCTAATCTATGATAAAGACAAATCAGACAAAAAATGGTGCGAACAACATTGGGATGCACCTGTTCAGGTTGAACTCGGGCAAAAACCAAAAAATCTACGAAAGCAGGATCCATAGGAAGACGAAGGCCTACTTCAAAATGAGCTAAAGGAAGGGGGATACTACGAAGCAACATTTTACCTACCAAAGGAGCAACAGAGACTCTATAAGTCCTAGGATCTACACTATACCTACGAGCAAAAGACTCTGCCTACTCAGGGCTAATCCTACTTCGCCCTAAAGAAAAATCTGAAGAAGGAGGAGGAGACATAGGCGGCTGAAATGGGACTCCCTCATGAACCTCACTCTGGCCTTCCCTAACCGCCACAGTGACCTCTGGTTGGGCAGGCCGAGGAGCACCAAAATCCTCATTCATAAGCTCCTCGACCTCCCTTTCATCTTCTCTCTGGGCAGCCATTACCTGCGAACGGAAGTTCAACATTTAGAACCCTATTCAAACAAAAAGCTACCCAGAAAGATAGGCCTAAACTATGGCTAAACCCTAAACCCAGAAAAAATACATGATTCTACCTTTACTATCCCATAGAAAAACAAAGCAAACAAAGGAAGCATAAAAGACAGTCAAAAGACAGCATATCAACAATGGAGGAATAAATAGAGACCAGACAGTAAGAGGACAAAGCATACCTTTTTAAGCGTCTGAAATCGAGACGTAAGTCTGAAAATGTGACTGAACTTGCGATGAAAACAAAAACGAAGGAATCTTCAGAAGGCGGCAGGAAGCTATGAAGGCAAGAAAGCAAAAGTGAAGAAAAAGGCATACGAAAAGAAAGAGATCAATAAATAGCCAGGAAAAACTTTTGTGAAATGATTACTTGTCAGAATCGATGCATCGGGGAAAGCGAAAAGGTACTTCTGCTGGCTGACATTCTGCAATTAATGACAGAGGCAGAAGATGAAAAGACAGCCAGTCACAATCAAAGACCCTAACTTCAGCCACAAGTCAAAGTACTCAACACACTTATCCCGTCGAAGCCCTCCTACTTCGCCTTGTCGAACTTCGACGAGGGGCCACTGAACAGTCAGAAAAATACCTCATGGGCAGAACAGTAAGTTTATCACGCCTTAACTGCCACTGATCTCACCTGACGTCATAAGTACAAATTAATGGGCCTCATAAAGAGCAAACGTTACCTCTTTATAAAAGCCACAATTATAGCCCGTTGTCTACAACGATCAAAACGACCCAAAGCTCCAACGGGAAACTTATGAACAGACGAGACACCGTCAGACAAACTCCTATAAAAGAGAGATATGAACAAAAGGTAAGGGGTTCCAGATATCCAAAAATACACACAAACACTCTATTGACTTAAGCATCAGAGAGTTCACGGGGAACAAACTCCCCATCGAACTTACTTGTTTTGTAGGGACTTGATAGAAGAAGCCTAGCGTCGCGAAGTACACCTACTCTAGCTCCACATCGCGAAGTATAGTTTCAAGAAGTATAGTTCGTCAAGGGGCCACCACCCGAAGTATCCGTTCCATTGACTTTGACCGATTCAAAGTCTCCTACAGACGAATCCATCCAAACATTTCTTGAATTCCCGACCTTTTAATTTACTTTTTTACCCTCGACAGATTCTTGCAGAATCAATATATATATATATTTTAAAAAAAAATCAACTCGCTTTTTAAACTATATAATATTAAATTAAATTTTGTGGTATAAATTAAGTGAAATTAATTGACAATATAATTTTGCGTGGTCTTACGAGTAAAATGAAATTAAAATACAACACTCTTATAAAAAAATAAAATAAATATATAAAGACCTATTTGTTTAAATATAAATAATTTAAAGACTAAAATAAGTAAATTTTTTTCGTAACAAAATATTATTTTGGTGACTTAAATAGGAAAAAAAAAATATATATATATATATGGGCTGTTCTACGAAATAATATTTAATTACAAAAATTAGACGGATCCAAATATTTTAATTGGGCTTAGAATTAAATAATCAATGGGCTTTTTCTTCTATAAACAGAATAATTGGTTCTAATGGGCTAATAGCAAAAGTTTATTTACCCAATAGCTTCCAAAGCTTCTTCAAAAACGGGTACGACATCGTTTAAGTCTTTTGGATTTTAAGGACAATTAGTAAAAAAAATCCTAAAATATATATAATTTTCAATTTTAAGATATTTTTTAACAATCGACTTGTTAAAATTATAATTGAAATTAATATAAAATAAATTAGACTTTTTTAGCTACTTTTAAAAAAAATTAAAATCCAAATTTTGCATATCCAACAGCACCGCCTAGAAGGAAAAGGAAAAGGAAAAGGGGAAGAAGGAAAACGAAGGAAAAAGAAGACTCGGGAAAAGCCTAGAAAATATAATATATTTATAGCCAATAAAAAAGGAAAATGTTTTTTTTTTTAAATACACACAATCAAATCCGACCGTACATTTCGATCAAGCGGTTACTAGCCGAAACTCGAATGTTCCAGAAACGGTCGATCTCGCTCTATTTAAAAACTTCTCCCATTTTCCCTCTGCATTACAATACACAGAGTCGTCTCCGAAACTGAATTCTACCGTCAATTTTCAATAAATTTCTTCTTATTTCTGTTTACTTCAATAACATTCTGTTGAATTCTGAGCTACTATGGCCGGAAAAGGTGAAGGACCTGCGATTGGAATTGATCTAGGGACTACTTACTCGTGCGTCGGTGTTTGGCAACATGATCGTGTGGAGATCATAGCCAATGATCAAGGCAACAGGACGACGCCGTCTTATGTTGCTTTTACTGACACCGAGCGTCTCATCGGTGATGCCGCTAAGAATCAGGTCGCTATGAATCCTGTTAACACCGTCTTCGGTAAGCTAATTATTCCTCTGCAACGTTTTGTTTGGAGTAGAGTGCTTTGTTTATCTTCTGAAGCTTGCGTATGTTTCAGAAAATTTGATCGTACTTCATTTACTCTGCGATTGTGTTTCTGTTAGTTGATGGTGTTCAACCGCCATCCTGTAATCTACAGTAATTATGCGATAATTTTTTTTTTCCTCTAAATTAAATTTTCCTTCATTGATTTTAATGACAATCATTTTAATAGGACTCTGTTCTGGTTTTGATATATGTTATCCATACCTGAATTAGATGCAGGCTTCCGCTACTAAGTCATTTTGGTGGATTATATATACTTATTATATATATGGTGATTGGTAACGCACAATCGGCAATTATAGTAGCGTAGATGCTTATCATGTGTTCATGTGTCGTAATTAATTAATTGTTCTGTTAAGGTCCTCAGTTTCTTACTTTATGTTTTGTTTGAAAAACAGATGCAAAGCGTTTGATTGGAAGAAGGTTTAGTGATCCATCAGTCCAGAGTGATATGAAACTCTGGCCATTCAAAGTAATTCCTGGTCCTGGTGACAAACCCATGATCGTGGTCAACTACAAGGGAGAGGAGAAACAATTTGCAGCCGAGGAGATATCTTCTATGGTCCTGATCAAGATGAAGGAAATTGCTGAGGCTTATCTTGGCTCTACAATTAAGAATGCTGTCGTCACAGTTCCAGCATACTTCAATGATTCCCAGCGTCAGGCAACTAAGGATGCTGGTGTCATTGCTGGGCTCAATGTGATGCGCATTATCAATGAACCAACAGCTGCTGCTATCGCCTATGGTCTTGACAAGAAGGCATCCAGTGCTGGTGAAAAGAATGTTTTGATTTTTGATCTCGGTGGGGGTACTTTTGATGTCTCATTGCTTACTATTGAGGAGGGCATCTTTGAGGTTAAGTCCACAGCTGGTGACACTCACCTTGGAGGGGAGGACTTTGATAACAGAATGGTCAATCATTTTGTTCAGGAGTTTAAGAGGAAGAACAAGAAGGACATTAGTGGCAACCCCAGAGCTCTCAGGAGATTGAGGACTGCTTGTGAAAGGGCAAAGAGGACTCTATCATCAACTGCACAGACCACCATAGAAATCGATTCTTTGTATGAGGGTATTGATTTCTACACAACTATCACTCGAGCTCGTTTTGAGGAGCTTAACATGGATTTGTTTAGAAAATGCATGGAGCCAGTCGAGAAGTGTTTGAGGGATGCAAAAATGGACAAAAGTACCGTTCATGATATTGTGCTTGTGGGTGGGTCAACAAGGATTCCTAAGGTTCAGCAACTATTGCAGGACTTCTTCAATGGGAAGGAATTATGTAAGAGCATTAACCCTGATGAGGCAGTCGCTTATGGTGCAGCTGTTCAGGCTGCAATTCTGAGTGGCGAGGGTAACGAGAAGGTGCAGGACCTCCTGCTCTTGGATGTTACTCCTCTATCTCTTGGTCTCGAGACTGCGGGAGGAGTTATGACTGTTTTGATTCCCAGGAATACTACAATTCCAACTAAGAAAGAGCAGGTATTCTCCACCTACTCAGACAACCAGCCTGGTGTCCTAATTCAAGTGTACGAGGGTGAAAGAACCAGAACAAGAGATAATAATCTGCTTGGTAAGTTTGAGTTGTCTGGCATTCCTCCAGCGCCAAGGGGTGTTCCCCAAATCACTGTTTGTTTCGACATAGACGCCAATGGCATCCTGAATGTCTCTGCCGAGGACAAAACAACGGGCCAGAAGAACAAAATCACAATTACTAATGACAAGGGAAGATTATCAAAGGAAGAGATCGAGAAGATGGTGCAAGAAGCTGAGAAATACAAGAGCGAAGATGAGGAGCACAAAAAGAAGGTCGAGGCTAAGAATGCATTGGAGAATTATGCCTATAATATGAGGAACACTATTAAAGATGAGAAGATTAGTTCCAAGCTCACTGCAGACGACAAGAAGAAGATAGAGGACGCCATCGAGGGCGCCATCCACTGGCTAGAGGGAAACCAGCTTGCAGAGGTTGATGAATTTGAGGACAAAATGAAGGAGCTGGAGGGCATCTGCAATCCTATCATTGCCAAAATGTACCAGGGTGCTGGGGGCCCTGGTATGGGTGTAGGAGTTGATGATGATGCTCCTGCAGCTGGTGGTAGCGGTGCTGGCCCCAAAATTGAGGAAGTTGATTAATTTTTCATGCTTGAATGCGGGTTGTAAACGAATAATAATTTGTGTGCTTCTGGGAATTTCGAGTCGGTTTTGGACCATTTAGTTTGTACTTGTTTCAGGTTATTTTTCTGCTAGTAAAATTAGTTGTAATCTTTTCTTCTTTTATCGATGTGAAAAAGATATATGAGGTAGCGGCTTTGGTTGTATTGTTGGGGTATTTTGTCAAGGGAAATTTCTATATTTTGGTGGACGGTGGAGTAGAACAACTTTCTGGTCAAAATGATATTGTGAAAATTCTCTCTATTAACTAAGTGACGAAATTAATTACGGCAACGCGTGAACTGGCATCGGTAACAGATCTTAAATATTCTCTTCTGTTTGAAAAAAAACTATAATCAATGATCTTAAATATTGTACGATAAGAACTGTTACAGATTCTCACCTCAAAAATTATATTATGGGCAAGGGGGAAAAAACGAATAGTAAATGTTTAAAGTAGGTGTAAATAATTACAAAGAGTAGGTAGAGATCAAGAAAGTATATTTTTTTTGCACAAACGCAAAAACAAAGAAATAATCCCACCGTCCAAGAAAAGAAAATTCATGGTCAATCTTGCATGTAATGGATTTCCCAAGAATATACAATATGTGTAGTTCTCAACAAATAAGATAGAAACATAGCTGTGCACGATACACTGGTAGTAATATATAACAAGTATACTGTACAACAAGGATGATGGGATACAGAGACTTGCAACAAGCAAAGATGGCAGCATGGAGATTTGATATACTCTGACAACAGTTTTTGTGAGATCAATATTTTTTATTACTTAGACAATTGTACACTTGCAACAACCTGACAAAGACAACCAAGCTTTTATAACATAAAAGGCCTAATACATAAACTGGTGGTATGTTAACACACATGAAATGCTCTGCTACATCCTCCAAGACACTTCCTTCATAAAACAATAAAGGAACATGTTGCATGGGTAGACCACAAACTTTGATGAGGCAAAATTCTATAAATGAACATTGCATGATGATATTCAGTAAGCAAGAAATTATGAACAAGACTAAAAGAACAGGCAAGTCAGAGAGCACGATTGGTGTTAAAAATGCTATATTCAGATTCTGAATGCAAGATTAGGAACTAGAACACAACAGAAGACCAGAATGATGTAAATTAACCTAAAGATTGAAATATATATAACACCAAGGCAAAGATTACAAATCATTCAAACAATAGTTGCCCCACATCCATTGATGATTGATCAATTCTCTGATAGAATCAGTGATATATATCTACCTGTGGAAGGATTGTATTGTTGAATGAAAAAACAAAAAAAAGGAAAAAAAAGGAAAAAAAAGGAAAAAAAAGGGACTTGCTGTATTCTCCTTAAAGATGTAAACCTAATTAGCAATCTCCAATCTATGTAATGGGGGGGATAGTGAACAAAGAAAACATAAATCTTTAACCAACCCTTACATTCCTCACACTAATGCCTCTGTCAAATCAACATATGTACGCTCACTCCAAGGGGAAGGGCGTAGACAGACACGAACCTCGTGCTCTTCAGGTCCTACACGGTGCTTGGGCACCAGTATCTCAAGCATAGTTCCTGTGGGATCACCAAATGCTTCTAATTTTGCATCCTCTGGTATCCGAGTTGGAAGGGGGATTTCCCTAATAAATTCTCCCTGAGGGCAGTGTTCTGGGGTTGGATCTGTTAGCTTAAATGTCCTGTCCTGTCTCTTAATGATTGGGATACACCCAGTGCTAACACATGATATCTTCACGACTCCATGAGAAAGTGTGTTCCTCCAGGTAACTTTCACTCTCTGCAGATCCGCGAATGGCATGCTTACAATAATCAAGAACCCTTCTTCATCCTCGTAGATAGTTTTTGCAGCTGTTACCGGGCCGTAAGCACTCTTCATAACTCCATTAAACTCGCTTAACCATGGGGGTTCAATAACATTTATATCCAAAATTTTATCTTGGATTGAGTTACTACCAGGCAGAGAGCAATCATCATCATTTCCATGGGGAAAAAAGCTCTTCTTCCGCTTAGGGCAGCCAGACAAATGCTCCATACCATCACCATTTACATGGTTAGCAACCTGGGTTGACAAATTCAGACCAGAACCATTCAGTAATTTTTTGGGATGAGAACCTGGATGACTTTTTAAAGCAGGTGGCCTCTCAATTTCGAATTCAGTGTTTGGTAAATGCCTCCAAGAACCAAAATCGCTGGCTTCAGGAGGGATTGAGAAGTTTATATCTCTCCCTGTGAGCTCCATCCACTTCTTCTGCTCTTCCTCATCAAGACCCATGAGGTTAGGAGACCGAACAACTTCAATGCCATGAACACACTGGGGATTGGAGAGTCCCCTGTAATGCTTCCTCTGCATTTTATGTGATCTAACAAAACCCTTGTCTGCACTAAACGGAAAAGGACGTTCCCCTTGCCGGGAATGCCCATTCATGTAACTCCTCAGTTGCATCTTCCCAAGAGCATTTTCAGGCCTCTCCTTAAACACCCACATGTACATATTCTCCATGTCATGCTGAACCAAGAAAACATCCAGCTTCAGGTCTGACTTATCATACCCAATGGCACCATTACTCTCCCTAGTGACTTTAACCTTAGATTTGTCATTCAAAGCTGGTTTGAAATAGAAATTGAAGAAAAACCAAGCACCCCAAACGCTATCAAGTCTCTTAGCAAATTTCTTCCCTAATTTTGTGACATTGTTGTGTGTCTCAACCTCATAATGCTGAGGACCAATTCCAACATCTAACAATTCACAGGGATCATTCCATGAGTGAGAAGGCGGAGGCGGAGGCGGACTTGGCTCAGCTGAAAGGGGAAGATTGATATCCGGCGGCTGCAAAAGATTAACAGCCCGATTCAATTCTCTTTCAGCTTCCTCGTGACTCGAAGAACTGGAATCCATGGTCAGTAACGTAGACAAATTACTTTCCATGGATAAGGTCGTGAGAAGAGTATCAGCCACCATTTTTTCTTTCGCGGGCATTCCCTCTTTAGTGAGGTAAAATCAGTAGCCCGACCAATTACAATTTTCAACAGCATGAGCACCTCAACAACATATCAATAATACAAATCCAACCCATCAAATTTCCAGACTCAAAATAATACATTCCTTAAAAAACACAGCCTAACAAAAGATCATCCCAACACACATTTCCATGACCAAACTCAAATACATCGAACCTTTTTTATCTACAAATTTACTGAACATCCCTTACATATATACATACTTTCAATGAATAAATTTGGGACGCTTAAAAAAATATCTGTACCATCCAAAAAAAAAAAAAAGTAAAACCCTAGCCCCAGAAAAGTCGGTACATATCAATATCATACATGAATCAATAGCTTATCAGATCGGGAAAAAGAAGAGGAATTAAGAGTTACCTTTAGAAAGAACAATCTGAATCCAGAGAGAAAAAAAGAATAAAAAAAAAAGAGAAAGAAAGAAAGAAGGAGAGAAGGAGGAGCGTATAAAGAGAGAAGACGAGAAAAAAGTGAGGAAGAAACCTGTACCAGATAGAACCGACGTGTGGAGAACAGACGCTGTTAACTAACGGTGACGATAAGGTAGAGATAGAGAGAGAGAGAGAAAGAGACGGTCAAAAAGAGCGTGTCTGACTTGACTCTCTCTCTCTCTCTCTCTCTCTAAACAAGATAATGCCCTTTTTTTCTCTCCTTCCTAATTTTCTTTCCCAAAAATTATAATAAAATTAATTATTCCTTATATTTTTAGTAATTTTGTGATGTGACTTGATTCTAATTATTCTAATTTCTTTTTCGTTCTTCATTTCCTTTCTTGAAATCTTTTTTTTTTTGAAGGGTTTTTTTTAATCTATTCGTTCTTGGTGATCTCTCTCTCCCGACTTTCTCTCTTTTTGCCCTTTTTTTATGATTTTTTTGTTGCCTCTCATTTTTTCTTAGAGATGTATTTATTTACTGTTATTTATAATATGTGGGTCTTTTGTGTTATGGGCCGTTCTTAAATATTTTAGATTTTTGACTGGTATAATAATGGGATTTTTTGTATACAGAATTTTTGAAATATTTTGTGTTGTGAAGATATATTTTGTGTATAGGGATACGGTACATATACCATTTTGTTAAACTTTCTATTTCCATCCTCATTTCTAGCTTATAGATCATTAGTAATAAAGACAAAAAGTCATTTAAATATTTTTTTAATTTATTTTTGATTGATAGGTCATGAGTTCCAAACATAATACAGACAAAAAATCGTTTAGATACTTTTTTTAAAAAAAATATATTATCATTAGCTTTAATAACCATATTTATTTATAATTGAGACGAAAAATTGTATAAATATTTAAAAAATAATACATATATAATCTTAAACTTTTAGTCATAAATGACAGTATTTTATTATCAAAGCAACGTTTTTTTTTTAATAAATTAATAATTATATATATAAATTAATAAAATAATGACCATGTTTTCCACGAAAAGATGGGGGAAAAATAATTAAATTATTATTACATGGGGAATGGGAAGCTGAAAAGGGTAAAATATTAAATGGGGTTAAGACGGTGATCTGAAGTGGCAAAAATGCCAAAACCAGCACAGATCAATTATTAACAATCAAATAGGCATTGCACCTTTGAGTAAAAAAACGAGGAAATAAATTTATTTTTTAAAAAAGAGGGAAAAAATGCAAGTGGTTATCACTTATCAGACAGACAACAAATCATATATGTCCAGCTGTACTTTTAATTCATCCTCCCAGACACTATCTCCTAGGTTTCTCATCATTCAATTCAAATATACTCCAAATCTTTCTTTTTAAAAAAAAATATTTTTGTCACGATTTTGATATTCACAATTAGAATAATGCGTTTTTTATTTTATGTTCAAATTTATAAATTTGTGTCACGTTTAATTATTAAATATAATTGACTTTATGTATTATCTAATATAAATAGTTAAATATTCAAGAAGAAATATGTAAGTATGCTATATATGTATATATTACGTATGAGTGTAATATTTTAAATTATATATTTATATCCTTTTATTTTTAATAAGATATAACGTAATTAGTAACTTACTAACATATTCATTTATAATAATTTGAACTACATATAATTTATATTTATTAATAACAAAATTTATGAAATTAATATATATATATATATATATATATATTTGCATCGTCGCCTTTAAATAGTGCATGATTTATCAAAATGACATTTTGTGATAATTCTGATTGAATTTCAGTACAAAAAAAACAAAGTGTCGTGGCTGCCGGTACCCACTAAACAACACCATAGTGGAGATTTCTTTCTTCTCTCTCTATATATATATATATATATATATTTTTTTTTTTTTTTTTTTATAACTCTCTCTCTCTCTATATATATATATAACGAGGTCCACCAATCTAATCGGTGTGACTTATAAATTTTCTCTTAATTTTTCATTTGCCGAAATCCAATGTTGATTTTTCACAAAAAAGGAAAAAAATTTTATTATTTTTTAAATATATATATATATATATATTATATATATATATATATATTTGTCCTCTGAGGTTCCTTATTGTTCACGTTGAACTTTAGAAAACGCGTTTCTTGATAGAGAGAGTCAATTACATATATATATATATATAGTCCTTTTCCCATTCATAACAACCTTTGATTATGACAACATTTTACCATTAATTTTTTTTCCCCCTAAATTATAGTATATTATTTTTTATTTAGATAAGATATATATATATAATATTTTTTTTTTTTTTATTATTATTATTATTATTATTATTAAAAGTTCTGTACTCAAAATCTTTTGTTACCTCAAAAGCGATTGGAAGAGGCGTTGATTGGTGGAGTTGGAAGGTTTAGCGAAAATAACTAAACTTGTCCTAATCTAATAAAATAATGATATCCGCTATAAACTACATCGTTTTGATTAGATAAACTTCAATATATATATATGTATTATATAAAAACACACCTACTTGACCATTCCACTTTTCCATATGCAACTGATGACCATATTAGATAAGCTTTTCCCCCACATAATTCTATCAACATCTCAATAATTTCTCTCTCTCTAAAACACACACACACACAATATATTATATATATATATATATATATATATATATATATATATAGTTTAAAAATCTTTATTTAATAATGCATTTTAAACATAAAGTCTATTTAAAATATATCAAAATAAATAATATTATTAGATTTTTATAATACATTATAAATACGATAATATATTTTGACTAAAATTATCAAAAATTTGAAGTATTTTAAATTAAAATTATAAATATTTATATTTGTTCTTATATAACATTACAATTAGTATGTATGTATTGACCTTGACTTATCTAATCACTTTATTAGGTCATCTTTATAGTTAATTTCATATTATTTTATTTTGTGTAAAGATGAAATGATAAAGTAATTAATTAATTAAGTTTATTTAGTTGATAAGATAATGTTTTATAAAAAGAGGTTTCTTTATGCATAAGATGTCTAAGCTTTCATTTAGGCTTTTTTTTTCAAATAGACTTTCTCTGTTTCATTTCTAGTGGACTTCAGAATCTGCCATCAAATCATCCATAGAAAACAATCTATACATACATACATACATATATATATATATATATATATATATATATAATAATGGGATTCTTTTCTTTTAAAAAATGTGTAGGTTTTAAGGGTGGTTTTAATTTCTCTTTAGAAAGAAGAAATCTTTAATAGTGACTTACAAAAGCTGTAAAGAAAGAACATGCATTTAAATAATATATTTGAATATTTTTTCATAAAATAATAATATTTTTATTTATAATTATAAAAGATTATAAATTCGAATTTATTAAAAATGAAAAAGATATATATAAAAAAATTATATATATATATGTTAAGGCATAGCAACTTACCTTATCTTAATTGAACCATTTCAAAAGATGATATATATATATATATAATATTCTTGTAAATATTTGCCCATTCGATGGTCAAACGAACACTTAACTGTAGTTTGATTTCTTTAATAAATAATGTTGTCCCTTCTAAGCAAATACAAAAAAATATTATTACAATATTACGTTTTATCCACTCTTTAAGTGTTCTTAATTAATATATAATAATATGAGTTACAATTAATAATTTTATCAAAATTGTATTTTTAAAAAATTTGTAAAAGAGTTTAAAACTTTTTAATGGATTTGTATTTTAAAAAGTGTCAATCATATATATTTACACGATAAAAAATTATATATATCAATTGGTAAAAATCCAATTCCTACACACGCATGCAGTAGAATTATTACAAAAGATCATGAATATGGATTACAAGAATCAATTGAATTTATGTCAATATTTAAAACAATATATATATATATATTTGCATCTTCTTCGCATTTCCCAAGGTATCCAAGAACAAGAAAAAAAGAAAGAAAAAGATGTTTAACAACTACTACGTAGACGAGACTTTGTATTCTCTACCCAAGAGAAGATGTGGAATAAGGGAACAAAACAATGGCTTCATGGTTTGTTTATTTATTTATTTTTAAATTATTCCTCTAATATATTCCTCTATTTAATTTCTACATATATATATATATATATATATATATATATATATATATATATATATATATATATATATATTTCTCTCTATTTTAGTCTTGTATTTTAGTTGTGGATATCCATCAATCCGGTTGGTATAAAGCTGTATCCTCCATATTGAAGTCTGGCCATAGTAAGCATTTTCTCAATCAATATATATATATATATAAAATTTATTTTGATTAATTTGTGTTTATAAAAATTTATAAATATATAAAACAGTAAGTCATTTCGAGCTGGAGGAAAGTGGACGGTTTCACCTATACGGAATTGCGGATCTGAACAAACTATTGAGAAGTTTGGAAAAGAAGGGGAGACGAGTGAGATCCATTATAGATATTCGGCACGGTCTGTGTTCCCATTACGTGTACGGATCAGATATTGCTAGCGTTAGCACATCAACGCCTGGGATGCCGCCTTTTATCCATCCAAGGTACTCTTACCCTTATCAATATCAACACGGACGGAGATTGTTCACCGACCACCACCGGCCGCTAACTGCTAAGTCAACCGCCGGTTGCTGTAGTTTAATGTAGCCGGAAATTAGGCCACAATTATATATATATACGTAAATTGTACAATATGTATGCAGCTTTATATGTAAATTGTTGATTATCAAATTCACTAATTATTTTTATTTAATATTTTTTTAAAAATTTTTAAGATATTTTTGTTGATAAATTGGCTATAAATAGTCCTAAATTATAGAGGTTTTGTGACATTAATTCTCAATTTTTTTTTTATGGAATTAGTCCATGCACTATAAAAAATTGTGACATGAGTCATTCTATTAAAAATACAGTTAAATTATCCTAAAAAAAACTTCAAAAATATACTTAACGGATAATTTAAATATATTTAATTATAAACAGATTGACATAAATAGTCTCCGACTACAGATGTTGGTGACATTAGTTCCTAAATTATTATTTTTTGTAAAATTAGTCCCTAAATTATAAAAAATTAATAATATTGACCCCTAAATTATGATTTAACAAAAAATTTAACGAAATGATCAATGTCACAATTCTTTTATAGTTTATAGACCAATTCTATAAAAATAATAATTTGGAGATCAATATCACCAAACCTTCATAGTTTGAAGACTATTCATGCCAATTTGCGTATTTTTATTTCTATCGTGTCTCAAACTCATGACATTACTAATTGAATTGCATATTATTTTAAATTTAATCTAAATAAATTTATTTTTGACGAATTTAATCTTAAATATATATATTTTTACTTTTTAAAGTCTTAATTTATTTTTATTAAAAAAAATTAAGGGCCCAATGTATGCTGTGTAATGTAATTCTAGCCCAATATCATTTTGCCCAATCCAAAGTTACTACTAGAAATTTTATTTATTTATTTTGTGAATATAGGCAAATAGATATATATATATATATAAATGAAATCAAGTGACAAAGAGGGTTTTAGTACGCAATACTTATTATTCATTTGTTATAATATTATATAACATTAATAACTTAATATTTATTATGAGTAAATAATGATTTTTTTTAAATTTCGGAATATCCGTCCAATATTAGTCAAATAAAAAAAATATATCATCTCCGCCATTAACAACAAAATTACAGAAATCCTTTTTCCATTTTTTCTTCACAACAATTTCATGCTTAAATTAACATGGGAAATAGTGAGGATGATGGCTCCACTCTCATAACCAAATTAGTCATTTGCCTAATTGCAGCAGCTACAGCTGCCGTAATCGTCACCGTTTACCATTGCATCACAACCGGTCACTTCCTAAACCTACTGCTCCGCCGCACCTCCGCCCCATCGCAACCACCGCACCACCGTCGCGAGCGAGAAGAAGACGAAACTCAATTACAACAAAACAGCATAGAAAATTCAGTCGCCGAATTAATTCCCTCTCACAAATATCACAAGACAGGCGGCGGCGGCAGCGGAGGAATGCGTGCGGTTTGTTTATCGGAATTTGAAGAAGGAGAATCGCTACGGACGTTGCCGGAATGCATGCATTCGTATCACGCACCGTGTATTGATATGTGGCTCTATTCTCATTCTAATTGCCCAATCTGCCGTTACGACGTCGTAGCTGCACCGTCCACTTCCACTTCGCCGCAGATGCTATTGCATTTTTTGGAGTCCGTTACTAACTTAGATACTCCTCCTTCTTTTCCCCGGCCGCCGCCCTTGCCCTTGCAGCAGCATATGCCGGCCACTCGACATAATTTTAGGGTTTAAAAGTTCCATATCGTCTATATCAATTTTAGGATTCTTTTGCATGTGTTTCTTTTCTTTCCACTTTTTTTCTCCTTTTTTGGGTTGCATTTTTCAAAAAGAAACAACTATTGTACTTTATCTTTATTATCAAATAATTTAGTAATAGTAGTACACGGTAAAACTATTTATATTTCAAATTTATTAAATACAATTTTTATGCAAAGTTTTGTCATGTTATTTGGATTTACTGATAATGCACCATTATTGCAGGCTGCGAATTGCCAAAAACTCTAGCGATAAATACATCGGACAAAAGCAACAAATAAAACTTTGGATGGGAAAAAAAGAAAAAAGAAGAGATGAATTGAAGTGAAGTGATCTTCACATGATATGTGTGATGGAGAAAATAACATTTTGGTGTTATTGGATGGAAATCACTAAGGAGTCATGAATGGATCATCAATTAAATAGTGAAAGGCAAAGGATTAAGACCCATGCAACATAAAACTCTTTGGAATTTGTGGTCCCTTCATATATTTATATATATAATTGGAATGGGTGCTAATTTTATGGATTAGAACACCTCAATTTATGTTTAGAACAATTACGTCGAATTACATCCGAATTTTGTAGAGAATGATTCATCACGATTCTTATATAACGTTTACAATAAGTGTTTAATTATTTACGTTTAATTCAAATTAGGTCAGAATTGCACCAAAATTCTCAGAAGAAGGCTTTATCTTAGTTCGTATATAATCTTCACAATAAATATTGAACTCTCAATCTTTAATTTAGATAAAAAATAATAATGACTTGTTTATAAATTTCAAAATATATACTGATAACTTTAATATATATATATATATATATAATATATATATTATATATATATATAATATATATATATATATATAAATAAAAGTAGACAAATTTGTACTAAGGGAGTTAATCATAACCCAACTCCAGCAAATAAAATTCTATGATTTGAAAACAAGAATGATGTTCTTATCTTTGCCTACAATTAAAGTTACCTCTAATAAAAAGTGTGCGTTTCTTAACAATTTTTTTTCCTTATCTTAAAAGTTTTTTGAAAATTAATATCACTAAACTTTTATAATTTAAAAAATATTTATATCAATTTATTTAAAAAGAATTATATAGTTGTAATTGGTCTCTAATTTATTTTATTTAAGTGACACATAAAAAATTTAAATCAGCGAATAAAATAAGGATTTTATACCATAATTTTAATGATAATTTTTGAAATTAAGTCAGCAATAAAAAAAAAATTCTTATAAAAAAGCTTTTGGGATTCATTAGTAAAAAAAGACTTTGAAACACATTACTTTTACCTTAATAAATCTGATCTGAGTTACTGAAACTTTACCGTGAAACCAGCACTTTTCTTCTTTACAACAGAAATTTTACAAAGAAAAAGAACATCATAGAAAAATAAATAGATGTTTTTGCGCATATATATATATATATATATATATATATATATATATGATATCATCACATGTGAAAAACATCTCAAAGGATGCGACCTTCCAACCATAAATCAGACAAGACTTTACCGACCTCTACCATCCTCCAAACTCACTACACTCTACATATATACATATATATATATATTATATAGATCTTGAAGTACAATCATATTAATTAATTCGATATCAACTATAATAATCTGAGTTGTATATATATATATATATATATATATATATTGAATAATTGATTCATAAATATACCAAAAAAAAAATATATATATATATATATATTGGTATGAGATATCACACGGACGTATAGTTTATATTTTTTTTAAAAGCACACAAGGAGATGATTTAATCCATATGTGGGAGAGGTTTTAGTCATGGGTTTTAAATCATAAAGTTGACACTTTTCACCTATAATAATCACATATCATGATTCATGAAGGTGTTTTTTACCCCTAAAGATTTATACATATAGAGAGAGAAAGAAAAGAAGAGAGAGAAAAAGAGGTGCTCACTGCTCTGCTATCTGCAAAAAACCCTCCATTTTATGTGCTTTGTGTGTTAATTTCTTTGCAAATTTGTTCTGATGCTGATTGGGTTTTCAGTTGGAAGCAAGAAATTCCATTTTTAAGTTGTTAGTATTCGATGTGATTTAAAAAATATGAAATCTTTGAGTAGTTTAGGACTTGGGTTGAGTCTTGTTTTTGGCTGTCTTTTACTTGCTTTGATTGCTGAGCTTTACTACTTGCTATGGTGGAAAAAGAGAATCAGCAAAAGTAAAAGAGGAGAAATTGATCATAGCAGCAAGATTCATGAACCCCAACAAGCTAATTTCCATGGAGGAGGTAGTGGAGATTCAAACATGGATTTCTGGTACAAGAAGCCCTTTGGAGAAGATGGCCATGGCCATGGCCATGGAGATGGAAGAGAAGAAGAACAAGAACAAGAACAAGAAGATGAAGATGAACTGATGCTGAAACTACAAAATATGGCTGGGCCAACAAGATTTCTGTTCACAATTAAAGAAGAAACAAAAGAAGATATGGCGGAATCTGAAGATGGGAAATCAAGAACTAGTAGAAAAGGATCAAGAAGTAGAAGCTTAAGTGATTTGTTTCATATAATGGAAATGGAGAAAACTCCATACTTGACTCCCATGGCTTCTCCTCCATATTTCACTCCACCTTTAACTCCACTCAGAATTACTACTAATTCATATTCAGTAAGTGATGAAGCTTATGAAACAGAGTTTTTCAACAATTGGTTGAAATCTCCTTCTCCTCCTTCTCCTTCTTCTTCCCCAAATTTCCAGTTCTTGAAGAATGCTGAGAATAAACTCCATAAAAAAAGACTCGATCTTGATCTTGAAATTCATAAAAATGGGGTACAGATTCATCATCAACATTCACCTAATACTTCCCGGGTACTTCCATTTTCATCTTCTCCATCATCTCTAGTATAGAATCTTAAAATTTTCTTGTTTTCCCTTTTTTTTTTTTTTATTGAATTTTCATGGATGTTGTCTGTGAGTGTGGTTTTTTAACTTAACTAATGTAAAAACAGAAGAATGATGATATATTCAGGGAGACAGAAATTCTTTAATCAGACAAAAAAAATACTCTGAAACTGATGTTGTTTTAAGTGGAGGACTAGTGGGCTGATTTTTTTTTCTTCAATTCAATCTCCTGTAATTATATTCTCTAATATATATATATATATATATAATCCAGCACTCTGACCAAGAACAAGAACTCACGCACTCAATACTAATGGCATATGACATTCCTTGCTACTAATGTTACTGTCTAAAAAGTCATATATATATATATATATATATATATATGACTTTTGGAATTATGCCTAAAAACAAAGACAAGAACACGCCCGTGACAGACTCTCTCACTCTCTCGTGCCTGCAAGACACCGAAAGGGCACACTCCAGTACCCACTCCTACTCCCACCTTCAAGAATCATTTGCCGAAATTTTTGCCCTTTTTTTTTCTTTTTCCTGTCCTTTTTAAAGGTAATAAAATATGATTCAAACCATGACTACATTTCTCACGCTTCAAAAGTTCAAAGCAAAAACTATTCAAATGGCCCAAAAAAAAATGACCTTTTTTTTTTGCATTCATTTTCATCATTTTGTACTCAATAAAGATGAAGGGATATCAGATTTATCCACAGAACTCATTATATATATATATATATATATTTGCTAAAAGCATGAAGAAAAGCTCAAACAGGAAGAAAACTTTGATGCCAATAACTTATACATATCATCCATGAGTAAGAAGCTAGTAAAGAGCCGAACCTTTTAAAGTGCAGATGAGCTAGTAAGGATCAAAAGCGCTTTATTTTGGTTACAACAGCAAAAGAATGGGAATTATTAGATGAAACAACATCTAGAGGAAAAATCCATCTGTCATTCCTAGTTTGACATTGATTTGTTCCAAGCCAGGTTCTTCTAACAAACTAAATGCATAGAAGCCATAGTAAGTGTGGTACAAATCCGGCAGCTCTCCGGGGAATTTACTGAAACCACCATACTGAAAACAGGAAAAAGAAACATAAAGAACGAAATCCTAATGTTTAAATTTGTATCTTACAACAACAAGAGGCCTGACTGTATGTATGTATGAATGTATATATACTCGGAAAATGGACAAAAGAGAATAAGTAAAAAGGCCTGACCTGTGATTGACAACTTAAGAGGAATGCACGTAAGCCTTGGTTGTTGATAAACTTGTGAGCACCTAATATTCTAAGAACTCCTCCGACCCTGCAGAAGCGAATTTTTGCTATAAACAATAATAATGAATGCTCAAAGAAGATCGAAACTGGCATTGAAATTACCAAAATGCATAACATGTATCGGCAGGCTTATTTGGTCTTCCTTGATATCCGCCATCGCTTGCCTGCCTCTGCAGCAAGAAAGCAGGGAAGGGAGAAGAAAAATTGTTATAACAGAAAAGAATCCAGTTTCTATGTTTTATAAGGGATTTGGAATAAGAGAAGAAACCTTCAAGCACCAGTCGAGAAGCATTTGTGCATCTATAACGCAAGGCGAATCAATTTTTGACAATAGATCTTCTTCTATGAATCCCATCAAGCACAAAGATGCAACAGCGCAATATGTGGCTCCACCTGTAACACTAAATAAAGCCATCCATGACCATTTCACAGCATAGTAACACAATAAAACTATCAAAAGAACGCTTCAACAAGAAAGGAAACGATCAACGTTTTGTATTACAGAAACGGTGAAAAAAAGTACTCCAGGCACCAAATCCCCAGAAAAAGAATAGCTTTGTAATGGGATTAACTAAAGTAGAAATTTTTAGGGAATGTTAATAATGAAGAGACATTTTATCCACTCACCATGAGATTCTGCACCAGGAATCAATCCAAAACCCCCATCATACGACTGCAAGATGGAATACTCATGAGCATATCTTCATGCTTATACCGTAAAAATAAAGCTACCGGAAATCTGTAATCTACATTATAATCACGTAGGTAATAAAACATACAAAATGCCGCGTATATGCTTCAATTACCTGACAACTTATGATATATTGCTTGGCCTTATCCTTGTCCATGCCACTCCAATCATCCAACAAGAAACAGATAGCAGCTGATAAATCTCCATATTAGTTTTATTCTAGAATGAGATCAAGTTCCAAAGGCTGGCTTTAGATAGATAATCTCCTTACCTGCACAATACACAAATCGGAGATCTTTCTCTGCTCCAGAATGAATCGGCATAAAACTGGAACACGTGGAACAGAGAGTTCAGATATTAGTTTGACTTGACATTAATAAACTTTTCAAGTATTTAGAAGAAATGTTCTTTGTCATGTCCCTTTTGAACTAGAATTGTTTAGGCCGCATAAATATCGAGCAGTATATTTCAATCGTTTCAAGTGAAATGGTATAAATATTTAATAAGCACATCCAATCCATCCTTCTAATTTCCATAAACAGGCTAGAAAGCAGACCAAATAAATGATAGAATAACGGAAATGCAAGGACCAACCAAGATTTATTCTAACAGGGAGGTACTCTAAACTACAAAGTTGTAAAGGTGGGTTACTTGTCTATCAGATTTTTTCGATTGCCTCGGTAATCCAGTTTCCATTCTTTTCTTGTTATTGCGTAAAAGCGTCTATCCTTCCCTACACTATTTCTTCTCTTACTTTATAAGATCAGTCAGAGATGGTATCATATTTTAGATGATGAATGCCAATAACTATGGAGAAACATCACAAGGCTCAGAGAAGGAGCGAGGGCAGTGCAAAAAAAAAACTGAACACAAGATCAACGATTTAATGGAATTGAATTGAAAACTAAATAGATTACCTTCCATCCTGCTGCTGAAGGTTTCTCATTGATTTCAGTATTGATTTAGAATTTACAAGTGACAAATTATAGCCAACAGTCCGTAATATAGCCAGTGCAGAATATGTACTAGCCAAATGACTACCATTAGGAACTGTAACCTGCAAGGTAACATAAAATGGCATTACTGAGCATTCCAAAATGAAAGAAGAAAGCCGTGAGTTTCGATTACAACTCATCTCTGTACCCCTTCATCATTTGCCTGAAACTGAGAACTCCTAGAACCATGGAAACCATAAAATTGTCCTGCATCAAGAAATAAACCCTTTCAAATTCCATAGCTTGAAATCTATAAAATCCAATAAGACCAATAAAATAATCTTATACCATTGTCCAGTTCATCCTCAGTCTTCGGACAAGCTTCAAAAGATAAAACCCAATCAATGACTCGTTGCTTATCAATCTGCAGAGAAAAATTGCCCAAACAACATGATAAAAAATATGAAAATGACAATGCCAATCCACATTCTGCAGGGTAGTAACAGCAAAAGCAAAAACCAGTGCAGTTCTTCCAGAAAATCCTTCTAATAAATTTTCCAGTTCTACTAGTATTTAGTGGTCAAAGAATTTAACTTTTTTCCTTTCCAGATAAAGGGAACAACATTACATGCCATGAAATCATAATCCTGAACTCAAATTTCTAAGACTTTTCAAAATTATCAATACTTCATGTTCACAAAATCAGTCTAAAAGATACAAACTTGGAGTTAAAGGAACTGATTAAAAAATGAGAATAAAAGAAGATTAGTGAGAAATACTCGATCAAGGGCTCCAAGAACATTGAGTCCCAAAACTGTAAAGTGGGCAAGAGTCATGCGGTTGATCTCTTGGCTCTGATAACGCGAAGGCAAGAGTTCAAACATCATCTCTAGGAATTGAATATGTCGATCTCTGTCAAAACATTGAAGCTCTGAATCTGAATCCCAAGCATAATCAGCGTCAGCCATTAAAGAAGAATAAAAAGCTTCTGAAGTTTCCCTGAGATCCTAAATTTCTTTTTTTTTTTTTGCTTTTTCTGTTGAAGTAAGTTTATGGGCTTCTCTCACAGCCTTTTCAGATTATCTGAATTCAAGAATTGTACGGAAACATTGAACCGTCGAACTTCTTTAGATTTGTTGAACGTAAAAAAAAGAAAAAGAAAAGAAAAAAATTTTGTTTTGAGTATTTATTTTTTTATAAAAAGTAACAAAAAAATTTTAGTCATTACAGTAATATTATATATTTTGATAAAATATTATATATATATATATACATATATAAAATAAATAAATTATTAGAAATAATAAAATACAATCGAATTTAATTAAATTAATTTAGCGAATGTCACAGAAACCTACGGAAGACTTCTAACTCACGTTGAACTAAAAAATTTCTATTGGAACCCTAAAATTGAAGAACAGCAATGGCTCTTCTCCGTCCACTGTCGCGGATTTCTTCTCGTACTCAGCTGATCAGCAATGTTTCTGGAACTTCTGAATGCAGATGGAATCGGTCATTTAGTTCTTTCTTTAGTTTCTCTAAGAACTCTGAGCACTCAGGTAGTTTTTGTTTTGTTTTGTTTTTTATTTTCCTTCGTTATTATTGTACTATCAATTCGCTTATGTTTGAATATCTTTTTGTATTTAAAAGAATGTTAGTTGGGGTTTCATTTATTGGGATCTCTTCCTCTTAATTAGTCGGGTCTGGAATTTCTTGAATTTGTGTAATTTTGTTTGTCATTTGTAATGGGGATTTACTTTTCTTGAATAAACAGTGTTTTATTATGGAGGATATATTAGAAAGAAAGAAAGTTGGATTCCATCGGCAAAATTTTGATGAGATTCACTATTTGATTCAAACTTTTTGTAGTATCAACGGTTAATGATTTGTCCATGTAAACTGGAGTGCCTAGTTGTGATTAATGTAAGTTTCTTGGATTCTAATTATATATATATATAAAAAAAAGGTTTCTTGGATTTTGTTTCTTATAAAGGGAGTGGAAATGTTTTGTTCCTGACTTTGAGTTACCCTTCTGTTTTGATATATGTCAATTGAAGGTTTTTCACATAGCCATAAATAATGCGAGAAAACGAAGGTAAGACCAGACTGAGTAAGTAAATAGAAAATGGTCAATTGGGGTATGTTAAAAGTTGCTTCTTAAGGACAAAAAAAGAGCCTTTGTGAGAGAGAGAAGGTCGGGGTGAAGGGGCCATTGTTTATAGGATTTGTTGGGAGAAGAGTTTATCTGCAAAAATCCTCAATTTTGAATCAGTTGCTTTAAAAGTAAGGTAAGGAATATATATCTTACTATTTTAATCGGTGTATTTGTATATTCAAGCTCCCTTTAAGCTAAAATAAAAATGAGAATACCAAGAAAACAGGTAGAAGTTTTTTTGTAAAAGACACGAGAACAAGACCAAGTAAGCATCGGTACAGTTCATTGTATACAGGAACAGGTTGCTGTGTGTTTCTTGGAGTATTTTGTCTGTGAAATATCCTATGTATTGGTGTCTTGTGAGTGTTAACGCAAGTTGCTTCATTGACAGAGTAGTATGCATAGCTGCTCAATGATCTATTGGTTTGTTTTGAGTTTAGTCTGGAATTTTGTTTGAGTTTAAAGAAACCGTTTTATTATTATTATTATTATTATTATTTATGGTTTTTGCTCATTGGATGAAAGCACTATCTAAGAAAGAATAAACTGATGGATGGCCATTTCTTTTCATTTGTATTTCCCTTAATTTTTTTGCTTACATATCTTTATGCGGGTGATAAATTAGGTTGTGCGGATGATTATAGAGGTAAAACCAATGAAAATTTTCAGCTCTCAAGGTCGCCATCACAGAACTTGAAGGAAAGTTGTCATTTGCCATCTACTTTAATTTTTAGGAAATTTCTGCATTCTGGGAACCCCAAGGAAGCTGGAGTGGATGATAATTCTCGACCTATGGACTATGTTAGAGGATTTTTTGAAGATAATAGAAGGGATTCATCTAAAGGTTCTCCTGTTTTTGGGAAGAATTTTTTTGGAGATCCTCTTTTTCCTCAGTATAATTTTGAGCAAAATGCTGATATTGTCCATATGAAGCTGCTACGAAACAATACCTTTATAACAGTAACGGATTCAAAAGGAAACAGGAAGCCTGGACAGAGAGTTTCCGCTTCTGCAGGATCATTACCGGACAAAGGAGGGAAGAGTTCTCGATTTGGGGCAGAGGCAACTGCAGAACATGTAGGACGGAAGGTCAGGGATGTTGGAGTGAAGTCCGTTGTGGTAAAAGTCAATGGTTTTACATATTTCAAGAAAAAACGACAAGCAATAATGAGTTTCAGAGAAGGATATACAAATTCTCGTGGTGATCAAAATCCTATTGTGTACATTGAGGACACTACTAGACGTCCCCATAATGGTTGCCGTCTCCCTAAAAAGAGACGCATATAGTTAGTTATTCAGCTCTGGATCGCTTCATTCATGTCTTCTTTGCTGTAGCTCAGCTTCTGAATTCTCTCTGCTGCTGTAAAATCTGGATATATTTTGCATATCTGGAGTGTTATTATCTTCATAACTGTTAGAACTTTTACTGAAATGAATCTTTCAGGTTGTGCAATTTGTTTTGATCAGATTCTCAGTGACATTTTGTCTGCCATGTTCTTGGCTGTAAAAGAGATAAGTTTCCAAATTTGCTATGGAGTATATGTATCACTGGTTTTAGCATGTGGTTGTGCTTTTGATAATGGCTGGTGCTAATAATTTTCAGGGGTTTGTGGATTTTTGGTTCAAAAAACATTGAAAGGGGGTAACAAGTTTTGTAGCATAAATTTACATTTTTACCCCTTTTAATATTTTTATTTATATAAAAAAAATAAACATAATGGCAAAATATGTCAATATATATAAATAGGATGGAGAGAAATCACAGAATTGCGCCACGTATGATTCTTATCTATTGCAACCAGCAGCCATGGGAGGGATCAGTGCTCTACCGAGTATTCCAATTCTACTTCCTCTCCAATCTTCTTCTTCTTCTTCTAAGAATTCAAAACAAACCCATTATTTTAGCAGACGAAAAGCTTTGATCTTTACTTCTTCTTTTCTGTCCTGCTTAAATATCTGTGAAAATTCAAGTCTTTCTTCATTTTCCTCTGCTCTTGAATTACAAGTTGATGAACTTCAGCAAGAAGAAGATAGGGTTGCTCTCCTTTTCCAGGTACCCTTTTTATTTACTATTATATTTCTATCCACATTGTTCCGTTCATGTAGTGTTTGAGCTATTATTTTAGTTTGATAACCAAAAAATGCCCAATTCAGGAATCATTACCTTCTGTTGTGTTCATTGAAGACCTTGAACTGGCTAGAATTTCACGTAGTTCTAGTAAGAATGTATTAGCAGATGATCAAAATGCAAAAGTGCAAGGGACTGGTTCAGGATTCATCTGGGATAAGTTTGGTCATATTGTAAGATCTCATTTCTAGAATCTTCATTTTTCCATGGAATAATAATTATCATATTACAGTAGTTTGAATTCTCTTTGTTTTTGTTGAATGGATTTGAAAATGAGGATAGTTTCTATGTATAACAGGTGACCAATTATCATGTTGTTTCTAAATTGGCTACTGATAAAAGTGGCCTACAGCTTTGTAAGGTTCTTTTCTTTTTTGCCAAATTCATTTGCAGAAAGAAAAAAAAAAATCTTTTAATTCTCTAATCAATGGTTGAATTACAGATATCTCTTGTTGATGCTAGAAGGAACAGTTTCTCCGGAGAGGCAAACCTCGTCGGCTTTGATCCAGATTATGATCTTGCTGTTCTAAAGGTATTATTTAGCCGAATTGTCATCTTTTTTCTGGCTGTTCATTAATCCATTGGTTTTGCTCAGGTTAATATCAAGGGGAATGAACTGAAGCCAGTAACTCTTGGTACTTCACAAGGGTTACGAGTAGGTCAGAGCTGCTTCGCCATTGGAAATCCATATGGATATGAAAACACACTAACAGAAGGGGTAAACAATCAATCAATCCTTCAGTATATTTTCAGCATAGTTTTAGTGATTCATAAATCTTTCCCTTGGTTCGATTTGTCTTAGGTTGTCAGTGGATTAGGTAGGGAGATACCTTCACCAAACGGAAAAGCCATCCGTGGAGCTATTCAAACTGATACTGCTATTAATGCAGGTGAACGAGTAACAGAACATCATCTAATACAAAAGCATTTCTGTTATTTCTTTTGAAATCAACTATTTATTGTAGGGAATTCTGGAGGGCCGTTAATTGATTCATATGGCCATGTTATCGGAGTGAATACTGCTACATTCACCCGGAAAGGTAGTAAATGAAAAATGTCTTACTTTTTCAATGCTTTGGAGGTTTATAGTATCACTTCCTTTTGAGGTTTTGAACTTGTTCTTGATACAGGGACTGGTATGTCATCCGGAGTAAACTTTGCTATACCGATAGACACTGTTGTACGTATAGTACCTTCTTTGATCGTATATGGAACACCATATGCAGATCGATACTGACTGTCTGTGCCCCTCTGCATTGCATCTAGTGTTATTTCAAACTCATGGATTGGAAATCTAATATTCAAAGTAGAGAAAAGTGTCAATTCTGGTAGCTTTTCCTTTTTTTTTTTGATTGTTTGTTTAGATTCTTTGATTGTAGTTTCTGCCATTTCTTCATTTAGTTGTTTTAGGGATTTCAGGTTGGCAAAAAATGAGACAACTGTACTTCTCTTACTCCATTTTCTTCTGTGAAATGTATAAAATTTTACCACCATGACCTTGCACCTTAGAGAAATACTGAATTCCTGTAGTTTGGAGGAGTTGGTACTACATGTTTTTTCGTGACATGATAGAGGGTTCGAATCCTCTACAGAATGATCACTATGACAGATGATCGAGGATTCGAATTTCTACAGAATAAGTTTTGAATCTCTGCAGAATGATCACTATGACAGATGATTTAGGGTTCGAATCTTTGCAGAATGATTACTATGACAGATGATCGAGGGTTCGAATCTTTACAGCATAAGCTTCGAATTTCTGCAGAATGATCACTATGACAGATGATTCAGGGATCGAATCCTCTACAGAATGATCACTATAACAGATGATCGATGGTTCGAATCTTTATAGAATAAACTTCGAATCTCTGCAGAATGATCACTATGATAGATGATTTAGGGTTCGAATTTTCTGCAAAATGATCAGCAAAATTATCACTATAACAAATGATCGAGAGTTTGAATCTTTTGCAAATTGATCACCATAACAGATGAAGGATTTGAATTCTTCGCAGAATAATCACCGTGACAGATGAAAGATTCGAATTTTCTGCAGAATGATCACCGTGACAGATAGAGGGTTTGAATCTTTTGCAAAATGATCACTAGTGTGTTTGATAGAGATAAAGGCTTAAGACAAGAGTAACAAGTTAACTAACACATCAAGAGAAAGCATAAGTTTCCGTTTGATACATGATGAAAATTCAAGGGCATTCTTGTCAATCTACTTAAGAATACACTTAAAAAAAAGTCAAATTTATTCTTTTTACTGGTTTTCAAGTCATTGATTTATGTACATAATAATCTTTTTAGAAATCAAAATAGTTTTAAATTTTTATAATTTGTATATTAAATATAATTGTATTTTTATATATATATATAAAAGACCAAAGATTTGGAAAATATATATTTAGATATTTATTTATTTATTTTAAAATATATATATATTTTAAAATTTATGTAGAGACATTTGACCCGAGACCTCCTCAATAAAATAGGATTGCTGTCCGAGATTGAAATCGCAACCCTCAGAATGAGCAGAAATCAGTTGATGTAGGATCGCTGTCTGATACTGAAACGTAATCCGGCAGTGGGCTCAATTTCTTCACTTTCCTAAATGCCGTTAATTTTTGAGGAAGATAAGATACAGTGAAAGGAAAATCAGGAAAATCACTTTCTTGATCTTGATATTCTTTGTTCATCACCTCCAGACCAGCTATTATTTATTTGTTCTGCTCGGATTTTTTAAATTTTTTTTGTTTATTTTGCTGGATGTTTCCCGTTTTTGTAAATCTTCCGAGAAGAATCTTCAAATTCTCAGTTTGTTTTTAAAACGAAATTTTGATTATAGGGATTATTTGAATTGCTTAGATCCCGAGATTCTAGAGGAGAGCCCCCTTTCTTGGAATCTTTTACGGTTTATTCTGTTAATTTAGGATTTCTGTAATTTTAGTGTATGAAATTGTAGGGATATGGATTTTGTTTTTGGAAATTTGTATACCCCAAAACGAATCTGATTTTTCTTTGATTTAGAATAGGAAAAAGGGTCACCATGACTGGCTCAAATCCAGCTAAAGAAGCTTCTGCAATGACTTATCCCAAAAGTCTTACATCAATTGTAGTTTCAGTAGGTGGGTTAGCTCTATTCTTAATTATGGCTTCAACCCTTTTAGTTTCGCAGCCAGTTGGGTCTGCGATTCGTAGTTATTTCTACACAGTTAATCCTTCCGAGAATCTGTTTTCTCCAATTACAGCTAGTGAATCTTCATCTGCTAACTTAGATTCAACAAATTCAATTTCTGGGGTTTCTTCTGGCCAAGGTGATAGTGTGAAAGGAACAGAGACGAGCGAGAACAAGCCCTTGGAGACTAAGATAGCAGATGAAAATCCAGAATTAGAGCAAGAAGTAAGAAAACTAAATTCATCTGTATCCAGTGACTTGTCTAGTGATACAACTCTTGATAAGAGTATTAATGGTTCAGTATCCCCTGTTGTTAATAAGAATTATGGAAATATTGATACTTTGTCTCCTGTGGAGAATTTTTCTGGTGATTCTGATCGGCAGGAAAGCAACAAAACAGTGGCTAGTTTAGGAGAACCAGGTAAGGTCATCATGATTCCTCCATGCTTTTGTTATGGGTTCGTTTTCGCCTTTTGTTTTATTTCCCATAGTTTTGGTTCATACTTCTTGGTCATTATTTGGATTTATGATGTATGTTCTTGTTTGCCTGACATACTGATTATGGTTGTGCGTAATTGCAGTCCTTTTTTCAATTGTGTTGAAGGGGTAACTTGATCATTAGAACTATATACATGGAAAAAATTTCTAAATACTTTCTTGGATTCATGACTGATAATGCATTATGGATGTGGGGTTATTGTTTTTGACAGCCAAGAAGTGTTTTCTAATGTTCTAATCGGTCCAACCATGTAATACAGATATATATATATATATATATATGTATGTATGTACATCTGCCATTGATGAACTCTGACAGAACTTCATGCCACATGCATTGCAGATTGTGATCTTTACCATGGAAAATGGGTATATGATTCAGCCGGACCATTGTATTCAAATAACTCCTGCCCTGTCCTCACACAGATGCAGAACTGCCAGGGGAATGGAAGGCCTGACAAAGAATATGAGAACTGGAGATGGAAACCTGATCAGTGTAACCTCCCAAGATTCGATCCCAAGAAGTTTTTGGAATTGATGCGAGGAAAAACATTAGCTTTTATTGGCGATTCTGTTGCTCGAAATCAGATGGAATCCATGCTCTGCATTCTCTGGCAGGTAAAAGAGCTTCACTTTGAGAATGTTCTAAAATTTCTTTGCTTCTTTTGGCTATTAAGTTCCAGTGTCATTTACATTTATACCATTTCATGCTTTATATTTGCCTTTTATCTGGGGGAAACTGATGAAAATTGGTGAAAGAGAGTATATTTCTCAATGTTTTCTGTACTTCTTGTTGATTCAGAATCTGTATCTTAGACTTAGTCCTGTCAAGAACATCTTTGCATTTATTTGGCTGCAGTTTATAAGCTGAAAGTGTGGCTGAAAGATGGATTTCATTTTATTTTGTATGTATTTTTGGCACTGCAACATATACACTTACTTATGAATCTAGAATCTTTATTAGGTGGAAGTTCCTAAAAACCGAGGAAACAAGAAAATGCAGCGTTACTACTTTAGATCGACATCAACAATGATTGTTCGAATATGGTCTTCCTGGCTTGTGCACCAAACTTCTGAACCATTTGATCTTGCTCCTGCTGGTGTAGATAAGCTGCTTCTTGACTCGCCTGATGAACGTTTCATGGAATACATTCCAACCTTTGATGTAGTTGTCCTTTCTTCTGGCCATTGGTTTGCCAAGCGTTCTGTGTACATCTTAAACAATGAGATTGTCGGGGGACAGCTCTGGTGGCCTAATAAGTCCCAACCAATGGAGATCAACAACATTGAAGCATTTGGAATCTCCGTTGATACAGTTATCACTGCAATGGTTACACATCCGAATTACACTGGCTTAACCATCTTACGATCCTATTCACCCGATCATTATGAAGGTGGAGCTTGGAATACTGGAGGATCGTGCACAGGGAAGGTACAGCCAGCTGCACAAAATGAGCTAGTTGAGAATGGATTTACAAACGTAATGCACGAGAAACAGGTGACAGGTTTTAAGAAAGCGATCAAGAAGCAGAGAAACAAATCAAGATCTGTACTAATGGATATAACTGAAGTCTTTGGATATCGGCACGATGGACATCCAGGTCCTTATAGGAGTCTTGACCCAAATAAGATTACAAAACGAGGTCCCAATGGTAAGCCGCCTCCACAAGATTGCTTACACTGGTGCATGCCAGGTCCAGTTGATACATGGAATGAACTGGTACTGGAAATCATAAGAAGAGAATTTCAGGTTAGGGAAAATAATCAACATTCTTGAGACTCTTCTTTGCTTTTTCAGTGCTGGCTAACACAGGTATTGTGATTTTTGAAGTGATATATTTTAATAGGTTTCCCAATATATATATATATATGTTTCCTCTTCCCCCCTGAATCATTGTAACTAGCCCTAGTTCAAAGTATTAATCCACAAACTTATACAGAAATATTCATTGTTATAGGTATTAGTTGATATGAAATATGAATATTTACTTGTATTTTACTCATAATTGATTAACAGAGAGTGTTGTTTCTCATTATTTATTGGTTTTGTTGAGAAATTAATATGTTGATTCTTCTTTTCTTGGAAGTTCTTCTTTCTTTATGTTTGTTCCCATGGAGGTTGTAAATTTGGGGTTCAGATATTCAAATCCTGACCATGCTGCTTCAAGATATACCACATATAAAGGAACATTTAAAGTCATATCAAAGTTATGAAAAAATCAAAAAGATTAAAAGAAAAAAGAAGAATAGTTCAAATTCAATCAATTTCCCATAACAAAAGAAGTACACAAAAACCAGCCGAAAGATCAAGAAATACATCCCATGAGACATAACTATGGGACCAACTTGTGTAAAAACAATCCAAAACTAAAAAAAACAGAGGAATTCAAGAAAATGCAGGATGAAAAATGGGCAGGTGATTTGTAAGGAAACAAACTGCAGAAGAAACAAACAAATGATTTAATAATGTAAATCAAGTTTCCCGATGTAGTGATAGCAAGGACAACTGTTCTTCCATGGAGCAGTCAACATGACACGATGTCCGGCAGGAGAAAGGAATGAGAATAGGACCAAGACCTCGTTGCTCCATCGGAGAAGGAGAAGAACGTCTAGTACTACGATGTTCAACTGCATCTTGAAGAAGGATGTTTCCTTGTTTATCGATACAGTAGAATGTACCCAGAAAGAAACGCCCATCTTTAATTCCCACCAACATCCGACGACCTAGTAGCTTCTTGACTCGACTGACAAAGTTCAAGTCTTTTTGCTTCGATACTTCTGAACTTTCACTCTGATCAAGGGATGTTCCTACTTGGTCAGTGTCCATGGACATCCAAATTAATCTCTTAACAAGATGATTGAACAAACTGAAAGATAGCTTTGTTGACAAAAACAGCTGCAGATAATGTGACAGAGCAACTTAGCAATGAAAGGAAACACAACTTTATGATTATCATAAATTTATACCTTGTAAGTATTTCTAATGCTCATCTCAGCAATGCCAGATATCAATAATACAGATGATACTGCATATTCAAAATTTCGACAAAGAAAGATGTATAGAAGAATGGTAAACATCTATTAGCCAGTTTACTATCTCCGTACTCTCTTCTCTCTCAGTTCTTAGATGTTAAAAACTCTGAAAATCAATCGAAGAAAATTTTGTTTATGAAAACTTTTTCAGACAATTTAAGCTTTCAAAGACCTTCATCATTATTACTTTTCTCAATGACTCCATGAAACTTAATAAGGCACTTGAACACTCCATGAAATTCCTATACTTAAGTGCCTAAATACTGAGCTGAATTTCACTGTATTTATAATTGAATTAATCTGAAAGCTCACAGAGAAAAAGGTAGGTTTTAAAAAATCAATTATCCCAAAATCCCCAATTTTTGATTATATATAGAAAACACACATTTTATATATCCAACTATTCTAGGAACTCTTCTTCAACAAAACAAGAATCCCATAAACAAACAAGAAAATCTTTTCTTGAAAGAAAGCAAAATTTTGCATCAATGCGCATGTTTTGCAGAAACCTCGCTTAAATACACAAACATCAGTAATCACAGAAATAATTCATCGAAGTGAGAAGAAAAAACATATACCTTTGATGGAAGAAAATAAGTTTATTCCTTGAAATCTTTAGCTCGACTATGGGTGGCTTTTTCCTGGAAAGATTAGCAATAATGGAATTCAACTCCAATCTGTGGAGACGATTAGAATATTGTCCTGACTCAATTGGGTCGTTTTTCAATTGAAATTGTTTCGTGTTTTTTTTTTTTTTTTAATCTTTTATTAATGAAAATTTTGAAATTAATTTGAGGTGTTTTTTTTATTTTGTATTTTTTTTAAATACTCATCTTTCAGTAATAAATAAAAATAACGCTTTTAATAATTTTTATTTTTTTTATTTTTTATAGATATATAATAATAAATTTTGTATTTTTTTTACGTCTAATTTTTTTATAAATATATAATAATAAATTTTGTATTTTTTTTTATATAAAGTTATAATTTTTTATACAAATGACCTAACAATAAAAATAAATTTGATATGATTAATATTATATAAATGTGTTTTTATTCCATTTCTTTTTAAATAATGAAACCTTTCTTTTCTTTTACCTAGACAATAAATTTGAAATTAATAATTTATTATCTTTTTAATTAGTGTAAATTTAGATCTATCAAAATATTTAATATAACATTTCATTTTCAGTATATTAAAAAGAATGGAAAATTTTTCATCAGTTTTCATATATTTTGCAAATATAAAAATATTTTCTTAAAATTATAAATTGTATTACTTGTTGATATAATATTTTATTAAGATAGAAAATTATTTCATAAACTTTTTTCACGTTTATAAAATTAATTTTTCATTTTAAAGTTAAAATTTTAATTGGTTTCGGTAACGAGGTTTACCCATATTTAAAAGTTTCTTTCTTATTATTGAGTACATAATATGTTTTTCAAAATTTTAAATTAATTAAAATATTTTAAAATTTTTTAAATATAATAAATAATATCTAAAATATTATTAATATAATTTCTTCTGAAAAAAAATTTTTTGAAGAAACCTTCGGGGGTCATATAAAGATTGCTAGGGCTTAAACAGAATAACAAATCCACTCAGCTTCCTTATGAAAAAACCTGTCCTGTCGGAATTAAACAGAAAACCGAAGGCTTTTAGTGAGAAATAGAATCGCTGGAACACCATAGCTGTGAGGAACTTGAAATTTCCTAAAACCCTACAGCTGAAAACAAATAATTTACTTTCCAAATAAGGGAACTAGATATTTATATTGCTCCGTTGTTATTCTCAACTGGCCATTATTTTTTTTGGTGGTCGGCTTTCGAATTGTAGGTACAATTATTTTTCTTTACTTTTGTGATTGTGTGAATTTTGATACTTCTCCCATTTAGAGAAGAAATTGGATTCTTGTTTGGTTTTTTTTTTTTTTTTTCTTTTCAATTCTGTAGTGGAGTATTTGCCTTTAATTTGATAATTTGAATTTGGAATTTTTGTGGGTCTAAAGGGTTTTGAACGTTTTGCTGAAAATTGAGGGATAAGAACACTAGCGAATTAAACTTGCGCTATTTGGATCTGGGTGGTTTTGTTGTTGATACCATGATATAATATAGTTGGATACGTGAATGAACAGAACTTGAGGCAACTAGGGTTTTCAGATTCTCTTTTTACTTTCAAGACAGTTAAAGCTTCAATATTCCTTACTGGCAAGATTCAATTTTAAAGATTTTTGCTGCTTATTTAATGTTGACTTGTATTTCCTATAATTCTTGTTTTGTAGAGGGATAATAAATTAAATAGTAAGAGATGGGTGAGACTGGGAAACGCTTCCGAAGAGATGATGGAAATAACAAGAACCAGAAGCGGCGGATAGAGAGAGATGATAAGGGTAATGATGAATTGGTGATATATAGGATTTTATGTCCTGATAATGTAATTGGAAGTGTGATTGGAAAGAGTGGGAATGTAATAAATTCTATTAGGCAAGAAAGTAGGGCAAGGGTTAAAATTGTGGACCCCTTTCCAGGTGCTAAGGATAGGGTTATATTAATGTACTGCTATGTTAAAGAGAAGGAAGATGTAGAAGTTGATGAGGAATTCAATGAGAGACAACCTCTTTGTCCTGCCCAGGATGCTCTTATGAAGGTGCATGCAGCAATTGCAAATGCAGTTGTATCTGTCGAGGAATCTGACTATAAGAGACGAAGAGATAAGGAGGAATGCCAAATCCTTGTTCCATCTAGCCAATCAGCAAATATTATTGGGAAAGCCGGGGCCACAATCAAGAGGCTTAGAAGCAAGACAAAGGCAAACATCAAAGTTACTGCAAAGGACAATAATGACCCGGTTCATTCTTGTGCTTTGGACTTTGACAATTTTCTTCTGGTTAGTTTACTCTATTCAGCATATCATGATTACGTAATCATTAGATTTACGTTACTTGTTGAAAAATACTAAAGAGAGTTTGACCTAAAGGACAATTACGTTACGTTACGTGATCGTTGTTTACGTTACATGATCTTTGTAAGGATCTTTTGGAAAATTGGAGTAATTTTTTTTGCCTTTTTTGTAATCATGTCATAAGAATAGTGTGCTCTTTGGTCTTTGATGTTCTTTTCTCGTTGTTACACGTGTCTATTTCTATAATTAGATATCTGGCGAATCAGATGCAGTGAAGAAGGCACTCTTTGCAATCTCTGCAATCATGTACAAGTTTACTCCAAAAGAAGAAATTCCTCTTGACACTGCTGTCCCAGAAGCCCCACCAAGCATTATCATCTCTTCAGATGTTCCTATCTATCCTGCTACTGGACTCTATCCATCTGTAGATCCTATTGTACCCCCAAGATCTCTTCCTTCTGTTTTAGGTCCTGGACATGTACCTGAGCTTCAGGGTTATGCTGAAACAGGGAGTACATTTCCAGTTTATTCATCAACTCTTCCTGTTGTTTCTGGTTATGGTGGTAACTCTCGATCTGAGGACTTGACTATAAGAGTTCTTTGCCCGACCAACAAGATTGGCCGTGTTATCGGAAAAGGTGGTAGTTCAATCAGAAGTGTTCGACAGGCTAGTGGTGCTCGTGTTGAAGTTGATGATGCCAAAGCTGGTCATGATGACTGTATCATAACTGTTATTTCCACAGAGGTGCAATGCTTTCCTTATCTTATTATTTAGGATATACCGATCAACTATTTGAGCGGTTTCCTCTTTTAATAGAATAATTGCTTCTAAGCTATATTAGTAGTTGATTTTGATTGGAAAATTATGCTGAGATTTAGCATTTGATTTATAAGTTTATAATTTGATTTAATTACTTTTTATAACATTTCACAGTGGTGTTGTGGATGGTGTCTTTAATGTGGAATTTGATTTAAAGTTAATTATTTTTTATTTACTCTGCTTGTCGCTCTTCTTAGATGTGGAGAATAATTCTTCGTCTGTGTTTTGGAACTATTGCAAGTATCTTGAGATCTCAAATGATTGACTAAATCTCATATTTCCTTGGGATTCATTTGACAGTAATATCTCATTGTATGTGTGATACCCTAATCTCACATATGAAACATGTAAGCATTTGATATGGTCAACTCAAGATATATATATATATATATATATATATATATATTTGGTAAAGATACACACTTGGCTCAGCGAAGAAGAAGTTTACTTTGGGTAGTATCAAGCCCATAGTTGCATTGTGGGTTAGCAGGTCTCAAGATAGTTGACTGTGGATTTTGTCAATTATAGAGTTGTGTCACGAGTTGTGATCTTAGGGCGTGACGGTATTGTGATGAAGTTTTTTTTTTTTTTTTTTTTTTTTTTAAACTTTGCTAGTACCATTTCTGGAATTTCATTAATACCATTTGGGAAGAGACATCCTTCTTATTTGTTTGGTAGTATGTGACTTGCTCCCCCGAAACATGTTTGAATGAGATGCCATGATAACATTTAATAATTCTGTCAGAGTAAATTTTCTTTGAGTCTTTCTCAGAAAACAATTTGGATTGTGTCGTAAAATTCAAATCCCAGAATTGTTATGTTGGAAAGTCAGCTATTTTTCTATATTTTGTTATCAAGAATTTCTCTATCTCTTGCATATTTGTACTTATTATTCTTCTACTTTTGGTTGTTGGGCAGTCATCAGATGATCTGAAGTCGATGGCAGTTGAAGCTGTACTGTTGCTGCAAGCTAAGATAAATGATGAAGATGATGACACTGTGACTATGCGCCTTCTTGTGCCATCTAAGGTGATTGGTTGTATCATTGGGAAAAGTGGTTCCATCATAAATGAGATCAGGAAAAGAACTAAAGCAGATGTGTGCATATCTAAAGGAGAGAAGCCAAAATACGTCGATCCTGCTGATGAACATATTGAGGTGTAGAAACTGCATTTACAGCATTAGTATTTTCTACAGTTCATTTAAATTACTTATTTACTGACATTCTTATGATCATTGCAGGTGGTCGGTGAAGTTAGTAATGTGAGGGATGCACTTATTCAGATTGTTCTAAGGCTCAGAGATGATGTTCTGAAGGATAGGGAAGGAGGCCGTACTCCATCTGTAGCTTCTGATACAATATACTCTAGTGCTCCTGGTCTCTCAGTTCCTTCAGTTTTGTCTAGTGTCCCTTCAGTTGCTTCTGTAAATTATCAGCAGAGGGCTGAAACAGGGACTGGGGTAGGCATACTTTCATCAAATAACATCTATGGATATGGATCATTGTCGGTAAGTAACCATCATACCTGAATAATCTGTATGTTGGCATCTTATTGTCTATTCTGAATTTATTAAGAACCACCCTAATTTCTCTCTCTCTCTCTCTCTTCCAAGCTGTTGTACTGGTTAGCATAGTGAAGCTTGGTAAGATATTTTTTATGTGAAGTTCTTTATTTTATCAAAAGACATATACTTGACTCAAACACATACATATACGCACTCACAAATGTCCTCAAGAGAGCATGTTGCCTAAGTACTCCACTTGCAAAAGAGAAAGAGAAATCGAACTTGGATTTCAGGTTTCTTTTTGAGCAGATAAACAATTATCACATCTTTGTGGGTGATCAAGAGCTTGTGGATCGTTTTTTACATGCATCAAGGAATTTAACATTAATTAGGCTGATACAATTCTAATTAATTAACTCTGAACTTTCATGTTGTTAGAGTCTTGTTTTAAAAGTACTTTGACATATAGATCTTGGGGGGTAGGGTGTATACTCTGAATTTCTAGATCAAAATTATGCTTCAAATGTGAAATCTCCATTTAAGTTTTCATGTCTGTGTTTCCCTATCATAGTGTAAATAATGATATCCATGTGTAGGCAACTCAGGATTGGAGGGTTATTCATGCATAGGATTGGTTTATATTTGTTGCATGATTGATTAATGTAGATCACTTTGTTCTTGTTTACAGAGGTAATGTTGTACTGTAGAGAGAGGTTTTGCTGCTGCGTTCTTACTGTTTACTTCCATTGAAATTCTTTCATGAATCATGATCCTAATGTAACATTAATTCTACAACTTGATTTCAATCAACAATTTGAACACTTAAAAATGAAAAAAAAAGCATGTGGTACATTTTCTCTGAGACTGTAATATTCAGACGCTGGGATAAGATGAAGTTAAGATCAGCAATTAAAACCAATAATAAAGTCTGGATTTTGTTGTGTTGTAGGTATTTATATAAACTAAAAGTAGTATGTGTTCAAGTTGTCACTATTTACTCTTTGTTACTGCTCTTCCTATGGTCAATTTCACTATTTCACTGTTCTCATTTTTTTGACAGATGGGCGACAATGGATATGGTTCTTTTTCTTCATATTCATCAAAAATTTATGAAGGGTTAGTATTTTGCTTGAATTGTTTATTTACTTTTAATTGAATTCTTCAGTTATTGCACAACTTGATTGTCTCTACATTTTGATATTATCCTTTTAAGCAGGTTTCCTCCAACCTCTGCTCTGGAGATGGTGGTTCCTGCACAGGCAGTTGGTAAGGTTATGGGCAAAGGTGGGACAAATCTTGAAAATATCCGCAAGGTTGGTTCTCTTTTGTATATACAATTTTTTTTGCTTGATTTAATTGTGTAATAGTCTTTATGTCACTTTATTTCCATGGAAATTAAGCATATGAGGATATGGTTACCAAATAGAGTCCTTTGGTAAGAAGGCTTATATATATTGTTTACGGCATCTATGTCTCTCTTAAAGGACTCATATTTTCTAATCATAAAACCTACGAAAATCTCACTTTTGTCAATGCAGTGTCATAAAGGTTGAACCTTCTAAGCATAGAATAATATGAACTGTAGTTTTTGATTTTTTGAGTTCCACCATTCCTATTTCCCAAAGATTAATTTTTAAGTTTATGGTCCCTTTATTAAATGATAATGTGCATACTTCTATTCATTCTGTTAACAGAATCATGCTCTGCAGTAGCTGGAGCAGGATATGGACAAACAAACTGAAGCATTAGTTATTTAGCTTTAATGAATTTGCACATGCATCCCCTAAAATTGTTTCACCGGGACATGGTTAACCAACGCTTCTGCATGCATAACTTATGTTTCAGATTTCTGGAGCAATAATTGAGGTTTCAGAATCCAGATCCTCTAGGGGTGATCGTGTTGCTATCATATCTGGTACATCTGAGCAGAAGCGTGCTGCTGAAAACTTGATCCAGGCATTCATATTGTCCACTTAACTAATGGAGGCCTTTGCTAGTTGATTGGGTGTTCTCTAGTTTAGATTCATATTTGAAATCTCTCTCCTTGATCCATTTAGATTTCCATCCCGGAGACACGCTAATCCCTGACCTTCTGTTGGGCTTCCATTCTGTCTCTAGGAAACTTAAAAGATTGTGTGGGATATTTTCATCGTATCCTACTCTGGGCTATAGGTTATCCATGTGCTCAATCTGCGGTTGCAATAGAACTAATAGGAGATTCTTCCAGTTGGTAGCACTTTAGCCATTCTTAAAGTGAATTCCATCTTATTCCATCGTCTGCTTTACTTTTCGTTATGAAAATCTTGTCATATACTTTATAACAACCATAACTTGTCAAGCTCGTAATTTGCTGATTATTCAGATTGTCTTTCTTTCCCTTCCCCATTGTGTTTTAGCTTCTCAAGAAGGTTTCTCTCTCATCATTACATGGTGATGCATTTGATTGTGATGTCTTCCAAATTTCTCCTTATAGTTGTTTACTAAACCATTTTCCTTGGAAGCACTGGCAGTGAGACATGTTCTCCTTCATATTTGTGTCTTCTTAGTTGACTTGGGTCTGTAGTCTTCGAAGAGGAATTCTAATTTTCAAATAGATATTCTAGTAAGACCATGTTAATCATGTGAAAAAATTTCATACACACTAATTATACATATAAGATGATCTGACTCTTCAAAATATGGCAACCTATAGGCAAGGTTGTTTATACTTTTAGAAATTGACCACTCTGTTCACAGGAGCTCAAAACATCCATTCCATTTTTACTGATAAATGTACCCACCAAAGCTTCATTTGGGTATCTTTCCTTCATTTGCTCCTGTGATACAGTCTTATTCAATCTTGTTGTTCACTTTAAAGGACAGCTAAGTTATGGCCAATTAGCTCCAACTACACACAGACCACACAGGCATTTTCATCCTTCCTTGGCCATTAAGATTGTAAACCTCATATATAAACATCTCTTGTTTATCAGTTGAACATATTGTGCTATGTTATCTCCTCTATTTCTTAGCAAAGAAATGAAACTTGTCTCATCGGCAGTCTTTAGGAGTCTATAATTCAAAGTTTTTGTGCAGAAAATTCTGATTTGGATCAGGTTCATGTGGACTTTGTTGTTCCAAGTCTAGTAACAGTAGCATAAAATTGCTGTGGGGCCATTATAGTTGCTATTTTAAGCTGGTTTTAGACCACAAGGTACTCATGGATTTAGTTTTTGGAAGAATTTTCTCATTTTATACTCACTCATAGAATCTAGAAGTCCTAGATATTTTTGGCACTTAGTTGTCCCTCGTCATCTCTCTTATTTTCCAAAGTAAAGAATCCTAAAAATTCTTGCTAACACAATATGTAAGGTACCAATTTAGGGATTCAACACCATACATTAATCATATCATTTTAAAATATTTTAATTCGTCTTCACATGTTAACTATTTTATTAACTATGTTATTAATTGATCCAACATATGAAACTCACTTGGCATCAAATCTTATTATATCAAACTCAAAGACAATATATGCTACTCAAAATATCCTTTTTCTTTTATTCTCGATAAAATCCCATAGCTTGAAATCCTGCATAAACAATAGTTCTATGTAATACTTTCATTTAGGAATAGTTTCAATACAGTATTTTGAAATCAATATTTTCTGTATGCATGTAGAATATTTTTAAGAACTTTGTTAGCTAGGAAGTATTCAAGAAATATTTGTTGTTTAAATTTTTTGGAATTGGCATATGTTTTGTTGTCAATCAGACTTTGTATTCTGCCTTGAATAACATGTTTTAGACATTTGAAATCTATCTCAATTAGTTTGGGAAATGGTTTAGTTTTTTTTTTTTTTTAACAACTTTCTGTTTCTAGCATCTACCATTTTCAGCAGCCAATCATCTTATATAAGGATTGTCTTTGTTGTGTTCTTGAAATCTTTAAATTGAGTTCCATCCAATATATGTGTGGATGTCCAAGTCTTCTCCTTCCAATTTCTCCATCTGTGATGGGCATTATAAACTGCGGTATTCCTGAGCATATCTTGTGCGAGTATTTTTCACTTCTTGGATAGGATATTGGAGATTTCAGTACACCAGATAGTTATCTGCAGCTGCCTTTATTTATTAATGTGCTAATCTGACAGTAAAAACTAGTTGTCAATTATCTAATTTGACATCTCTTATTTTATAAGCTTTTCAGATTGATGCAGTCAAGTTCTTTATTAATCTATAGGCAAATAGTTCCATGTCATGGATGCTTGATCAAAGTTTCCTTGTATGTGGCAACCTTTTTCTTGTACTATGCTCTCTTCTTGCTTTCTTAGGGTCCACACCTGTAGTCTGTTCATCAAAAGAGGAAATTTTAAGACACCCCTTTGCACTGTTGGCTATTTTCTTATCCGTACCTTGTCATTTCTCATGTTCTATACTTTGGGCACATGAACTTCATTTCATTTTGATAACTTTGCTAGACTATCCTTTTTCTGTTTGTACAATATCTAATTAGAACTCTTTATAAAAGCTTCATAATTTCCAAAGCTAGGATTCCCTATATCTGTCTGTTTTCTTGTACTTAATTCTGTGATTGTGTTCTCCTTCTTTCATCCTCAATAGTAAAGGGATGGTCTTACAAGTAGGTTACTTATAACAGAAGCCTTTCTGGGAAAATAGTCTGTTCAGCTAACTAATGGAATGATTCTCCTAGGTTTTCTACTCTAAAAGTCCAAGTTAACCCTGTTTGTAAACTTTGCACATATATATATATATTTTATTTGTTCCACGAAAATAATGATAGTAAATGAATCTTAGTAGAGGAAGGTTTCTTCAAAGTTGTAAATTGATGATTCATTGTACATTTGCTCCAGTGTAGATGAACATATTGAGATTGGAGTTGTATACTTATCTAAACTTATGTTAGCTGGGAATTTTACCGTGCTGTAAGTCCTGTGATACGACAAAGTTTCTTGTTCTGCATAATTTGTTTTGTGTAGAGAAAATGATTAGAACATCAGTAATGCTTAATGACTGGTTCTCTTATATGTCTTTTCCTGTGCTCTTATGATTGTACGACAAATTGTTTGATGGCGTCTCCTGTAAATTATGATATACAACATATATATATATATATATAGTAGAGTTCATCTAGCATGTAAATTCCGAGTAAGCAGGCAAAAAATTGTGATGATCGATCATTCTTGGGCAATTGTGTTTGTTCACTATGTAAATTCACAATCCTTTTTATTACAGTTTCTGTCAAGTATAAGTTTTTGGAAGAACAAATTCTTTTATTTTAAGATATTGGTACCTTGTTATGAAAATGGCTAAATTTTCTTTTATCTCCAAATTTTAGATAATTGTGTGTATATATATAAGTTTACTAATTTACTTTTTATTTGTGTAAACAAATTTTTACGGGATTTTTTTTGGCTTAATCTTGAATTAATAAATTTTAATTTATTTGAGGATTGTTGACTTGATATTTTTTTGGAATGGACTTTTAACGAAAGGAAGATCAATGAACATTCTTTTCAGTATTGACAGTTTATACTCGTGTCAAAGAGCATTTTTTCAACACCGCAGACAGTTTACATTCGTGTAAAAGAGTCTTATTTTCAATTCCAGACAGTTTATACGTGTGTCAAGGAATCTTCTTTTCACCATTGCAAATAGTTTACATTCTATCAAGAAGCTTTTTTTGCAGATAGTTTACATTCTGTCAAGAAGCTTTTTTGCAGACAATTTACACTCAGTGTCAAAGGAGTCTTCTTTCAACATTGCAAACAATTTACACTCATGTCAATGAGTTTTCTTTTAACATTGCAGATAATTTATACTCTTATCAAAGAGTAACGTGCAGTTTAACCTCGCATATCTTAGAGGATCTTCGCTTTATATTTTGGAGATAGTTTATACTCGTATCAAAAAGTAACCACGCAATTTAACATCGTGCCTTGGAGGATCTTCATAATTTGATTTCAAGCATTGTCGACAGTTGAGGTTGACTCCTCATCTTCAAAAGGAATGTAGCCCCTAGTTTGTTTTTTATTGATAATGATACTTTGCTTGTGTCCTTATTTGTTTTGGATCTATCAAAGGATTGAGATTGTTTCTAAGCAACTTTGACTGTTCATTGCATTCTTCTTTTTGATTGAAAGTGACATCTTTATTTGCCTTCTCCCCATGTTTTTGTACAGGTTGATTTGACTTACCATTGTTGTAATTTTGTTTTGCTGACTTTTTATCGTCATTATGGCAACTCTTCTGATCTTGAGGTTGATCGTCTGCGGCTGCTGATGATGTCATCATTCGCGACTCTACTGATGATGTCATCATTCGCGACTCTAATACTTGTAAATAAATTACAAATGAATTTTTACGAGGTACTATTTTTATTGATCCGCTGATTCGATCCGTCGTGAGTCGAAGGCTTTTTTTTGAGCTGGATCTGGAGCCAATAAATTTTAATTTATGCAGGGGCATTGCTGTTGGCTTGATCTCAATCTGTTGAGCAACTATGGATTTCTTCCGAGGATTTCTAGAATTTTTTTGAGAGGCCTTTGATTTTCTGAGAATGGACTTTTAACTAGAGGAAGATGTGAAACGACATAGTTTTGGTATTTATTGCATTTTTCTCAGCTTTTTTTTTCATAACTTTTACATTTCAACTCTTCGTCTGTTTTTTTTTCGAACTTCTGTATCTATCAATATCTTAATATATAAATATTTATATATTAAAATATTAAAATAATATTTAATTATATATTTTAAATATATAATTAAATTTAAGTGTAATATTAAAATATATAGATAATTTTTATAGAAAAAAAATCTTGACAAAATTTATTTATTTATTTATTCCGAAAAGAGACAATAGATTAATAATTTGAAGATACAGCCCAAAAATTAACCAAATTTTGAGAATATATATATTAGGGGAAAACTAGGAGGTTGATTATAGTATTAATATATATTTCGTTTTCCAAATGTGGATTGATTTGTCTGTTGCACTTTCCGTCTTTCTCAAAATGTGGGCTCCTAGAAAAACTATATCCAATGCAAGGAATCAACATTCGCCGTTAATTGCTACGGATAAACATCGATAATTTAGAATAATTGTAAAGGGAATTGAGAAACGTGACAGATTAGGGTATAAAATGATTAGAAAAATGCAGTGAATATATATATGAAGGAGAAGAATTAAGGTTTCGTGGAGTGATCGGCAAATTGTAAGCGGAATTTTACTGCGGGGAGAAACTAGTATAAGGAATTTAGTTGTGTGATAACCATGGCGAGCAAGAGGCCTCTGCAGTACCTCCTGAATAGAATTTGCAGGGAAAAGCGTGTCGTGAATTTCAGTACTGTACCGGAATGCAAAACTGCTTTCAGTTCTCAAAATCTTATCGATTTGGAGTATGATTGCAGTGCTCACAAGTAAAGCGCTCGAATTTTCCTCTACTTATACAAAACTCCTTATCCTAAAGAGCTTGTGTGTGCATATATGTATGGTATATTGTGTTTAGCGAATGGGTTTTTGCTTATTATTATTATTTCTCTGGAGTTTTATTTATATGCCTTCAGAATATCATCTTTCCAGCTGTAAGTCATTAACATAAATTTGGAAACAATAAAAGTAGCGTAAACCATTTGGAAAAAAATTTCTAACGGAATTTTTCGGATTGAAACAAGGAGAGGGGTTTAAAAAATATGGGTTGTATTATTCCGGCTCTTATTCAGTGTGGCCATTTGATCAGGGTTCCTATAAACCATTGAATATGCTTCTGCATGAGATACTTTCTCTGGAATTTTTATATATATGTATATATTTGATTGATCTATTGCTTTTGAAAGTGTTGAAAGATAAAGAAGCTCATACGGTAAAAAACTTCAAACTCTGAAATATTAATGGCTGAAGTGGAATAATTGGTGTCAAATTGTGCACTTTATTTGAGAATTCCCTTTATTTCCTTATGGCTTTGCTATGTAGGAAACTACCTGATGCTGGAATGTCTATTTTATGATATCATCTCAAGATTTTTTTCAGGAAATATGTTAGTGATTATGTGAGGTAGTCCACAATAATCTTTTAAGATGTCTACAATGAATTGCAGTTATTGAAACATAGCTAAATCAATATATGTACCACATACATACAAAAGGAAATTCAAGGGAAAGGGATTCTCATCTTGAAACCATTGTGAACATCTTTCTGTAATCAATAATTTAGTGATTTTTGCTAATATTCTGAAAATTCCAGTTATCATCCAATTCCTGTGGTTTTTTCAAAAGCAAAGGGGTCAACTATATGGGATCCAGAAGGGAACAAATATCTCGACTTCCTATCAGCCTATTCTGCTGTAAATCAGGTATTGACATTCACTTCCTTGAGGATGAAATGAATAAATAAAAGAAGAAAGATTTGGGTAGAGAAGAATAAAAAATTTCAACTATGTATATTTTTTTAATATATCTTTGAGAAATATAACTTACACACTTAAAAATTTACTCTTTTTCCTTTTACAAACACCCTAACTTCTTTTTTACACTTAGAGATTTTACTGAAAGGTCATGATAAGTATCTTTATGGTTTTTCATAATGATTTATTGTTTGTCTATTGTTTTAAATCTTCAAGTACTGCTACTTGCCATTTAAGGTATAATGAAGTATCATTTTACTTTTACATTCTTGTCAATTAGGTTGTGACATTTTTGAGCAATCTTTATTATTTTGTCTAACACAGAAACTCATCATCAGACAACTGTGCTTGACTTAAAATGTTCTGTTGCAGGGGCATTGCCATCCCAAGATTGTGCAAGCATTAACGGAACAGGCTCAAAACCTCACTCTTAGTTCTCGAGCCTTCTACAATGACATGTTTCCAGTATATGCTGAGTGTGTTACCAAAATGTTTGGTTACGAAATGGTGTTACCAATGAATACTGGTGCTGAAGGAGTAGAAACAGCATTAAAATTAGCAAGAAAATGGGGATATTTGAAGAAAAAAATTCCAAAAGATAAGGTATGAAAAGGTTTTTTCTTTCTTTCTTTCATCGCTTTTCGTGATTCTTTCCCTACTTATACTTCAGTTAAGTTAAACGTATTCTTGAAATTAGATTGGAAAATTCTTCTGAATTGTGCAATACTTTGGTTGAGATTGCATGTCTAAGTTGTCATTGGTGAAAAAAAAATGTTAAATTCCTATCCAAGAAATGGCCATTTTATATTTGCCTTCCATTGAATCCATCTTTTCAACAGTTCTTAGAAAGGTAAAAAGTCTTTTGATCTCCATGGATAATTTCTCTTTGTTAATTGTTTCTAATAAAAGCACAATGTTCAAAGTATACTGTTATGCTGCAGCTGTGATGACTTATGTGATGCAGTTGGTATTGAAATAGATTTTTATTTTAGATAACATAAGTACAGGTTGCTTAGGCCTATAGATCCTACACTATAGGGGCAATCCATCAAGCAGAAAAAGAAAAAAAAAACTTTTCCCAAAAGAGAGTGGTTTCAGACTAAACTGAGAACTTGTCCTTGATCTCGTTCAATTTGATCGTCAAACCAATTAAGAAAAAATCTAGTCAAAACAACCATTGAACTGGCCGAACCACTGAACCGGTAGTGGTTTTTACAGTTCACTGGTTCAAGGGGAACAACGTTGTTTTGATGTTTTAGGTTATTTAAAAAAAAATTAAAAATATTTATCTTCAATTATTTTCTTTTCTCACTACTTTTGAATCTTCAATCCCTGTTCAACCTCACCACAGTTTTATTAGCCGGTTGAACTAGTGAACCAGTAGTGGTTTAGACAATTCACTAGTTCAATTGGAACTATGTTGTTTTGATGTTTTAGGTTATTTAAAAAAAGTAAAATACTTAATTTCAACTATTTTTTCTTTTTGCTACTTTCAATCTACAATCTCTGTTCAACCTTGCCCCAGTTAATTATGTGTTATTTTAATAATTATATTTTGATGTGAATTCATTTGTAGAACTTATTTCATTTTATGTTCTAGAAATTGTATGAAATTGTAAGTTTTCCTTCTATAACTTTTTCTTTACATTTTTAGAAATGTGATATATTGTTTTTATTCGTTTAATATATATATATATAAATGTAAGTAATATTTTTATATTCATTATAATTAAAAGTATAAAATTAAGTTTGTTTCAACCTGATTTAATGACAGTTACCAGTAGACTATTGAAAATCTTCTTTACTGGTATGATAAAGGGTCCAGTTTTCAGAACCTTGGTTACAACTCAATCCTTTTGGGGGTTGATTAGTTAGATTGTGATATGTTGTTTAATTACCTTAGATTTCTTCCAGCATTGTGATATTCTTTACTGGTGTGTTTGACCTTTGTCATTTTCAGGCTATAATTGTTTCATGTTGTGGCTGTTTTCATGGCCGCACTTTGGCTGCTATATCTATGAGTTGTGACAATGAGGCTACACGTGGTTTTTGGCCATTAGTACCTGGTAACCTGAAAGTTGATTTTGGGGATAAGATTGCGCTTGAGAAAATATTTAGAGGTTTGTTAACATGGACTGTTCTTGAATAAAATGTTATCCTACTTCTAGACATTTTAGATGCATTAAATCAATTTGATTATCAAATCTAATTGATTCATGTTTTGGTGTAAATCTTATACGATTCACTGTTTTGGTACTGACAATAGTTTCAAGATATGAAAGGTTAGGTATTTATATTTTTTCCTTTTTATGGGTTGCAGAAAGAGGAGAGCAGATAGCTGGTTTTCTGTTTGAACCCATTCAAGGGGAAGCAGGGGTTTGCACTCTTCTTTTCTTTCCTTTCTTTTCTTCCCTTTTCTAATGGTTACTGTTTGAAGCTTTTGAGCATATGCTACTTAACCAATTAATGTAACTTGTTCTAAATGTTTTAATGTAGATATGAATATTAGGACTAAAGTAATTTAAACATTTTTTTTATTAACTCAATATTAATATCTAATTGGCATGAATATACCTTAATTTCTGCCAATAATTGCACTTTAGCCATTCTAACGTAGCTCCTCTACTTGAGAAGGGTTAAAATTAACTGATTCCTGATGGAACTTTATTTCTACATGTTTGGGATTCACTCAGCACAACATTAGCTGAGATTGTAGCGAGCTTTTCCAAAATGTCTATTATGTAATTGAGCTTCCTCTGCTAATATCATAGTTTACCAGAATTTATTCAATACTTCATTGGTGGTTTAAATTTTTAACGGCAGGTGATTGTTCCTCCGGATGGTTACCTAAAAGCTGTTAGGGATCTTTGCTCAAAGTATAATGTTTTAATGATTGCTGATGAAATACAAAGTGGGCTAGGGCGCTCTGGCAGATTGCTGGCTTGTGATTGGGAAGAAGTACACCCTGATGTTGTTGTAAGAATTATTTCTAATATTTACTTTCGAATCTTTTCTAATTGTTTATCCACCAAAATCTATCAGCTTATATGACTTCAAGTTTCCATGCTTTGGCTTTTGTATGTGCCTTAAACATCCTGATATGATTAACTTGTGATATTTAGCATTGCTCTATTTGCACACTTTAATTGTCATCAGTAAGAGAACAAATTGTTTGTGCATATGAAGCATTTAATAAAAATATGCCTCGATCCTAAAATTAAATGTCTACACCTGGCACAGAGTCTGTTTACCATCTTAGCTTAATAAATTATAATGTAATCAATATATGATAATGGTTTCACTCACATCCATTGTCTTTTTCATAAGGCTAGTGGTTGACACTTCCATTGAATATACTTTTGTTGCAGAAAGGACATTCATTTTTTTCTAGGGGTGTTAGTTGGGAAATTGTCACATTGGCTTGGCCTAGCCCATCCAACATTAGCTGTCAGAATCTCACAAATTGAGACCTGAACTCAGCCTAACGTAGAATGTGAGGTTGAGTTTGCTTGAACCTCTCTTTTCTTTTGTGGGGGTAATAAACAACAGTTCATATAAACATGAAGTTACTCTTTTTTAGTGCATGTACGCACACATACACACAAACATGTTGAGTGTATTCATTATATTTCACATATTAAATAGTGATCTTATATGGGTGAGATCAATTCGTTTAAGTTTGCTTGCATTTAAGGCATGAACCTGTATTGACTTTACTAGGTATTCAATTTTGAGGGTAGAGGAATATATGAATGGAACCTAGTAGCAGTCATAGTAATAGAGTTCATGGACTGTAGTGATCTGACCTTAAGATTTGGACAAAATTTATCTGCATTGCAATTTTCTTTTGTCCTAATTTATCTGAAATATTAACCCTTTTTTTAGATGAGATTTTTTCTTTAAGAATAATGTAAATCGAATATTTCAGGATGAACAATTGTTAATCTATTATCCTACTGATCATGTATATATTGACTCATTTCTATTGGCAACAATAATTTCATGCTTTAGTATAACTAATCCTTTTGGTTGCATTGTTCAGATATTAGGGAAAGCGTTGGGTGGAGGGGTGTTGCCTGTGAGTGCAGTGCTTGCAGACAAGGATGTCATGCTCTGTTTTCAACCTGGGGAACATGGAAGGTCAGGGACATGTCTACTTAGTCATAATTAAAGAATTTATGGATTCTTCTAAATCTTACACAGGGATTGATATTCTAGTAAGGTGTTGGGAATCCGAAGCACACATTTTAGTAAGGCAAATCCTATGCAAGTGGGTGCTGTTGCTTCTTCTGACTTCTATTGCACTTTTATATTCTGTCCATATTGCTGATTTTACTAGTTGTTTCTTATGTACTTTTTAATAATTAAAAAAAAAACAAAAGATTGTCTTCATTTCACTCTCTATTGTGTTTTGCCTACAATTATAGTCTATAGGAGTTAACTCTACATTTGTTTACATGCTTTAATATCCTCTGCAGCACATTTGGAGGTAATCCTTTGGCAAGTGCAGTAGCCATTGCATCATTAGACGTGATAAGAGATGAAAAACTCGTTGAGAGGTATTGTGTTTTGCCTAATTTGGATCATTCTATAGTTCTGTTTATTTATATATAACTCTTCTTATGGCAAAGAAGATTAAAATGAGTGGATGATCTTAAATGGGCAAATTTTTTTTTTCCTTGTAAATAAAGTTTGGAAAAATCTGTATATTTTCCCATTTCACAGAAAGCTTTTCTAACATTACATCTAAATATATTTGAATTAACGATTGGAAAGGTGCAATTCTCCCAAGCTGCATAAAAACTAGCTATTTGACGAATTATGATGTTTTTGTTTCAACAGATCTGCTATCCTGGGAGAAGAGCTGAGGCACCAATTACGAAGTGTTCAGCAGCTATTTCCTCAATTCATAAAGGAGGTACGAGGGAAAGGCTTATTCAATGCTGTGGAACTAAATAGCAAGGCCTTATCACCTGTTACTGCATATGATATATGTTTGAAATTGAAGCAAAGGGGAATCCTAGCCAAGCCCACGCACGATTCTATTATAAGATTGACTCCTCCACTCTCTATGAGGTAAAAATGCTTAGTTTGGGTTTTTTGTTTTCCTTTCACTCATTTTGCCTTTAAATATATTATGATTTTGTTTGATAGCTTTCCTATTTTGTTTCATGTTTTAGTTTTTCGGGACTCTTCTCTAATGACTTTGTTTAGATAGTCTAGACTCATAGTGGAATCAAGAAATCATGTCCATAATATATTATTGTCTATGTATTATAGTTATGGAAAGGGTTAAGAGGTGATGCACTTCAATCAAGCATAGTGCCACAGTAAAGCCAGGCTTGTCTTCTTTTTTCTTTCATATGCTAACAAACTTTATTGTTATTTAAGAACCTGATGTTTATTCTATGTACAATTTGTTTAATTCTTTATCAAAAGGGTGGACAGGATTTTGAGTGGGGGTTTTAATATTGATTTTTAGTAGGTCAATTTGTTTTCTGCTGAAAAGAGTAGATGAAAAGAAACACTTTCTTTTTAGGAAATGGACAGTGTATCCAATAATGACTGGTTTTTTTCCTGTTTGTAGGCCTCTTTGCTTTCAGTTTGTTATATTTTTTTGTGGCCTGTAGCTTCCTTTGGTGACTGTCCTATATTTTAATCTTGAATACATACCGTTGGTGCTGAATGCTTTTCAAGTCCAATCATTTCTTGCTACACACAAGTTTTATCTCATAATTGCTAAACTTAAGATTCCATTTAAAGTCTGGTTCCTAGCCGCCATACCCACTCCATTAACAAATGAAGATGCCAAGATTGATTGTCTACTTTTGGCTTTAGTGTAAAACTTCAGAAGAGATTTTGACTACGAGTGACCTAATTATATCATGATTATTGATGTAGGTAGTGGTGGTGGAACCTCTAGTCTGTTAGTGGGATGTGACATATAAATAATGGAGGTTGTTTGTGAATTTTTAAATGGAAAATATATTTATTATACAGAAATGGGCACAGAAATCAATTTTGAACGGATTGCCTAGAAGGTTATTTAATTTTCATCCAGTTTTCACAATGTTTATGATTCTACTGCTAGTTTCAAAATAATGCACCAGCTCCGGGAAGATGCTCTCTGTTAACCATTATCATGGACACCATGAATTTCTTTTACTGCCATGTGTCTCATATGGTTTATGTAATTAACTTACTACTCAAATGATGATTAATCAGTTAGGAAAGTTTCCCTCTTAAAAGTATGACCAAGTGACTAATTATTGTGTTTTTTTCAGCTCGGATGAGATTCAAGAAGGCTCAAAAGCCCTACAATATGTGTTGGAACATGATATACAAAAGATCCAAATGGAAAAACCACGCACGGATTCTAGTACAGCCTCCAACCTTTGCGATCGCTGCGGCCGGAATTTATATGGTTCTTCTTGATTAAAAGTAGGTCATCCATGTTTGCTTCTTTATATGCCAGAATGATTATTACTTGGTTTGAACAAAAAGGGGGAAAGAAAAGAAGGTGAAATTATGGTCTATATTTCGACATTCTTCAATTCCCTGCAGAATATGCATGCTTATCCTTGTGCTTTTCTTTCCCAATTAGATCAATTCTTATAGCATTCTCATGGAGAGAAAAATAACTCTTGATTTAGTAAATCTGGCACACAATGCTTGAATAAAAGGTTGTCAGAAGAAGTTAAGAATAAACGGAAGAAGTATGGCAATGATTATGGTTTCCATATATCCTTTTCAGCTCCTTCTCTGAAACGTTATGTCCATTATTCAAGTCAAAAATCACTTTTTTCGCACTTAAATGGAAATAAAGTGATTCAGAAGTAGTACAAAATGACTAAAATCTTGGAAGCTTGGATCTTACCTCTCATCCATTTGGAATAATTTGGGTTGAATTCTTTTAATGTGGGATGCTGTTTTGTTTGTCACAATTAAATGATACTACTACCCTCTTTGAATGAATAGTCACAATTATTTTATGATTCTTGGTTTATGGGAAAGAGTGTGAAACTAAAAAGGTCTTGCATAACTTGTACTTCTTCTTTGTTTCTGGATCCATAAGATCCTCTCTCAGATAGAATAGCTTTAAAGTCAAGAATGTTATATATTTTCTATTTTCTATTTTCTAGGTCAGTCTGAAGCTAGATTTGCTGCACCATTGCTTCTTGTCTCCCGGGAAAGTAATTTTTCCGGTTTAGTCTTTTAAACTTACGCTTGTATGAGTTAATCATAATTTCTTTACCCAAAAACAAATCAGATTTTTTTGTTTTTAATTTTAAAAATTTCTACATTAGTTCTTGTCAAAATTCACTAACTTCTGGATATTTCATTTTATTAATGGATGATACAAATTTATTTTTAAATATATATATATATATAGTATGGTACATAGAGAATTTTATGTATTCTTGGCTTAGTTTATGGTATAAAAAGTGCGACATAATTACTCTCCATATTTTAATGAAAGAGATTGTGTAATGGATACTTTTGGTTAATAAATAAAAAATACTATAATATGTATAGATAAATGTGACTAAGCATAGGGATATGTGCATGCACATATGACTTTAATGGACAAGGGGAGGAAACATGGTGGAGACATAATAATAATACACCTTTTGGTGGTTATGTAATTACTAGTATACTAAGAGACAGCATCTTCTCATAATGATATTGATAGATCTGTGTTTATACCTTTTTTATACACACACACATATATATATTCGAATGGGACCTAACTCCTCACCCATTATTAAAACCACCACAGCTGGATTTCATTATATATTAGAGAGAGAAAAACCAAAAGCTTAGCTGGTTCTTTTTCTTTCATTTGCAGTACATCTCTTAAGGCACTTTCTAATTTGATTTTCTGTCTAAAATGTTTAATGTTTTGATTGGATAAATCCTCTCGGGTGCAAAAGGGCAATGGTTATAAACTAAACAGAAGAAAAAAAAAATTGATATAAAAGGGAAATTAAAACTACTTCGAAGAGTAATTCATTGATTTAGAAAAGTAAAAGATCTAAAAATGTCATTCTTAAAAGACAACTTAGGGACATACAACACAAGCTTATGGAGCAAAGGGAAAGAAGTCAAGTAAAGACTATGGACACACCTAATCTCTAAGCAGTAAACAAATCTCACAAATTCTACCTTTAGATGCTACAGAATTTCACTCGGTACTTGAACAATATATATATATATATATATATCAGCACTTCTCAAATCCAGCACATAGCAAATGAAATCATTTCCACTGTCAGAAAGGAAGCTAAAGAAACCCAAATCCATGCAATTCAATCACATACTCCCACGTACATCTTACCAAAGCTTAAATGAGATCAGCGACATTCATAGGCATTTCATCTATTTGAGTACTGTAGTACTGCTCAATATCTCGCAGAATTTTGATGTCATCACTCTTCACAAAGTTTATTGCAACACCCTGTAAGGAGAACAAGAAAACCAAAATCCAATGTTTAACAAAAAAAAGATGTCATAGGTTCAACAATTCCCACTAAAAAGATAAATAAATAAATAAAATATACGTAGAAAGATCTAAATTTTGTAACTACATATATTAACAATAAATCTAAAAGGACGATATCTTAAAACATAGATGAAAACTTTTTATACCTAGCATTTGTGTATGATAACAAATGTTCAGAACATAGAGTTCTGCAACAAGTCAAAAATAGATAGTATATTGTCATCTAGGCAAGTAAACTTTTTTTTATGCGCCTTTTTAATGCTGTTAATTTGATTGTATTTTGTATCTCTGCTTAAGAGGTCACAACTCACAACCCAATTCAAAACAACCAATAATAATAATAATAATAAATTCTACAGAACTTGTAGCAACCCTAAGAAATAACCCCAGAAAAGGCCAATAGACTTCAGATTCAAAAGCTATAAGAAAAATAAATTAAAAAAAAAAAAGAAAAAAGACGAGTAACAATGAACAAAACTAAACTTAAGTCTACAAATATACAAGGACTTACTAATAGCTCATTAAGGGTTAGTAGTTTTTAATAACAGAAATTATCAGTACTCAGCGAAAGGAAGAGAGCATACCTTCCGACCAAAACGACCAGACCGACCAATTCTATGGATATAAAGCTCTCGATTATTAGGGAGATCATAATTAATAACCAGGGAAACCTACAAGTAAAGGTCAAAATAAGAAGGGTCAAAATATAAGATAATCAAAACATTCAAGAGCTAACATATGTCAACACATATAGCACTCTGCTACAAGTAATTTACATACTCAAAAGGTGAAAGAGTATCGGAGCAGAATCAGTGAAGGAAAAGAAAGAAACCATATACCAAACATCTCTCCTTCATACACTCTTACATTTCAAGGAGTTACAGGAAGGAACTGCAATTACCTGTTGAACATCAAGGCCCCTTGCCCAAACATCAGTTGTGATGAGAACACGAGTTTGCCCTGATCGAAACTCCCCCATAATAGCATCCCGCTCCTTCTGAGGCATATCTCCATGCATAGAAGAAACAGTGAAATTGTTTTCCCTCATCTTTGCTGTCAACCAATCAACCTGCCAAACAAATCAAACAATTGCATAAGTGAAAACAATCAAAAGTTATTTAATCACTAGGTCCAAATTTTAGACCAACTGACTCACTCAAAAAGGTTTAGGACAACAAAACTCAACAATTAGGCCAGATTAAGGGTCGATTGCAGGTGGAACAGAGAATAAAGATGATATTACAAAGACACTTCTTTCTCTTTTTTTAAGTAAGCTGTAAGGCATGTGTTAAGTGAACTATTAACTTTGTGCCTTCCTCAGAGGCAGGTAACTTGTGATTTCAACTAGCATCCATGTCTAGGGAAATACAAATTGCTCAGAAGAATTATAAGCAGAAAGATAGAAAGACAGGATCAGAGTAGATTAAGCAGAATGTGATGGTCACAACCAACTAAAAGTTTTCCTAAAGAAGTAAACTAAATGGAGAACAAAAAGATACCCAATAAATAAATATATTAATAACTAAATAAACAAGGGAAAAGCAGGCAGTGGCCGGTTCTTGCTGCCCTATTGATGGTAAATGACACTTTTACCTTTCTTTTAGTATTACAAAAAATGACAGCCTGAGTGATAGTAAGGGTATCATATAGATCACAAAGTGTGTCAAATTTCCACTCTTCTTTTTCGACCGCAACAAAGAATTGCTTAATTCCCTGCATCAAAATATCAAAATAATTATAAAATCAAAAGAGTATATCTAGACTCAACTAGAAAACACATTGCTGACAGAAAACTTGCCTCCAGGGTCAGCTCATCACGTTTCACAAGGATCCGAACAGGGTCTGTCATGAACTTGCTCGTTATCTCTAAAATTTCATTGGGCAGAGTGGCAGAAATCAAAACCACCTGATACATGAATTTAACTCACTTATTCATTAAGAGTTTATATAACACAATTTCTCCACCATTAACCAACATTATAGCAAGCTAAACATTTACATTTGGAGGCAACAAGAATGATGCATTACTTGCTGTACTATTAAACAACTAAAACAACAATATGAGCACATCACATGCAACTAAGAAGCAATAAAACGCAAATGGAGATTCAGATTTATCCTTATGTATCATAACTTATCCAAAGAGTAAAAGAAAACCCTCGTAAGAATAATTGGTTAACATGGTTTGACCAACAAAAGAAACTTGCAAGAAAGATTTTAATAAATACCAAATAATTCAAGGTCTAAAAATTTGAGGAGAAGAAGAATGTAATACCTGAAGTTCTGGGGGAAGATATCTATAAACATCATATATTTGATCCTTGAACCCCCGACTCAACATCTCATCTGATTCATCCTAGCATGTTTCATGGATACAAACAATATAAGACTCGTGTCATTGTTCTAATCAATAAAAGTTCAAATTTAATACGAAACTCTCGTTTAACTTACAAGAATAAGTAACTTGATTGCTCTGGTTCTCAATGTTCTCCTTTTTATCATATCACAAACCCTACCAGGTGTACCAGACACTACATGAACTCCATGTTCGAGTTTCCTAATATCTTCACCCACACTTTTGCCACCAATACAAGCATGTGCTTGTACATTTATATATTCACCAATTGCTTGGATGACTTTCTCTGTCTGTGTTGCCAATTCTCTAGTGGGTGAGAGTACCAAAGCTTGAACCCTTAAAATATGTCAAACACCAACAGAACCAGAAATTAACTTTCCCCAATAAAATCTTCCCAAATACAACTCATAGATATGGAAGTTTCATTAGATAAACACCCTAAAAACAATAAATAAAGGAAGAAAATGATGCATACTCAGATGATCTGGTGTCGACAACTTGGCAAACAGTGAGGGCAATCATAGAGGTTTTTCCAGTACCAGATTGAGCTTGGGCAATAACATCACGACCTGAAATTATTGGAAGAACGGCTCGTTGCTGAATTGCAGAAGGTTTCTCGAAGCCATAGTTGTAAATTCCTCTCAATAAATCGTCTTTAATGCCCATCTCGTCAAAGCTTGAGATGGGTTCCACACCTTTGGACGTCTCAAAGACCAAGGCCTCATCACCATTGTCAACCGCCCGGCGGTTCCTATTCGGAGGCACCACTGAGCTTCCTGCTGCTGCCATCTTATCTTACGGGACTATTATGTAACCTTTGGTAATACTTTTTTTTTTCTTTTTAAGTTATAGCAGTAAGCCCAATACAACTTGAGTCTGAAAAAAATTTAGATCATAGTCCAGATTAATGCCCAACATACAAAAGACATCAGGATTGCACAAAAGAATAATATCACAAATACTGATAAAAGTGGTAGTTTCCTCACCACACTATCAAAGATTCTAATGGCTTATCAGGAGGCATATTTCTCCTTTAGATTTCTGAAGTGTCCCTACACATATTATCTCGTAGTTCCCAGAGAATCCATACCCAGGTTAAGGTCAATGCTAATCAATCTGATTTTATTTTATCTGTCATTTATTCTTTTACTTGTATTTCTTATAACATAGTTTGCGACTAAAATTACAAACAACTTTTCTTTGTTCGTCGAAATTCCTGAAAGAATTCAGGGTGTAGGATCTTCAGTATGTAATGAACTCTTTCTTCTCTTCTGAACTAAAATAAATAGACCATTAACTACTCCTATCACAATTACTAAACAACTTTTCAAACCATATCTGGTCAGTTCCTTCTGGTACCTTAGCCATATAAACTAATTTGCTACTCTTTTCGACCTGTTTTAACTCCCCTACCGTTTCATAAAGAAAGCATTCTTGGCAACGTACGTCAGTTTCATTCGAGGAATGCAATGCTACAGCACAAGTATACTTGTCCGAACATGAATTCGTAAAAAAATATTTCAATTTTATTCTCTTCTTGCCTAAACAAAAAAACCCGTGAATTTTAGGGTTTAAGGAGACAAGTAAAGAAGCACAGCTGCTCTCAAAAGTGCAGAAATACTCCCAGTAAATGAAAAACAAGAACAAAAGGAATTCAAAAAGAGCAATAGGGGCAAAATATCTATTAAAAAAAGAAAAAGAAAAAACACGCAGAAAGAATCGCGAAGTTTCGATTTTTCTTTCCCAATTCAAAAAAAAATGAGACTAAGAAAGAAAAAATATATATATGTATATATATATACTAACCAGCTAGAATTTGGATAAGAAACGCGAAGCAAAAACCATTTCTGCAGTTGAGTGCTCAGAAATTTGTACTCTTCGTCTCCGTCGAACTGTGATTTCTCTAGGGCTTCGATGAGTGTGGTGCCGCACGCGAGTTTCAAAGATGCTTTCTTTACTCTTTCTTTCTTTTTCTTTTCTTTTTTTTTCTTTTTTTTTTTTTTTTGTTTCTTCCTTTGAAAATACGTTATTATTAATTTTTTAAAATATTTTAATATTATTATTGTTAAGAAATTATGACGTATTTATACGTCTGTGTATATATTAAAATACATGGGAGAATTTAATAAATTAAAATTCTAATTTATTTATTTTATCTAATAAACTTAAAATTTCACATTATTCTCTATATCTATATATTATCATTAAGCTAAAAACAAATTGGCATAAATAGTTTCTAAACTATAGAGATTTGGTGACTGGTCCTCAAATTATATTTTTTGTAGAATTGGTTCTTAAACTATAAAAAATTGTAACATGAGTCTTTTCATTAAAAATTTCGTTAAATCATTCTTAAGTAAAAAAACTTTAAAAGAATTTATGTTACTACACTATTTAAATATATTTAATAATTGACAGATTTACATAAATAGTCCCCAAATTATAGATATTTGTTAACATTGATCATTTTTAAATATTCAAAATATTTATGTAAATATACTATTTAAATATATTTAATACTATAATATATATATATATATATATATATCATTTCATATTTATTATTCTCTTTCTTTTCCACTTTATTTTTATTTTTCAATAAATAAAAAGTTTGGAAAAAATTAATTGGTGCAAATAATAAGAAAATTAGATGAAAATTTTTATTATTTTTTCAAACAAAAAGAATATGAAGAAGAAAAGATAAAAATAATGAAAAAAGTATACGATAATGATATTAAAATATTATTTGAATGTATATGTATATATATTTTATATATATATTAAATATATTAAAATAGTGTAATTACATAAATATATTTAAAAGTTTTTTTTTAATTAAAAATTTTTAATAATAGGATTAATATGACAATTTTTTTATAATTTATGACTAATTTTACTAAAAATTAATAATTTAGTAATTAATGTCACCAAACATGCATAATTTAAAGATTATTTATGTCAATCTATCTATTATTAAATATATTTAAATAATGTAGTGACATAAATACCTTTAAATATTTTTACTATGATTTAACGAACTAATATCACAATTTTTTTATAGTTCATGAACCAATTCTATCAAAATAATAATAATTTGAGATCACAAAATATCTATAATTTCAATACCATTTATGTCAATTTGTCTTAATATATATATATATATATATATATATACACATACATACATACATTTATGAATGTGTATATTAAGTAGTGGTGGAATAATGTAATCATATAATGGGGTGATGGTTAGAAGCATCATTAAGGATGATGCATGCATGCCAACAAACAATTATGCTTACACATTTTTTTGCTTTTTGGACTTCTTGATTTGACAATATGATTTTTTTGTGCTTAATTAATTTTTCCTCTTAATTAACTCAAAATTATTTATTACAATTAAAATTTAACTTTACAAACATAATTTTAATCAAATTTAAATTAATTCGAGTTATAATTTTAAATATACTAAAAAAATTTATTCATTCTCCTTTACCAAACTTCAAGATTGCAATGTAATTTAATGTGAGTATACATATATACATATAGATAATATACGTATATTAGAAAGGTGCTTATCAACTTGAAGAAGGTATAGGGTGGGTTTGAAAGAGACATTATTTTTTTTTGGTCTCCCATACCAAAAGTCATTCTCAAGGTATGTCATTCTCGCTATACCAACAAATTTATTATGAATTAATTATAATTATTTAGACTAATTTAATTTTTAATATATTACACATTTATTTCAACTTTAATGTGAAATAAAATATTATAAAATGAATATTATTTTAAATTATAAATGATATTCTTATTAGAACTACATTTACGTTGCTCTTATAATTATGTAAGAATATATTAAAACTAAAATAATGGGAAAAGGAGAATAAATAAAATATTATTCTTCCTTTTTGTTTCCTTAAAAAATGAAATTATTATAAAAATTTTTATTTATTATTGTTTATGAGCCGTGAGCTTTCTATGTCATGAGCCTTTTTAGATATTTGATATTGTGACTATATAACGAAAAAATATGATAATATGTTGTATGCGAGTTGCTCGAGATATTTTATGTTGTGATGCTATACTGGATAATATTGTAAATAAATTAGATAATCAATTTTTTTTTTAGTATTTCATATATATATATATATATATATATATATATATAAAGAAGAGAAGTTTGAAAGTGGTTGATATTTTCAACTTTGCTTAGGATAGCATTTTTATTTTTCTCGATGTTACATACAATATATATATAAAGTACAACTTCCCTTGTTTCCTAAGTACTTATTACTTACTTTAGTTGTTCACTTCAGATGCAACTAAACTTACATTTAAGGAAGTGGTTCGGACATTGTTACAACCATAATATTCACAAAGATATACATACATAATATATATATATATATATTAATTCAACCTAATTCAAATAATAGTTTGAATTTGTGTACACAAAATTTCAAATTTAATTTTAATCTATAAATAGACAAATTAAAAAATTTATGTTAATAAAAATTATGTGTCAAACATTGAGTATTATATACAACACCATCTTCTTCGTGCAACGTTGATTCTATTCTTTCTCTATCTATATGTATGTATATATATGTATGTATATAATAATGAGTACGGACTGCACGACACCGTATGCTGTTATTCCTCATGGGAAAATGTAAATCAAAAAAATTTCTTTAAAAAAAAGAAGAAGAAGAAATTGCAAATTAAGGATCCAAGAAAACATCAACACATGGCATAACGTGTGGGCTGGGTTTGATCTATTCACAACATTGTTACTCAGATCTATGGCTTTCTTCACAATTACAATCATATTATATATATATATATATATTATATGTATATTTCCTTTTTTTTTGTGGGGGTGTAGGGGGGGGGGAGGGGGGTTTTCATAGTTAATGGGACGGAATTTTTAAGGAATCAAATATATAATTATATGCATAATTTTATTTTTCTTAATTTTGTGAATATTAAAAGATTTATTCATGTGATGTTTTATTTTATTTTTGTTCCAGCCTTGCTATGGATGCATGGATGAGATTGATTGATTGATTTTCCAGATGGGAGTGAGTTCCTGCATGCGTGGCTCTTTCTTATTTTATTCTGCTTCATTCATTTATTATGATTTTTATTATTAATACTTGAGCGAATTATTATTATAATTTTTATCAAAAAATAAAATATTTGTAACAATTGTAAATATCTAAATATTTATTAGTATTATTGTGATACAGAATTAAAAGATTATTTTTAATTCTCTAATAAGTTATGTTTGTAGTGTTTATTATCAAAATTTGCCAATGATTATATGTATTGTGTTAAATATTAGTTTCAAAATATTATTCTTCAAATCTTATAATTAAAACTTTCCTTTTTAATTAATATCTTAAATTATAACAACATTTTTTTTAATCTTATTTAATGTTTTAAGGAAGGATAACTTTTAAAATCCAACTACATAAAAAAAAGATTTTTTTAAAAAATTAACCAATAATGTCTGCAAAAAAATAATGTCTGGAATTTTATATAATTTAATTTCTTAAATAATGCTGAAAAATAAAAAATTTAATTAAAATACACTTTGGAAATATAGCCTTAAAATTAAGCGGATATAAATTACCAATCCCACAGTAAGGGTATTCTGGCCCCACAAACACACAAACAGACAAACACAAATAAGTAATGTTATAAGAATTATTTTTATTTTTATTTATTTTTTATATCTACATTTTCCGATTTTCTCTCTCACACACAAGCACTGAAAACACGTAGAGAGATAGCCACTCTTTTTATCTTCAGTCCGCGCATAATATTATCCCTCTTTTTCTCCTCTTCTCTTTATCGCTTCTTCTTCTCTTCCTCCTCCATTGCCAAACCCTCCTCCATAGATCTCTCTCTCCATTTCTCTGAAATAATGGAAACTTTCTTAGATCCATAAGGCTCTACGACCGACGAAGATTTTCCTTAGAAAACCTCAGTTTAATTTCATCGCGGATATAATTTATTTCCTGCCGGAAGGAATCAGGATAAAGGAGTCAGGAGGAGGAAGGATGAGTTCAGTAAGGGCAGATCTGGCCACTAAAATCTTTCCGGAACCGGTTGATCACTTTGACCGTTTGCCGGATTCTCTTCTTTTGCTAGTTTTTAACAAGATCGGCGATGTTAAAGCTTTGGGTCGTTGCTGCGTCGTTTCACGGAGGTTTCATTCACTTGTTCCGCAAGTTGAGAACGTTGTTGTTCGTGTTGATTGCGTTATCTCAGACGATGACCCTTCGTCTGCTGCTGCTTCGACTACTTCATCTTCCTCTGCATCTTCAAGTGCTTCTGCTGCCGACAAGTCCAGGTCATTACTTCGCTTGTTCTTGTCTTCTCTACTTAAGCCTATTCAATCGCTCACCCAATTCATCAACCTAAATAAGCGGCCTGGCTCGGTATTCAATCATGAATACTGTGCTGACGATGATTTTGATCAGAATAGTGTTACCCACCATTCCCCGACTCAGGTTCTGAAGAATTTCAATGAAATCAAGTTTCTTCGTATTGAATTACCGTCAGGTGAGCTTGGAATTGATGATGGGGTTTTACTCAAGTGGCGGGCTGATTTCGGTTCCACTCTAGATAATTGTGTTATCCTCGGTGCTTCTTCTATTGTTCAAAATTCTAATACCATCATCAGCAGCGACCATACTTCCGTTACCAATTGCTCCCAGAATATCAATAACAACGTTACCAACAATAACGTTGAGGCTCTTCGAGTTCACGAGAATAATGGAAACAACAATGATAATGACAATGGTAGCATTCCAGAATCGTTTTACACTAACGGTGGTTTGAAGTTGCGGGTTGTGTGGACTATTAGCTCGTTAATTGCAGCATCAGCTAGGCATTACTTATTGCAGCCAATAATTGCAGAGCACAAGACTTTGGACAACTTGGTTTTGACGGATGCAGATGGGCAAGGGGTTTTGTGTATGAATAAGGAGCAATTGGAGGAGCTGAGAGTGAAGCCATTGTCAGCATCCTCTGCAGCGAAGAGAACATTGGTGCCTGCTTTGAATATGCGGCTGTGGTACGCTCCACACTTGGAGTTGCCTGATGGAACTGTTTTGAAGGGGGCCACTTTGGTGGCAATCCGGCCTAGCGAGCAGCCAAAGAAGGAACTGGCAACTGATGGCAATTGGGTGGCTACAGCATTTGAGGAACCTTTCGGGACTGCTGCTAGGATGTTGGTGAAGAGGAGGACCTATTGCCTAGAGATGAACTCATTCTGAAGACGAAGGGACCAGTGAAAGGAAAGTTCTTTAGAAAGGTACTATTTTCCCCTGTTTTGTCTTTTTCCGTGTGCTTAAGTACTTCAGGTATTATATTGCTTTGATGATTATTAGCGGGCTTTGACTGAGAAAATCATTTAGGTTTTGTTTCTTCCGTATTTCAATAATAATCATCATATCTTTCGGAGTTACCTATGTGTACTTTCTTAAATCGAGGATCTATGGCTGGTCTATATTATAATTCTCTTCATATACATGATATTGGTTTGAGGCTCTCATTGACATAGTTAATTTAAATGAGACCTTATTTTGATATGCATCTTTAGTCAGTCATAAAGAAAACTATTGTTTGGTGATTATATTATTATATTTTGATGTCGATCCACCTTCTATGTCTTGCATACAAGAAGCTTCTTTCTCCATCTCAGCTAACTTACAAAAAATCTTTCCCTTGTCTTGCTTCCAAATAAATCTTTCGTGTATTTAATTCTGTGGTGTGTTGCCCATATGAACTTATGATGTGTTTGGCTGCTGCCTGCCTGCATACAGTGAACAGAATTGAATTTGTTGATCTATTAGATTTAGCAAAGCTGGTGGGAGTAGTAATATTCTTCCGATAAAATGTTACTCAAGTTGTTACTTTTGGATCTTCTTTGCTGCTCCATGTTTACTTCTGTATAAAATCATAGGAGTTATTTTCCCTTGTATGAAGTATTAGATTTGCTGTGAGTCTTAATTTTGATTATTGGTTGGCATCTCTTTAGGGCTAGGGGTAGTAGTACATGCTTTGTTGGTGCTATGACATGAATAATTAATGTCATCTTGAAGTTACGTTATTCTTGATATGCCGGTTAAATTACTTTCAATTGGTTGGCATTTTTCTGATTGTTTTGTTCCTCATTATGTGCTGCATAAAAAAAAAAAATTTATTTATTTTAAATACATATTCCTTCCTCATGTGCAGTCAGACTGAATTTGTGTATGTTATTTGGACTTTCAGGGGAAAACAAACACCCAAGGTAGATACAGAAAGCAGAGAAAACTGTCAATTTTGCTCCAAGGATAACCAACTGCGTTTATCAGTCAATCCAATTTTACTTGTTTCAAGCTCCAAGTTAATTGCAGTTGATTTTGGTCATTTGTGATCTTTAAAAGTGTCTACCTCTCCCTGTTACTTGAATGATGGATGATAGGCTTCTGCTCTTGTTTTAATTCTGGGCATGTGTATTTTTGAGAGTCCACAATGTGCTTTTGTACTGGTGCTACTAGAGCTCTGTGCCTCTGACTTCATCATGTATTAGTTTATCTTTCTATCTCTGTGAATATTGTAGGTAACAAAAAACATCTTAAAGCTGTACCCCCATGAGGTTCATTAAGCAATTTCACTATGTATTTTAACTACATATCAGGACTTGTTTCCGAGTATTAGGAGGCAATAAAGATGGGTTATTCACCTCAGCTACTCCATTTTTTTTTTAGGTCTTCTTCTTCAGTTGAATGTTCACAACTCCACTACGCCAGTTAAGTTGAAGCTCTGTTATTTAGACGATGATACTTATCCTGCTTGGGCTTGTTGCTCTGTTTGTATGGTCAAGAGCATTTTACCTATTCCCGTTGTGGCAGATTTTGAATTTCTCATTGTAGAAAGATTGGTATATCCTTGGTTTTTAGATGGTGAAGCATATCTTATCACTGGATTATTGTTTCCTTTTTTTTTAATCGGTCGGTTGATAGGTTGGTGAGGATGAACCAAGTTAGGTAAATGTTATTATTATTTTGGATCTTGGGATAATCTAAACAAGCTTGAGTTAAACATGCGGTCTAGTAATTTCAAGAAATGCTGCCGTTGACCCACTTCTTATAGCATGCTTTCTCTTCTTCTTATCGTTTAATATATTGTCTAACATGTTTTGTTTCCATCCGTGTGGATGTGTTCCAATGTAATATTCTAATCTAATCAATTGAATGACGTCAAAAAATTGTAGATTTGTATTAAATATGCATCCTTGATAGATTTGTAATTTTACATCTTTGATGTGTTAAATTATGCCCTCTCGATCGTGTGGTGTGATGGTGACAATTTGCGGATCAAAAATGTTAGTTTATCACAAAATAAATCAGCACGACGAGGGTTATTGTCATTTGTGGAATCTGTATTTTGTATGAGACAAATTTTCCATATAATGTTCTGCTTAGAGAGAAGTGCAGCATATATATATATATATATATATATATATATATATGTCGGTGATGGTGATAAAAAATGATTGTGCACCGCCATTGAAGAAGTTGTTTGTGTCCTCATTTATTTAGTGAATTAGATTTTATTTGTCCTAACAACAACCAATTTATAGTCCATATATTATTCTATTGGTTCCGAGGTATCCAGAGAAGAACATCAATGAATGTAGCAATATGTAAATGTAAGTAATTTCTTTTTCCTTTGGTTGTTTGTTTGCATTAAATGATTGTTGCATTCTTGTCTGTGGGTTCATTAAATTTTCCTTTATTTTGAGTGTGCAAGTGTGTGTGCTTCTCGCACCTACTGTCACGGATGAGGAAGGAAGGTCTGTGGAAGGAGGCTTTTTTTGTGGACACTGGATATCCGCATCATTTCTATTTCTCTCTGTATAGGTGTGATACTCGTCCCATATCGATAAGTGAAGTAAGAATGCAATGATATATAATGAGCCTAAGTACTCATAATCAACTCGAAATATTATTTTTAGTATAACGATGACAATATCAAATAATTGATTATGGATATTACTAGACCCATAGTTGTGATACGAGCCCGAGGGTCCGGGTCGTGACAGTAAGGAAACCCTTTGTCTGTCTTCAAATAATTCACTAATTTCCACTTTCTTTATATATATATATATATATATATATATATATTCTCCAACATCTACGGCTCATTTAAACAACTTGATAAAAAATTGTTTCTCCTTCTGGAAATAGCTCCCAAACTCCAGAAATATCGTGTCAATTATTGAAATGTAAATATATATATATATATATATGATGGCAGAATTTTTTAGAAGATAATAGTTGAAATTTAGTTGGCATAGAACAATAATGATTTAAGAGGGTAATGTATATAACAAGTCAAGTTTTTGAGCTGTTTCCAGCTATTATTGACTTTAATTCTGTCACATGACATACTCCTAACCCTAACTTATTATCTAATATATATATATATATATAGCATCACTAACTAAAGAAAAAAAAAATGGAGTTTGATTTGCTTTGTGTTTGACTTTGTGCTCTATCTAATGCATTTTCCCAGCACTACAAATTGTGGATGCCAATTCCTACTTATAATGGAGAGAGAGAGAGAGAGAGAGAGAGAAAGAGAGAGGTAACAAACCATCCATTTGGTTCTAATTGGCAACAACTTCAAAACCAGGCCTAACCCATCATTTTGAGAATTAATTGGAAATTTTAAAAATAAAATATGTAGATATTTCCACTTGAAATTAATAGTAAAAAATAAGGCTAAAATTTACTTCCCTTTCTATTTAGTTATTCCTGATGATGATGATGATGCTTCAAGTTAACACTATTCTGTGACATACTTCTATCATAATGAGATATAAAAATAACCAAGGAAAATGGCGAGTACTATCTGCAAGGAATCGTCGACGGAGAAGGTGGACCAACTCCGACACAGCGTTAACAAACACAAGAGGGACGATGGCGAGGAGGAACATCCTCTGAACGAGGAAATGGACATGGGACAACCATCGACACCGATTTGGCGAAGAGGATCCTTTGTTGCGGCAATACAGAGAAAGGTTTCAGCACTACCGATCTATACGGACGAAGGAGAGGAGGATATGATGGACGATCTGGGGATGGAGGATATATTGTTGCAGCAGGATACAGTGGAGGATGGGGAGCTATGCCTGATAGTGCATATACCCTAGGAACACTATAAGAGTACATGGCAACAATAAGAGTACATGGCAACAACGGAGACACGCACAAGTTAAATTATCCAATAGCACTTGAACTTTTTAAAAATTTAACTTTTACACTTTTATTTATTTTTGCTTTGAATTGACACTTGAACTACCAAATATCACATGTTTTGCACTTCTATTCAAAATTTTTATCAACCTTTATTTTCTATATATTTACCAAGAGCATTTTCGTCTTTTTAATTTAAAAATAAATTATAAAAAAAAAAACTTTTTCCACCCATCACTCACTTTCCCAATTTCTTGAGGAATTGTTCCTGTCAAATTGTTCTATTTATCACGCATATTGACTGGGTTGGAGAGTTTGCACTTGGAAACAAATTTGTTCAACGGTAACATTTCCTGCTGAAATTGAAAATTTATCTAAACTCGAAAATTTAAGAATATATTATAACGGATTCTTACCAGCTGCTTTACCAGCCGAGTTAAAAAATCTGAGGAATTTGAAGTTTCTTTGGTTGGCAGAGCAAATGTGATCGGAGAAATAACGGAAACTTTAGTTTCAAAATGATGGAACCACGCATACGGAAAATCAGAGGAAAAGGCCTAAAAGGAGGAAAAAATGTAGCAAAGTAAAAATATGATAAGGAGGCCCAAGCCCGTAATCAGAAAGGATCGGGCTGGACCAGAGCAGAAAACCATGTCGGCTGAATTAAAATCCAGCACTAAAATTGTAGTGCTAAAAAATATGAAATATCGATCAAGTGAGGAAAGTCAACATTTAAAAGTCGGGGAGAATGGTTAGAATATGGAGGTGGACTCTGAGGCGAGGTTGTGCGCAACAGCTTCTGGCGAGCAGGCTGAAAATGCCGAGAGGAATATGGGGAACGCGAGAGCCGTGGCGGTGGAAATGGAGGTAATCCCTTCCTCCTCAATTCATATTAATTAACTATGATTAATATACTAGACTATATTTCAAGGAAATGGTGAAGTTACACAAACTAGCAGTTTTGGCTATTTTGGAAACTAGAATACACATTACAAACGTGTATGATTGTTTGACCATGACGGAAGTTACGGATTTGTATGCGGTAGAAGCTTTAGGATATGTGGGGGGAATTTGGCTATTGTAGAATTGCAGCATGGTTAATGTGGAGGTTTCGTCCGCAACAGACTAGGCTGTGACAACCTTAGTGACAGAAAATGATGGCTCGACTTGGCTACTTACAGTGGTATATGCATCCCCGAACTATCAAATCCGGGAGAAATTATGGCAACACATCATAGAGCTTGAATATGTGATAAATTTTCCGTGGGTAGTAATTGGAGATGTTAATCAACCACTTGAGACAAAAGATAAGAGGGGAGGAAGGCCGATCAATATGAAGCTGGCAAAAAAATTGAGACAGACAATTTATAGCTGCAATCTAATAGATGTTGGATTCCAAGGACCTCAATTTACATGGTCCAATGGACAAGAAGGAAAATCAAGGATTAGGGAATGGATAGACAGGGCTTGGTATAATACATCTTGGAATCAAACTCATGAACGAACAGTGCTCAAACACCAAACGAGAGTTGCATCGGATCATCATCCGTTGCTACTCACTGAAGCGTCGCAAGGGCATAAGAAGTCTTTCAGAGGTTTTAGTTTCTTGGAGTCTTGGTTCCACAATCCAGACTTCCGTAAAAAGGTGGAGGAATTCTGGAATGGGGAACCGGAAAACCTCTAGCAAACGATGGAGTAGTTCAGAGACAAGATATGGAAGTGGAATCAGGAAGAGTTTGGGCATATATTATGAAGAAAAAAAAGATGTGAAGCAAGACTAAAAGAGGTGCAACGGTTGGCAGCAGCAGACAGAAGGAAATCCCTAGATAAGTTGGAGGAAAAGCTGATGACTGAAATGGATAACATACTTCTTCAGGAAGAAGTATACTGGAAGCAGCAAGCTAGGATGTTATGGTTGAAAGATGGGGAGCGCAACACCAAATTCTTTCACTCATGGGCCAAGCAAAGGAAGAGAGAAAACCGAATCCATCAACTAAAACTGGAGAATTGAAATTGGTGTATGGAAGAGGACAAACTAAGGGAGGAGGCAAGAGAGTTCTATGTGAAATTATACACCAAGGATAGCTCAGTGACATGTAATCCAAGTGATTGGAAATTTCTTGCTTTGAATCAGAATACAACATTATGGTTGAATAGGGAGGTAACGGAGTATGAAATCAAGTTGACGACGTTTAATCTAGGAGCCCACAAAGCTCCCGGGCCATATGGAATTCCGGCTATCTTCTTCCAACGTTTTTGGAGCTGGGTAGTTGCTGCATTTGTTCTAAAGGTATCTCAGACTGGGGAAGTACCAGCCGAGATGAATGAGTCAGTCATCTGTCTATTGCCTAAGAAACAACATCCAGAGGATATGTCCCAATTTCGACCTATCTGCTTAAGCATGTCATCATCAAAATTGTGAACAAGGTGATCACGAATAGGTTGAAAAAGGTAATTGGAGATTTGGTGGGAGAATGCCAAGCAAGTTTTATACCCGGACGACAGGCTACTGACAATATTGTGATTGCTCAGGAGGTACTACATTCGTTACGGAGCAACAGGAGTAAGCGAGGTGGAATGTTTGTTAAAATTGACTTAGAAAAGGCATATGACAGGGTCGATTGAGTTTTTTTAGAAGCAGTATTGAGAACAACTGGATTCGAGGAACCATTAATCAAAGTGATTCAGAGCTGTCTCAAAGCGACGGAGCTGTCAATACTCTGAAATGGAAGTCGGCTGACACCGTTCACACTCCAACGAGGCTTATGGCAAGGCGATCCGTTATCTCCTTATCTATTTGTGCTATGTATGGAAGTTCTTGGACAAAGGATCAACAAAGCAGTGAGTTCAAATGAGTGGAAAGCATGCAAGTTGGGGAAAGATAAATTGCAAATCTCTCACATTTTTTTTGCAGATGATCTACTGCTATTTGGGGAGGCTACACTAAAGCAAGCTGAGGTAATGTTTAAAATTCTTCGAACATTCTGTACGGAATCCGTACAGAGAGTGTGGTACTCAACCAACACTGCTATGAACGTGAAATCCATAATATCGACAAATTATGGCATTAAGGCTACAAACAATCTAGGTAACTACTTGGGAAACCCATTATATCATGGGAGGGTGCAACAACAGCAATTTGGTTTTCTTATTGACAAAGTGAAAACAAGACTCAACGGGTGGAAGAGCAGGCAGCTATCACAGGCAGCTCGACTTATATTGATACAATCTGTTACATCAGCAGTACCAGGATACACCATGCATACGTACAAATTGCCAATCAAAATGATAGAGTGCTTGGAGAAAACAAATAGGGACTTCTTGTAGGGAGATGACGAGGAAAGGAGCTCAATACATTCTGTTAGTTGGGAAAAGGTATGTCAACCAAAGGAGCACGGTGGACTGGAGTTGAGGCCGATCAAGAGTGTAAACCAAGTACTACTCGCTAAGCTGGTATAGAGATACCTAAGGGAACCGGGCAGTATGTGGGTAAGGGTCCTAACTACTAAATATGGAAAGTTGAACGAGGAAGCAGGCATGATACAGGGGCTGAAGTCAGTGGTGTGGAGAGGGATGTTGCATGGATATGAATTATTAAAAAGGGTTTGAAAAATTCAGCTGGGAATGGCAGAGCAGCAGAATTTGGTGGCAAGCATCAAAGAAAGGGAATTTCACCACGAAGTCAGCACATGCTTTGCTTTTTAGGATGGTGTGAAGGAGAATCAGTTTAATTGGAGGGAGATATGGAGGTTTAAGTGTCCAAAGCGAGGCTCCTTGTTGCTGTGGCAGGTGGCACACGAAAGTCTCAAGACTTGTTCGCTTTTATGGAATACGAGAGTATTAGAGGAACCATCATGCATACTTTGTGGTGATGTTTTTTAATCTACCATACATACGATCAGGGATTGCGGGATGGCAAGGGGCATGTGGGAGTTTCTGATACCCACAGAGGCACGACTGGATTTTTGGAGCAGCTGAGACATTCAGAAATGGCTGAAGAACAATATGACGGCTGGACCAATGACAATTTATTGGGGGACAAATGAAAATATATCTACAGAAGTGTGTCATAAAAAGCTAGGGCACTACTATCACCAAGGATTACTGCAAATGAAGTTCAAGATGATGACAAATGATCTTCCAAAATTAGATGATTAGATTTCAAGTTCTAAAGCATCTCAGTTTGGAAAGGGAAATCTTTTTCAAAGATGAAAAGCAAAGTAATGAGGAAGCTGAATTTGATTCACACAGATAAATCAGGTCTTGAAATTAATAAGTCTGACAATGAGAAAGAGTATACATCAAAAAAATTCAATAAGTTTTGTGAAAAAGCAAGCACTGTGCATCAACTAACAAATCCTTATACTCAACAAATTGGAGTCAGTGACAGGATAAATAGGTTCATTATGAAGAAGGTCGAGCGTGATAAACTTGACAAGATGATTGAAACAGATATCTTTGTGGGCTACAGTTCTTCCTCCAAAGCCTACAAAATTTATCATCCTCACAAAACCTGAGGACAAATTGGGTGTTTGCGGCTCCTAAAGCAAGGAAGAGTGTTAGAATAATGCTTTAGGACTGAAACTTCTAAGTTAGTGGGTAACTACTCAATGTTAGTGGGTAGTTATGGTTAGTTAGTAGGTAGTTAATATCAGTCATGAGATAATGTTAAATGTAGTGGTTATGTGGGTATCTATTACTTTGTAAGTCTATAAATAAGTTCACTTGTCTTTCATTTTAAATCAATCAAGTTAAGTTAATCATCTTCTTATTTAAGCATCTTTCATTTTCATATTTCCAACAATTGGTATCATAGCCTTATTCTTAAAAGATTTATGAGTGAGTGTGTGAAGTTGTTAAGGGATCTACCAAGTTTGGACAGTTCATATGAAGGCGTATATGGAAGCTTTGGATATTTGAGAAACAATGGAAGAAGATTATAAAATTCCAATCCTTCCAAATAATCCTATCTTAGCACAAATCAAATTGCAGAAGGAGAAAAAGACAAAGAAATCCAAGGCAAAGACATGTTTATTTACTGCAATCTCATCTACTATATTCACTCGAATAATGACTTTGAAGTCAGCATATGAGATATAAAATTATCTCAACACAGAGTATGAAGGAAATAAAAAAATCAAAGGAATACGTTTGCTAAACTTAGAAGATAAGAGTTATGAAAATATGATACTAGAGGAACTTAATTGTATATCAAAATAGAGTTACACCAAAAGTGGAATGGCTTATTGGACAGGTCCTTAGGAAAGCTCTTGAGTTATTATGTACATTACACAGATAGTGTGGTGATTTTTTTGGAGGCTACTGGGTAGCCATGTATATTTTAACATAGTATTAATATAATACATCCCTTTAAAGAAAAAAAAAAACCAAGGAACACAAGTTCAAAATTTTCCATCCAATCTGATTCATCGAATGGAAGCAAAAACAAAATGAATATATTTGTATTTTGTATATGTATATATATTTCTTTGTAATAGCCCCCCTAAAATCCTAAATATGCATTCATCCCATGAACTGATCCAGAGCAGTTACCCACAGAGGGCTATTGAGTTTTGTTTACAGCAGAATGGCACTGGAACTACGAAAATGGAGGCAAAAAGCTGCAGTTGTGCAGCCCCCATTTATCAAATATCAAAATCTTTTATTAGCTTATCATAAAATATGCGATCATCTCTTCCTTTGTTGCTCTCCAGAAGGGCAGTATGAACAAGTTCCTGACCAATAGGGGCCAATATATATATATGAAAGTGTTAACATCTAATTTGCAGTTATATAAAAAGGAACACATCAGTGAGCACAACTAACCTTAACATCCCGGTGGGAAAGGAATTTTCCTAAGCTGTGGATTATTGACCTCATATCTTCAACCTGAAAAGATTAATGTTGACTTTAGAAAAACTCTTATCAAATACACTCCACAAGGTCACTAAAAAAACATACGGGCAGCCTTACCCTGATGTAGCCAACACGACTCCGGTCAAAAAATCTGAATGCCTGTTTCAAAGTAAAGTAGGTAAAATGTTATTATGGGAAATCATGGCAACAGTCAAACATCAAGGAGGCTTGGTGGTTCACAATAAAAAATGTACCATCTACACCCCCATATTGCATATTCTACATCACAGCCTACGGGTATACCCAACGAGCTCCATATATTGGGCAGATATTATATTAAGTTCTCCACACAAGAATATTCAGTACAGTTTGTTTGTACTAATGGTGACAATTAAACATCAGCAATTGTGTATACAAAAGACAACAAAGCTAGACTTGAGCATAAGAAAAGAGAGAGGATGGAGTTGAGTAATATGCCTGCAAGAGTTCCTTGTCAACAGCCTTCGTTTGTTTTTTCTTTATCTCTGCCTTCACAACATTATCATCACCTAATGCCACTGGAATCAGATTCACCTCCGTAGCTTTCTCAGTAGTCTCCTCTTCCTTTTTAAAATCATCAACAATTTTAGCATCCGTTTTGCTAGTTTCAAGCTTTTCCTCCTGGACAAAGAAACATACCATATATACATATAAGAAATAAAACCATTTTTCTTTATTTTTTCTTTTTGAATTATTCTGTCCAAGAAATTCATATATTGCAAGGGTTTAATATTCAAATTCATAAGCCCTTTACACTTAAAGAAGTACATTTCCTTGGAAGCTTGATTAACATCAGCGCAACACTAATGTATTTTGTTGGCTCTCAACCATCATACTATAGAAATTCTCTATAAGCTCTCAAACCAATCAGTATTGTTAGTTAGGTAGCTACAGTTCATATTCTCTCCCTTGAGCATCAAGATCAGGTTTACTAGTCGCATTCAATCAAAGGATATCCAAATATTGCAGCAAGGAGAAACCATCAAATACTGAATATGCCTTTTACTAGAAGAAGCAAGAGTGTTTGCGTTTGCCAAATAAAATGTCTGCAACCCCTAAATTAATATCCATGGCATAAACTCTCATGTCAACCTTGTATACCAGACTAAATCTAATGATAAAAATGTGATTCCTTATGATTCAAAGGTGAGAAGAGTCAATCTATAAGTTACAATAAGCAGATGAATGAAAGTGTCAAGGAGTCTAGTTGTTTGTTTAAAGTCTGGAACCTTGCTTAAAAGGTATGTTCCTCATATATTTCTCATTCTTCATATTACTACTTCGACAAGTACATTTAATTTCAAGAAGAAAATTGTTTTGGGATGGCCAAATCTACTCTTTTATTAAGATCTTATATAGAACAGAGATAGCAGCTCTTTTTTAGCATTACAGCTCATTCATATTAAATTTTTTAATGATTTTTCTCAAAATTAAAATAAGGAAAAATTTCATGGGCAGAGGGAAAGATAAAAGCTAGATCGCAGTAACCAAAAAAGAGACTTCACACCTCTTTAGCTGAGTCATGCTGTTGGTCTATATCTGGTATTTCTTCATCTTCTTCTGGATCCTCCTCAGGATCTTCCTCAGGATCCTCATCAACACTTTCATTTTTCTTCAGATGCTCTACAGAAATGAGTGGAGTAGCCTCCTCCTTGACAGTAGGTTTTACTTCTTTTGAGAGGTCTTTCTCAGAAATTTCAATTTTACTTGATCTAACATCTCCAACAGATTGATCTTCTTTTGCAACCTTTTTGCTTTCCTTTTCCTTTTCAGTATCTTCTTCCCTTTGTCTCTTTCTTTGGTTTCTCTTGACAACAAATATATCACGCAATTTCTAAAATATGGACAACAAAGTTTTAAATAATAAATAAAATAAAGAAGAAAAGGGAATAGACATGAACCTTTGAAAATAATAAAAATAAGATAAAATGAAAAGCCAATTTGCATGGTTTCAGACATGCCTGAAGAAAATCCAAGAGCCGAGAACCCATTTCATATTGAAGCATCTCATAGAGGGTTTCTGCAAATAACGAAAGCTACAAAGAGACACAAGTTATGGATAAAATATGGTGATAAACATTCATTTGCTGCCCCAAAACTAGACAAGATGTAAAAATGCTGAAACAAAAGGCCCAAACAGATACACACCTCAAATGATGAATCATCAATATCCTTGTCAGTATAATCCAAGAGTGAATCCAGTGATAATGATAAGGACTGAAGCTGTAAACACATTATGAATAATGTTAAATGATATACAAAGAATGTTTTAAAAGAAAAGATTAATTTTTACCTACTTTTAAATCCTTGCTCCCTGTAGTATGGAGGATAAAACCAGGACGTCGAGGTGGATCTTCAATTCTTTTCTTCTCTGACAATTCTTTATCTGATAATCCTTTAGAGTCCTCTCTTCCATGTTGGTCCTTGATTTCTTTGTCGTCATTCATATTTGCCCTCTTTGATGGTTGTGCGTGATGATTGTTCCCAGATACTTTTTGGTCATTTGTCTCGGTCTCTTTTTTGGAAATTTGGTCAGCTTTCTTGTCCAGCAGCTTATCTTGCTTCTCAAGAGTATCTAATGCTGACTGTTTTTCCTTGTCAGTATTATTTTCAGTGTTTCCGTCAGTCAACTTGCTAGCATGTTCTGAATTTTGGGAACCCAAATGTTGCAATGAAGTATCACCCATATTTTCATCCTTCAAGTCATCTATTTTACTACCAGCATCATTTTTATTCTCTGTTGAAGTTACTTTTCTTTTGGGAACCCTTCGTATTACTTTCTTTTTTACAATTGCTTTTACACGAACATCCTGGACTACACCATTACTGCTTTCCTCCAGTATTGGCTTATCTTCAGCAGGCACATCTTCACTGACGGGCTTTATGACAGTTGTTTCAGATGCATCTTCATTTGGAGTTGTTTTATTGGAAAGCAGTCCAAATTTCTTTCTTTTAAACGTTTTAATGACTGAGTTATTAGCAGATGACCCATCTGTCTGACCAGCAATATCCATATCTACATTTTTCTCTCCAACATCCTTTTGATCTGGCAAAGTTTCTGCATTGCTTTCAGTTTCTCCTGCTACATCTGGCCTCTTCTTAGCAACTTTTTGTTTGATAACTCTCCTTACAATCTTCTTTTTTCCAGACTTCACTCCAACTGTGAGAACACTTTCCCCTTGATCCTCTTTTACTGGATTATTGACAGCTTCACCACTTCCATGCTCAAGTATGTTCTCCACTTTCTTTTCATTCTTCTCCCTACCTGTGTCAATCCCTTTTTCTTTTCCACTATCTATCTGCTTTTTATCGAGATCTGCTGTTGGTCCAGAGGATGAAGCCTCTTTCTTGCTCTCCAGCTGATTATCCACTTTTAAACCTTTTTCATGGCAAGTATCTTTGCCTACACCAGATCCAAATAAGTCAAAAAGTATTGAAAATGAACTGTCACTAATGTACCAATGAAGTTTGTTTATAAGCTTATATAGGCATATTACCTTTGCCAGCCTGCTTTTCACTCAATTTCTAATTGAAAGAAAGGACGAGGAAAAAAAAAAAAGGTCAGTATGCAGCAAATGACTATCTCAACCTCTTCATCAAAAAAAAAATGGAATATCTCACCCTCTACCACATAGATATTAAGAACTCTGCGTAAATTTAAATGACCAATAACTAAAAAACAAATCTATCTATTGATTCCTTTACAAAAAGATAAGTAAATAACCAGCTTACCTTCTTTACCAACAAAACCCAATGGTATATACCAATAGACATAAAATTTAGGGTTAAGTCAAATGTATAGAGTAGTGCATCCATGAGCAGTATCTTAAGTTCTTTTGTTCTCTTCCTTCCTTTTGTTTTTTCTTTTTACATGTTGGTTTGGGGGGGTGGTGCGTTCAGAGATTGCGAGAACCCAAATCAAAGTTTGACTATGACAGGTTCAAAAATAATTTTTTTCTTAAGGGGTAGAATGCAGAAATTGCAACAAGAAAGTGAATATACTTGTCTCAGTGCATTTTATCTATCTTTCATTTATTTACTTTGTGATTTCTTCCCTATGGAGCCTAAAAGCAAGTCCTTTTGGAACATACTATAGTTTTAGAGACATCCCAGATTGGTTGGCTAGAGGGGGACAAGGCCAGCAAGACAAGCCAGTTGGCAGTGAGGAGGTAAACAACCCTCAAAATCCTAGGGCAAAAAGTCGCTAACTCTGCACACTAGGGCCAGGAAGAATGAAACACTGCAGACTTGGGCAGCCTTCAATAGTGAGCACTAACAAAAATCAAAGTTTCAATATCTAGGGCAGACTTCAAAGATGAGCCAATGGCTCTGATGCCATGTTCAAACTTAGAGAGTACCTTATCAGTGGATATATACTTATCATATATCAACCATAACACAACATGAGAATATTGACAGACCTGATTTTTCAATTTTTGCAAGTTCTCTCTCTCTGCAATAGCCTTTTTATGAGCAAGCCACTGGTCTCGCCATAAGTCCAGTGAAGGGAGACAATCAGACAGATCAGGAACATACAGTACAGTGATTTCTTTATGACTGAAAAGCCCATCATTTCCAACTCTGTCATAGTGTACCTGGACAGAGTACAAATAATCAGAACCAATATGTAATGACGTCAAGAAAATTGAAGCTGAAAAGCAAGAATTAATGAGAAAACACTAAAGTATACTACTTAGCTAGATGAAAGATATCATTATGATGGTTCAAAGAGAAATTGGAAGTTGAGAAGCAAAGCAAAAAAAATCCACAAAAGAGGAAGTAGATTCTCTCATTATGTTCAAAGGTTCATTGAATACTCCTAATTATAAGACAAAATGGAAACCAAAGGAAGACCAGATGCCAAGAAAAGAACCTGGTTCTCATAGAAACACCCAACAGCATGCCAAACTAATAAGATTGTAAATGTTGTTTTGAGGTGCTTTCCACCCACTTAATTTTCCCTCCCTTTTTCATTTTGCGTCTTAGAAGACAAAGGCATCAGAACTGTTAAATAGATGTGTTACTAGCTACTAAAACTAGAGAGCAGATAAGTCAAAAAATAAAAGGAAAGAAAAGCAAAAGGGAAAGCATATATCAGTTCAAAGAGCAATTCAAGAATTAATATATTGTCATAGGATCAACAGACCCATGAAATTGCAAAGTCATCTTGGATCCAAAACCAAATCAAATCAAGAAATCAAAGAAAAAGGAGAAATCGGTTCAATTTACCTCAAGAAATCGGTTCCATTGCTTGCACTTAACCAAATCAAGCTGAGCAATGTCCTTTGAATATCTAATAAGAGAGAACAATTTTAGAAAATCCAATAACATATTTAAACAATCAGAGCTGGGAAAAGACAGTATGAAACACACCTAAGAATTGTTTGAATCAAAGAATCATTTGTAGATGGATCTCCCCCATCAATTGCTTCCCATGGACCTCCAATTGCTGTTAAACTGTTATTCTTCCTTACAAGAGAAAACCTAAGCATATTACAAAAGTGTGGTATACGCTCTTCATAGGTCCTTTCAGATGAGAGCTCTTCTAAAGCATTTTCACTCAACCCACTCATCAAAATCACCTAGATGGAGAAAAGGTGTGTAGGAGTGAGAATCTTGAAAGATTCTAATTCTAAGAAACAATAATAAGAACACCGTACATAATTTTCAAGACCCAAGCAATATTAGCAATGTCCCATTAGCATCTCAAATGACAATTTGGAGGGCATGTACTATTCAGAGTTTTTGGTTTTTATCAAATCTACTACAAATTTAATAACTTCCACCATGTCCTTAACAAATAAATAAAGTTGCAACGCCTAAGAAAGTTCATATCTGGTAAAAGAAACCATAATTCACAAGAAACGCAATAACGCACATGTAAAGAAAAACATGTTGAACAGATCTTGCAATAACATTTTAAAAAATCATTTGGGTTAGTTCTAATTCTTTTTTATTCTAAGGGAAACTTCTTATGAGTACTTTCTGTGTTGTTCATTATCCTTAATCATTATTCTTTTGCTTGTATTGTTCTTTATTTTATTAACTCAAGAATCCATTATAACTGTGATGTGTTCAAGAAATTATTTTGAGGTAGAGGAATAAAGCCAATTAGACACGTTTTAATTGTCAAAAAATCTAGCAAATCCACTTCATCATGGGGATAAAGATAACTCATTATAACACCACTAGAAAGATAAGTGGTTGATACCTAAATCTATTGGCAAAAATATCATATTTCCTGATGTCAGTAGGTTCAACAGTTGAAACAATCAGCTGTGGTTTCAAGTTCCCCGATTCATGATACAGATCAAGCTAATGTATAGTAAGGCCAAATTCTGAAGATACACCATATGTAGCATTGTAGCCACCACAACTAATAACACGAAGGAAAAGGAGATAATTCCAATCTAAAGCAAACCATCATCTCATACAATTAAAATTGTATTTTATGAAATGTATGCAATAGCAGTACTAAATGTCCTCCATGAGAACAACCTATGTCATCGGTTGCACCTGGGGGGAGAATAAGAATTTACAAGAGGTGGGGCACCAGAAGAATTTATATATCAGGTAATGCCAATTAGAATGCAATTATTCTACTTTAGTTATAGTTGAAAGAAAAAGGCTTGGTAACCTAAAAAAACCAGGAGGGGAAACATTCAAGACAACAAACCATGTACCACATTTCACTATGTAACAAATGCTTCAAGATTCCAAATTAACATGAAATGAGATTTTAAATTATGTATAATCATCTTACAAAAAAATTGTATGTAATTTTCCAAGATAGAGTTACTTATGAGGAGTCAGGTGGAAGAGTATCTATTTTTTTCTTCCCAAGCAGGATATTCATCCACTAATTTCTCACATTTATGATCATACGCCAAAACAATGCAAAGATGGAAAATCCTTATTTAATAATAACTATTATTCATTTGAATGGGCTAAATCCCTGTCAACATCTATCATTTCCATTAAGCAAAAATATGTAGTGAAGAGTTCTACAGACTACAAAAATAACAAATTGTAAGATACAACTCACCTTTGAATTCCACACAGTTTTTCCACATTCTGATTTCACATCTTGCCCATCAGATGGCTTGGAAACTGAATATTTCTGCTCAGCTGCAATGTTATCCTCAACAAAATCATGCTCAAAACTGTTCCAACAGAAATGGCATCAGAATATATAACCTTTTACTGGTACAATTACTCTATGGTCCAAAAATGTTTTGAATACTTTTTTATTTTTGTTGGTCAAATTTACTTACCATTCTCGTAAATTAATGTTTTGATTCCTTTATACACTTACATTAAAAAATGATGTAAGAGAAAAAACAAAATCAATGATTTGTTAACCAATATGGTGTTACAATGTCATTTAATGTTTTAAAAATTTCTTAATCCATTGCCAATTACAAAGTTCACAAGATATTGTTTTGGACTGAAGAGGGAGTATTACAATTTTCATAGCAATTCAAAATTTTTTGTTTGTAATAGATTTCTTGATTTTCAACTATTAAAGCTAAAATCTGGAAAAGTAGGCAGTTCAATGTTCAGAATACTCAAATCATATTCAGAATTTATATTGCAATTCAAAAGAATTAATCTCCCATAGGAGCAAATAATTTAATAATTGAAAGCAAAGGAAACTTCACATAAACAAAACTGGCAGGAAACAGAAGGATATTGAACTTCAGAGGAACAAAAAGAAAAGGGAAATAAAATTATCCAAAATTATATATATATGTATATATATTAGATGAATCAAATTCAAGTACCTGACAGGTGTGTACAAAGGAAGCTTCAGGTTCCCCTTTGGCCAATATATAACTACCTATAATCAGTGAAATTACCACTGTTAAAAGAAAATTCAAAATTAATTATTAACCTCAGTCAGTAGAATACAAGACCTTTGAGCATTCCGGTGATATAAAAAGCCTGGTATATCGTTTATTAAGCGACAAATAATCCCTCTCTTCCTCTACCAAGTGAGAAGAGTAAACCTGTAGAGGAAGTAAACTTGTTGAGGATTATTCAATTATTCCACATAAGTGATGCAAAGCATTTTGTACATGTTTTTCACAATTCCAATGAACTGAAATAAAGAGATTTTCCACACAAGTAAATTCCACATTAGAGCTCCCTTAAGTGAGTCCCCATAACAAGAAAATCAGTAGTAACAAGAACAATGTTGTAAACATAATCTTCAAGAGTTCATAATACGCACTTAGGATGTGATAGAAACTAATTTGCAGAAATTTCTGAAAAGCATCTTTGGATGCAAATGGAAATATAGAGAGGCAAACTGAAGAAGTCTAGTTCAAACAAAGAAAGAGGAAAGAAGGGATGTGAATGGAGATGGTAGGCAGGTTAAAAGTTAGGTTGAACAAGATTAGAACCATAATACAGGTTAATGTGAAAAACATGGTACAAATGTTATTCACAGGGATCGGTGAAAAAAGTAAGCTGATTCAAAATTGTGGCACTGGTTTCTAGGAGCATAGGAAATCCTCTTGGGTAATGATGTTCTATTAATAATTTGATGATTTACTATACAACCTTTACCTTGCAAACGTACTCTCTTCTTTTTTCTTTAATAGGTGAATGCCGCCTTCAGTATGACATAACACTGAGTTAGTTGTATGCTGCATGATAGAATAGCAGCTTAAAATACAAACTAGAGTTGAATTAAACATGACCACCTATGTAAAGCTTCACGATGCGGGGATTCTCTTCGAACAGATCTACCCTCCTTTGTTACCAATGGACCAGTACGTTCTCTGGAGATTCTGGCTGGAGTTCGCTCACGCTTAGTTTTAATTTCAAGTGTGCGATCTCGTTCTCTGTCTTTCTCCCTTTGCTTAATTAGGCGTTCCCTTTCACGTGCTCTTCTTTCACGTTCTCTCTCCCTCTCCCGCTCCCGTTCACGCTGCCGTTCACGCTCCTTTTCCCGTTCTCTATCTTTCTCTCGCTCCTGCAGATAATCTCTACGGTGTTCCTTTTCCCTTCTCTCAAGTTCTCGAGGGTATGCAACTCTGTTGTCATTACGATCAGCAATACGTGGAGCACCACGTAGTGGTATAGTACTTGGATAATCTGCATCAATCGATGTCCCACGAAGAGCCTTTCTTGTTCCATAATCCCTGCCAGGAGGCAGGCTTACTCCATAACCAGGGTTGGAGGAACCTTGGACATACATGTAATCATCCATACTTCTCTGAGGTGCTGAACCTAAAATTGATGGATTAGGTTGTCCCCCATATGATGTCCCAGTTAAAATAGATAAACTGCGATGCTCGGGTTCAATTCTGCCACCATAAGTGATAGGATCTTGGACTGGATGATGATCCTGGGTTGCATGACGAAGAGTACTAGAGCGTGCTGCAACATATTCAGCTTGTCTGCCAGAAATTTTTTTCTACTCAGTGCAGAAGGGCATAGTTCCTAATTTAAGGAAGCCATTTATGGATATTTGGTTCACAGATGCTATGCTATCACCTTAGAGCTATTTATCACATTATATTAACCAGCATGGAATAGTATAATCTCAATCAAATATGAGTGTCAACTACTTCCTTTTAGAGCAACTACACATCATTGCAATTGGAAAAGCATACATTTCAACTGACAAGTAAACATACCTAGGATTTCCATCAAGGGAAGCAGTTTGCAGGGATTGGGTCTTTAGCATTTGTTCTTGCCGCTGTACCGATGCTTGATCCATGCGCTCATACAGATCAGGCTGCCCACAAGAACAAAGATTCTTTATAACAAGAAGTCTTTACAGCAGAATAGCATAAACTCTCAAACAATAATATATCCTGGAAAAAATTCATTCCAAGTTGAAAAGCAATTAAAAATTTAGAAAGGGCTGAGAGGAATCTGAAACATTACAAAACAATAAGGTAGAATTGGTAAAATCTTACTTAAAATTTTGAGAGAGCAAATTCTTACATGTAATCTAATAAAAATATGCATATAAGAAAGAAGCAAGCTCCTGCAACTGTTTTCAAACTGAAGAGTAAATTATTACTTTTTTTTCTTTTTGGTTGGGGGGAGGGGGGGAGAGAGAAGGAGGTGGGGGTTTTTACCAAAAATAAATAAAAAATAAAATCATAAAGCAATAAACTGCAGATTATGCTACCTGATGCTTACGACTAAAGGAACCTGAATCAGCATATCTACCAATAGGTTCAGAGGGCAAATCACGTCCAACATAAGTAGTATGCCGGTCCCCATATTGGCGTCTGTCCCCATGTGCATAGTCAGTGATCCTATCAGAATATAACTGATCAACTTTATGACCATATCCGCGGCTTGCTGATGAGATATATTCACCAGATGTGAATTTAGGTGAGTCTGGCACAGAGGAACTGAAGCCAGTACGACCTTCTAAACCAGATGGAATAGGCCCTTTAGCTCCTATTTGGGGGATCTAAAATTGAAACATAAACTCTATAAGAGACCTTCAATAACTCCAAAACAAAGAATGTCTCCAATTCAACTATTTCACATTCATCAATAAAAATAGTATTCAAAAGTATCTCTAGGATAACGTAGTCTTGTGTCATAACTGTAGAGGTAAAAGTGAAAATAGAAACTTATATGTTTGTTTAATGTTCTTGATGCAGTAATATTTATAGGGGCAAAACAATATCATGTACAAAAAATAATGACTCTAGGACCAAAAAAGCTAATTTATTCAGTAAATTTCTTATTGGAAATTGGGGTGCTACTAGAATTAAAAATTGTCTTAGAGCAACAAGGAACAAATTTTGTAGAAAATCTTCACAGAGCGAAATTCACACTTTGACGACTAATGCTAATAATATGAGAAAAAGAGTCCAAATTATGACTCTCAAATGGACTGACAAGCTCTGGGCCATTGTGAAAACAGAAGGTAAAGAGGAAGGAATGGCATAATGAGGATCAGGCCTTATAATACATAAAAGAGAGACAACATTCCTCAAGACTTCATAAATAATATGACACAACTGAACAGAATTTTAAACTTCCCACTGACAGTGAATTTCTTTGGTAGTGAGATCCTCTAAGGCACCTAATTCCTATTACTAAATGAAGCTAACAAAACCAGTAGATATCTTACTCCTTTTCAACATTGAAAGAACATTAATGAAAAGTGCATATCAGAGACTAAAATTCAAAAGCGACTTCTCAAATGCTAACGTGGCACAAGAGAGCAACAACTGATGAAACCAAAGGCCGCTAATTACTTCATTCAATATGTCAATATTAAACTATGAGTCAGCATTTAACTGATTTCACTCTTGCAAGACTTTTTTAACATGCATGAAATATGAAACATACCAAATTTTCAAGGCAGGGATGAATGGACAAGAGAAGAGATTGCAATTCTATGAACTTATACTTTGCCTTCTACTGTTCATGATACTCCTAGCCCGAACATGAAACAAATAAAAGTTTTGCATTCTATTGCTAAATTTTTGCACATATATTTAATAAAAATCTGCACAGTGACCAAAAAACAATTACTGATACTCATATATTCAAATGAAAATTCTTAATAACAGAAAATTCTACAGATCAGAGATTGGACTATACTAACTCCTAAATTTCATTTGCATATGGCCAAGACACATGCATCCTAGTGTATACCCTAAGAAAATATAGGCCTTAAAAATCAATTCGCATTGCATCAAATTGATAATTTTCTTCCCTCTAAACTGAAAGAGAAGAAAAAAAAAAAAAAAAAAAGCAATGTTGGCCAAGCAACAAAGACATATTGTGTCAAAATTAACCAGAAAATCTTAAAGGCGGCCCTTGAAAAACTTTTCTTCATCTCATTTAATCCATTAATTATCAAGCTGAAAAAAATATACATAGTTCAGTCATCAGAATGTAAATTTCATACTTTTTTTAAATTTGAAAACAAATTTTTCTTTATTCAATAAAACTAAATAAAGTGCATAAAATAAAAGGGTAAATTAACCTATTTTGACATATTTACTATTGCAATAGAATTCATCTCTGACTTCTTTCATTTTAAGCCAGATCTGTAGGAAAAATTTCCTCTCCACAATGAAATCAAGTCCACATTTTTTTTCCTTTTACTTGTCTTAATAGCATCCAAAATTAGAAAGCATAAACCAGTACCAATTATTACATGTTTACAAGCCCAAAAACCCTTTCCATACACTTAATACTTACAAAAAAGTATAGCAATAACAACCCTACAGAACATGATAACTCCTTACCTGCTGTGCTGTGGAACTGTAAAGTGAACTGTACTGCCCACCATAATGCGGTCCGGCAGAAGAATTACTATGACTTCCTCTATATCCACTCGCTTCCTCTTGAGGACCTCCCAAAATCACTGAATGGCGGGACACTCCCGAATGCTGTGATGTTCCTTCTGGCCCTCCTACAGAACTGGCAGGATAACTTGATCCCAACTGTGGCGTAACAATAAATAAAAATATCAGACAAACATTAAATTTTCACAAAGTCTAAACTAGCATCACAATACCATACATGCAAAGCAAAAAGAACAAAAACATGAATCATGAAGAATCACGAGAACAACTAGAGCCCCCCACCTCCAAAAAAAAAAAAAAAAAAAAAAAGGTCATAGTAGCTGCCGAGTGCCAATCAGCTGGTGGCTAAAATACCTCTTGAAGCAAAAAACAAGTACATGAAAATTTTGTCAAGGTACAATTTTTGTACAGCTGATTGCGCCCCCTAAAATTTTAGACACCTAAGAATTTCACAAAAAGGAGTTCTCTTCAAAGAATGAAGAGGATAGCACAACTTACATTCTGAGAAAAAGCTGATTGCGACGAGTAAGGTTGTTGCTGGTGACCATATACGTTACTCCCACGAGAAGGGTACATTCTTTTTCCAATTAAAGCCGAATTACAAGAACCTGCAAAATAACTGCTCAAGATTAATAAATTGAAGAAATTCAAAGAACGTAAAATGATGAATTCCGAAAGAAAAGAAGGTTCAATCAATCAATTCATTCAAGAAAACTTAGAGAATCAAAACCTCCAAAAGAATTGCTCAAATTAACTAAAGACAAAACTCACAACAGCCTAAACAAAGAATTCAATATCGTAAAAAAAATGATTTTTGTTAATCAATTCAAAAAATAAATAAAACAGAAGAATGAATACAAGAACAGTGAATTTGAAGACATACAGAGAGAGAGGTTGACAAAAAGCCAAAGAGAGAGAGGTCTAGATAGGCATTGTGCAGTCTGTTTGTTTCAGGATTGAGGATTGAGATTCGAGAATCCGGAGAGGCGTTCTAAGAATACTAGGGCTTAATAACTTCTAATCGGGTCCTTGCGAGCTACACGTTTTCTGGTCATTACCCAAAAATAAGGTTTCTCTTATTGAGAAGCTGTTTTAAAAGAGTGTAGTTTTAGTATAATTTAATCCCACATCGGTTACTTGAAGTATCTAAAAAAATCTTTTATCCCAATAAATTTCAAGCTTTTGGTTTAAATTAAAGTTGTTTATATAATTATTCGTGATTTTTTGTAATGGTTATGGATTATTTTGCAACAAAATTTGAGGTTATTTTGTAAATTTGTTAAAGTTTAGGGATTAATTCAGTAATTGAATTTATAGAGACACGTGAAAACTAAAAAAAATTAATTCTTTTTTATAATTAGGCATAAATTTAGCAACTTATTCTAAAATTTAATTTTTCTTTTTTATACTATTTTTTATCGTTAAATCGTTAAAAAATTAATTGAATTAATAACAATTTTACTTATAAATTTATTAAAAAAAATTTTTAAAAATAAATATTAAAAAAAACAAAATCTTCTAAAAATAGAAAGAAGGAAAAATCAAAAGCAAGAGAAAATAATAGTGGTAGTTTTTTTTTTTTGTCTGAAATCGGGTAAGTAAGTATATATATATATATATATATATATATATATATATATATATATATGTTGGTTGCTCTCATTTTCTTTGTCAATAATTGTTGCCAAGAAGATTCAACCAGTGACTTCAACAATTGCTGTCAAGAAAATTCAACCAGTGGCTTCAACAACTACTGCGTTCAAATGATGGCTATATATATATATCAACTCTCTCCTTTTTTTGTCAACATTAGCAACCTCTCTTTATGTATATAAATAGATATATGATATATCTATACTGTTGCATATAGGTTTCACTTCGTTTCCTCCTCTGCCAAGAGGAATTCTATTCCTAATATACACCTCCTCAAGCATTTTCAATAGCCAAATCTCTCCCTCATATTTTCTTCTTTTCTCTACTTCTTGGTTGAGTGTTTCTATACTCGTAGAGAATTTGTCTCTACTTCTTGGTTGAGTATTTCTATACTCGTAGAGAATTTGTCTCTACTTCTTGGTTGAGTATTTCTATACTCGTAGAGAATTTGTAACGGGTTATTTTGTCTTGTTAGTTTGGAGAAAATATTTTGTACTCTCGTCAATATTAGTGGAATTTTTTGCTCTCTCGCCGGTGGTTTTTTACCTCTATTTAAAGAGGGTTTTTCCACCTAAAACATTGGTGTCAATTTTACTGTTTTTATTAATTTCTCGTAATCTTTGGTTGAATTTATCACGCTTCCACACTCTGCACCCCTACAAATTGGTATCAGAGCCACAATAATTCAACCGTGATTTTCTATTAAAAATGTCGACGAAGTTCGATATTGAGAAATTTGATGGTAAAATTAGTTTTGCTATCTGGCGAGTCCAGATGCTGGCTGTTCTTACCCAGAATGACCTAAAGAAGGTTCTGTCCGGCAAATCAGCGAAGCCAGCCACTACAACGGAGGAGCAATGGGAAGAGATGGGTGAAAATGCGTTATCCACAATCCAATTATGTTTGTCCCGTGAGGTGCTACGTGAAGTCATCAATGAGAAAACTGCAGCCAACATATGGAGTAAATTGGAGTCTCTGTATATGACCAAAAGTCTTGCAAATAAACTTCGCTTAAAGGAACGACTTTTCACACTCCGTATGTCTGAAGGTACTCCCATTCAATCTCATCTTGGTGAATTTAATTCCATCATAATTGATTTGGAAATTTTGGATGTCAAAGTTGATGATGAGGATAAAGTCGTATTACTTATTGTTTCTTTGCCACCCTCATATAAACATTTCAAAGAAATTATGCTATATGGTAATAATGTTACCTTGAGCTTTGATGATGTCAAGTCTAACCTACTGTCCAAAGAAAAATTTGATACCCAAATTCATTCTGAAAGTTCGGGTGATGGACTAGTAGTTAGAGGGAGAAATCACGAAGTAGGTGCTAGTGGTAAAAATCGATCCAGATCCAAATCTAGAGGTAAAAACTCTAAGTATTGCCGTTATTGCAAGAAAAAAATCATGAAATCTCTGAGTGCTATAAATTGAAAAATAAGCAAAACAGAGAAGATAAGGGTAAGCAACCCGAAAAATCTGCCGAAGCTAGTTTTGTAGAAACCGAATCTGATGGAGAGTGTTTTATTGCTTCTGATAGTGAACAAAGGTCAAAAAATGAGTGGGTTCTTGATTCTGGTTGTACATTTCATATGTCTCCTAATAAAGACTGGTTTACCACTTATGAATCTTTTAATGGTGGTCTTGTCTTAATGGGCAACGATGCTCAATGCAAAGTTGTCAGCAAAGGCACAATCAAAATCAAGACACATGATGGAGTCGTTAGAACTTTGACCGGTGTCAGACATGTCCCTGATTTGAACAGGAATCTCATTTCCCTAGGCACTCTTGAATCTCAAGGGTGTAGATACTCACTTGAAGGTGGAGTTTTAAAAGTATCCAAAGGAGCTCTTGTGTTACTAAAGGCAGTTCGATCTGGTAGTTTGTATTTACTGCAGGGTTCAACTGTTACAGGGTCTACAGTCGTCGCCTCATCCAACAAAGACAACACGAAATTATGGTATTTGAGGTTGGGCCACATGAGTGAGAAGGGAATCCAAATTCTCAAAAGGAAAGGCTATCTTGACAACCATTGTACCGGTAAGGTCGATTTCTGCGAGCATTGCATTTTTGTTAAGCAGAGAAATGTTAGCTTTTCAAAAGCCATTCACAGGACCAAAGGTACCTTGGATTACATCCATTCAGATCTTTGGGGTCCATCGAGAATTCTCTCCAGAGATAAATGTCATAATATGCTGACATTTATTGATGATTTTTCACGTAAACTTTGGGTATATTTTCTCAAGCAAAAGAATGAAGCTTTTTCCACATTTAAAGAGTGGAAATTATTAATTGAGAACCAGACTGGCAAGAAGATCAAGAGGCTAAGGACAGACAATGGCCTCGAGTTTTGCTCTCATGAGTTTAATGAGTTCTGCAAGAAAGAAGGTATCGCCAGACATTTCACCGTTCCAAGAACTCCACAACAAAATGGAGTTGCTGAAAGGATGAACAGAACTATCTTGGAGAAAGTTCGTTGTATGCTCTCCCATTCTACTCTGGAAAAAGAATTTTGGGCGGAAGCAGCTTCAACATCATGTTACTTGATAAACCGCTCACCAAATCGATCACTCGACTGCAAAATTCCAGAAGAAGTTTGGTCAGGTAACCCTGTTGATTATTCTAATTTTAGAATATTTGGTTGCTATGCTTATTCTTATGTGAACGAGGGAAAATTGGAACCTCGTGCTAAGAAATGCATTTTCTTAGGTTATGGCCTAGGGGTAAAAGGCTATCGTTTGTATGACCCTGAATCTCGCAAAATATTTCATAGTAGGAATGTAACATTTAATGAAAATATTATGCTATCTTCTGGAAAAGATACTGTTGTTCCCTCCACTGATACATGTGATCAGGAGGATGTTCGAGAGAAAGTGGAGTTTGAGACTGAAGCTCCCATTCTGGAAGCAAATATCCCTAATTCTTCCACCACTCAAGAAGATGAAGTCACTACTGAACAAATGAGTCCACGACAACATCCACCTCAATGTCGAGGTTTACCACAACCATGGTCTATGGCTCAAAAACTTCCACAACAAAGGCCAAGAAAACCGACTCAAAGACTAATCACAGAATCTGCCAACATTGCTTATGCATTAACTGTTGCACAAGAGATGGGTGAAGATGGTGAACCCAAGAATTATTCTGAAGCTATCTCTAGTGACGACTCAGCAAAGTGGATTGCTGTTATGCAAGAAGAAGCCGAGAGTCTTCTCAAAAATGAAACATGGGATTTGGTGATGTTACCAGAAGGCAAGCGAGTCATTAGTTGCAAATGGATTTTTAAGAGAAAAGAAGGCATCCCCGGTGTTGAAAATGCAAGGTACAAAGCAAGATTTGTAGTAAGAGGTTTTGATCAACAGGAAGGTATTGACTTTAACGAAGTATTTTCTCCCGTTGTTCGTCATTCTTCAATTCGTGTATTACTTGCTCTAGTTGCCTTGTATGATTTGGAGCTGGAACAGTTAGATGTGAAAACTGCGTTTTTTCATGGTAATCTTATGGAAGAAATTTATATTCAACAGTCGGAGGGGTTCGTTGTTCCTGGAAAGGAGAACCATGTATGTCGTCTGAAGAAATCTCTTTATGGTTTGAAGCAGTCACCAAGACAATGGTATAAAAGGTTTGATTCCTTCATGACTGGACATGGCTATTCTAGAAGTAGTTATGATAACTGCGTCTATTTTCAAAAAAACATCTGATGGATCACTAGTATACTTGCTGTTATATGTTGATGATATGTTAATTGCTGCAAGAGATAAAACTCTTGTTGACAAGTTAAAGGTGCAGCTCAACAGTGAATTTGATATGAAAGATCTAGGTCCTGCCAAGAAGATTCTTGGAATGGAGAATAACAGAGATCGTCAAGCTGGAAAACTTTTTCTATCACAGAAAAAGTATGTAATGAAGATGCTTGACAGATTTGGAATGCGAGATTACAAAGCTGTTAATACTCCACTTGCTGCCCACTTCAAGTTGTCATCAGATCAGTGTCCACAATCAGAAGAGGAACAAAGCCGCATGTCACATGTCCCGTATTCTAATGCAGTCGGAAGCCTTATGTACGTTATGGTATGTACTAAGCCTGATTTGGCTTATGCGGTTAGTGTTGTTAGCAGATTCATGCACAACACAGAAAAACAGCATTGGGAATCTGTCAAATGGATCATTCGTTACTTGAAGGGTTCTCCTAATATTGGTTTGGTATTTGATAGACAAAAGTCTGATACAGGAGGCGTAGTTGGTTATGTTGACGCCGACTACGGTGGTGATTTAGATCGAAGAAGATCACTTTCAGCCTATATCTTTACACTATGCGGCTCTGCTATCAGTTGGTATTCATCACTTCAAGCCGTTGCGGCTTTGTCCACCACTGAAGCATAATATATTGCTGCTACTGAAGGAGTGAAAGAGGTTATCTGGCTCCGAGGCTTGGTTGCTGAACTTGGTTTACAACAAAACATTCTTGTTATGTTCTGCAACAGTCAGAGTACTGTCCACTTGGCCAAAAATAGCAAGCATCACTCAAAGACCAAGCATATTGATATTAAACGCCACTTTATCCGAGATATTGTTGATGCAGAAGAAATTACTGTAGAAAAAATCCATACAACTAAAAATCCTACAGATATGTTAACCAAACCACTTCCAGCCGCTAAGTTCGATCATTACTTGGACTTAGCTGGTATCATTCATTGTTAACAGGATTTTATGGTGAGAGAGTATTTCCGGTCAAAAGGAGATCAAAATGGAGATTTGTTGGCTGCTCTCCTTTTCTTTGTCAACAATTGCTGCCAAGAAGATTCAACCAGTGACTTCAACAATTATTGCGTTCAACCGATGGCTATATATATATATCAACCCTCTCCTTTTTTGTCAACAATAACAACCTCTCTTTATGTATATAAATAGATATATGATATATCTATACTTTTGCATATAGGTTTCACTTCGTTTCCCCCTTTGCCAAGAGGAATTCTATTCCTAATACACACCTCCTCAAACATTTTCAATAGCCAAATCTCTCCCTCATATTTTCTTCTTTTCTCTACTTCTTGGTTGAGTATTTCTATACTCGTAGAGAATTTATAACGTGCTATTTTATCTTGTTAGTCTGGAGAAAATATTTTGTACTCTTGTCAATATTAGTGGAATTTTTGGCTCTCTCGCCGATGGTTTTTTACCTCTATTTAAAGAGGGTTTTTCCACATAAAATCTTGGTGTCAATTTTACTGCTTTTATTAATTTCTCGTAATCTTTGGTTGAATTTATCATGCTTCCACACTCTGCACCCCTACAATATATATATACCAAACATGAGAAACGAACAGCCAGAAGCTCAAGTACTTTACAGAGGCTTCTTTTAGCAAGGGCATTGCTATCCTTCAAAAAATACTAGAAGTTGTGGCTACGAGCATTATGGTTTAACCAAAGCTCATACACCACCTGCCTAAACACATAAGGCCAATGCCTAATAAAAAGAGGATTAACTCCATTATCCCTAACATTTATATGTATCCAACTAGCAATTTCAGAATAACTAAAGAACTTATGCCATCTAGAACTATGAACGAGTTTATGCCAGACTTCAGCAGTTGTAGGACAATCCCGTAGGAGATGAAGACTGGATTGGGAGTGACTCTTACACCATTGACAGATTGGTGAGATGAGGATGTGCTTGTACCAGAGAAATTCTGTAGTAGGTAATGCATTTCGTAGGGTCATCCATAGCATTAAGGAGGCTCTGGAAGGTCCCTTAAACTTCCAAATAAAAGACCAATTAAAATGTTGTATTGGCTTATGGTGGTGTAATAGTGATCTTCGGAGCGAACTTGTAGTATACCTGTGAGCAGTCAGGGTCCACCTAGCAACATCCAGGCTGCTGCTAGTTGGCTGAACGTGAACGCTACCCAATATCTCCAACCAAGCAGCCGACAGCAAGCCTTGCAGCTCTCTCAGCTTCCAGCCAGCATTGGAGTTCCAATAATCCTTGACCATTCTGCCCAGATGATCCCGTGGGATGGGCATAACAGCTTGCAGGTACAAAGGACTAGAATCTAGCCATAGATCATACCAAAAGGAAGTTGAACAACCATTCCCAATATACCAACTTACAAAAGGAACCATATCAATAGCCACCTTGCAGATGCTTCTCCAAACTGAAGAGTTGTTCGATTTACATCTCCAGCGGACAATCGCGCTCCACCCGCTATACTTGGCTTGGAAGATACAATAGCTGAGATTGTTTGGTTGGTGTACTACATTCAAAATCAACTTTGCCAACAACAAGAAATTGAGAGATCTGAGGTTTGGGACCCCAAACCACCCAAATCCTTAGGCATACAGATATTCTTCCAAGTTATGGTATGCATAACACCCTTGCCATCTACTGATCTCCAGAAAAAATTTCTACAAATCATGTCCAACAAACTGATAACGGAAGACGAAAGGAGTACAGTCTGCATTGCATACACCAGTAGTGCCGCCAACGTAGATTTAATCAGAGTAAGTTTGGCTGCCCGTGAGAGAGACTTGAGTTTCCAGCTAGCTAGTTTTTTTGTGGCCTTCTCTACCAGATAATTATACATTCGTGGTTGTTTCCGATGATGTACCGGAACCCCGAGATAAGAGCCAAGGTCAAGGGCAGCCTGGATATTAAATTCTAAGCAGATGAAACTTCTTAGATATGAAGGTGTGTTCGGGGTAAACCACAGCCGTGATTTACCTTTATTCACTCGCTGGCCAGACATCCCACAGAATCTTCCCAAAATGTGTTCCATTAAGCATGCTTGGGAAAAGGCAGCTTCCCCAATCAAGATGAGATCATCTACAAAGAATATGTGGGAGAGGTAAGGACCATTTCTCCAAAGGGCCACGACTTTCCATTCATTCTTGTTGACTGAGGAACAAATTTCTTGGCTAAGAACTTCCATACAGAAAATGAAGAGGTAGGGCGAAAGAGGATCGCCCTGCCTAAGTCCTCTAGACGGCTTGAAAGGCCTAAGAATTTCTCCGTTCCAACAAACCACTAAAGAGGCAGAAGTAACACAATCCATAACGAGATTAATCAAGTCATGTTTGAACCCTGTGATTCGTAGGACCTCTCGGAGAAAACCCCAATGTATTCGATCATAAGCTTTTTCCAAGTCCACCTTCAAAATGAATGCCCTTTCTTGCTTTTACGGCGAGAGAGGAAATGGACAAGTTCTTGTAAAACCACAATGTTGTCAATGGTAGATCTCCCGGGAATGAAGCTCGACTAATAATGGGCCATGAGTTCTCATAATTGGTTTGAGACAATTGGCTAACACCTTTGTAACTACCTTGGCCAACATATTACAGAGAGAAATAGATCAAAATTGAGATATTAGCTCCGGTACTTGACCCTTCGGGATGAGCCTTATTAATGATTCATTAATACCCTCTATAAGCTCACCCCTTCTAAGCATCCCACTGATAGCTTCCACCACTTTTTCACCAAATACATGCCAGTACTTCTGGAAGATACACGAGGGAAACCCGTCCGGACCCGGCGCCTTTAGCGCCCCATCTGAAAGACTGCCTCTTTAATCTCAAGACCAGTTACATCTCGGTTCAGTCAGCTACGATCACGATGATTCAGTCCTGGAAAGTTCCAGTTCTGGTGGCAGCAAGGTACACACGGTTCCCTCATGTAAAGGTTGATGTATATTCTCGGGCCTTCTCTTGTAAAATAGCTTGGGCTTCTCACCAGTTCCCATCCTCCAGACGGGCCTTCTGTCGTAGTCTAATCTCCAGGTTTGCCATTCGATCACTATACCTCCCCTGTAATGCCTTCAGTATGTCAGCCAATCGAGCCAAACAACGGAACTTCATATTGAAAATATTGCCAAAGACTCTTCTATTCTAGTGTGATAACGCCACTTGTAACAATTGGAGTTTCGGTACTAGATCCAACTTTGTATTTTTATCCCAACGCTCTTTAAGAGCAGTTTCAAACTCTAAATGACAAAACCATGCTGCCAAAACCCGAAAAAAACCATTCCCACACCTCTGTCCGCCACCTCCCTTGTCATAGAGAAGTAGGGGATGGTGGTTTGATCTGCTTCTGGGTAGATGTAAAATTCTCCCTTCCGGGAAAGTGTCCAACCAACATTGGTTACTGAGAGCTTTATCTAACCGTTCCTGAATATTTGCTTGACCCTTCCGCAAATTATTCCAAGTAAACCTTGGACCCGAGTATCCAAGATCGATGAAGGCGTTCGATCATATAACCTCTTGTAGGGGCTTCAAACGATTAGGGGGCAGCCGACGACTCCCCTTTTTCTCTGAGTTATCCACAATCTGATTAAAGTCTCCTATTAATAGCCAAGGAGTGTCGATCAACTGCCCCAACTGAATCAAATAATCCCAAAGGAATTGACAGATGAAAGGATTGGGAGAGGCATATATAGCTAAGAGCAACCAAAACTGAGGCCCAGCTGCCTGAACCAGTACATTTACAATCTGCTCATCCACCGATGCTAGTTCAATTCGAATATGTTGATCATTCCAAAATAACCAAATACCCCCTGAAAAAACATTAGCCTTCGCAACCACAAACTGATTAAAAGGAGTACGACACAGTAACTTATGAATATAACTACTATTTACTCTTATTTCAACCAAAATAAGTATATCAGACTTCCTATATTGGATTAACATAAGGAGGTGTCTGACTGAAGAAATGGAACCGGCACCCCGACAATTCCATATTAAAATATTCGGTAGATTCATGAAATACCTGGGGGGATAACTTCCACCTTCATGCTTGTAGAAATGTCCAAAGAATTTGGATGTTTTATTTTCTGAAAATTCGTAGACGGTTGGTTATTCGGACCTTCCGGCAACTGTTGGGGCTGTCCCTGCTTCGTCCCACTTGGTCTTGGATCGGGTGGGCTGGGTACCCGTCAGGTATCAATCGAGTGTTGGGTGGGTGGATTGTTGCTACCTGGTCCTCGGTCAGTAGCAGGTTGGTGGGTCTTGGATTTACCCGATGATTTCTGGGCCTCACTGGTGGGCTGGAGTTTAGTCTTGCCTTGGCCTTTCTTCTTCCTAGGTTCATGGATTGAGCCCAACCCACGCCTCGCACCAGGTCCTTGGATACTTTGAATTTGTTGTCTCAATCGAACCACCTCTTTCTCAAGCTTTTGGGCTAGCCCAATCTCCTGATCCAATCCAACTCCATCAAGAGCCATAAATGTGGAGCCACTTTGTGTAGGGGGGGTTCCGATCCACCAGACAGTCATTACCCAGGTTAACCATAACCGGCCCATATCTTCCCTGGCCCGTTAGGTCAGCTTCCTCACGCCCCACCGCCACAGAGAGTGGCCTTCCCCTGCGTTCCACCTGTCGGGATTGTGGCCGTCTTTTCTTTTGATACTCAGGAAACATCCTCAGGTCATAGGGTGAATCATTTGGCAGGTCCAAGAGCATCTGTGACTCCTGATTGACCGAGGAATCAGGTGGTTGAGATAATTAAGAAGGGCATTCCTCAATCACATGTCCATATTTACCACAATTAAAGCATATTAAATGGAGGCCTTCATACTCCACTTTTTGAGTGAAATTGAATAATGTGAGTGAGGGAATAAGAGGCACTGCCATATTCACTTCAACACAAACACGTGCAAATTTAGCACATTTTCCAGTTAGAGATCTACCATCCACTCTCATTGTTCTACCCAACAGATCTCCCATGGAGGATAGCATTTCTTCATCCAACATCTCCGGTAGAATACCCAGAAATCTCACCCAAACCAGGGTAGAATTGATTTTATCAGCATGGGGCCGAAAAGTTGGTCGCCACCGCATCACCGTGAGGTAGTATCCGAAAATAATCCATGGTCCTTCCTCAAGGACATGAAGATAATCATCCCGGGAGAAAAAGCGAACAATGAAGTACTCGTCTTCAAGGTCAATAAGTTCATAACCCTTTTTAAGTTGCCACAACTCTCCCACTCTTTGATCTAAGACCCGATAGCTAATCAATTTTTCCAACAGCTTGATGATCAAATCACCGCTCTAAGGAGCAAATAAACTAATATATTTTTCTTTTCATATTTCAATCCTTGGCCCGAATTTAAGGGGTAGGTCCTCATTTGCGCCGTGAAATAGCTCATCCACACCGTCATACTTATCTTCATCATCATCCCCCATGTAGAAGTGGATGGGTTCCTCTGGTGTATCGTGTTGATCCTGGAAGAATTTTCTTGCCCAATTCAAGTCAGTTTTCTGATTTGGAGGTTTATTGTTTGCCTCTTCGTCTAGATTCGTAGAATTTGCCTGAACCTCCATCTCTTCAGGAATAACTTCATCTTCTGAGCAATGTCTGGATTTCTTACCGCTGCGCTGGTTCCCCTCCGGCATCCCCAACGGCACCGGAGGAACACTAGGTATCGGGAACATACTTCAATGGATACCAGTTAATACCCACTTTAGCTCTTTCAATACTAGTGGTAGTTTGTTTTACAAGAAAGCATTTAGATGCCAATTCATGAGCTCTTTTTTTCATGATTGAATTTGATAATTTTCCTTAAGCATCAAAAGTTAAAAGAACAAAAAATCATAAAAAAACAACAACCAAGAACATAGCATCTGTCATCAAAACACACAGCACTGGGAGTTACATGCCAAAATATATATGTAATTGACAGATGAATAACCCTAAAAATGGACTGACTATGCAGAAATATATGAACTTCATAAGCATAAAAATATTACAGTTTCTTAGGCAGGAGAAAAGATTAAAAAGAAAAAGAATGCTTCACTCAGGACTTGCAAGAACTCTCCATCTTCAGTTTCCTGCCATGTGGGAAAAAAAACCACATCAAGTCCAGTTCATTTGCTAACATTTCCTCAGAATTAGCATTTGCAGACAATATATAGACTAAATCTCATGTAAGAATATCACAGATTTTTTAAGTCAGAAAACAAATATGATATATTATATTATAGTGTACTTGTAGTAGAAATAGTTGTTGTTGTTTATCATACTGCAGTTGCTATACAAGGCTTCTATATATATATATAATGGCTGGCTTGATTTTTCTGTCCTCTAACCGTACAACTTACATCTTACAAGTATTCTTCCATATATAATTGTAATGAATGAAGCAACAGATTTGAAATCCCATTTCAAGCATACAAATGGCCTCTTTCATTTCCCATCTCCTTTTTCTGTTTCTCAGTTATACCAAATGACATCCCTTTTAACCACAATCAAGTTTGTCTCCTTCTTAAGGATCTTGAAACCTTTCCCATGATAAAAGTCATCACTTTCCACAACATTTATTAGAAATACATAGAACTAATTAGAAAACCTGAATGTCTCCTCTCATGAATGTTCTTGAAGATATATTTCCTTTTTCAATTGTGTCTATATAACAATAACAATAACAAGAGGCATCACATACAATTTAGTGGATCAAAGTGAAAACCTTTCCTCCCAATACAAATTTGGGGGAACAATTCAAGATTTTCTTTCATAAACTACTTGTTATTTGACAATAAAGAACATAACTTTCACAATATTTGTAATGCTGAAACATCCAAATACTAGCTTTCAATTGTGGAAGGAGGAAAGCTAAACAAAGGAAAATGCATTATATCAATTTCATTACTATTCCTCCCTCAAAAAGTCAAGTCTTGTTTTCAGCAAACCAGAACCAAAAGTAAAAGCCAAAACCCTTATATTATTAAAACCTATTCATAAGTAGAAAAAGTTTCCTTTCTCAATAAATATGTATGATAAAAATTGTCATATTCATGCAACTTATTACACTTGCAGAAAGAAAGCATGCACAAAAATGTCAAATATTTCCCATCATTTTTCTAATGTTGAAGTTTCCCATCATTTTTCTAGGCTAATACATAAGAGAGATTACTGAAATTCTCAGTTCATAGTTCACATGTTGGGATACTGTGTATAAGTCATCACCCCCAAAGCACTATTCAGTATGCATGGAGTTTTTCTTACTATTTTTTATCAGAAAAAGGACAAAGAAAAAGGGCTAGAATGACGTTAACAATATTTTGCATATCTGTAATATAGTATAAACTGTATATTATATAAAGATTCCAAGCACGTTGATGCACAAGGATGCCATATTATTCTACATATATGGCATCAAATCTAAGATTTGGTTGCCACCTTTTTATTCTTTTTCTCAATACAACGATTCTAAGAAATCACTTCACTTCTCTCATGCCATAGTTGTTCTATTTTTGTGCATTCAAAAATATATAAATGAACGAAAGTACAATAAATTTGAATCTTTCAAGCATTAATTGGAGCAGCATCCATTATAAATTAGGGCCCCCTTAAACAGTTTTCTTTATATTATTATTTTCAGTATACAATAATACATGCAACTATTTCAACCGTTTCTTTGATTTTTCTCCCTGTATTTTTACCCCTTTAATTCCTGTGTCAAAGTTTGAATCTTTACTCCAAGAAGTTCTGTTCTACTTCCACTATTCTTTGAAAAAAAAATGCATCTCTTTTCTTCAGAAAGTGGTTTTAAATCAGCCCCCATTAATCATTAGAGAGCTTCTGCTAATCTTGAAAAAACTATCTATCTAAGCAACTGACACCTGTTCTCTAGATAGTGATTATAGTGTTTTCATGGAAGAGAGTGGATTTAAACTCATAAATCTCACTGGTGGGGTATTTGTATTTGTGAAAAGGAGACAGAGAAAGAAAAGGTTATTTAGGAAAGAAAAGATAAAAAAAGAGTAGTTTTTTTTAGTGTGTGACTTCTGACCTTCCACCATTGTTGTTAAAAGTGTGTTTCTTTCAGTAAATGATCAACACCTGGCTTATAAACCATAGACATAAGACATGCTAGAAAGAGGGGAACCAAAGAAAGAGAAGAAACCAAGGGACAGCCAGCCGATCCCCAGTTCGCAGGTATCCATGCATGTAGCATAAAAGACAACATAAGAGATACTTGATGATAAAATATATGCCCCAATAACATGCTTTTGATGAAACCAAGAAATCAAAAGAATAAAATAAATTCATTTATGGTACGATAATCACGTATATCCAAAAAGTGCCCAATGGATTAATTACTTACGCTGGCCAAGAACACAACACACAGAGTAACACAGCAACAAAAAAAGAAGAAAACACTCAAATTCATGGGAGAAAACACAGTCAATCAATTTTCAAGTTTGAAATGGTTTTGAAAGTTTACCTAGATACGAAGATAGGTTTGAGAAGAAGCAAGTTTTGTTTTTTTTCTTTTTAAAGAACTCAATTTTTTCCCTTTCCCTTGTGGTCTGAGTGTCGGCCACCATCGCCGTAGCAGAGCTGCAAGCCGGCGTCAAATCTGGGCAGGAAGTGGTGGTGGTGGTGATTCTCCATAGGTGCTACGGCAGCATTTTGTGAAGCTGTAGTGCTGATGTAGAATGCAGATTGTCCGTCTATCGGAGTAAACCTCTGGATTTGAGGCAACAGAGACGGCGTAGAAGAATTGGACTGAAGGGTCCCCCTATTGAAACCAGCAAGGCCGGAAGAAGATGAAGAAGAAATAGTAAAGTTGAGATTATATTCACCGTTACCGGAATTAGCGTTGTTGCCACTCCCACCAGCGGCAGCGGTTACAACCGGGACTAGATGGTCTGGAACAAAGGAAAAATGGGGAATCTCCGAATGATGATCTCCGGTAATACTAAACAGCGGGGAAGATACCGATGCCAGTGATTGCTGGAGATGATTCCCTAGCTGGATTTGCCCCAAAAAACCAGTAGATGATTGATGTGCAGGACGAGTGGAGGAAGGGGGCCCTAATAAGCCTGTGGTAAAATAATCCATTGCCGAAGACCAGGGTCTCGGCGATTTCTGGAAAAGACTAGATTCACTCGATGTCCCGCCTCCGCCGCCGGCATTTTGGTGAACTGAACCATTAGGACTAGTTGTATTATTGCTATTGTTGCTGGTGTTGCTAACATTAGCACCACCACCACCATTAATACCACTAGTTAATAGCTCGGTGAATGATGAACTCTGAGAAATAGGGTTAACATTCTGGTGCTGTTGTTGATGATGGCCAGCGCGGGAAGATTCATTTTCCTTCTCCTTCTCCTTCTCCTTTTCAGCAGCCCTTTCCCTAGCTCGTTCCCGAGCTTTAATGCGGCTTTCGGACCTAGAAAGGGACAAACCGGATCCCTTACTGGTCTCGGAAGTGCTACTACAAGCAGATTTAGACAAAGTTCCATGTTGTTGTTGTTGTTGCTGCTGAAAATTAGCTGGTTCAGTTTCCATTTCTACTTCTGCAGAATCAAACCCATGCTCAGTTCCGGCACTGGACCTTTTTTCATCGCTCAGCTGCTGGGGAGTCTCCGGAAATGATGTATTAATGGAAGGAAGTTCAGCAATCGAACTAGCCGCGGCCTTTAGCAGCCATTCGACGGCTTTACTGGGCTGATCGTAACCAAGTCTATCTTGCAGATCATAGAATTGTATGGCGGTGTTGACAGATAACCTAACACGCCGGTCTCTGAGTCCTTTTGAAGTCCAAACTTTGCTGTGCCGGTCTTTGCCTCCAGAAGCTCGAGAAACCCTAACAATCCTAGATGAAGGCCATCCACAAAGCCTACCAAGACCACCGGCAGCACTAATATCAAGTCCAACACCACCACCTCTCCGGCCACCACCACCGCCACTACTACCCTTCTTCATCATGACTTCTCCATCTGCTTCATCTTCATCTGGGCATGGATGGTCTTCCCTCTTTTGGCCTATCGTTTTAGCTGACTCATGAATCCTACCATTTCCGTTGCGGATCCTTGGAAACTTACAACTCTGAGTTTGCATCTCCTCCACCTCCATACCACTTTCATACCTTTCACAACCAAAAACCTACGGAAAAGAAGAGAAAAATTAAAGAAACCACAAATTAACCCCTTCTTGAAAATCAACTAGATATCTTTTCAATAACCCAGTTCCTAAATAGATAGATACAGACAGATAAACAAATAAAGTTCCTTTTCCTTCCTATATCTATCTGAAGAAGACAAAGTAGCTAGGGTTAATTAGTAATGGAGGGAGAGATAAGCAGTGGGGTGTGCAGGTGGGTGGAAGTAAGGACTGTTATCACTCACTATGTATGTATGGATGTGGATGTACTTTGCATTGATGACAATTATACAGAGTACTTTGGCTTTTGTAGGGATAAATACTTGCACATAGAAAGAGAGAGAAAATTTGTGTTAAAAATGTGTCCTTCTCTCTCTATATCTCTGTATCTCTCTCTCTCTCTCTCTCTGGATGAAAAAAGGCTTCTTTCTCGCAATGATATATCACGTTCAAGACCACACACACAGAGGGGCGACTGCTAATAATGTCAGAAGAGCAAAGGAAAGGGAAAAAAAAAGAAAGAGGGATTTCTTGGTCTGAAGCTTTTTGCAGTGCTTTCTTTCTAAAGCAAAGCCTGTGAATCTGCTCAGCCTGAAAAAAAAAACAGCGAAAAAAATATTCAATCACCATTAAAACCTTTTCTTAAAAATAAAAAAAAAAGAAAGAAGAAAGAATCTGATGCTAGGAAATGTACAACAACACTTAAAAATGATTGATTTTTATTTTTTCTTTACACTGAAATACTATATCTATATCTCCAGAACAGCCCGCCTCCATAATTCAACCTATACAACAATCTGAGCTGAAAAAGATGGAACTGAATGAAAAGTCTATTTCTGTAGAGACTAATTAATTAACTGACTGACCTTTGATCTGCTTTTTGTTTCTCTCTTAATTTCTTGCTTTCTTTCTGGTGGGTTCTTCCAATTTCTTGGTTTGGGAGAAAAAGGTAAAACAGAAGAGAAAGTAATTGCAGTTTGCTGGCAAGAACCTGATCTGAAATGGGAGCTAGCTTAATTAGGTCCTTTTGTTGCTGTTCTTGAATTTAAAGCTTGGCTGACCTGAGAAATTTGCAGACATAATTGCTCATGAGCATAAATAAAACCAAATAAAGTAGTAAAAACATCAAAAAAGAATCATTAAATATAAAGAAGAAACACAACACACACATTATTATTATTTATTTTCTGTGGTGTTTAAATATTGATATACATACATACATATATATATATATATATAAGAATAAAATATTAACCTCTGGCTGTGTCTCTTGAGGAGATGCAAATTTGCAATTAGACGACAAAAAAAAAAAAAAAATATATATATATATATATATATAGATACAGAAAAATCCAGAACTGTTGGATCTGTGACTCGTGAGCTGCTACTACTCTTGAAGAATTTAATCCTTTCTTTTGCAGATCAGCAGCAGCAGCTTTAGATAGCTAATTTCTGTATCATACAAATTTTGAAGATTCATCAACAAAGTCAAAAACAAATCTTTCTCACATGTTTCATTTCCCAAAACATCAAGAATTTCACTTCTTTTTTCTTGGGAAATATATATATATATATATATATCCAACCAACCCTAAGTACACAAATTAGCAAAGAGAAAGATTAACAAAAAAAATGAAACTGCATCACTCAATTGAAAAATATGTTGCCAAAACTAATACATTTCCAAAATTAAACAGCTAAAAGACTAATAATGCCAGACAAGTAACAAATCTTTGTAACAAAATTTTCCAAATCTGGTTGATGTTCCTTTTAAAGAAGAAAAGCAAGTGGGTATATATACATATATTAGTATAATTTTGATGCCCATGGGAAAGAAAGAAAGAAAGATTGAATTTTTATACTTAAAAAAACTAGGGATTATAAGCAGAGTTTGGCAATGGTGGATATATACCTACTTTGAAGGAAAAAGAAGAAGTGGGATTTACCGATCGAAGAAGATGAAGAAGATAATAAAGACTGAAAAGAAGAAAACAAGTAGAAAAAGAAAGAAAGAAATTTTGTTTTGAGAATTTCAAAAGAAGTTTTCTGTTAATTTGCTGTCCGAAATTCCAGTAGAAATGTTTCCTTATTTCTCAACTTACCAAACTCCAAAGCCAAGAAAACCTCAGTACCCACAGATTACTGCCTTCCAAAACTGAAACAAAAACCAACAAGTGCCCATTTCTTTCTAGGGCTTTCTTTTAATTACCCATTGTTAAAAAGTTTCAAGAACCAATAATCTTTTTCTTCTTTTTTTTTTCCTGTAAAAATTAGTTTTTTAATATATATATATATAGAGATATATATATATATATATATATAGATATATATATATGGTGTGACTCGAGGAGGACCAAAATTCAAAGACAGAAGGATTGAGGATTAAGGATTAAGGTAAGATATTATCTGAATTCAGACAAAACCCACCGGACATATCGGAAAAGGACAGACACTGCGCCGTTGCTCGCTTGTCTCTTAAACTAACTTTTATCAATTTGCTATTTGGCCCTTCTATTTTTTTTTTCTCCCCTAAATTTCTTACTTCAAAATTCTTAATATTTATTACAAAAAATATATATATATATATATATATTTATTTATTTATATCTATTCCATGCTTTTGCAATAGTCACAAACCATTTTGGACAGCAAAATTCACTAATCAATAGTACAAATAAAGTTATACCCAAATTAGAAGAACAAGATTTCATTTGTTTAGTGGGCAGCATGTCACCTATAAGGTGGCCACATATATACATGCATGCATACATACACACACACACATATATATATATATATATATATTAATTTTTGATTAATTTAAAATTTATATTTTCTTTTTCTTTTTCGAGATAATGTGAAAAATAATATTTAATATATGAAAAATATTTTTAAACATGTATTAATATTGGTATATGCTAACCAATAAAAGTTGATGTTATAGCACTTTTAGTTGTAAATGTTCTTTTCACTTCAAAACTATTGGATAGACGGTTTAGTTATATACATTAATTAATTGAAGAAAAAAGAATGATTGAATATATTAAGTAGATACGTCAACTTTTACTCTATAGGAAACATTTAGGGTTTGTGACACATACATACATATATATATAGAGAGAGAGAGTGTGTGTGCGGCATTCATTTTATAGATTGCTTGGCTTGTTTGAGGCAAGAGAATCTTAATAAGTGTAAAAGTAATAGTCAAAAGTTGTATGGTCACAATTATAATGAAACTATAATAATTTTACAATTGATAAGACATTCCTAGGTTTCAAATTTTTGGACATTCCAAAATTTTGATTTTAGTGTAATAAAAAAGTATATTGTAAATGTTACCTAATATTAAAGTTAAAAATTTAATATTTATTATAAATGTTAAGTAAAAATTAAAAAATCAGAAACTATGACAAGAAAAATGGAAAGATTGGTTCCAAGAATGAGGAAAAAGAGAGCATTAAAGTGGTTTGTAGAAATAAAGGGAAACTTATCATCACCCCATAACTCTCTCTCTCTCTCTTTACCAACTAATCAAATGCCTTTTTATTTCATTTTTTTATATATAAATTAAAAGAAGAAAAAGAAAAAGAAAAAGGGTTTTTGGTTTAACAAATGACTTAGGAATTATCCAATCGAATCTTTAAAAAAAAAAGAAAAAGAAAAAAGAAAAAAGTGAAGAAAGACTAGATGGAGAATTAAGGTTGTTTTTTATTATTAATTTTTTAATGTTAATAAAACAAAATATTGTCCGTACAAGTAATGATGTGTCTCGTTACCCCCTGTCCTGTCTTCCTTTACGTGAATTTATCATTAATTTATTTTTCATTACATTTCCACTTTAAATTCTCCCCACTAACTCTCCACTTTTCTTTTTTTTTTTCTTTTTTTTTAAATCTGCTTCAAATAATATATATATATATATATATATACACAAAATATATATTTTTTATATATTAAATAGTAATAAATTATCATATATTTTAAAATATTACGGAATGAAATATTCATTAAGTTGGTGTTTTTGGGAACCCATGTTACTCTCTCACCTTAAAAAAAAAAAAAAAAAAAATATTTAGGACCACAAATTGTCATCTATTTTTCTTTTCATTACTTTCTTTTTGGTGGCAGAGTCGGATCAGCAGCAACCCACTGCGCCCGGGCATGCTCTGGTGGAGGGCACAGCAGCCACAGCCACCATGTTCCATTTCTCTCTCTCTCTCTCTCTCTAAACTAAACACACACACATACACACACGCGCATATATATATATATATATATATATATATATATATATACACACATCATAACTATTTTACCTATATTCTCATTCCAATCAAGCAAATTTGTTAGCACAAGATAAATCTTAATGATAGTATAAATAATGTAGATTATAAAGAGTTTCTTATCAATTCAATATATATTATATATATATATATATATATATATATATATATATTGATAATTTCGTTATCTTTATCGATTATTCAAAAAAAATCCTAAAATTACAAATAAGATAAGTGGAATGAAATATGTTATTACGTTTTTTTGCTATATATATATATATATTATGTATGTATAAAAAGAGCCCATGATATTGATTTAGTTGGAATTTTACTCTTTGAACTCTTTTATATATATATATATATATGTATCAATGCTAGCTCCAGGTGTTATCCATTAATTGAAGTCACTATGAATTCAGATTTTATGGGGTTTTGACTTTTTTTCTTTTTTTTTAGGGATTTATAAAAAGATTCAATTTTTACTTGAGATTCTCAACTAATCTTTCTCTTTTTGGAAATCTTTTCTTTTTCCTCCTTTTCTTTTTCTTTTTACAAGTATAGTCCCTAACATATTTTTTTCCCCTAAAAATTTTAACATTCCCGTTATTTTTTTTAAATTCATATTTATTTTTTATATATAGTATTTTATTAAATTATTTTAATATGATAATATTAAATGCGTAATTTATTGAAATAAATCTAACGGGTGTAATAGTATTTAGTGATTAAATTAGTTTGTTGCATTAAGAAGGAGCTTAAGTGAGGCGTGTACACGAAAATCCAGGCTAAATCAGTTGCCGGTTTAAAAGAAGCCATCAATAAATTATTATTATTATTACTTTTTGCTAGTATGGTGGATTTATTATTATTTTAATCACAACAAGATATTTAATTAATTAATTAATTAATTAATAAGTTGCTCTGCAACATGACTTGCACATTAAATTATGGCAGAAGAATCAACTAATGCAAATGATTAATTAATTCTCGATTATTTATAAAAAGTAATGAACAAAAAACCGTTTTAGGACACTTTTTTCTTTTCTTTTTTTTCCGTTTTCTTTAATTATTTTTTCCATCTTATGAAAGGCTACGATTTCTCTTTCTTTTAAGTCTTGATTATGGTCAAAGAGGCACTGACCAATGACTGACACGTATGACTGTCGTTTCTCTTACAGTTTGGCTTACTAAAATATTTATAATTATCTAATGAAAAAATACTTTAAATACCAAATTTAATATTTATTATAAGTATTGTATAAGAGTTATAATAAGAAATTTTAAAAATAAAAGTTAAGCTACGATATAATTTGAATTAAATTTAAATTAGTCAAAGTTACGATAATTAAAAAAAATATATATATAGTTATATATATATATATATATATAACAATAAATTGGCATAAATAGTATCTAAATAATAAATGTTTGATGACATTGATTCCTAATTTATTATTATTATTTGAATTGGTGTCGAACTATAAAAAAAATTGAGGCATTAGTCTTTCCGTTAAATCATCGGTTAAATAAAAAAAATCAAGAGTATTTATGCCACTACATTATTTAAATATATTTAATAATACACAGAAATATAGATATTTAGTAACACTGGTTCCTAAATTATTATTTTCTTGGTGAAATTAGTTTTCAAACTATAAAAACAAAATTGCAACATTAGTGGTTTCGTTAAAAAATTTAAATTTTTGGTTAAGTAAAAAAAATTCAAATGTATTTATGTCATTACACTATTTAAATATATTTGATATATATAATTTTTTTCATTTAAATAATATTTTAATATCATTTTCATTTTTTTGTTATTTTTATATTTTCTTCTTCTTGTTCTTTTCAGGTGAAAAAAAAATATTTATTTAATTTTTTTTAATTTACACTAATTAATTTTTTCCCAACTTTTTATTTGTTAAATTTTCAAGGAATAAAGATAAAATGATATTATATGTATATATATATTATTAAATATATTTAAATAGTAGAATAAAATAAATATTTTAGATTTTTAAAGAAATAATCAATTTTTAATTTTTTATATTTTATGAACAATATCACCAAACATTTATAGTTTGATCACTATTTATGTCAATATGTTTATTATTAAATATATTAATATAATATAATGACATAAATACTCTTAAAGTTTTTTAATTAACCGATAATTTAATAAAAATTTTAACGGAATGACAATGTTACAAATTTTTTATAGTTTAGGCACCAATTTCACTAAAAAATAATTTGGGGATTAATGTCACAAAACCTTTATAATTTGATGACTATTTATGTCAAATTACCTAAACATAAATATAACAAAATGTATATATATAATATCTATTTATTAAATAAATAAAAGTAAAAAAATATAATTTCATTAATAATAATCTCACTTGTAACTTTAAGAATGCGTAAGTTATAAAGATAAATATATTTTAAACTAAAAAGAATAAAAAATAATATTTTCTTTATTTTAATTATTAGATTTTGATAATTTTATTCAATTTTTTATATAAATACATTTTTTTAAAATATAAAGGTTGATTAACTGTTAAAAGAAATGAAAAAAATTTCAATTATTGAATTTTGACTTTTTATATTAAAATTATATAATTATAAAATTATAAAGATAAATGATGACAATTAAAAAATTATTATTATTCTTTAAAAAAATTATATTTTAAAAAATTTATAAAATTAAAAAATTGAAATTTCAATGTAAGTAGTAGTATTTGAAGTGAAGATTTATTACGTTTTTGGGAGTAAAAAGGGGCGAAATGGAAACAAGGGCACGTGTCCTGGTCTGATAGAAAAGGTAAAGCGTGTGGTAGTGCTGTACAAGATTCAAGGCAAAATAAGGGTTGGGTTTGCTGACTTTCTCGATCGCCAAACTCCGCGCACGTGTCACGGTCTTCGTGAATCATCATCATCATAACTTAAAACCCTCATTTCCCAATTTCGTTGAGTTAGTAAATTTTCGTAATTAAAATTTATATATATAATTATTGTAATCAAAACAAAGTACATATATTATTGAAGAATAAAGAATCGTAATATTCACGTTCTTTTATGAATGAACATTTGGGAAAGAAGTAAAGATAAAGGTTACCTCACTAGAAAAAGATTATTCGGCACAACAAAATCATTAAGATTCGAGAAAATTGGAAAAAGAAAAAAAAAAAAAAGGTCAAACAAATAATTGATGAGTTATCAGAAATCCCAAATCCTAAAAAAGGAATAGTCAGGTAAGAATCCAAACCAATCATCAAAAGATTTCTTCGCAATTTTATGCATCATTTTTCACTTCTCTACTCATTCTTATATACTTTGGAACAAATTAAAAAGTTTATTGATAAAACAATGTGGGACTTTTTAAGATACAAATTGAGAAAAGTAAAGTGTATTATTTCATAACTGTTCTTAATTACTGAATCTAATCTTTTATCATTGAAAAACTTTCAAAATGGTAATAATTGTTACAATCTTTTATTCATACAGTAGGGCTGGAAATCTTCTTCTTCCTTCGACTTCCTGCTTAATAAGAAGTTTATGTGATTAAATTGAATAATTATACAGAGATTAAGCAATCAAATCAGGAAAAATGTTTACCAGTAGGGTTCTTGCTAAACAGAACTTGAGCATCAATGGGAGTAAGGTAGTGATCATCAAGTCTTTTCCATGTTTTGATAGATTTTACAGCTCCCCAAACTCCTTCATCTGTTTTCTCCAAAGAAGAAACCACCATTCTTGCTCTCCTTTGCCATCCTGCTTTTCCATAAGCATGGTATCCAAATCCTCCACCATAACAGAGATGGACGCCACTTAATTCACCACAAAAGTCATTGATATGATCATGGCCTGTGAAAACTGCTTTCACATCACCTGATTCAACCATTGTTGCAAACATGCCAGAGTTCACGGATGCAGAGCTAATCCCTTCTTGTTTTACGCCCGTGAAGTTGGACGAATCAAAACTAGCATATTCAGGCAATGGTATGTGAAAATAAGCAAGCCCTGGAGCAGCTGTTTTCTGAGCCATGGGCTTGCTCTTGTATGTTCTCTGCATAGGAAAAAAAGAGGACAAATATATGAACTTTACGCCGTAACTCAACCATTTTAGCATAAAAAAAAGACACTGCAGATTTAGTACTACCTGAAGTTTAGTTGAAATGTTCTGAAACCAAAGTTGCTGAGAAGGTTTGATCCAATCATAACCAGGAATTGAAGGGACCTTAGAGTAATCACCACTATCAAGAAAATAAAGATTCAGAACAGACTTATTAGCTAAATTTGAATCTTTGAATCCATGTACTTCTAAATTGTAATTCCCATAACCATCAATGTCTAGAAAACCAGGTGGATTAAGCTGTGCTAAAGTGTTTTTCATGCCAACAATATATTTCATAACCCCTTTTCTTGATAGTGTAGCTTCTTGATCATGGTTTCCAAGCACTGCAGCCCAAGGAATGTTCAATGAAACTGCAGGTGCAAATGCAGCATTCATGGATCTTGTTGGATCAGTTGTATCAAAGCCAAAAATGTTGTCCCCTGAACCAATCATATATATATACAAATCAAATTTCACTAGCTAGAATTCAAAATTTAACCTTTTTAACAGTGCAAACATAAAGAAGACGAAGCATAATTTTCATTAGGGGATTCACAATAAGGGGGGAAAAGGGGTTACCAGTGAAAACAATTAAGTGGGGTTTTTCAGCAAGAATTAATCGGTGAAGAAAAGCAGTGGTATTGAGATCAGTGCAAGAAGGAACTTGCTTGGGCAACACATCTAAGCAAGTAGTTGTTTTGCCATTAGCAAAATGCATATCAGCAACTTGTAGGATTCTAAATTCTCCCTTTTCTTCAAATCTTAATTGCTGCTGAGCAGACACCAGAGCAGAACAGAGAAAAACAGCAAGAAATGCTATTGCCGCCATAGACGGTGGAAAAAAAAAAAAAAAAAGCAATCTGATTTCTCCTGGGCAATCCACCGATATATTTCTAATACAAAACAAAAATGAATTAAAAATCCCATCTTTTCAATAAAACGAAAACCAAGAAATCAAATTAAAAAACAAACCTTGCAGAAAAGTGACCACTGTTTACAGTCTTTGCTTCAGTACCATGAAGTTTCCCTCTTCCAGCTGTAAGAAGAAAATGGAGGAAGAAACTACAAAGTCTTTACTTTTCTTTTCTTTTTTTCAATTCTTTAAAATAAAAAGACAAATATTTGTAGCAAATTACAAAATAGGGAAAATGTCAGGAGTAGTTGGAAACTTAAAAACCTAATTTGTACAATCAATTTTTGGGATATAAAAGTATGAATTCATTTAACCCTAAATATCCCCCAACTGCCAAATGTTTTATACTACCAATGACCATAAATCCATAATTGACAACACTTTCCTTATTTATTACAAAAAAAAAAATTGTCATTTTTTTATTTCTTTTTATAATTTTAAAAAAAAAAGGACAAAATAAGGAATCACGGGATCTAGTGGTTGTTGGTAAATGCAATTACAATCTTCAAGTTTTGAAGACTACAAATACAAATAAAGATATTAATTAAATATGATTGATATGTATGTATATATATATATATATATTTGCTTCTTGTCTTCATTTGTCTAAAGAAAAAAAGAAAAAAATCCCTTTGGACAATTCTCCCAAATTCTACTACTATTTGTGGTATCTTTTCATGCACAAAAGAAGTTTCTTTGTCAAGAATTTAATACTTTATTATTCCCATTCCACATTTGATTTAAGTTCGTGTCCAGATTAGCCTCCGATTCACTTCCCAACTAAACATTCTCACCTTATTATTATAATAATAATACGATTTTCTTGATTGAATTTCAATTGTAAATAATATTTAAGTCATATTTATATTAAAATTAAATTTTACTTGAATAAATTTTTTTTTGTGGGATTTCAATTTTAACTTGAAAGAGTTGGTTAAACGGACTCTTAAATACTTTTTTCAGACGAATGATCGAATATTTCAATCCTCTGAAGCAGAGTAGTTGACTAAGTTATCACCCTCGAATGTTAAAATTTAAATTTTTTGTAATATTTTATCCTATATCGATTAATAAGTAAAGTAAACGTGCAATAGTATATAAGAATAGACGTATACATACAAAAACTATGATATATAAAGATTGTATTAGTTTGGGCTAAGCCCATTATTACAAAGCAGTGGGTTTTCTTGGAAAGTTGGACAAAACTTTTGTTAGAAGATTTGGTGATCCATATATTTAAGGGAGAAGAAGAAGTTGCAACTTTAAATATAAATATGATTCAAATCTTAAAATATTAGATTTTTTGCAAGTATAATTCCGACACAATTTAAATACCAAGTTTCCACCAATCATATATACCTAAGGAAAGTCGCCAAATTTGCAGAAATAATTTGTTGTTTTCGGTAATTTTAATCATAGTTTGAAAGATTTGCAAAAAATCCATGAATTTCTTTGAAGGCTGAATTGGCAACAAAAGAAAAAAAGAAAAGGTTCATGGAGATGCATTTCTCTCTCTCTCTCTCTCTATATATATATATATATATATATGTATATATATGTATGTACGTATGTATGTGTATATATACGTATGCGTGTTTTGGTGGTGATCGAGAAGGTTTCCAAAATGTTACTTTTGAAAAAGGCATTCCCACATCGGAGATGACAGGAAAGGGTGGAGTTGTGGTACTCTTTATATATATTCATTAAGTGTATATAAATTCAAGAAGATAAAGTTACTGAATAATGATGATAAGATTGGTATGGTGTTATGAGGTTGAGAAGGACTTTTCTATTTGATTTGTTGTGGAAAAAAACCTCCATTGACTTTGAAAGTTATTGTTCGATACTGATAAGTCATTGAATTTCTAGTGAGTCCAATTTATTCACCAACAAATATCCTTTATAAATAATTCTCTATACATAAATTAAACTGATTTAAATTATATTTATATAATCTCAAGAAAAATTGTAATTTCTTGTCATTTTTCATTTTATCCAAAAGCAAAAGTTGGTTCGCTCTTAATTTTATAAAGAGAAAAAGAAGAAAATGATCTCTTCTTCAAGCTTCGACTTTGTCCTTTGTTTTTTTGGTTTATCTTCTTTTTTCTTTTTCTAAAAGACATGTGATGATGGATGATTTTGACTCTTTGACAATGTAATTTACTTTTGAAGAATGATTCACTCCCAAAATAATAATAATAATAATAATAATAGAAATAAATAAAAAAATTTGTATTTGAAAGTAATATTAATTCATCAAATACTTATAAATTATTTATATTTATATCAATTTTTAACTAATTCAAATTAAATTCGAATTGTGCTTCAAGAGTTTAACTCTTATTCAAAAAAAGTTTACTCTAACTTTTATAAAGCACTCACAATAAGTGTAAATCAATATTATTAATCTTGTGTAACATTCATAATGTGTTTTTTCATTGTATCAAGTTAAAGAATTAAAAATTATATTTTTCTTTTTATTGTGTCAATAACTTTATGTAAGATCGAAAGTTTGACAATAAATACATGGTGAACTTATTGAACTTATGTAAGATTCAAAATTTGACTAAAAAAAAAATGTTGGGCAAAGTTTATTTTTTTCTTTTTAATATATGTGGCTGTACAGCTGCTGCAAATAAGAATTTTCACAATTTTGACTAAATAGATAAATAGAGTGTGTTTTAAAGCAGCTTATTATTTATATATATTACCCGGCTGTTCTCCTTCCTTTCTCACATGAGTTTTCCTTCTTATTGTTTCCTTTTGTTTACCAAATAGAAGAATGGAAGGAGGAGGACACATAGAAGACGCTGCAACTTTCAAAGAATGCTTCTATCTTGCAAAAAAGAATCCTTATGTTCTTCGTTTGGCTTTCTCTGCTGGCATTGGTGGCTTTCTTTTTGGCTATGACACAGGTTCTCTCTCTCTCTCTCCCCCCTCCACTGTGTGTAGTAGTAGTAGCTGCCATCAATACATACATACATACATATATATATACATACATACATATTATATATATACATCATATATATATATATATATATATATATATATATTATATATATATATAATACTGCTAATTCATGTTGTTGGGGAAGAACAGGTGTGATATCAGGTGCCCTTCTCTATATCAGAGATGATTTCAAGTCTGTTGATAGGAAAACCGTTTTGCAGGTTAGCACCACCCCTTTCTCTCTCAACATATACTAAAAATATGCATACATATTGATCATAAATAAAACTGCTACAAATTCATCCCTCAAAATTGTAGATAAAAGGAAGCAATTTTTGTGGTAAGAGTTTTAAGCCACTAAGGAAAATTTTCTTTTTAAATCGGAGGGTCCCGAACCCACGTGCAGAATTCTCAACCGGACAAGTTCTAGAATTATCAAAAGAAAAGGAAAAAACATACGTATATAAATAGTGTCTTCCGTCCAAATTTGACTAACCACAATTCAATTTCTGTTCGTACACATAATAATCACTTTGTACACTACAATAAATATATATATATATATCCACAATTCAATTTCTGTTCGTACACATAATAATCACTTTGTACACTACAATAATAAATAAATATATATAATATATATATATATATATAAATTTTTTTTTTTGGAAGAATACAAGATTCATATATAACAATCAGTATATAATATAATATATATTAAATTTAATTGTGTCATGTTATTAAATTTTGAAAAAAGATTATGAGTTTGAAATATAGTAAAAAGTAAAAAATTTTAAAATTTTGAAAAAATAAATGAAGAAATTACCTGTGGTTGATTATGTAACAGGAAAGCATAGTGAGTATGGCGGTAGCAGGAGCGATAATCGGAGCAGCAATCGGCGGATGGTTGAATGACAAATTCGGAAGAAAAACAGCACTTCTGATTGCCGATTTCTTATTCTTCCTCGGAGCTATTTTAATGGCGGCAGCACCGAATCCCGGCGTTCTCATACTCGGAAGAATTTTCATCGGAATTGGTGTCGGAATGGCGTCATTTACGTCTCCGTTGTACATTTCTGAAGCTTCTCCGGCCAAAATAAGGGGCGCATTGGTTAGCACCAACGCAATCCTAATTACCGGAGGTCAACTTATATCCTACTTGATTAACCTAGCTTTTACTAAGGTATAATAAAATAAATAAATAAATAAATAATTAATTAATCAATTAATTAATTAATTAAGATGGGGAAGAAATGAATTTAATTGCAGGCACCTGGGACATGGCGATGGATGCTTGGAATTGCTGGGTTACCGGCACTTTTGCAGTTCATACTGATGATACTTCTTCCAGAATCTCCTAGATGGCTCTATCGCAAGGTTTTGTTTAATTTCCTAATTGAAATGATATTGAGAAATTCTGTTTGTGATTTTTTTGGTTTTTGTTTGTCTCTAACAGGGGAGAGAAGGGGAAGCAAAAGAAATATTACAGAGAATATATCCGGAGAACGAGGTAGAAGCAGAAATTGAAGCACTCAAAGAATCAGTAGAAAAAGAAATTGAGGAAAATAAATCCGGAGAAATTAACCTCTTTAATCTATGGCGGACGAAATCCATACGAAGAGGTTTAATTGCCGGCGTAGGTCTTCAGGTATTCCAGCAATTTGTGGGCATAAATACGGTTATGTATTACAGCCCTACCATCATACAATTCGCCGGAATTGCCTCAAATCGGACGGCACTGCTTCTCTCGCTCGTCACCGCCGGTCTCAATGCTATCGGCTCCGTTGTTAGTATGTACTTTGTTGACAGAACAGGGAGGAAGAAGTTACTGGTTTTTAGTCTCATCGGAATTATACTTTCTCTTGGGTTTTTATCAGCTGTGTTCCATGAATCCACATCCCATGCACCTGCAGTTAGCGCTTCTGAGTCTTCTCATTTTTCTGGACTCGTTTGCCCTAATTATGGTGTCCTTTCTGAATCTCCTCCAACTTGGAACTGTATGAAATGCTTAAAAGCCTCTCCAAGTTGTGGTTTTTGTGCTCAAGCACAAAATAAGGTAATCAATTATTCTCATTTTATAAAACCCTTTACTCAATAACTCGATTTTATTAACCATTATCCTTGTTTTTTTTGCAGTTGTTTCCAGGGGCATGTCTGATATCAAATAAAACGTCTCAGGAATCTTGTCACGGCGAACACAGATTATGGTACACAAGAGGGTGCCCAAGCAAAACAGGGTGGCTAGCAATAATTGCCCTGGGAATGTACATAATTTTCTACTCTCCCGGAATGGGATCAGTTCCGTGGACTGTGAATTCAGAAATATACCCTTTACGATTCCGTGGGATATGCGGAGGAATTGCGGCGACGGCAAACTGGGTTTCGAATCTAATAGTATCACAGTCATTTCTTTCATTGACAGAATCCATTGGAACTTCTTGGACTTTCTTCATATTTGGAGTTCTAGCAATTGTGGGACTATTTTTTGTTCTTGTTTGTGTGCCTGAAACTAAAGGTCTTCCTATTGAAGAAATAGAGAGGATTTTGGAGAAGAGATCTCTGCAATTGAAGTTCTGGGGAGAAAGGGAACAAAGGTCTTCTAATAATATTCAGATCACCAACAAAAATCAACCCTCAAATAAAGTTTAAATGTCCAATAGTATAAAATATGAAACATTTTGAGTTATATTTTTGAGTTAAAAAGATATAACACTATTTTTCTTTTTCTTACCTAGTAATATTTTGATAAAATATAGGGAAAATTATTATATTTTGGATTTTGCCTTGTTATTTAGGCTTAATACATTATAAAAATTATATATGATATGGAACTTGTTTAATGGACGTTGTAATATATATATATATATATAATATATATATATATATATATAAAATAAGTTTTTGTAGATATAAATATATAATTATTTGTTTTTTTTTTAAATTATGTGTTCTGTATATAAGTTTAATGGAGATTTGATATTATAATTAAATTTTGTGGTTTTAATATAATATTATTACATGTTGAAAAAAAAAATTAATAATTTGAGTTGAGCATTTTATTTTAATATTAGAATTAAATTTAATAGTTCTGAAAATATTAAATATTTTAAGGAAATACAATTATTTATTTATTTTAAAATACAATATCACACTATTTATATAGTTTGTTTATAAATAAATATATTTAAATGTATAATTACCGAAATATTTTGAATTTTTTTTAGTTAATGAATTTTTAAGATAGTAATTAATTACTTATTTTTTTATAATTTGGAGTAAGTAAATTCAACTGTACATGTGTAATAATAATTGTTATAATTTAAAATATTTTTTTTCTAAATAAACGCTTTTACTCTAATTTATATGTAATTTAGAATTTTAATTTTTTTTATATAATTTTTAAAATAAACTTGTTATATTTATAATAAAATGAATAGTTAGACATTGCGTACGATTTAACTAAATGGTTAAAAAAATCACCTTTAAGATAATAATAAGTTCTGTTAATATTATTTTGCTATTAATTAATTTATTATTTTTTAAAATATATTAATAAATAAAAAATAGTATACCATTTTATATTAATCTTGAAAATTATTTAAAAGCTATTAAAACTATTTAAAATTATACAAAATTTAATAACTAACAATATTATCTAAATTTATAATACTAGTTTGATTTTGACATTTATAAGTTACTTTATTTTCATGTGAAAGTATTATAGAAAATATATTAATATTTGGTTAGAAATATTAAATTATATTAAAAGTTCAAAATATATTTATAATGAAATATCAAATATATGTTTTATATTTATAAAACTTCAAAACTGTTAATAATAATGAAATGTTTGTAATAGTTGTTTTTTTAACATATGAAATCATATTTAAATTTAACATTTAATTTTATTATACAATTTTTGAAATTACTATAATTAATTATTAATTTTTTGTGCAATTCAATACAAATTTTTAAATTTTATTTATAAATTTTAAAATTTAATGATACAAAATATAAGTTACTAAAAAAAATTATCATATTACTTATAAAAATAAAGAACTTATTTTATATTATTTAAAAATTTAATGAATTTGATAATATTATAAATAAATGTTAGAGTGTAATATTCAGGACTAAAAATCACAATTTAAATATAAAATTAAATTATTCAAACATTACATTTTGTTTGAGTTTGATTTTAATTTTTTTTTCTTATAAATCATTTTATTTTCATATTTTTTAAACTGAGTAAAAACTCAAAAACAATTTTATCAAATGAATCTTTGAGATAAAATATTAAATTTAATTATCAAACTTTTTTTTTCTAGTAATACATTAGGTCCTTTAAATTTAATTTTAATTTTTAGATCATCAAATATTTTACAAATTATAAAATAAAAATTTTTAAACTAAAAATTATATAATTTTCTTATTTTAATCAAATTTATAATTATAAAATAATAAAAATCACGCCCAACAAATGATCGAATATCAAATATGAACAGTACATAAACCACTTCAGAGAACTAGTAATGATCACTGAGCATTGATCGGCCGTTTGATCTCCGGCATCCATTATCTGTAATGGTCCTCTTCTTTCACACTTGTTCTGGTTACCGTTGGAATCTTTGCATGTCTTCCTCCTTTTTACTTTTATTTATTTTTGTATTTTGCTTTTGCTTGTTGCTTTACTCCTGCTTTACTTGATTTTATGGAAATGGGAGTTAAGTTTGATGTAAGAGATCATGAATACGTTTTTGGCTTTGATTTTTTTGTTCAAACTCCATTTTAGCCGTTATTTGGTGCTTCGGCTGAAATTACCATTAATTTTCGTTGTGATTTCTCAAGTTTCTTTGCTCTAGTTGCTTATGGAATGCTTGTTGTATTTTTGGTTTGCAACTTATGTTCTTCACATTTGTAGAAAAGCTTGATATTTGCCCTGTTATACTCCGTATTCCATAAATTTCACATGATCTGATTACTCATTTTATTTTTGGCATTTTCTATTTTTCATGATTTGGAGCTTCTGTGTGTGTGTTTTTTTTTTCCTCCTCCTAATAATGGTTTTCTTTAGATAATTTGGTTTTTCTCATATGATATATTTAAAAGTATATGGACTAACAATATAAATATGTTGAAAGTTTAATTTATTCCCTTGTTATACTGTTAGCAAAAATAAATTATTTAACATTGTTTGATTTATACAGGACATGGAGTCATCTGATGAAGAGGGTGAGATTGTACCAGATATGGTTACAGATTACCACTTTATTAACAAAAATGAAGAACCTGTCTCATTTTCTGTTTTGCAACTTCATTGGAAAGAAGGAGAGGTATTGCAGGAACCAGTTCTGCCAGTATTTTTATGTGGAAATGCAGATGACGGGCTTCAGAAAATGTATAAGAGGGTAATTGCATGGAAATTTGAGCTCTTTTATGTCCAGCCTGAAATATATGTGCTGTCCAAGGATAAAATGTGGATAAAGCTTCATAAACCAAGAAAATGTTATCAAGATATCATTAGGACAATATTGGTTGTAGTTTATGTTCTCCATTTTGTTAAGAAGAATCCTGAAGAATCTAGAGAAGTCCTGTGGGATTACATTCAGAAAACCTTCAGGCATGGATACCTATACTGTTACTTTCTCATATTTCTTGCTACTGCTATATAGTTGACTATTGTGTAAATTTTGATTCAGCAAATGTGAGGTTCTACCTTCGGAAAATGATCTCTTGGACCATATGCCATTGATTAACGAAGCCATGCAAAGGGATAAAGATATTGCAAAATCGAAGGTTTGTTCTGCATTATCATTTTTTTCTTGGTATCATTCTCCATGAAAATGCTAACTTATACATATTTTTTTCTTGCTTATCTAATAGCATGATGGCTGCAATTAGAACAGAAGTTACTTGTTTACTACCATTCCCTTATTCATGCTTGGTGATGGGCACAGTAAGATTGTATAGCATGATTTCCAAGTTCTGTATATGAGTCTACAAAGGTTTAAAAGGTGTTGCTATAACGCAGTTCAGATACAGGAGATGACTGACTATCTAATTTATGTTGTCTGGAACATGAGAGAATGATACTAGACTATGCACATTGAGATTTGAGAGTAATTAACATACAGATGAAATTTAATTTATGCGTTTCTGTTTTCTTTTTTTCACGGAAGATATTTGTTTAGCCAATTTATTTATGTACAACATTGATTCTATTTTTTTTTGCTTGTTCATGTTTTAGCCTATGTTGGACGAGCTAAACAAATACAGTGCTTGTAAACACTGCTTCCTTTTCTTTTTTTTTTTTGTAATTCAATTTGTTCCCAAAGTGTCTCTTATTCAGTCCTCTTTCCTTTTCAACAATATGACAGTATATTGCCATCTTTTTGTCAACAATCCGTGGTAAGAAGGAAGCTCTCAACAAGGTTAGTGCCAAGGGTTTGACTATAGTCATTCTCTTAGTTTTCAACTCATCTTGTCTTTGGTTTGTTATCTTTAATCGGAACAATTGCTTTTCTTTACAGGAAAGTTTAGTATCAAAAAGGTGCAAGTTTATCATTGAGGATGACAGTTATGAAGTTTGTAGGGATGATGTCAATGACTTTGCACATAAGGGGGAATCTTTTTCCACTGTTTGTGCTTTTTGTGATGATGGGGGAGAGATGCTGTGGTATGTGCCATATGCTTGATAACTTTTTCCCTCATCTTTTCTAATGAAAGGTAGATGGTCATACTGACAGAAGGATAAAAAAACAGAAGCTCTTTTGTTCTTCACTCAGAAAAGAAATATCTGTCGAATGGATGGACATTAGCAGATCTGGTGATATTTTCCACGTAATAGTCAGTTTTGTGGAGTTGTACATTCCATGGACCAACTTTGTGTGAGCAGCTTGAGGCATGAAAATTTTCTGTTTTAGTTTTGTATTCTTTTGTCCGTTTTTAGGTCAGGAAACTTGTTAGATCGCTCAGGATAACATTAGGCCATTTACTAAAAGAAAATTTTTAGTGGCTATTTCTCTAAAAGCTAAAGAAATATATGGGCCCTAAATTTGGTCTTTGAGTGGGATGGGATGTGGTGCGGTGATATGGATTGTTACCTTGGAAAACTCCAGTTTAAATGAAGCTTTGTGAATCTTTCACGACTAGTATGTATCTTTCATTTTTCTTTTTTTATTTTAAAAATCAGAAGAAAAATTTGTGCACTTCATAGTCAGTTGCTTACTGAAAGAAAAGAAATTTTTTTACCTGTATATCTGGCTTTAGGTCATTTGACTCAATGAACCCCTCTAGTGAGAGTAGTTATAATAGTTGGTCGTATTTTTCTGCTTAAAGGATTTCTCTTAGTGTTCTGCTGATTTTCTTCTTCATGTAGACATTTTTCAGGATCATCCTTTTCTGTCCGTTCTTTTGGAGTTAGGAATATGATGCTAATTCTCTTTCTTTTACCTCAAACCATTTTCTTTGATTATTTCTGAATTTATTGTGATTGTTTCTCTTAATGTTTGATGCAGTTGTGAAGGGAGATGCCTAAGATCCTTTCATCCCACTATAGAATCTGGAACTGAATCCTTCTGTGAATCTCTTCGTTATACTCGTGAACAAGCAGATGTATGATCCTTTTCTCCTAGTGCATATTTTCACATTTATATTGTCTTGGAAAGCAGGAATGGTTTTTTTTTTTTTTCCTTTTTTCAATCTTAGTTTAAGGTTGATGTGATCATTATTTGGTTTTCAATAGGCAATTCATTCTTTCCTTTGCAAAAACTGTCGATACCAGCAGCACCAATGCTTTGCATGTGGTTTGTTGGGTTCTTCTGACAAATGTTCTGGTGCAGAGGTATGAATCTTCGTAAAATATGGCACAGCATCTCATATTTCATGGTGCAGAGGTAGTCTTGCATTTTTTACTTCCTCTTCTATTTGTTCAACTATACTTCAGCTTCAAAATCAAGAAATGTCACTGTTTCTTGCTCTCAATATATTTCATTCACTTAGTGCCCAAAGATATTTATTAAAAAGATTCTGTAACTTGACTGTGCTTTATAACCATCAATTCTACAAATTTATTCATATTTGATTTGTATGCTAAAGTTAGTAAATAGTTAGTTAGGGTAGAATTACATAAATAATACAACATTTTTGTGGATTTCTAAATTGAAGAAGATCAGGAGCCAAATTTTTATGCTCCTTAGCAACCAATTCCACAGTTTGGCAGAAAGCAGATGCTGCACAAACAAGGATACTGAAATTCCATTGCCGTAGCCCTTCCTCTCTTCTTTTGGCACCTTTGTCATTATTTGATACAACTTTCACAAAACTGGAAAATTACTTTAAATTACTATTCTAGATTCAACAATTGATCTTGATATCCCAATTCTACATTTTTACTTTGCTTTCTACTCATTTAGCACCAGCTGTATATATCTTCATGAAGTTATGCATTTAAAAAATTTATCTCCTTGTCTTGTCTTCAGTTATGTTATTTGCCTTCAGAATCTCAACTGACCAATTTTGAATTCTTACAAGGTCTTCCCATGTGTTTCTGCAATGTGTGGTCACTTTTATCATCCACAATGTGTTGCAAAACTGCTCTATCCACGTGGTGAAACTCAAGCAGAAATGCTTCAGAAGAAAATTGCTGCTGGAGAGTCATTTACTTGCCCTGTGCACAAATGTTATCACTGTAAGCAACTGGAAAATAAAAGTGTTTCTGATTTGCAATTTGGAATTTGCAGACGCTGTCCAAAGGCTTATCACCGTAAATGCTTGCCCAGGTTCAAGTTATTTATCTATTTCTTTTAAGTAGTGTACACTGTTCATCACCATGAAAGAATATCTTATTGCAATAATAGAAATATGCTTCTATTCGTTCTGATGTGAGACCCCAACTTGCCAGGGCTATATCATTTGAATGTGATGAAAGCAAAAATGTCCAGAAAAGGGCTTGGGACAACCTTCTAGAAGGACGTATCTTGATATATTGCATGTAAGGTTTGTCCAACGCATTATTGTTAATTTTCCTCCAATTGTCATTGTTTACCTAGATATTGTTTACCCAGGGACCATAAGATTGTTCGAAAAATTGGAACTCCTAGAAGAGATCATTTAATATTTCCTGATTCTGATGTGAAAGAGCGGACATGCTGGCCTCAGTTGCTTCCTGGCCAATTTAAGCCTGTGAAAAGGAGTAAGATAGTTGGATCTCTTGATATACAGCACATTGTGAAAGCCAAGAAGCTGTGTAAAGGAATGGCTGAGAATGTTAAACAAGAAGAGGGAAACATTGGAAAGGTGGCAGAACAGAAAATGGGTCCAAGTATGAAATCCTCTAGACATGCCTATAAGTTGTTAACTGGAAAACTGTACAAGCCTCTCTTAGTGGGGAGAGAAAAATCATCTGGGACAAAAGAGCCCAGTTCACTGCCACTTTTGACATTGGTTCCTAGAGGTCAAAATTTACCTGATGGCAAGATTCAAAATATCCATGCAGTTAATCCTGCTATAAAGAGGGCATACCGTAGCCAGTCTTCAGGTCGTGCTGAAATAGAGAAAAGGTAACTGTTTACCTTTTTGGTATTACTCGTTTAAGCTATAACCTTCCTTTTTTCCTGTATTTGATAATTCAAGCTAGAGACTGTGGTTTTGAGGACTTTAGGCTTCTGCAGGATACTTGCACTTGTAGAAAGTTCTGCTGCTGCAATTGATGCCAAAGAATTTCTAGAGGATAAGAAAAAGAAATCTTTTCAAACATACTCCTCAAATGTAACTGTGGACAAGACTATTACCATGGGTAAGGTGGAGCAATCTGTAGAGGTAACATCTCTTATAACTGTGTTAATTTTATGAAAAGAATATCTGAATCGGTTCTGAAAAGCTAGATACTTCATAGGCCATTCGAGCTGCCTTGAAAATACTAGATGATGGAGGAACAATTGAGGAAGCCAAAGCTGTATGTGAACCAGAAATTCTCCACAAGATAGGCAAATGGAAGGTTGGTGCTCAAAATATCAAAAGTGTTCTACTAGCTAAGAAAAATAAAAGTACACACGAGTGGTTGCTTCTCTGTATTTTGTCCATGACACTTAAAAGTCTCACATATAGGCAGAAATTATTTAGCTACCTAAGTAATTTGATAAATCTAGCTTCTACTTTATTTATAGTTGTTAAACTGTTACACGTAATTATAATGTGCTGCAAATATTAGTTAAAATTTCAAGGTAGCTGATTGCAACTTTGCCTAAACAAAACAGGTGAGAAATTTGTAGTTAAAAGGACATGTGATTAAACATCCTCTGCAGAGTAATAATACTTCTTTTTGTCTAATATTTTTGTCATGTCCAAAAAAAAAAAAAAATTCTTAGAATTTACTCTTATATAATATTTTTATCATGTGTTAGGATTGATCTTTCCCATTATATTTGCATGTTTTATTACGTTATTTTTTTCAAGCAAAGAACCTAGAGAAATGCTGATAAGATGAACTTTGTAGAGGAAGCTTCAGGTGTACCTTGGTCCTTTCCTCCATGGTGTACGCTATACATCTTTTGGTCGCCACTTCACAAAGGTGGATAAACTGAAGGAGGTAAGCTAATTCTTTCTCTTGTATTAAATATTTAAAGGTACCTTTGAGAGCAACAACTCATTGAATACTAGAAGTTAATAGAAAGAATACAAGAAGCAGCCCTCTCACACACAGGATTACTTGCTACATAATCAAGATAATAAAAGAAAAGGGATGTTTGAATATTAATTGTTTAGAGATTTTCGCCTTTTTCTCCTCTTTGTTTGAGTACCACTGATGGATTCTTGATCTTGTATCCTCTTTTTAGTAAGAATATTATTTAAAAGCTTGCTGATGCATTTAAAAGCTTGCCACTACCAATAAATGTTTGTTCTACAATTTTTCCTCTTATGATAGGTTTAGCAGCTTTTCTTCCAATGTCATTACACTATTTCAGTAAAAGGGAGTTTGATGAGAATCCCTGCATGTTCTACACATCATCATTTTTTTAAAGCAAACTCCTTTTATGTTATATGCTAAAATAGTGAATATTCAGTGCACCAATAGTCATTTAAAAAGACAATAGTTAGCCTTAGATGCCATTACATAATCAATTTCCAACACAATAGTTAGCCTAGGAATTCTTTATGAGCATCCAACAAAGGTGAGCTCTTTTCTTAAGAATTTTTTTAGAGAATTTGACAACCCAATTAAATGGTCAAAAATAGAGCTTTGCACTTTTCTTATGTTCACATTTTTGTGTTCTCTTTTGGGTACTGATGGCATCTTTTGCATGTAATATTTGATTGCTTAAATAAACATGTTTTTTACTTTTTGATATTATTTTTAAAATGTATTTTTTATTATAGCTTTAGATATAGTTTACTATAACTACTTGATATGATATCTACTTATGAAGTAAAAGGCTATAGCTCAAACCATGAGTTTTGATCTCCAGGTGATTGAGAGACTCCGATGGTACGTTCAAGATGGTGACACTGTAAGAATATACTGTTCATTTCATTCTTATGGTTGATTTGCTTAAATATCTGTGAGATCGCTCCTTTGATCTGTTGACACATGGGCAAACCAAAAATTTCTCCTTTTATTGTCATTTAATTGAAATTGCTTGGTCTATAATTTATTGACACATTTTGCACTAGAAGGTTAAGCTGTAATATAAACTATCCTATGTAATCCTTGTCCTCTTCAAGTCTATCTCAATTGAAGTGAGTCATAATTTAAATTTTCCTTTACAAAATGAAAATGGAAAATCTTTTTTTATGCAGAGGACACTACAAATGACTTTCTTGGATTCAGTTGATATTTAAATTTTCTCAGGGAGAAATTTTGACAGAAAGAAAGTATAGTAAGGGAGGTTGAATAATCTCTTTATCTGATCTATAATATGCTTGAATCTCAGAGCACATGAATTATAGAGAACATAACCAAGTGTATACTGCATGAGGCTGTTTAGAAATCTATTTAAAATTTTTTTGTTTATCTGGTGTGATATAAAAGATCTTCCTCTCATGCATTACGTGCACATTTTATATCTCAGATTGCTTCAGATACTCGCACATATTCAGATGCAGGGACCAAGAAATCTTCTTTGATAATCTATGCATTTACTTTGAAGTATTTATATGCTTGTTGGCAGTCTCTTCCACTTGTGAAAGGTCTATACATCCAGATTTTTTTCCCCATGTATTTCCTGGTTCTGTGTAATTTTTGGACTTCTGTAGGCGCCTCTTTTTTACTTTGAAAATTTTGATACATACTTCAAATGTCGTTGAGGTCCTTGAAACCATAAGTGAATTTCTTGGGATATATCTGCATATCATGTTAATGAAACTTGAATCATTTTTACATTTTTAGCATAATTGGCAACTTACTAGTGATCCACATAGTTTTAAGGAGTATTGCATAATGAACCTTTCTGTTTTATTATGGTTGTTGATCTTATTCTTTACAGTATTTGTAATTCATCCAATTTGCTCGAGCAGATAGTCGACTTTTGTTGTGGTTCAAATGATTTCAGCTGCTTGATGAAAGAAGCCCTTGACAGAATGGGCAGGAGATGCTCATTCAAAAATTATGATCTTATTCACCCAAAGGTCTGTATGAACGAACACCTTTTCATGGAGTTGTCTTTGATAGAATGGATAGCTCCAAGTACTGAATTACTTCTTTAAGGAATGTTATGGTCATCACTGCTCCTTTTTCATCCATCCTACTTTCCTGTCATATTTCATGATTATTTTTATCTAACCTAAGCTGTTGTGAGTATATAGTACCTTTTCCATCTTGCATTTTTCCCATTATTTCTATTCATTTGCAGAATGATTTCAGTTTTGAGAAGAGAGATTGGATGACTGTCGGTTTAGGAGAATTACCTGAAGGATCAAAGCTGGTAAGTAAAAGGAAGCCCTGTGTTCAATCATTTTAAAATATCCACTACATGATTTTTGAAGATTCTCTTGATATTGAAATGTAATGAACAGATCATGGGTCTGAATCCACCATTCGGAGTCCGAGCATCTTTGGCCAATCAATTCATCAATAAAGCTCTTACATTTAGACCAAAGCTTCTCGTTCTTATTGTTCCGGAAGAAACTGAAAGGTAAACATTAATCTTTAAGATATGCAATTTAGTTATTTGTCATGCAGCTTACTCTAACCTTTTCATGCTACTCAGACTTGATAAGAAAGTATATCCATACGATTTAATTTGGGAGGATGATCAACTACTTGCTGGGAAGGTATGAAATCTATTCCTTCTTCTTCCTTCCCTGCCTCCACCAAATCTTAACTGAAATGGTCCATTACAATGGAGAGATAGTTACTGATGTAATTTTGTCTTCTCCCAGTCATTTTATCTTCCTGGATCAGTTGATGTACATGACAAGCAATTGGATCAATGGAACTTGAACCCACCCCCTTTATATCTGTGGAGTCGCCCTGATTGGACTGCTAGGCATAGAGAAATAGCATCTTGTTATGGCCAGATAAGAAGTGATCAATATGTGACGGATTACAAATATGTTACTACTCCCTTTGATACTGTCTCGAATTATTTGATGGAAGATAACCATGATTGTTACAGTGACTTTTCCAACGTCATGAAAGGCTATAAGGATGTATGTGGCATTCTAGATGATCTACCTGAGGCATTTGATCAATTTGATTATGATAGCAAACCCGATGGCCAAAGTGATTGTCAGCCTCAGATGCATGGGATGATGCTTAACCAGACTGAAAGATATCTACCAGTGGAACAAGAGTATATAGACATGGAACTGTCTACTCCATGACTGACTCTCAAGTATGCAGACTTTCCTTTGCCCCTAATTCAGTATATATATATTCATGCTATTTTAAATCCAGGAAGAAGGTGTAGGATTGGAGCTCCGTGTAAAGTTTTTGCATATATATATATGTGGGAAACAGCATATCTTTTGTATAGATTGTGAATGGTATAGCTAGAACAGGAAAAGCATTAACAAAATGTTCAGGAGAAAAATGTTGCAAAGGCATTAAAACATTCTTGACATGGAAGTTAAATGGTCGAATCTTATTTGGAAAATTTATGTAAAAAATAACAAATCAACCATAAGAGAAAATTAGTAATTTTATTAATGAAAAAGATGTAAGAATATGTATGTAATAAATGTTAGTGACGTAATTTGTATATAATAAATAGTCCGAGGTTGAAACTTGTCAATTTTTTTAATATATAAATAAAAAAATTATAATACTTTTGATTCAAATATTTTTTTTTTGTTATTTATTTATTTTAAAAGTTTCCTTGTGCATTTTGTTCGTTTATTATTATGATGTTGTGGTTGAAAGTTAAAAATCAAAATTTCCATGATCCTAACAGTCATGAAAAATATAGGGTACAAACGTACGTATATCAATGACGTGTTTTTATATCTCATTTATTCCATATAATTAGGAGAAGAAAAAAACAAGGCTCTCATATATATATATATATATATATATATATATATATATATATATATATATATAATTATTTTTTGAAGAGAAAATGAAAATTATGGAGCCAGTGCAGTTGTAAAAACAAAAACAAAAATAAAAATAAAAATGCAACAATTTACCACAAAAAATAATAATAACAATGCAACCTAAAAACCTTTTTCATATTTAGATATATATATATTATATGTATATATATGAAACTGACAGAAACCATAAACTAATTTAAGATTTTGATATTTAGAAGCCTCCATTGTTTAAAAGAGAAACATCTCATTCTGCAAACCTAATGTTCTGATGTTGACTGATCTATACATACATAAGCAATATATATGTAATGATGGTGATAATGATATATAGAAGAAGAGAAGACAATTATATATATATATATATATATATATATATATATATATATATATATAATATATATATATCTATTAAAGTTGGATTTGAAAATCAGAGCCAAAGAGCACCGGCGTCCTTTAGAAGTGGAACGAGAGTACCGTTGATATGACAAGCCATGACGGTTTCAATCCCACCCAAGAACTTTCCGCCGATAAACACCGCCGGAAGCGGCTGTTGTTGCCCTTTCTCGGCGAGTTGAAACAGAAGCGAATGTATTTCCCTACCCGCGGAAGACGAAGTATCGCGGTCAAGTTCCACTACCGTGGGTCCCACTCCTAGTCCGAACAGTAGCTGTTTCACTACGTGGCACATACAACACCCGCTCATGCTGAATATCACCACCGCATTCCCCGACGCCAATAGTCTCAGTTTTTCATACGTCGTTTCCATTCTCATCCCCGGAGCCGACGTCCCCACCGCCGGTATCTCTTTCACCACTTGCATTTTCTTTTTTTCCCCTTTTCTTTTCTAAACACAAAACAAAGCAAATAAACCACTATATATAAGCAAAGACAAAAAGGGGTTTTGGTCAGTTACAAAAAGGAAAAAAAAAATCTGAGAGACCAAAAACGTCTTATTATAAACACAAAAAATGTTGTGTGTGTTTGTGTGTGAGAGAGAATGAAAGCAAAAGGGGGGGTAAGACAGTACCAAACCGGCAAAGTCTGACGGCTTTGATCACACCATCTTTACAGAAAAATATCAGTACGTACTGTGAAATACGAATTCTCTGTTTCTTTTTTTTCTTTTTTTTATAATTTGTCGAGTCATTACAAAAACCCCGGCTGCCATACATGCCTTTCGTATCTGGATGCTTTTCATTTCATATAAATGTTATGCTGCATTTAATTTCATCAATTTATACATACATACATACATATATATATATATATATAATTTTATAACTAATAATTAATTAATGCATGCATATCTGCAAGGCTTATGTAATGTAACAGTACAAAACCACCTGTATCTTTATTTTTCCCCCTTTTTCTAGTTTTTTGTTTGGTTGACCACGCGCCTCCGCAGGGACAAATGGTGGTGGTGGTTGTAGACGGAAGATATATACATACACACACACACATATATATATATATAGAGAGAGAGAGAGAGAGTGGATGGTGAGATTGACATCTGAAAATATATAGTTACCGAAAGGAGAAGTATCAAAATCCCAACAGAAAAAAAAATATTGCAGTTGGTATATATGTATATGTATATATATGTATGTATATATGTATATATTGTGGAAGAGGACAAGTGTTATTAGCTCAGAGAGACAGACTGAGATTTGAGGTCAGTACAATAACTTACTTTAAAGGCGTGAGCAATGAAAAAAAAAATAAAAGCCCTCCTTTTCACTCTTTATATATATATATATATGTATGTATATGTATACCAATATCATAACCGTTTACATTAAATTCATAGGGTGGTTTTGATATTGATGTAATAAAATTATCGAGATTTTTTTTTTGAAAAAATTCTAATATTTAAGTTGATAGTGCATTATTATTGTTATTTGAAGTATTTTTGTTTCAATTATATATATTATCGGGTATTATTATATTTTTTATTTATATATATAAATTTATGTTCCTTGGAAGGGGAAAAGGTTTTAAGAAAAAAAGAAAGAAAAAAAAAAGGGCAAAAACGTGTAGGAGTAAGTACATGAAAAAGTGGATTAATTGGTTGGGGGCAGAGAGTGGGACCCAATTATGTGCTGATTTTCTGTTTGTATTTAAGTGAGCGGAGAAAGAGAGGAAGATTTGAAAGGAAACCGACAAACCGACAGCCAACGCCTATTACGCCGTCATTTGACGGTAAGTCAGTCAGTCAATCAGTCAAATCACTCCCCCATTTCCCGTTTTTCCTTTTTTTTTTTATTTTTATTTTAAAAATAAATAAATAAAATTCTGACCTATTATATCTCCTCTTTTCTTCGTATGCATGACATAAATAAATATTTGCAAATCAAGTCCCTCTTCTTTTTCATACTCCCTTTTTTATTAATCCAAAATAAATAAATAAAGAATAAAAGATTATAATTTAAATATTTCTTCTTAAACAAAAAAAATGGGGGATCTAGCGACAAAAAACAGATTAAACACCAGAAATCATCCAACAAGGAGATAAAAAATTAGAAAGTTCATTTCGACATTTTCTAACCCTAGAATCCTCCAAACAAAAATACCCAAAATAACTGAACTTCTGGCGCTTCATTTCATCGGATCCAATTCTCTTCTTCATTGTTCTTATCCAATAATAACCCGTGAAATATATGTAATTCTTTCTACATTCTTCGAATTCTTCAGCGCACACCATTACCGTCTGATTTTGTCCGATGAACAACGCCCGATCGCCCAAACTGTTCACCCGATTCCATCCTATTGTATTCTCGTCGAAAAAGTAAACGTAAAAATTCACCGTCTCGTAAACTTCGAGGCTCTCTTTCGGTCTCGGTCCGGGGTAATCAACAAATAACTTCAGCCATTTTACCACAAGAAATATTCTTCCTTTCCAATCAGCAATGTACAATTTATATATGTAAATATATTGAGAATCTCTGCTTTCTTCCATACCCTCTGGAAAATTAATTTCGCGGTTCAAAATATTCGTACCTGTGAAATTCCACGCTTGCAATGAAATTAATTCCCCGTTCCCGTTCCTGTTCTTCATTAGGGCTAATATCGAACCTTTTGATGAAATCAAATCCTCGTATTCGTATTGCCCTCCTTCTATCAGGACTCTCCAATTCAGATCTCCATATTTGATGAAAGAAAGTTTTCCATCTTCGGATATCACTGCAACTCCTATTCCAAATTCGCCGAAAAAAGTAACTGCTTTCACAATGCGTGATTGGAATTGGAAATCAGGAAGACCAATTTTGATATCTAAGAGAGGATTCCAAATGTGTAAATCATTAGTATCTCTGTCTAATAAGAGAATCCATCCGCCACGGCATGAACTAATAATAAGTTGGGTTTCAATTTCATTATAGCTATTCTCCTTACCAGAAATACTACAATCCAAATTTAAAATTTGTAGTTCGGCAAATTCTGTTCTACGGAGAAGATGTGCTGATTTCAGCCCAAAACTTTTAAAAAGAAAAAACATTTCGTGATCTGCTATCATGCGCCAATAACGACATACTTGTGCGAACGCGTCCTTGTTTTTTTTAAGTTTATTGAATATTAAACTCAATATATCAGAAGGAAGATTTGACCATAGCTTTTTGTTCTCTGCAAATTTATTGTAGACTTGCTTCTCCACTAAATAAGTAGGAAGATTTGGTCCAGCATCCATTTCCTATGTATGTATTTGTTTGATAGAAAATATATATATGTATATATCTTTGAAGAATGAAACAAATAGAAAAAATGAGTATATATAAAAACAAACTGCATAAAAAGATTAAAAGATAAGTTTTGATTAGATATAAGTTGTTTCAAATAAATTTATTTTGACTAAAATATTATTTTTAATTTTTAAAGTTTCAAAATTTTTTTAAGTCAATAAGATTTTCTTTGAAAGATTCGGTCAAAAATCTTTAAAAATTTAATTATTTATAGATTTAATTAATTAAAAATAATGATAAAAAAATCAATAAAAAATAATAATAAAACAAATATTAAAACAAAAAAAAAATCGTTTTACATTTAAAATTTTAAAAATAAAAAATATATCAAAGTACTTGGTCAATTTTCTTTTTCACCGGATACAAATTAAATTTTTATCGTTTTTTGACATTTAAAAAAAAAGAAAGAAAGAAGAGTATCAATATTTTTTTTGTTAATAATAAAAGTTTTTCTTCAAACAAAAATATTTCAGAGTTGATGAATATCAAAACAAAAATTCTTGTAAAAAAAACATGTAATAAAAAGAGCAAGGAAGCTTTAATCGGTAAAATTTACAGAAAATATGACCACAGTCAAATGATAAGATAATATTTTTAATAAAAATTTTATTTATAGCCGAAGAAATAGAAAATTTATTTGTAGCCGAAGAAATAGAAAATTGACTAAAAATTTTTAATATTCTCACTATTTTTATAAATTTTTAATTTTTTAAATTTAAAATGTGAAAACTGTTTTATTCTTTTATTTAAATTTTTTTTTGTTTTCTTTTTATTTCTTTTTACATGTAATAACTTTTTTACCTTTAATTGTAATTAATTAAATGTAAAAACTGTTAAATTTTTAAAGTTTTGAATAGAATCCGTTGAAAATGACTTTATTGTTTACTTTAAAAAAATTGGGACCTTAAAAGTTAAAAAAAAATATTATGAGACTAAACTTGTCAAAGATAAATTTATTTAAGACCTTAAAAGTTTATAATTTTTTTATAATTTAGGGCCAATTTCACAAAAAAAAATTAATAATTTATGGTCTAATGTCACCAAACATTTATAGACTATTTAGGTTAATAACTCTATTATTAAATATATTTAAATATTACAGTGATATAAATACTTTTAAATTTTTTTAGTTAACAAATGATTTAATATAGAATTTTTAACCGTCAATATTACAATTTGTTTATAAATCGATGACCAATATCATTAAATTTCTATAATTTAAAAATTATTTATACTAATTTACAAATTTCGTCCCAAAATTATTTATGATTATATTTAAGTTATAATCACCAGCGACGACTTCGAGTCAACACATGATATCCTGGTGGAACTTGTTTTGGTCATCAATGATGAGACCACACATATAGAAATATACCTAACTATTATAAGGAGACTAACAGAAATACATTCCAGCAATCATTATTTTGCTTTGCAAATGCAATCTCTCTGTTCCCATATATCCTTGACTGCTGCAAAGACCATAGTGTTTATACAACACCAGATTTGCAGATTTTGTTGTAAAACTGGAGATAAAGATAAAGCAGAGATTATAAGAAAAAAAACACAGTTCTGCCATCACTTTTTATTGCATAAAAAGATAATTTTTAGATTACAAAACCCAATTTTTGAACTTGTAATCACAAAGGCATTTTCACTCAACAAAGAACTGTTTACTTACACATTCATTGTCCCTTCTTTTTTGTTTCAAGAGGATTTACAGGTGAATGTACATGGAAAGAAAAAGTGGCCAACTTTATTTTATTGCGTGATTCAACCATCGGTGCCTCTTTTCAGTGTCTTCCTCAGCCCCTTTGTGATCTTCAGAAACCACAAAAAATTCATGATTGCGAGCACCGAAGGGACTACCATTATCAATAAATACCCTAAGGTGTGTAGGTTTGCCACCTGTTCCAGACAAGAGACGTTTATCATTAACTATCAGAGTGGCGTAGGAAAGCATGGAGAATAGAATCTTCACATATCTTGATATTCTTGTGAATATATTTTCCAGGGGAAGTGTGTTAAGGTTATGAAAGCTTGAGAATGTGTTCTTGGATTTTCTTTTCCTACTGTGTTCGAAAAATTGATACTATGACAGAAATAATTTCTAATTTATATTACCTGATCATAATGTGCGGAGATATGGTAGAACAAGTACATAAATAAGACAATCCTGGCAACCTGCAGAAATGACATTTACTATGGTCAACATTTACAAGAATAATTTGAACGAAAGAATCACAGGTAGCTATTTTACTCACCAGCCATGTCACGAACATTATGACTCCGTTAATAACATATAATCTTGACATTTTCATTCCGGCTGCATCGAGGTACCTTTTTTCATGAAAGCAAGACCAAACAGCAGCAAAGAGAGAGAAAAAGAAAACAGTTTTTTCCATTAGTAATTTAATCCAAAATGGTTATAGTAACTAATAATGTTCCAAGATTTGCAATGCAACACTACCATCTCAGATTGACTGATGGGGTGGTCAACTCGGATAATAAGACCATAAATGTATAAACTTGCCCTTCACCAGTAAGCATGGCATACAATACAGATACCATAGAAAGAAGATGATGAACAACCTGAAACAGAGGCCACAGTGAGTTGAAGGCCACCATGAAAGGAACAATGGGGCTGAGGATGCCTCGGTGTTGAGGCAACAAATTGCAGTATTAGGAGATGTGGGTCTATTGATATGTGTACTTACATACTCGAATCCACCAAGAGAAGGATATAGCCAGATGATCATCCCGAGATCGCAAAGGAAATAACCAACAGAAACCTATCAAAAGTACACAAAATATTACATAAGACACTTTAAAAGAACTGCATAATGTTCCAACTGTTAAAACCAAGTCACCAATCCAACAGTATGCAAATTTTATACGAGAGTTTCAATTAGAAAAAAGGGACTTTATCTTCATTAGAGTAATATTTGTACAAATATACATATTTTTCAGTACAGACTTCGGCTTCACTTTTTATCCAGATAAAGATCTATACCACAAAGATGAACTTTTAGCATGATGTGTGACACAATTAAGAAGAAAAATGTACGTATTGTAATGAAAGTTAAAGGTTACAACAGTATACGACAGTAATATCAAAGGAACTCTCTTTCAAACTAGCTATACATCCATTTCAAAGAATCTCTAATAATATCCCCTGTCAAATAACCAAAAAACACGTCTGAAACTTGCATGAACTTGAAAAACCAAAGTAGTAAAAGATTATCCCCACAAGTCCAATATAAACAGATCTATCAAATCATCCTTGTCCTCCTGTTGTTTACTTCCTCACTAGGGCTTCAAATTCATAATTTTTTCAACAGTTCCTTTGGTTGGTTTGGAACTTTGCATACATTTTGTAATTCGAAGTTAATTTTGTTCTTTTAACCATTTGAAAAGAATTTTTGGAAGTCCTAACTACCCAATCATCTCATACAGCTTCATATGCCATTTTGAAAAAACTTCAACAAACTATAAGTTAGAAAACTTGAATGTCAAATTTCTGATAGACTTCTGCTTTATGATTTCCTTTCCCTTTCTAAGTCTTGTCAAAAAAAAAAACAAATGCTTTGACATTCACAACTTTAACTTTTATATCAGCCAATCAGCAAAAAAGGGAGAAGATGATGCTGTAAATACATAATATATTCAGAGAGGGGGAATAATTCATGTTTACACTAGATTTTTCATTCTATGTTTAAGGATAATAACAACTACCAACACACAGCTAGTATTACAGTTTTACTTCAACATTCTTTAGATACAAAGAATAATCAGCACTGAAAATCCTATCATGTCATAATTATAAAGATTGTTTTTTATTCAAATTAATGCTTCATTTCAGTCATGAAATTCGCGTGATTTATGCTGTACAACCTGGTCAGAAAAACAGCAAAACCATAACATAGGAATTGAATCAACAAAGTCCTAGAAAATAACTGTTTGAACAATCAAACATTCTGGACAACAATTGTTTCAAAGGAAGTAGAATATATAATGTTTGCTAACAAAGATATGAGGAAACTTACACCAAGAGAGAACGTAGACAACATTGAATGCCGGAGAGTAATAAGGCTAGTAAGTTGACTATCAGAATATAGATCAGACCAAAACACAAAGTAGAGTGACATAGTAGCAATAAATATTGCATGGAATGTTGATATGGCACTGCAAAATAGAAAAATATAAGAAAATATTCAAATATAAGAATGATTACAGGACTCATTGCTGGATATTTTTGAGAGCAAAAATGATAATTGCAAAACAGAAACGTTTAAATTACCGGTTATTCCATTCAATCTTCTGAGGTCCTGAGAGGCTGGCATAGCTCTTCATATAGAAGAAACTAATGGACTGACTGAAATCATATACCTGAAATCAAATAATGACATTAAGCAGTAGAAATTGTACCAACTAGCAGATGCACTCAATAACTTGCCGTGAAAAGTAAAACAGAGGAACATGATGGTGCAGATTTTATCCATTTTATCATTATTACTTATTTTATACTTTTCTTATTTTAATTTATTGGGTAATCTAGGATTTTTTTTTTTAGCTTTAGATTTCAGCAACATTTCCTTATTTGTTCTGGACTTCAATTATTCTTAGGATTAAAATCTCCATAAATAGGCAGTAAAGGTTAGTGTTAGACATTATTCACTATTATTATTCAGAATTTTCTCCATTGGCTTTAGCCTGAATTTGTCCTCTGTTCCATCTACAATCTACAATAATTTAGCCCTAACAATTGAGTTCTATTACCCTAAACCTTTTCTGTCATATCACATGATAACTATAATCCCATAAACATGCCAAAAATGAAGTAGATGTTCTTTGTGATTTAGGGTATATTTGGACAACACCTGACGTATCTTTGTCCCCCAAACATAAAAAGAAATAGGAGAAACTTGAAGAAAGACTGAATTCATTAAGCAGACTCAAACAATGTTTCTGCACTTCAAATACATGGATTAGTATGGATTAGATGCACAAGAATTTCATGGATCTTAAAAGAACTGCCTTGATTCATTTTATTTAATTTGAATTTTGTAATCAACCAACTACATATTTTACACATCATAAAAGACATTTGCTACCTTCAATAACATTAATTTTTTATTTTTTATTTATTATATTTTATAAAATAAATATGAAGCATTTTGCCGTTATTTTGTCTCGAATTCATGACCTTTGAGATCATATGAATGAGGCTGCTACCTTGTCAAACAATATTGTGATGGTTTAAATATTATTTTTTAATGGAGGCAATGCAAAAATTTATTTAAATAACAACTTACAAACATAAATTACATTTTAGAAAACATGATTTCACATTTTCTTCAAAATAAGTTAAATGAACAAAACAAAATCTAGCTCAAATACAGGATAAATGTTCAAGTTTTAAGCATCCGTACCATTTTGCAGGCACAAATACCTCCAATAATGGATGTGTATAGAATTCGAGAATCTGCAAGCACATAGTTCCTCAGAAGTAGTTCCGCTTGGGCTTTGTAAGACATAACTTCCATCAGGTCCTAATAAAGTATTCAAAATCAGAGAATATCAAAAAGTAAAAAAATAAAAAAATTTCAAAGCAACTGGCTGTCAAAAAAAAAAAAAAGGTTTAAGTAAACATAGATGAATTCATATATTAAGAATTTTTTCTTGGATGAAAATAAAGTCTCCAACAACATCTAAATACCTAATAACATGAAAAAGCACTTTGTACTTTTCCCAAGGTTCTACTAACAAAACACAGAAACGGGAAAAACATCTGCTCCTAATGGATCCAACACCACTTGTTTGATTTTTTTTTTGCCAAGTAGCAAAATTCAATGATAATATAATAAGTTAACTATCAAGAAAGTACAAGCTTTTAACCTAGTTTGGCCAATCAGACTTAAGCTCTGCAAATGTAAACCCATAAAATGACGAAGCTCCAAGAGCAACCTCCATCTTCAATCCAATTTTCAAGAAACTACATACCCTTCAATACTCTTGTCATAGCTCATATATATGGGACAAGAATAGACCATTTTAAACTAATAATTCAAAACATGTTATATAACAACCACAGTTGCCAAATTTTTACAATTGAAATAACACAGAGCATTCAAGACTGCACATTGAATATGTATTGTATAACCAATCATGAAGAGGAGGACGGTCTCGTGATTTTAGATTGTATAACCAATCATGACGAGGAGGACAGTCTCGTGATTTTAGATTGTATAACAGAAAAGAAACAAAAATGACAGATTGAACCAAACTACACTACAGAAAAATAGACCTTAATCAGTTCTTCAATAGTATGAATAGAATCAGAAAAGGGAAAGTGTACAATTAAACATGTTTTGATCAATTCAAGAAATTTTAATATGAAATAAGTTAGTGTCTTTAGTCATATATAATCTTCCACTTCGGAAGAATTATTGTATTCTGCAGTATCCTTACCGCTAGATGTCAGTTAACCCACCATAAACTACCATACTTTTTTTCTCATTTACAACATAAAAGGTTAAAGACTACCTACAAGTCATGATTCATTTTCTTTTCCAACTGTAAAAAAGAAGAAATATTTAATTTTTGATATGACTCCAAGAGAAGATTGTCCAAATATTCCACACAATTCCATAGAAAATAAAAATTCCAAATAACATCACCCAATACAGACACAGTATAACATCATCCACACGCCACTACTAATCAACAACAAATCGACTAACAATAAATAATTTTTTGACTGTCACACTTTATATACCATGAATTTAAAGTGTTCACACAAAAAATCATTCCCATTCCCATTCCCAACACGTATCCATCATCGGAGAAATTCTCAAAACTGAAACCAAACTAAACCATAAAACAATATAACTGCATGTAATATTTGATTCCATTAAAATTGAAGTAAGAAATTTCTCAACAAAAATAAAATAAAAATCAATTCCCAGCGTCAAAACTATTTCTCCAATACATCCAAAATAGACAAGATATCATACGATCAAACAAACCCACACCAAAAAAAAAAAAAAGACAACCTCATCTTAACCTCGTCTTAACCAGATTAAAATTAAGATGAAATTAAAATAGATAAAAAAATGAAGAAAAAAAAAACCTCTGTTCCACATTACCTTCAGAACCAAAACAGAGAGCAAGAAAAAGGTTGTAGAAACTTGCAAGTATGCCTTTTCTATATTGAGAAAGTAAGTAATTAAGAGATTCTTTTACGTTTTCAAAAGACGGGACCATTGTCGTTTCAGCTCTGACAGAAAATTCCAGAAAAGCCCATACTTAGGATTAGCCACGTGAACTCTCTCATCCAATGGTTTGGACTGCACCCAAAATAGGGTTTATTTTTAAAAAATTCCCAAAATGTTTTTTTTTTTAAAAATCTTTAATACTTTTTAAAATAAAATATTAATGAGACATTTAAATTTAATTATGTATATAATTTTATTTATATAATTTTATTTATATATTTTAATATATATATATATATAAAGATATGGTAGATGAGTATATATATATATATATATAATGATATTGTAGATGAGTAATATTTAATTTTAAATTTTTGATAAAAGACGTATAAATAAAAATTAAATTTTCTCGATTAAAAATATCAAATTTATAAGATAAATATAAATTTATTGAATCAAAATCAAACTCCTGAAAACAAATTGAAATTTAATTTTCAATTTTATGTAAAATACAAACAAATTTATTCAATTTTTAATTTTTAATAAAATTATCTAAATATGTGAAATTTATATAATTAAATTCCACGTAAAAATTAATTTAAATTTTGTTGTCATAATTATTTTCTTACTTCAAAATGTTTTACCATTTCTTTTTTCTTTTAAAACGAATATATTGTTTTATTTTTGTTTGAGAAAAAAATTAATTAATCATCACTCTTATAAAATACTAATAGATTTTATTTGTTGTGTCAAATTAAAGTTTATTGTTTCCTGGACAACTTCAAATAATAATTATTTATTAAATTTTAAAAACTTTTCAAAATATAATTTATCTTTTATCTAATTTTTAAAATAATGTAAAACTTTTTACCAAAGTAAATCATATTTTTTAAAAAATAAAAATAGACCCTTACACATTTTTTTTCTCAAAAATCTACTTATAAATTTTAATTTATATAAAAATTTCTTTATAATTCTTACAAATAAAATTATATTTTTTAATTATTTAAATTTAAATTATAATATAATTTTTAAAAAAATATAGAATATTTGATCATAAAATTTTTATCCTTGAGATAAGTGACACTTAATAGTCATTGATTATCCCTATTGTTTATAAATAGAGTGTCAAATTTTCTTTAAAAAAAATAACAGACAATATTGAGATGTACAATATCTGAAAAGATGGATAGATACAAAAGTTTTAAAGTCCGGATAAATGTGAAAAGAATGGATAAAAGTTTTGGCTTTTTCTCAACAAAGTTATCCAAAGAAATCCATAGTTGGTCAATAAAATCACTCGAATGAAATCCATAACTGTTCAACATAAACCCTCTAAGAAATCTATAGTTATTCAACATAAACCCTTCAAGAAATTTATAATTGTTGAACATAAACCTTTCAAGAAATCTATACTTGTTCAACATAAACCCTCCAAGAAATCTATAGCTCGTCAACATAAATTCTCAAAAAAATTCATATCTGGTTCAACCCAAATCCTCGAAAGAAATCCTGTTTAACAAAAGTACTCATAAGTTAAAACACTTTTTTGGAGATAAGTCAAAACACTCTTAGGATAAATTAAAATTCATGCCAGATCGAATAAGATAGAAAGAAGACTAAGTAAACATGTTTTTTCTGGAAATTTTCAATTTACATGAAATATTAAAAGAGAAATTATTTATAATTGTATTATTTTAATTTTTATTATTTATGGTACATATTATATAAAATAAAATTATGTCATAATTATGTTATTATATTTATATTATTTGTCGAAAATACATAACCTCACTCATTTATATTATATATATATATATATATATATGTTATGAATGTCGAAGATTCATTAAATTAGTGGATATTCATCGTATTATTGTTATTATCCTTTTATTTCGGGATAATTACATACTTAATAAAAGATAATAAGTATTACTTGATGTCTATCACTAAAGTGACACATGTCACTTAGCAATTGATACTGAGTGACAAGTGTCACCATTTGTCCTTATCCTTATCCCCTATTCACCCCTATAAATAGAGGGTTTTATACTCTTTTGTAAACACAACTAACAACAAAAGATCAACAAGAAATCTCATATAATAATATTATCTATTTTTCTACCTCTCTCGTTTACTTTTCATCTCGTTTATTTTATTATTTTATATAATTTCATAATACGTTATCAACACGAGTCTCTACCAACAGCACGAGTCTCTACCACCGGGTAAAGTATTTTTTAAGTTTATTTGATTCTACCACCGGGTAAAGTATTTTTGAAGTTTATTTGAAGATCAATCATATACATTTTTTATCGGTACGTTTTCTGTTATTATTATGTCAAATCTTATTAAACTCGAATTTGTAGCTCTTGATGTCATCGGAAAGAATTATTTGTCATGGACACTAGATGCCGGAATGCATCTTGCTACAACGGGTCCGGCAGACACCGTTGTATAAAATAATGTGTCATCAACACAAGATCGTGCCAAAACTATAATATTTATCCGTCATCATGTTCATAAGGATTTGAAAAATGAATATCTTACCGTGAAAGATCATCTTATTTTGTGTGGAAATTTGAAAGAAAAATTCAACCACCAGAAGATGGTCGTTCTCCCGAAAGCACGGTATGACTGATTGCACTTGAGGTTGTAAGATTTCAAATCCGTGAGTGAGTATAACTCCTCAATGTTTAAAATAGTTTCGTAGTTGAAACTATGTGGAGTTGATATAACGAATGATGATATGTTGGAGAAAACATACTCCACTTTTCATGCCACGGATATTGTCATGCATCAACAATATCGTGAGAAAAGTTTTAAGAAATACTCTGAATTGATTTTTGTCTTCTTGTTGCGGAACAGAATAATGAACTACTGATGAAAAATCACGAGACTCGACCTACTGGCATACTCCATTCCCTGAAGTGAATGCTATTAGAAATCATGATCTCAGAAGAGATCGTGGTCATGGTCGTTACCGTGGTAATGGTCGAAAATATGATCATGGACGCCGTGATAAATTTGGCCCTTACAGTCGTAATAATAATTTAGGTGCCAAAAATATTTATGACCACCTGAAGTGGACAAAACATAATGAGAAAGGAAATGTTATTCTGAAAAATTATGAAGACAAATGTTATCGTTGTGGCATGAAAGGTCACTGGTCTCGTGTCTGTAGCACGACAAAATATCTTGTTGACTTACTCCTCAAAATTTGTCTCATGAAATAAATGATGACGATCTTGAAAATGTTGATATTGATGTGGCTCACCTAGATGTTACTGATTTTTTCGAACATCCAAAAGAAATAATTGACCACTTGATTGGAAATTAAAGTGTCCAAAATAATTAGAATATTAATATTCTGTGTTATATGTTTATATTACTTTTGTTATGATATAATATGTTTAGTTTTTATTTCTGTAAATATTTTGTTAACAAAACAGATGACTTTTGTTCAATTTTCTAATATGAATAAAGATATCGAAAGTGTCTGTCTTATTGACAGTGAAACTACGCACACCATACTGAAATATGAGAAATATTTTTCTCATTTGAATGTGGGAGAAACAAGTGTTTCTACAATAAATGGTAGTGCAAAACTTATTGAAGGCTCCGGAAGAGCTAATATAATATTACCGGGAGGAACTATGATTGATATTGATAAAACATTATATTCCTCAAAGTCTCAAAGAAATTTATTGAGTTTTAAAGATATCCGAAGTAATGGATATCATGTTGAGACTATGAAAAATAATGGTCATGAATATTTGGGTATTACAAAAGTGACCTCTGGTAATAAGTTTTTGTTGGAAAAACTACCATCTCTATCATCTGGCCTATATTATGCGAAAATAAATGCTATTGAGGCGCATCATTTAGTAAATCAGAAGTTTACTAATCCCGTTACTTTTAAAGTTTGGCATGACCGTTTGGGTCATCCAAGATCAATTATGATGCGAAAAATTATTGAGATAACGCACGGTCATCCTTTGAAAAATCAAAGGATTTTGACTTCTGATAAACTTTCATGTGCTGCATGTTCCAAAGGGAAATTGATTATAAGACCAGCATCATTGAAAGTAGGAGCTGAAAGTCCTACATTTCTAGAACGAATTCATGGAGATATATGTGGACCGATTAGTCCACCATGTGGGCAATTTCGATATTTCATGGTCTTGATTGATGCATCGACCCGATGGTCACATGTTTGTTTATTATCAACTCGCAACCTGGCGTTTGCGAGATTACTTGCCCAAATAATTCGTTTAAGAGCGCAGTTTCCTGATTATCCTATTAAGCGAATCCGTCTAGATAATGCTGGTGAATTTTCTTCGCATGCATTTGATTCTTATTGCATGTCGATTGGAATAATTGTTGAACATCCTGTAGTTCATGTTCACACACAGAATGGTCTAGCTGAATCATTTATTAAAATGCTGCAATTAATTGCTAGACCACTATTGATGAAAACAAATCTCCCTACAGCAGCCTGAGGACATGCAATTTTGCATGCTGCAACACTTGTGCGTTTAAGGCCATCGAGTTATCATAAAGTTTCTCTCATACAGTTAGCTTTTGGTTCAGAGCCAAATATTTCTTATTTGAGAATTTTTGGGTGTGCTGTATATGTCACAGTTGAACCACCCCAACGGACAAAAATGGGTCCGTAGAGAAGATTGAGGATATATGTTAGGTATGACTCCCCGTCCATTATAAGGTATTTTGAACCTTTGACAGGGGATGTGTTTACAGCAAGATTTGCTGATTGCCATTTTGATGAAAATTTATTTCCCAAATTAGGGGAGAAAATAAATGGCATAAGATTGAACTTGCGTGGAAAACATCTTTGAATCATTTAGATCCACGCACAAATATGAGTGAACTTGAAGTTCAAAAGATTATACATTTGCAACAAATTACAAATCAACTGCCAGATTCTTTTGCTGACTCCAGTAGAGTCACTAAATCGCATATTCCAGCTATAGATGCTCCTATACGGATAGAAGTTCCTGAAGGACAGAAAGTTAAATCCTATAGCTATTGAATCAAAAACACGTCAGAAGCGTGGCCGACCCCTTGGTTCCAAAAATAAAAATCCTCGAAAGAAAAGAGGAATAAATGATCCAGAAGATCATATTGATGACACAGAAAAAGAAAACCAAGGGACAACTGATGAAAAGATTCCAATTATAAATGATGAAGAGAATTCTGAAATATCTATTAATTACACCAGTTTGAATCAAAGTTGGGATCGAAGAAATGTTGTTATTGATAATGTTTTTGCATACAACGTAGCCCTTGATATTTTCAAGGATAATGATGATTTAGATCCTTTATCAGTTGAAGAATGTCGGCATAGAATTGATTGGCCTCAATAGAAAGATGCGATTCAATCGGAGTTAAATTCGCTTGCAAAACGAGAAGTTTTTAGATCTGTAGTCCAAACGCCAAAGGATGTAAAACCTGTTGGCTATAAATGGGTGTTTGTGCCAAAACGAAATGAGAAAAATGAAGACGTAAGATATAAAGCACGACTTGTCGCACAAGGCTTTTCGCAAAAGTTATGAATTGATTATGATCAAATTTATTCACCTGTTATTATTGATGCTATTACACTCGGATATATTATAAGTTTGGCAGTTCATGAAAATGTGGACATGCGTCTAATGAATGTTGTTACAGCTTATGGAAGCCTTGAAAATGAGATTTATATGAAAATTCCTGAAGGATTCAAATTACCAAATGCTTCTAAAGGCCCTCGTGAAAATTATTCTATCAAATTACAGAAGTCATTATATGGGTTTAAACAATTTGGACGCATGTGGTACAATCGCCTTAGTGAATTCTTATTGAATTCAAGATATAAGAATGACCAAATCTGTCCATGTGTTTTTATTAAGAAAATAGATTTTGGTTTTGTGATTCTTGCTATATATGTTGACGATATCAATCTCATCGAAACTCCAGAAGAGCTTCGAGAAGCTATAGATTGTTTGAAACGAGAATTTGAAGTTAAAGAATTTGGAAAAACCAAGGTTTGTCTCGGACTTCAAATTGAACATATGAAAGATGAAATTTTTGTTCATCAGTCAACATATACAGCTAAAGTGTTGAAAAGATTTTTCATAGATAAAACATATCCATTGAGTATTCCAATGATCGTGAGGTCGCTAGATATAAATAAAGACATATTTAGATCTCGAGAAAATGATGAAAAACTACTTGATCCTGAAGTACCATATTTGAGTGCTATTGGTGCACTGCTGTATCTTGCAAATAATACTCGACCTGATATAATATTTGCTATAAATCTATTAGCAATATTTAGTTCTTCACCAACACGACGACATTGGAATGGTATTAAACACGTCCTTAGATACCTCCAATGGACAATTGACCTCGAATTATTTTATTCAAATATAAATGACACAAAATTGATTGGGTATGCAGATGCGAGTTATCTTTCGGATCCACATAAGACATGTTCTCAAAATGACTATTTATTTACATATGGTAATACTACTATATCATGACGCTCCACGAAACAAACAATAGCAGCAACCTCTTCTAATCATACTGAGATAATAGTCATTCATGAAGCAAGTCGAGAATGTGTATGGTTGAGGTCAATAATACATTATATTAGAGAGAGTTGTGGTTTATCATCCGGAAGAGAGATTCTAACTCCTCTATATGAAGATAATGCAGCTTGTATAGCTCAATTAAAATGAGGATATATCAAGGGAGATAGAACGAAACACATTTCACCTAAATTCTTCTTTACTCATGAACTTCAAAAGAATGGTGAAATTGATGTGCTTCAAATTCGATCATGTAATAATCTTGCAGATATATTCACTAAAGCTCTTCCGACTGCAACCTTTGAGAAATTGAGATATAAAATTGGTTTGCGTCGGTTCAAAGATTTCGAGAGATCATCTCATCAGAGGGAGAAATCTACACATAAAGAATAGTGTATTCTTTTTCTTTCATTAGAGTTTTTTTCCACTAGGTTTTTATCTAGTAAGGTTTTAACGAGACATATTCTTTATGTAATGGACATCCAAGGAGGAGTGTTATGAATCCCGAAGATTCATTAAATTAGTGGATGTCCATCGTATAATTGTTATTATCATTTTATCCCGGGATAATTACATATTTAATGAAAGATGATAAATATCATTTGATGCCTATCACTAAGGTGACACATGTCACTTAGCAATTGATACCGGGTGACAAGTGTCACCCTTTGTTCTTATCCGTATCCCCTATTCACCCCTATAAATAGAGGGCTTTATACCCTCTTGTAAACACAACCAACAACAAAAGATCAACAAGAAATCTCATATAATAATATTCTCTCTATTTTTCTACCTCTCTCGTTTACTTTTAATCTCATTTATTTTATTATTTTTATATAATTTCATAATAATATACTCATATTCTCTCTCTTTCTTTTTTTTCTTAAACTATATATAAAAATTTAACATAATTTATAGTATATTTTTAAAAAATATACAATATTATAATATAATACACATGAAGTTATATAAAATTTTAATTTGATCATTTCTTTATAAGATTAAACTAACAAAAGTAAATTTATTTAAGATAATAAAAAATATAGCAAGTATATTGCATCTGGTAAAAGTCTTATCCGGAAAAGAATAGAATTCCAATTTTTTAAAATTTAGATATTAAACAAATGATTAAAAATGGTAAAAAACTGCTATATTTTTAATTTGGAATTATATTAACGAATTAGACGGTGTCGTATTATATTTACGTTATATTTACCCCGACAAAAGAAACGGCGTCGTATGATAAGAGAATCCTATATCTGTCTCAAAAGGGTAGATTTTCTCAGATATCGGAGCTAATTGTCCGGTTGTCTCAACAGGACCTCCAATTAAACCCTCAAAACTAAGTGGAAACCGAAGCACCGATTTAAATACATACAGTAGCATATATATATATATATATATATATATATATATAGAGAGAGAGAGAGAGAGAGAGAGAGAGAGAGACAGACAGAGACAGAGACAGAGACAGGAAAACTAGGGTTTGGGGCGGATTTGAAATTCATCTCGTCTATCAGGTTTTGAGGTTCTGTTTGTTGTACAAGGTGATTGAGGGAAATGAGTATATGGAACTATGTAGTGACGGCTCACAAGCCAACCAATGTAACTCATTCCTGCGTGGGCAATTTCACTGGACCGCAGGAACTTAATCTCATCATTGCGTAAGAATATTTCAATTGATTTCTTTGAACGGCCTCTAGCTTCAATCTGGATATACATGCAAATTCTATTCTTGCTGTTTTGCTTTTGTGTTTGATTTTTCATGGTTCCTTTTTGGGGATATGCCCCGATTTTTTGTTTCTTCTCTCGTAAAACGTTCTTGGGACTTTTCTTGATTAATTTGTTAAAAACATCTTTTCAATTCCAAATGGATGATTGTATTCTGTTGTGTTCGGGTTATAGGTAATATACTATAGGACACTAGAGGGAGAAATGAACTGCTAATGTAGATTTAAAACATGCGGAATATTTCAGATAAAATAAAAGTCAGAATTGCACATATGGTATAAATCTTGAAGGTTAGGAGCAGAGAAAACTCCTTCCCGAGTTGTGTTTTACTCGAGGTCAAAAATTACCTTAGATTGTGTGATTAGATATTAGTTCCATTGGTAGTATACTGGTCTGTGATTGCCTGAACGTAGATAGATCAAAATAGGGAATCATAGGCTGGGAATTGAAATAATATTACAATTTGAAGAAGAGAATCTGCTAGAATTTCTCCTGAAAATCTATTTAGATAGGACGATGAGTAGGTCTTACTCAAACCATTTAATCCTAAATTGCAAAAGTTTTTTCAACAGGGAGGAGCTAGCTTGTCTCAGTTTAGCGGGGGGTTTGTATATTGTCATTCTGTTACTTGTATAAATTTGGAAGAGACGAGTGCATTATGATTTTTTTTGACTATCTTGCCAGAAATCTTAACCTAGCTTTTATCCATCTTAACCTAGCTTTTATCCATTTGTATGGATAACTGTTACAGTACTAAAATGAAGTTGTAAATAGAGTTATGATAGATATTTGGGAGACAATTTAAACAGGAAACCCAGATTTTTATCCTTGGATGATAAAAATTAGAAATTGTATTCATACATTGACATTAGGTTGAGTAAGAATATAATACAGAAGGATACCTACTGATTGGAGTTAATCAAGATTACAGTGGGTTATTTAATTAGAAAGGATACTGTCTTGTGGTTACTGAGTATGACTTCAATAGTAGAATGGAAAAGAATGATGCCTTTATTTTCTGTGTGATACTTGCATTTCTTTCTGCAAAGGTTGAATTTCCTTGCAAAGAAATTGATGTTATATATGCTGAAGTTTTCCTGATTCTGAATAAGATTTCCTTGCAAAGGTTGACATAAGATTGCCTTCAATCCTATGTCAGAATGTAACATAATGAATAAAAAATTCACCATGCAAGTAGACATTTTTCATTTTGTGTAAGTAAATTATTAACACACTGATTAAATACACTGAAGGGTTACTCGCTTGTACATATACTTGCTAAAATATTCCATCTCCTAAATCTCGCTTCCATTTTGCATCTCTAACTCTGACAAGTTTTCTTTATACTTTTTGATTACTTTGTTTGACATATCATGTTAATATTCTTTTCTGATATATCTTTTGTCATGGGGGTTTATATAGCAAAATAACATATGGAAAGAAGTTTATAAATTCAAAACTAACTCGACCAATGAGGCAGAAAGAGTTAATTTTTCAAATCTCAGCTTCTTTGTCCATCTCTGTAATCAAATAATATTTTAATTTTTCTCTTTCTCTTCGGGTCCTCTATTTTTCTGCTCTTTCCATTTATGGTCATTTTGCTTGAGATGTTTATATTAACATGTTGAATTTTTGTCAGGAAATGCACAAGAATCGAGATTCATCTACTTACACCTCAAGGTCTACAGGTGTGTCTTTCTTTTGTGGTTTTACCAGTTGATATATTGTCAAGCCGTTCAGCAGAATTGATTTTTTTTCCCTTGCAATTGCATATTTGGTGGACACATAATATGTAAATCTCAAAAGAAAATTCTTGAAAGTTAAATTCAGGAACTAAAAGAACAATATTATTGATAGTACTGGAAATTTCTGAATACGCTCTATATGTGAATAATTTTCTAGGAGAGCAATTGGTATTTATTTACCTCAAAACCCTATTCTTTACTGGTTTATTTGGCAATCTTTCAAATAAAAGTCACTTCAGTAGCATGTACCTTTCCAATTCCTTTTTCAATTACACATTATTAACCTTGCACTTGATTGTTCAAAGCATAGATCTACTAACCTATCATGAGCTCATTCTTATATTTTGGTTGAAAATTTTCAATTGTCTAAGCCATATTTTAGAACTGATTTTAACCATTCATGCATTCACAGCCTATGTTGGATGTGCCGATATATGGAAGAATTGCAACCCTTGAGCTTTTCCGTCCTCATGTGAGTTTTCAACTTGCTCTGTAAGTTCTCTTTCCCTGAGATATTTGTTGTAAAATGTCACTGATCTTGTTGCTGTTTTCTTTTCCATGTTGATAGGGAGAAACTCAAGATCTTCTGTTCTTTGCAACAGAAAGATATAAATTTTGTGTTCTCCAATGGGATGCTGAGGCAGGAGAAGTTGTTACAAGGTTTGGTAGCTAATCTATTGTCTGCTTTAGTCTTATTTCTATAAATTATAGCTGTTAGGCATTTGACTTAGTTTCAATGAAATGTTCTATATCCACTCTGTGATTTTCCATATAGGGCGATGGGGGATGTATCTGACCGAATAGGTCGTCCTACAGACAATGGTCAGGTATGGAATTTACATATCTATGATTTTACTGGTTAGAACAATGCAATTGGCTTTACCACATAAATAGCCAAGTTTTATTAAACTATGGTAATGGATTTCACAAGGCTTTTTCTCTTCATCCTTTGCTTATGATAGATTGGCATAATTGACCCGGATTGTAGGCTGATTGGACTCCATTTGTATGATGGGCTATTCAAGGTAATTCTTCATATAGCTTCTATGTAATTTGTAATATAGTCTGATTTGTATTTCTTTAATCTTTCAGAGCCTGCTTGAATAATATGTGTAATAACATAATATTCATAAATATATTCCATGTTAATCAGGTTATTCCATTTGACAACAAAGGCCAGCTTAAGGAAGCATTTAATATTAGGTACAATACTTCACAAAGTGTTATTTGCGTAATAGGTTGTTATACCTAAACTCCTTTGCTTGTAAACAATGAGATGATAAAGATACATTATTTTGTATGAAGCTGCTTCCAATCTCCTCTCCTTGTTTTTGGAACAAAAATATACTGGATAATAGTTTGATGATGTATTTGTTTGGGATTGGCTGACTAAATCAGCCTGCATTAACCACCCAAGTGAGAAGAAATATGGGGATTCAGAAAGAAAAAATTGGATAATATAAGTCATTTCATTGCTGACTAAAAGTTCTGAAAATTGTTTTCTTTGGTAGAATCAGAGAAGAAATCTGAACTTGAATTTAATCTCTATTGTTGTTGCGTGTGTGTCCTTTCCCCCCCTTATCAAATAGATTGTTCTAATAGACCTCTTATAGAGGAAACGGCTGCGGATGGTGTTCAAATATGATTAGTTATTTGAGAATTTTTTAGTTGGGCTAATCTTATGAGTCTGCATTCTGGGGTAAGGAATATAATGGATGTACTCTAATTACACTAGAGTGGTATTCCTCTCCTTTTCCTTGGAAGTAGGCAATTTCTTGTCAAGTATGTCTAAAATAATGTTGCAACATATATTAGCTTTTCTGTAATATGATATAAATATACAAAAAGGATAACTTGGACATTAAGAATACAATTACACAAGCTTCAGATTCAGAAGAAAGTTGTTTTGCCTTGTTCCTTAATTTTATGTTGAGAATTTCTTTGGCAGTCTTAATAACTCAGCCTGAACTTTTTACTGTAGTTATGTTGCCTTTGGGGAAGTTGCTGTATAAAATGCTTCTCCTGTTGAGTGTTCTATTTGACAGGTGTCTTTTCCTCTTAGGAATGAGGCAGAACTAGATAGAGAATCTAAATCAAAGTTAAATTATATCGAAAATTTTCAACACTAGTTTTACTTGGTATTTTTGCTTGTTATTGTTGATCTAACTGTATGACTTAATAGTTAATGACATTTTTAATTATAGTCAAAAGTATTCTCAGAGGTTGGGAAGCGTGAACTTGGTTGGTTCTTCTTCATGTTCATGACAAATGCACATGCCTGTGTATTTTTGCTCAGATTTATATGCGGGGATGGTCTGTCTTGTCACCTATCAGGGGGAAAAAACTTTTACCATAGTCCACTTGAACTTCTATTCAGATTTTAAAAGTTAACTTTCCTCATTCTGAGGTTGTAACATTTGAAGCTCTTGGAACTAGGTCGCATGATGTACTTGATTCCCTTATTCTCAACTGCATATTTCTTGTTCAATAAGCAATTGTGTCTTTCATGGAATGTGCATTTCAAGTTCTTGATTGTACCATATATCTTCTATAATTTCTTTAAACAGGCTGGAGGAGCTCCAAGTTTTGGATATCAAATTTCTTTATGGTTGCTCGAAGCCTACAATTGTTGTGCTTTACCAGGTTTCCAATTATGCTTTTTGAACATTGCAGTTTGTTTGCAGTTTTGCCAAATGTGAAAAACTATTTTGGAGTTATATTTTGGGTGTGTATCTCTTATGCATAAAGTGATACTTCTGGTTGAACCATTTGAAACAACATGAAAAGGCTACTGGACAATGGCGTTAGGAGTTTGATTCTGTTTCTCATTTGTTTTTTTGGTTTTTTTGTTTTCCCCTCCTGTTTGTAGAGTGTTCAGCAGATTGCCTCCTTTATTAGCATGATTTTACTTGTTTGATTTTTTATTCATCCTATTAAAGTTCATGTCTGTGCTCCTAAAGTGGAAATAAAGTAGCATCACAGGTGGAATTGCAGTAATTCTAATAATTACACACTGCAGTACTGCAATCATAGTATGATAAGTTCCTGTTATCAATCTCTTTTAGTCTACAAGTTGTATATAATAATGGTTTAGCCTGTTAGACAAGTGTATTCTATTATTGATAGCTCTTGTTATGTTTATTTTTTATGAAATCGGGAACGGAAAAGGGGTTGAAGTAAAGCCAAAATTGATTGGTTCTTCCTGCAGGTGTCCAACCTCCCCAAGACCTTGTGGTTACTTTTGTTTTACTCTCCCCTTTGACTGAATGAATGTCTAACTAGTTTTTTGCCACTAAAGCCTCATTGTTTTCTTAAAAAAATTTAGCATGCACCATCAAGGTACACGCGTTAGCCTTGATCTATATCTAGGGAATTCAAGAAAACAGCTCAGTGGCAAATTGTGTTAATTACTTTGTTTTCAAATGACTTAGTGCAGCCATCTTATGAATTTTACTTCACATTTTTCACTACCTACTGGTGATTGACTTCGTGTCATTTGTGTATTTGAAGGAAAATGGATTTATGGAGTTAACTTTGAGCCTTAATTTTATTGTTCGGAGTCTGTGACATAGCAAATGGCTTGTAGTTTAGTCTTTGTAACACAAGCAAATTCTGGTTGATGCACTTCATTGTCAACTTACCTATTGCTGACAGCTTATGTTTCTTACCCAACTGTCACTGACATTTATGCCACTTCATTTTTCCTTTGAGAACAAAAAATCTGGAAATTGGAAGATAAAAATCCCTTGTAAAATTTATGTTCTCGACACCACCATCCATATGGATTTTTTTTCCCCTGAATTTTTGGCTTGCAATATTACAACTGTAGCTGTACTTTAGTGTCTAGTTGTTTTATTCTATATATCATTTGGCAGGACAACAAGGAAGCTCGTCACATCAAAACATATGAGGTAGTTCTGAAGGATAAAGACTTTGTTGAAGGTCCATGGTCCCAAAACAATCTTGATAATGGGGCTGATTTGCTCATACCTGTACCTCCTCCATTTTGTGGGGTCCTAATAATTGGGGAAGAAACAATCGTATATTGTAGTGCCACTACTGTTAAAGCAATACCAATTAGACCTGTACGTTCTATAAATCTGCTGCTAAATTTTTCTAGACAGGATTTTCCAAAGATATTTTTTATGCAAATAACATATCATAATTCATCCTTGATCCTTATTCATTTGCCTACTTTCTCTCTTTGACTGCCAGTCTATTACAAAAGCCTATGGTAGGGTCGATGCTGATGGTTCTCGGTATCTACTTGGGGATCATTGTGGGCTTCTTCATCTGTTGGTGATCACCCACGAGAAAGAGAAGTTAGTGACCTTCATCCATTGAAAAGTATTTGGAAATTGGTTTTTTTTTTCTTCTCATTTGTTGAGTTACAGGATTCTTTGTTACGTGCATGTTTCTTTTACATGTATAAAGGATTTTCTTTGTTATTCTTTCATCAGAGTTACTGGGCTCAAGATTGAGGAGCTAGGTGAAACTTCTATTGCGTCCACTATATCATATCTTGATAATTCTTTTGTGTATGTTGGTTCAAGCTATGGAGATTCGCAGGTATATGTCTTTCTATTTTCGGATTCTGGTTTCTAGTTAAACAGTCTCTTCCCCTGGATTTTCAGAATTACCTGATTGTTATATTCTTTTTCTTCTTGACTGATTGCTACCCTTGGTAAGTTTTCCCTGTTCGTTATTCTTTATACATGATGTCACTTGTTTGCCCAATGGATTTCATGTGATTCTGCATTGTGTATGGAATACTCATCTGATGTTAGGATATGAAAAGAGGAAACAGTTACCATTTTGTTTATTTCCGAATTACCATTTACAATTTAATCTCACAACAACATATTTTAACTGTATGTTCCAGATTTTTATCCTCCATTGTTCATGGCAATTATTTCTACGGAAAACCTTTTTCATTGGTATCTGTCCGATTAATAAGATTTTCCTATTTTTATGGTGTAAATACTCATAATAAAATTCAGTTATAGAATTCTCCATTCATATATAAGCCATGCTAATGCAATGTCTGTGTCATTTTTGTTTCTTATTTGTGCTCTTGGAGAGTTTCTAAATTGTGTGCTATGTCAAAGAAAGGTCAGTGGCATGTACTTGTCCATCTATAATGTGATTATGGGTGAATAATACTAATTAAAGTTAGTCTGTTCCTGAGAATAAATGTGTGTAGAGTTGATACCTCTAGAGGATGCTTGATCCTCTTTCGCCTATTTTTTCTTTTGATAAAGTTCTATTAGAGTGTATAAGATGTTCTTTAATTTAGTTGCACTTGAAGTTCATACTTTCTTCTAATTCAACCTTTTGTATTTGACAATTGGGTCTTTTAGTTTATGATTTTCTCCTAAAATCTTGCTGTTAGTCTTCTATTTCACGCATCCTTCATTTTATTTTGGCTTTTGTGACTTGACTCTTAGCTTTGGATATATTTCAGCTCATAAAATTGAATCTTGAACCTGATTCAAGTGGCTCATATGTAGAAGTCTTGGAAAGATTTGTCAACTTGGGGCCAATTGTTGATTTCTGTGTAGTTGATTTAGAAAGGCAAGGTCAGGGTCAGGTTGTAACTTGTTCTGGTGCCTACAAAGATGGCTCTCTTCGTATAGTTCGAAATGGAATTGGGATTAACGAACAGGTATGCTTTTTCTGGGCTTCTTGAAATTTTTGTCATGGTTTTAAGGAATTCAAAAACTTCTATGCCGTAGAATGATTTCTATCCTATTGATTGTAGGCATCTGTGGAACTTCAAGGGATTAAAGGAATGTGGTCATTAAGATCAGCCACTGATGATTCTCATGACACTTTCCTTGTTGTGAGCTTTATTAGTGAAACGCGTATTCTGGCTATGAACTCTAAGGATGAGTTGGAGGAGACTGAGATAGAAGGATTTTGTTCTCAAGTTCAGACGTTGTTTTGCCATGATGCTGTATACAATCAACTTGTGCAGGTATCCTCCTTCCTTATTTGTGCACTCTCAAAATCTGATTTGTCGATTCTTATTTTGGGAGTTTGAACTTTGGTGTAATCATCCTTTCAAATGAGTATTGGAACGTTGCTGTTCTTAGTGCAAGATCTAATAATAAATTGAAAGATGGTTAGGAATTACTTGTACAATTGGCATGTTATCCATCTTCACATCTGGTTCTCTTCTCCAGGCAGGCAACAAATGCAATAATTAAAATAAAATTTGATTCATTTAGCTTGTTATTACCTCTAGTCCAAAAATTTGTTAATTTGGACTTGACACTTCTATTTAGAAATTGTTAAATTTTATAAAAACACAACTTAAAATGATTCAAGAAGTATGTACTAAAACTAACAATTCATTGATTGATTCTTTTCTCTAATCATTGTAAGGGTAAAAGAGGAACTAGACATTGATATGCGAGATTCATGAGTAAATTGTACCAAAAAAAAGAAAAGAAAAACATAGACAAGAATCTTCAGGAGTATTTCTCCTATGAATCTATTATTCAAGTTTTCTTTTCATTCTCCTGTTCTAACATGATGAAGTTTACATATATGATATTGTTTCTCAGGTAAGTGATCTTTTAGCTCATGAAACATATGAAGTGTTTACTTATTTTATTTATTTGCTCTAGGATTTAGGTTGATGGATGTCCACTCAACTAAAAATTATGCTTTTGTGGTCCTTTTGAGACAAGATCCAGTTCTAGAAACGTGTGGCTTTATATTCCATGTTTTTGCTGCAAGCTGAATGAGCTGCATGCAGCAGTTAGGTCAACTTTGTGATTAAATTTATTCTGAAATTAAATGTCTTACCTTGTCATTTTTGGTTCCCTTCAAAAGATGGTCCCTTCTATCTCATATCTTGTAATGTCAGTTTTTTATTGGTTTCCTCTGCACTTAGCTATTTGCTCATGAGCCTTATCTTCACCTCTTTTATTTCCTTTACCTGAAGACAAAATTTTTCTGTTAATTAATTACTGCATTTAATAATTGCAACTAATTTGTTACAGGTCACTTCTAACTCTGTAAGATTGGTGAGCTCTACCTCTAGGGAGCTGCGAAATGAATGGTTTGCTCCTGCTGGCTTCTCGGTCAATGTTGCTACAGCTAATGCCACTCAGGTCTAGTCTTCCACTTACTTTTGAGTATTGTGTGCCACAGTAGCTCCTCATTCAAATATGGGATAGGTTTCTTGAATTTTGCCTTTTTATTGCTAGGTTTTATTGGCTACTGGAGGTGGGCATTTGGTGTACCTAGAAATTGGTGATGGCATATTGAGTGAAGTAAAGCATGCTCAACTGGAGTATGATATATCATGCCTAGATATAAATCCAATTGGTGATGATCCAAATCATAGTCACCTTGCTGCAGTTGGCATGTGGACAGATATTAGTGTGAGGATCTTTTCACTTCCCGACTTGAATCTTGTCACAAAGGGGCAACTTGGAGGGGAGATAATTCCCCGTTCTGTTCTTCTGTGTTCATTTGAGGGGGTATGTAGTTTCCCCTTTTCATGCTCATTAGATGTTTTCTTTTGTAAGAGTTTCTTGGATATTTGTCCATTATATTAAGATATGCAACATTATCATTTTTCAGGTTCCTTACTTACTATGTGCCCTTGGAGATGGTCATCTCCTAAACTATGTGTTGAATCTGAACACTGGGGAGTTAACAGATAGGAAAAAAGTGTCTCTTGGCACACAACCTATAACCCTTCGTACTTTCTCCTCAAAGAATGCGATACATGTGTTTGCTGCTTCTGACAGGCCCACAGTTATTTATAGCAGTAACAAGAAACTACTGTACAGCAATGTAAACCTGAAAGAAGTCAGTCATATGTGTCCTTTCAATTCGGCTGCTTTCCCAGACAGGTAACTTAGGGCCAAATTAGTGTTTACATTTGTGATGGTTATCTCATCAAGGAATTAGACGACTATATTTCAAGTGTCATATATTACCTTGAAGTAATTATTGTCTAGGTAGACGTGAGTACTATTCAAAACTTTAATAACTAGAGCTACTCTTTTTGTAGCCTTGCAATTGCGAAAGAAGGTGAGCTAACAATTGGCACTATAGATGACATTCAGAAGCTTCATATTCGCTCCATCCCATTGGGAGAGCATGCACGCCGTATTTGTCATCAGGAGCAGACAAGGACCTTTGCGTTATGTTGTTTGAAGTATAACCAATCTAGCACAGATGAGTCAGATTCACATTTTGTCCGCTTGTTAGATGACCAAACATTTGATTTCATATCGAAATATCCTCTTGATCAGTATGAGTATGCTTGTTCAATAATTAGCTGCTCCTTCTCAGATGATAGCAATGTGTACTATTGTGTTGGGACAGCCTACGTAATGCCAGAAGAGAATGAACCAACTAAGGTGAGTAGTCCATTGTTGAATTTTCCTTTCTTCCGTTGTGCTTACTTGTTTTTTCTTACCTATTTTTTCCATTGAGTTTCCCATTGGGGTGAGAAGAGGGTTGACATTGATATACACCTTTTTGGATCATAAATACATGAAAGCTCGAAGATGCAAGAGATTTCCAAAACTTCTATTATATTATTTTCAATAATTTCCTCTACATTTTGTATGCTAATTGAACTTTACCTGTATCTGAGTTTAGCTTTTATGCACACCTTTTTTAGTATTCTTTGTAGTTCTGTTTAATTTTCTTGTCACTTGAATGTATTTAGGAGTTCTCTATAGTTTCATCCATTAGTATTCATTCCTGATTTTGCAACTATGAGTTTTTGTTTTTCCTTTTCCTTTAAGCTACATCTTAATATAGGATACAATTTTTTGTTATGGAAATGCAAAATAGGGTTATAGCTTGCTGATTGAACTGGATACTGAAGCAGTTTGGGGATGTTTCTTGTAAATGTTTCAATTATATACAAAAAGCAAGTCTTTTATACCATATTCTCTTAAATTTGTTGGAAGGTTAGAGCTGAGAAGTGTCTGGCCCTTTCTTTGGGAACTACACAAGGAAATAATTTGTGAGATTTATAATTTTTAGAAGCATCTAATCTGGTCGGTGCTAGTGAATTTGTTTATACTTTCCCATGACAGGCAACCAATGCTACATACTCTGATGGATTTTTGTCTAGATAGAGTCAAATATAGCAAAGAAAGCTTCCCCAAGCCCATGAGCTTATTATCCTAGGTCGGAATGTGAGTATAAGATAAAAGTGATGAATGATCTTGAGTGAAATTGAAGTTACCAAGTAATATTTTTCACCCACATTATGTTCCAAAGTAATGGTGAGAAGTTTGCAACCGAAAATGTATTTCCTCATACCATTAGTTTATGTTCAGATCCCCTCTGTTGGTAACAACCTGCATCTTTTAGTAATGGGAATGTGTCTCTTTTCACAAAAGCTGTTATTTACTGTGAACATGAAAAAATCTTTCATGCTTATGCCAAATCAATCTGTTCACAACTAGAATACCAATAACAGACCCATGAAGCTGTGGCTTGGTTTCAGTGAAATATACTGATGCTACACATCTATTTTGGGCTTTGATATAACAGTAGAACTGGATGCCTCATTATGCAATTTTCCTGAATACATCTATATTTGGCTTTAGAAATACCAATATTTTTCACCCATATGATTCAATTCGTTTGTATTTATACTCTTTTGCTGGCATTGTAAAACTCTCTTCATTTATGCATTTATGTTTTCACCACACTTCTGTTTGACTAGAGAATGATATTTATAGGGGCGGATACTGGTTTTTATAGTTGAAGATAGGAAACTCCAGTTAATGGCAGAAAAAGAGACTAAGGGGGCTGTTTACTCCCTGAATGCTTTCAATGGAAAATTGCTTGCTGCTATCAATCAGAAGATTCAACTATATAAGTGGATGCTCCGGGATGATGGTAGCCGGGAGTTACAGTCAGAATGTGGACATCATGGTCACATACTTGCACTTTATGTACAAACACGTGGAGATTTCATTGTTGTGGGTGATTTGATGAAATCAATTTCGCTGTTGATTTACAAGGTAAATGAACGCGAGGGACCTTCTCAGTCTATTTACTATACCCTTTGCATATAATTATTATTATTATTATTTTTTGTACAAGATGATCATTTTTATATTTGTGATTGTATTCTGGTGCCATTTCTTAGCATGAAGAGGGTGCTATTGAGGAGCGTGCTCGTGACTATAATGCAAACTGGATGTCAGCTATTGAGATTCTCGATGATGAGATTTACCTTGGGGCAGAGAACAATTATAACTTATTCACAGTCCGAAAAAATAGTGAAGGTGCAACTGATGAGGAACGTAGTCGTCTTGAGGTTGCCGGTGAATACCATCTTGGTGAATTTGTGAACAGGTTCCGCCATGGGTCACTTGTTATGCGGCTTCCAGATTCTGAGGTTGGTCAAATTCCAACTGTCATTTTTGGCACAGTCAACGGTGTGATTGGTGTGATCGCTTCACTCCCTCACGACCAGTATCTTTTCATGGACAAGTTGCAAACTAACTTAAGAAAAGTGATTAAAGGTGTTGGTGGATTAAGCCACGAACAATGGAGGTCTTTTTACAACGAGAAGAAAACAGCTGATGCCAAAAATTTCTTGGATGGTGATCTTATTGAATCATTTCTTGATCTTAGCCGTGCCAAGATGGATGAAGTTTCCAAGTCAATGAGCGTGCCTGTGGAGGAACTCATGAAGAGAGTGGAAGAGCTAACCAGGTTGCATTAGTTAATATCTATATATGGTTTGTTTGTGCTTTTTTTTATCTGTTATATTATCCTCAGAACCAATATACCTTGATTTGCTGACCGCTGCTTTCCAGATAATATACTAATACAAGTTTTTGTAAATTCTTCATCTCTCTCTCTCTCTCTCTCTCTCTCTTTTTTCCTGTGTATTAAGAAAAAGAAAAAGAAAAAGAAAAAGAAAAAGTGAAGTCAACTCATTTTCCCACGTTAGTGGAAAATTTTCAAGGGTCCCACACATAGGGATAGGATGTTGAAATCTTGTCCGATAAATGAAAATCACATATAGTGGGTTTTTCTTTTTGGGATAATATGCTTTTTGGCTGAGATGCGTACTTATAATGGAATATTATGACAAATATATAATTAACGGTGGAGATTGAAACGCCTCAAAACTTATCTTCTACAATCAGTATATTATAAGATAAAGATTTGCAATCATAACGAAGATTTTCAATTACCATAATGTTACCGTTACCCAAGATTTTCAAAATTTACTAATTGTATAAAATTTTATAGTCGTTGAGGCTTTTTTTTTTTTTTCAGGTAAAATAAATGATAGTACAAAGTTGTTGTTGGTGAACAATAATTGGGTAATGAGATATTGTGTGAGAAATATGCCTTTTTACAATTACAGAAAAATATAAATAAGAAATATCACGTGAATTTTGATTAAATTAGTAGTTTAACTAAATTCATATATTAGAAATATAAATAAATGAATTTTACCCTAAATGTTAAAAATGAAATGTTGTTTCATTAGTGGTGAATAAAAGTGTCAATTTATGTGCACATTTTTATATTATTTAAAACAAAAAGGTTATTATAAAAAAAATGGAAGTGTGACGCGTGCGATTGCGATGTGAGGTTCAAAGACCGAATTCAAAGATCAAAATGAGTATAAAATATGTATAATTGGGTAAGCTGTGACGTATTAAATTTGGAGAGATAAATCCAAAAAATCAGGTGGACTTTTTAATCGGCTTTCCCTCTGACACTCTCTTTCTTTGTTTTCATCTTCGTACCAATCCATAAAGAGGGCAATCGAACAACCTTTTTCTTTTCTTTTCTTTTCTTACTGCTTAAAGATCAAGAAAAAGATAAGAGGTAAACGAACGACCCCAGCGTTCTTGGAAATAATGATTATTTTTGCTGTGATTCACTTTTTTGTTTTTCCTTTAAAACTTGTTAAAGTTTGTTTCTTTTTTATTTGTTTCTTTATTTTTTTTGTGCCCCATGGGGATATGAAACCTAAAGATTGTGCCCCATGTGCCCAGATTTAATAAGTCAAATTATATTAGATTCTTTGGATTAGCAGAAAATCTTGCTTAGTAATTTGTTTGTTTGTTTATTTGTATGGGCTATCTATTTAGTGGTTGAAAAGAAACATAGTTGTAGCTGAGCAGTAGGGATAGGTAAAGGTGTAATGATTTTTTTTTTGGTTACTTTTCTTTACATTTCTTCTGGAAGGATGAAAGTAAAACCAGTGGATTTGATGGGCTATCCTTTTTTTGGTGTGAACATTTCCAGCCTTAAAATACTTGAGTTGCTTCGACTTTGAATGTCTAAACATTTTGAATTTTTCCCCCCAAACTAATTACTTGGGTGAATTTGCAGGAGGTGATGATATTGTACCTGTAGTTTGATTATTTTTTGGTGGGATCAGCATTTAGCATTCAAGATGGCTTTCAAGCCACTTGAGTGGTATTGCAAGCCAGTGAAGAATGGTGTGTGGTCAAAAGCGGTGGAAAATGCATTCGGTGCTTATACTCCATGTGCATCGGAATCCCTGGTTCTTGGTATCTCATATTTGATATTGTTAGCCTTATCCTTGTACCGAATTTGGCTGATAAAGAGAAATGTTAAGGTCCAGAGATTCTGTTTGAGGTCAAACCTTTACAATTATTTCCTGGGGCTGCTGGCTGCATACTGCACTGCTGAACCATTGTTCAAACTTGTTATGGGTATTTCGGCCTTTAACGTAGATGGACAAGATGGTCTAGCCCCCTATCAGGCATGAAATCCTCTTCTCGTACTCTCTGAGAACGTATTTGCTTGTAGATTCACATGCTATTTGGGACTCTGAAATTGCCAATCTTCACAGATATTTCTTGCTTTATATCTGCAGATCGTTTCTCTGATTGTTGAGGCTTTTGCTTGGTGCTCTGTTATTTTGATGATTGTTGCTGAAACAAAAATCTATATTCGTGAAACTCGATGGTTTGTGAGGTTTGCAGTCATTTATGCTTTGGTGGGGGAGGGTGTGATGCTCAATCTTGTTCTTTCTGTGCGGGAATATTGCAGACGGTTAGTTTTCTAGTAATTTGTTTTCTGAACTTTTACTTTTAGGAATTGATATTGATTTCAGGTTTTCTATTGTTTGTGCTGCTAGTTATGGCTGATTCAACTGTTCTCTGAATTTATAAATTTATGACATTTCTGCATGTTATTTCATTTCTGCCAACTGATCCCTGTTCAGCTGTCCCTACTTCCATGTTTCTTGGTTTTTAACTTTATTATTTATGATCTCCTGCCTCTTTTCTCTGAAGTCTGAAGTTTGGGAGACAACTCTGCTGGTAGATCTGCAAATAATACGCTATAATTACTGAAATTTTGAAACCTTATGCTTTTAATCAAATAAGGTATATAAGATGAGATGATAAAATGTAAAAGTAATTTGTGCTTTTTGGTTTTTTACTTAGTTTTTGTAATATTTCTAGATTTTCTATGCTTTCGTCTGATTACCAAACTCTGTAAAACATGTTCCTGTTTGTAGGCCAATATATCTAATCTGCCTTATATAGATTTGAAGAATCTGAAAAATTATCCTTTTAATGAAATCCAATATAGTTTGGTGGAGGTTAACTGCATGTTTAAAAAAAAAAGTTTGTCCATTTAACATGTGGTGAGGATGATGGTAAGCTATTCATTTAGTGTGTCATGTGCAACTGTTTTTCTGTTCTTCTAAGTGAGAGTAAGGTGCAGCAATTTGGGTTTTTCTGTTCTTCTAAGTGATAGTTGTTCGCTTTCATATCCACTATAGACTTTCTGGTCATTTTCTTACTAACCATGTGCAATAGATAATTGTATAAAGGTTTGCTCTCTGATGTCCTTTAGAGGCATTAGAAGTACATGGCTGCATGTTCTGCCTAGAGTTAAAGTATTCTATCCTAACTCGAAGTTTATATTCTTTGGTTATGACACCTAGAATGCAATTTTTACACTTCCTGCATGTGATTAATTTGTTGCTAATGGCACCTTGACTGCTTTACTATGTGGCAATTGCTGAGCTGTTTTCAAGCAGGCAAAGTTCTTTGTTCTTTTATGTTTGTTTATCATCCAGTATTGAATCTTTATACATTAGCCTTATGTCATGCTTGCATGACATGATGATATACCTATCAATCTCAGTTCTACCATGAAAGTGAATAAATGGTCTCTTGAAAGGCTATTGAAATTATTGCTTTGCATCTTAGTAATATTCGGTCTTGGTCAATTTTACTTGTGCAGATCTATACTCTATTTGTACATCAGCGAGGTTGTTATCAAGGTATGTTTATCTTTTTATTTTGCTGATTCCAGAATGCTTCTGTTTCCTGGAGCATCTTTACATTTTAAATTTTAACCAGTGTCAATTATATGGTTAAAATACTGAATCCTATAGTAGATTGTTTGTTATCATCCTCATGCAAAGATGATCAAATGCTATCTGAGAGCTGGAATGTGAATGAGACTTATATTTTATTATTTAATGTCATTTATTTTTGCAGTCTCCAAAAATGAAATGAAATAAACTCATGTATTTGTCTTGGTATAGGTTTTATTTGGAGTGCTCCTGCTATTTTATTTTCCGAATTTGGATCCTTATCCGGGATACACTCCTGTGCAAACTGAACTCATGGAGGATACTTCTTATGAAGAACTTCAGGCAGATGAGGAGATTTGTCCTGAGAGGCATGTCAACCTATTTTCTAGTAAGTGAATATCCTATCAAGGTAAATTGTTGCTTAGATTCCTTGCAATCCCTAAATTCATGGTGAGAGATTGTGAATAACTACTGTGAGAGGAAACTTCTGCACATCGTAGTTTATTCAAACATTTTCTATTTGCCTGTAAGATTAATGGAAGAGAATTTCCTACTCTAGTGGCAAAACTTTTCAGTCATGGAGTGTATGCTCTTTAAGATATCCAACAGTTTGATTTCATTTCTAAAAGAGACAAGGGAGCTCTCATGAATGTGTTTTAGATGTCCATTAGATTGGGATTTCAAATTCCCCTCAGATTCTTGGTAAAGCTTGCATTTATTTGTTGTTTGAATGTTTGGTCATATTTCGGGGTTAGTGGGCTAACAAAACGAGTTTCATGTTAAAGAGTTCCCCTCTGACTCTTAAGGAAAGTTTTCTGCCACACATCTTTGTAGTACATTATTTTCACAATTTCAAGTATGCCTTTGTAAATTTTTATCATGAATTTCTTCTTTTATGTCCCTGGATTTCCTTTGTATGTCTTGTCATTGTTGAACAATGTCTGCATAAACTGATAATTGGTCTTTGATTTTTGTAGAAATTACGTTTTCATGGATGAATCCCCTCATGAAATTAGGCTATAAACGACCTCTGACAGATAAGGATATCTGGAAACTAGATAATTGGGACACGACGGAAGCACTTATAAATTCGTATGTTGTTTTCTCCTTCAGTCTTTTGAGTCATTTAGAAGGTGTTTATGGGATGCAGGCTCATCCTGAGGAGATAATGACCATCATTATCTATAATACATTAAGATGTCTTCTTACTTACTACTTAGGTTTCATCAATGTTGGGTTGACGAGTCACAAAGGACAAAACCTTGGCTTTTGAGAGCATTAAATCGTGCACTTGGTGGAAGGTATAGGACCTCCCGTCCTTCAAATTACTAAGATATAATTTTTTCAGTTTATTAATTCAAATGCATAAACGCCTCAGAAGTTCTTTTTTCTTTTCTGTTTTTTCAGATTTTGGTGGGGTGGCTTTTGGAAGGTATTTAATTCATTGCTACTAGAGTTGTTATATCTTGTGCAATTCACTATTGTATATGGAAAATGTATATGTATGTATATAACTCTATGCCATCACTAATTCTATGAACATACAGGGTAATTTCAAGGGGCATGTTGTTGAGTAACTTCTCTTTTTTCAAGGCTTATATGCAAATGATGTCTTCCTATGTTTCATTTAAAGTTTCTTAAATACGCATAAGTAGTTGTTTTCCTAATATAATAGTTTTTGAGATCAAATGATAATTAATCAAACTTCTAGGTTTATTTGAATTAAGTAGGATTTACCACTATTATATTGATTTTTTTTTCTTAATTAGGTAGATTTCTTTATGAGCTCCTTTTTTGTCATATGTGTACTTCATTCATAAAACCCTACTTTTCTCATTATTTTTACTTGAAAGCATCTAAATTTTTTCTAGCTCATGTCAATACTACTATATGATTAGAATTTTGAGAAAGAACTTCTAAAAGAGGAGTTTGTTATTTACTCATGGTTAATTATCTTTTGAACTTTCAAAAGTCTGGATGTCATATACTCCCTCCATTTCAGTTGTTACTGATACTTGATATTAAACATAATTTCACAACCCTAAAGAAATGCATGTGATTTTTTGGTAAATAAACTGAAATTCCGTTGAAATTAAATGGTGTAAGATTTGAGCTTTAGTTATGAGGGTAGTTGAGAGAAGGGAATAAATGCTGAAACAGGAATTCAGAGGGAAATTTACAAAAGTGAAAAGTAACAGATGGAGGGAGTAAATAACTATTCATCTATACAAAAGTGATGCATTTGTCACTTGATGACAAGAATATATGAAATCACATCTACTCTTTCCAATACTTCAATCACTGAAGAGTCTACACATTTTTCTGTAGTTATGGTTGTTTGATCCAAGCAAGCACCATAAGACACCTACGTTTGTTGCTAAGAATTCCATCTTCTCCTTTTTGCTTATTATTTTTTCTGGAAAAATTTTATTCTCTGCAAAAGATCTGATAGTTTTTGATAGTTAATGTAGATAGTTCTGTAGGTTTTGTCCTGCACTGATATCTTTTGTACAGTGCTCCTTTTCTTTCACTTTTTTTTTTTAAAGATTATCCTGATATAGCATTGAGTTGTTTGTTTGTTTGTCCTTGTTCTAATACTGAATTTTATCGTGGATTTGTCACTCTGAAGATTAATGTCTATAATATCTCAGAATTCCCTGAAACCACAAAACATACTGACATTTTATATGGAGAAGAATGTTCTTATCTATCTAGACTTACCATTTTTTTGTTAACAACTTGCAGATAGGTAATGACATTTCCCAATTTGTTGGGCCTCTTATACTGAATCAACTCTTGAAGGTTTGTTGCAATTTCAAACTTGTGTTTTTGTTTTTGCTCACTTCTCTATTGCTTAATTCCTTGCACATGCATCTTTTATGTTGTAACCTTAAATTTTGATTTATGATTTTAAACATTTTTGTCATAATTTTCATCTCCTTTTTGTAATTTTTGTACTGTTGATGTCTTTTGGTTTTGTTATGTTCTGGGTTTTTCACTAAATGATTTCCAGTTAAATGGAAGGTGCGACTTAGTTGTGGTTCTTGTAATATTTACATGATCTTTTTGGGCAGTATGATTTTGTCAACTAAATCTATTAAAGATATCATATGATGAGTATTTTTCTTGAGTTATCAAATTAATTGAATGCAAAAGACAAAGTCTTTCTTTATAATTGGAAAAAGCTACATTTTCTAAAGGAATTGCAAATGAGATACCTCAAAGTTGGGTATTTCCAAATGGTTGAGTATTAGATCTGATGCTGGAGTCAGCTAAGAGCTTTAGACTCTACCATCTCTATACACGCTTTTTTGGGAAACTGAGAAATTTTGGTTACAAGGGAATGAAAATAGAGGCTAGGTACTATAGTAATGATAGCAATGCTGATATGTATAACTATTTGGATTTTGTTTAGGATGGACTTATTGGCTATTTAGATTATTTGCTTTTCACTCACTGAAGTAGACAATCTAATGTTTATCTGTTTTTATTATGTCCACTATTTGCTATTTGTTTCTCTACTGTGTTTTATAAATTTGACATTTGCAGATAAGATGGTGTTTTAAAATTTTCTAGTTTCTCCTTTTTCATTAACTTGTCCTGGGCGCTGACCAATTTCCATGTGATTTGACCTGTGCAAAAATAGAACTGTGCAAGAAATTAGGATCACATGATTTATTTTCAGGACTAAAGTGCTTAATTTGCTGATTTAACTCTAGTTGTATAAATTAATTGTTACATTTTTCCTTACCATGTCATTTACATTTTACAGTCCATGCAACAAGGAGAACCAGCTTGGATTGGTTATGTCTATGCATTCTCCATTTTGCTTGGTGTGGTACGGTTTGAGCTCTTATCACTCAGTTCTGATTCTGATTATATATGGCCATGTCGCTTCCTATATGCTTTACTTGTTTACATTTTCTTTTGTCCAGCTGTTTCTTTCATTGATGATTCAGATCATTCGTGAACAGAATAATGTCACACTAAATCCATTAGTTTTCTTGTAATGGAAAAGTAGTGCTACCATTTTCTATTTAAAACGTTGCTTTCAATTCTTCCAAATTGTATTTGAAGGACTAAATATTGAGATTCATAAATGCACCCTCTCAGACTAGAACATAGCCAGGCAAGTTATAATGCAAGTTAAAAATATGTGGGTAAGAATACATGGTAAGAGATTCTAATTTGATTTTCTTCTTAATCATGAGCATTTTCCCACATCACTGCTTCTCAAGTTCTTACCAGATTTTATTCCATGACATCAACAGGCCTGGATCTATGCTTTCTTAACTAGGCTTTCCTTTTTGGCTTCTAAAGCAATTGTTTTGCTAGTCTTGTCATTTTTCTTTGTTTGAATAGACAATCTTTGTCTTTATTGGAATAATTCCTCTATTGTATTCTCTAGGAACTTTTATGGTAAATGGAATGTATAGACTTGTGACTTGTGATCAATCAAATATTGCAAGGCCCCAGTATATATTACCAGTCCTAGTTGGACAATAACAAAATTTTGGTCTATATCAGCACCATAATATCAGATTGGGGAGGAAGCTTAGAATTAAAGATTGATAGAGAAATTTATTAAGCAAAATACATAGGTCTCCATATGTGATCTTTGTCAATATTCGACAAGGTGTTGAAAATTTTCTGTCATTAAGATTGCCATGTTTCTTGAATTAATATTTCAGTAACTTTATGATGATCTCCTGTTTTAATTACTTTCATTAACTTTCACGGCACTGAGTGGAATAAAATGTTGGATAGTGTCAGATATAACTTTTCAGGGTGAGCGTAATTTCCTTTTCCAGGTCTGTGAATTTGGAGCTGGTTGTGTCAGTATTTGCTTGCTGATATATCTCTGAGGAGAAAATGGACATTTACCTTTAACTAAAATCAACTTCTAAATGTAGTGTGATATATTAGGCTTGATCCATTTCTAAAAGGTAACTAAGATACATGTAATGCAGCACCAAAATTGTGGAAGATAAGAAGAATATAATGAAGCAGAAAGAGAGAGGAAAAAAAGGGATATTAGGAATGCTAGAAGACCATTATCTCAATAACCTGTTTTATGGAGCTAACTTACGAGATAGATACATGAATACTGACTTTTCATCAACTAGGAGTATACATATCACCTATTTTTGTACAGTTATCTGACTTCTATTTTCTTATTCCTGTAGTTTTCCTTGCCTCTGAAATTTGCTCTTCTATTTGGTTTTTTGATTCAAAGGTTTCTGTTGTTCTTCTTGCTTTTTTTTACTTCTTGGTTTCTACTCATTTTTTGAGTTGGTATTTGGTATAATATCTTGAATTTATTTGACATAGGTATTTGGTGTGCTATGTGAAGCTCAGTATTTTCAGAATGTGATGCGTGTTGGTTATCGGCTGAGGTCAACCCTGGTAAGAGAACACTTATATAATGCAATATTGCTGCTTTCACTTTTATGGTTTCTTAGCCTTCTTTGCATTTAGAAAGGCATATATGTTTGTCATATTACTCTGCTGTGCTTGGAGGAACTTGTGATGGTAGCCTGCCTAAGTGTTCTGGGAGATATATAGAAAAAGGAAACTGGAACTCTATCTGTGACCTAATTTTTATCAGAGGAATACATGCCTCGACAAAAGCATCGCCTTTGGGTTCGGCTTCTGAAGTCGCGAGGTTTATCAGTAGATTGAATCTAAACCTTTATTTAACATGGTAACAGCTTTGATTATTAAATAGTGCACCTTCACCCTTTGAATAGGCCAAACCCAATCCTTATAGATCAACCCTTAATAGATATAGAATAGATATAGATAAGGGGTGGTGCTTTTATCCGAGAAAGACGTTTACCCCTGGATAGATATTAGTAGATCTGACTTTTGAATAGTTAGCGCTTTTTGACCATTGGAAAGAGTGCTTCTGCGTTAGAGTGAATTTAGGGGAGATTGCCATGCATGCCTCAGGCGAGCAACCTAGCGACAAGGCTCTTATGGTTCTGTGGACTTTAAGAAATTGTGGAAACCTTGGAGTATTATCATCATTGGGCGCAGTGTCTCCTTGGAGCAACGTATTCGAGACATTTGTAAATTGGAGTGGGACTGTTATTGATCTGGAGAGTGGCTTTTTTCTCACTTACTCCAAACGTGATTACCTTCATGTATTGAATAATGGACCCTGGCTTGGTCATTCTTTAACTCTTACAAAATGGAGCATCCACGACTTAACCACACACGTGATAGAGGATCTCAAGAACTTATCTTTCTTAATCGATACAGTGCAAGATCTTGCTACATATGTAATATTCATAGTGTTGTCCTGTTGGAATAAGTATATCAAAAGTTGCTAATTCTTTTCAGTATATTCTTGAAATTTTAAATTCTGAACCTTAAAGTTTAGTGTCTTGGAAATGAAAACAGAAGAGAAAATTCATTCAGGAGAGGAAAAAGATAACTATGTAATCAACAGCATAGAGAGGTGAAAGGGAGGATGCTTCCTTGGTATGAAACATAGAAAGAGAATTAGAGAAATGAAAATTTTAAATTGACTTCGAAACATTTTGTCTGCTTTCTTTTTTAAAAGATTGTTTAGTATGGATAAAAGGAGAATATGTGATTAGTACATATTTTACAACTATCATTACTTTATTTCTCTAAAAACTCTGGTCAGAGAAAATTGAATGGCTTGGGAGTGATCCAAAGTTTCATCTTTCACATAACAGTTGAAGCAAGAGGAAGTTTAACTTATTTTTTTCTCTTTCATCTCTGCCTTTTTTTCTACTCTATATGTGCATGACAAAAATTATGCAGTTTGCAGGTTCTACAAATATACATATATATTGTTTTTCTTTATTTTTAATAATAAATGTTATTTGTAACTTGTTTTGTAGGTTGCTGCAGTTTTCAGAAAGTCCTTGAGGCTAACCCATGAGAGTCGTAAAAAGTTTTCAACAGGGAAAATAACCAATTTAATGACTACTGATGCAGAGGCACTCCAGGTATTCCTACTTGCATGGTCGTGCTTTTAATAATGCTCTATGATATTTCTACTAGTCAATTAATAGGTGTTCAAGAATATCTTTAAAACCTATGAATTTTATGTGGAAGGCAAAAGTGAAATTTTGAAGCTTATACTATATGTTGGATATTGTTTGATCTGGTGTCTGTGGAATATATGTCAAATGTTATTTTCTTCTGGTTCTCATTTGGAATTAGGATGTCGATGAGCAATTTGTGCCACGGATGCAGTCTGGTGGTAGTTCTGTTTCTTTGATACTTTGAAGCTTAATAACGTACCTAACATTTTCTTTCAATTTAAAACATTCTCTTCAAATTGGTGATGCAAAAATGTTTCCTTACCATAGAACTATAAATGAGCCAAGTCAAGCTTAGTTTTATTTGATGGGACTCAATATAAATCATAATCAAGTTGACTAGAGTCTAAGGTCAAAACATATTCAAGCTTAGTGATGATAGATTTTATCTTAATTGGTTATTTCTTTTAAAATTTTCTCTTGAGGTTGGTTGGTGTGACCCAACTGTATAGCAAGGTGAACCCAAGCTCATTTTTTCAGCTTGAATCGAACTATAAGCAGTGCTCACATTCATTTAGGGCTTTTTTTTTTTTTGGATCATTTTAAATCAAAGGGATTTGATGAACTTTCACAAATTTTTTTGGCTCCCTAAATTCATTTCTGCTGGTAAGTCATTGTTGTTCTTTTATTTGGGAAAAACTATTTGGTAATATTATTTAAGATGGAAAATTATCAAATTACTATTTTATATTTGGGGGGAGATGGTAGAATTTACAAATCTTGTAAATTTTCAGAGAACTTAAGATCTCATGAAGCATGAGGTTCTTAATGCTTGTGGCATTGATTCCTGTTGCACTTGCAAACAGAATACAAGAAAACCAACACCAGTTGAAGCTTTCCTGCAAAGAGACACATCCTTATTGATTTTTTTTTTGAAGAAAAAAATTAAATCTCAGTTTTGCAGTGCAAAACTTTGGGCTGAAATTCAAACAATAGACATTAAATCTCTGTAAAAGATTAGTGAATTTTACCGTGATGCTTGTAGAAATATACTTTCTAGGCTTAATTGGTGTAAAAAATTTATCTAGGTGGCAATGCCATTTGATCAAACATATCTGAAAACAATAAAGAGAAAATTGAGTTAGTTTTACTACCTGAAGGCTGGGCTGAGTTTTGCTTAAATCAACGGAAATTCAACTTTGTTATTGAAGATTTATATCTTTAATTCTTTGGAGTCTTAGTTGTATATAATTTAACTTGGATGAGTAAAACATTTCTTATCAATATTAGTAGCTGCTGTGTCTACTGTCCTAGACTTAACTTTATGGCAGTTGGAACTTTCTCTGTAGGGGAGGAGAGAGAGAGATAGGCATTTCATACTGAAGATACCAGTTCCCTTTCTCCCCTATGCTGCCGTTCTAATTAAGTTACTGATCCATTTTTTGTTTTTCTCTCACTCAACAGCAAATATGTCAATCACTTCATACTTTATGGTCGGCTCCTTTCCGTATCATTGTTGCATTGATCCTTCTTTACAACGAATTGGGTGTTTCTTCGCTTGTTGGTGCACTAGGGCTAGTCCTTATGTTCCCAATACAGGTAATGAGCTTCCTTCTAATGTCATTCTTGGAGAGCTCCAATTATGCACTTACTGTATATTGTTTGATTTTTCTTTTCCTTTCTTTTTTTCCCCTTAATTTGTTTTAGGCAATCTAAAGGGATACTTAGTTCAAATATGTATACAATACATGTTCTCTTCACGCTAGTTTTTTAAATTTTATTTGATCACTCACTTCCAGTTCACTTTTCAGCATATCAGAGTAGTAGGATGGTTATTCTAATATTAAAATAGATATTGGAAATTTCTGAACTTCTATAACGAAATCTTTGGCTTCTAGATTGATATATCTGGTATGTGTTTCTTAGATGGATTTGAATGTGGTTTTGATTTATACAAATCTTGGCATTTTCATTCTAAAAACAGAGACACTGGTATGGCACATAATTGTTTGTGTGATGACATCAGTGGATGTGTGGATCTAGGAACCTGTCTATACTACAAACTAATCAAATTCCATTAGAATAAATAAAGCTGTTACACATATATCAAATGGTACATCGGTTTTATTTCTTAATTATTCCTTCCTGAAATTTCTGTGCCATAAATTCCAAACATATCTCTCTTGAAAATGGTTAAGCTGAGGCAGAACTAGTGATTTGGGATGTAGTTTAGTGTTGCTGCTTTTTGGATGTTTATCTCTGTGATTTCCCAGGTTTGCTCCTACTGTGAATTATTCAGAGACAAGGTAATCAATATCTTGCATTGTCATGTTAGCTACTTTCAAAATAATGAAAAATTACATTAATGGGAAAAACATGACAGATATATATTTGAATGACTATCAAAATCCTCGATCAAGGTTCTAGCATGATCATGACTTTTGGGGTTTTTATATAGCGGAGATGATTTTCAAGAGGGTTGCAAGCAGGTCTGAACTTGATTTTTACCCTTTTCAAACAGGTTAATGGTCATGATATTTGTGTCTTTTGATACATAATTCAAAACTGTTATGCTACTTGTTGTGGTTGCTTTGCTTTGCTTTGCTTTCCTGGTGCTATCATTCATGCTGTTTGTTTGTTTATTTACTTCTTTCTGCCAAGTAAAGGGCTTAGTTCGGTGAAATAATTTTTGAACAATTGTTATTGTTGATGATTAGGTTTTTCAAATTCTTCCTATACTTAAAAGAAAATTTCCTTGATTCTTTTGCTGTTCCATGCCACTTGATTAATGTTTTTCTGATTGATACAATCCACTAACTTTGAATTCCTCTTCTGGATGAAGACTTTTGTGATAAGTAGGATGCAGAAGTTGTCAAAAGAAGGATTGCAGCGGACAGACAAGAGAATTGGACTTATGAATGAAATTTTGGCTGCAATGGACACTGTCAAGTAAGCTTCGAGTACATAAAGATTTTATAATAATCCCCCGCCACCTGTGCAATTAACATAGCCATATGTTTCTAATTTGAACAATGGATGCAGATGCTATGCTTGGGAGAATAGTTTCCAGTCAAAGGTTCAGCATGTCCGTGATGATGAGCTGTCATGGTTCCGAAAAGCTCAACTATTAGGAGCAGTATGTTGGGACTATTTACTAAAACCTTTTCTTTTTCTTAGATTTCTTGAACAGTGTAATCTAAAGGTTGGGATAATGACATGGTCTAAAGGGCATTTATATCTCTAAATGAATATCACATAGTCATGAGTTATCCAATTTAGTGAGCAGCATTAATATTAATGTTTCTGAAAAAAGGGAAATACGTCACTTGATTACTGAATAATTAGTACCAAAACAATTTTATGATCATTGTAAGTTGTAATATGTCAAGTAACTTCATCACCACATAACTATTATCCTTTGAACCTAAGTATATAATGGGTAGGATATATAAGACTATGGCCAATTTGGGATATCTGTGAGGATAGTTTCTGTGTAATTATTATATAAGAGGTTCCAGGAATGGGCAGAAAGACTAGGGCTTCAATTCTGGTATCCTGGTTTGGGTGTTGACAATTGACTAGGCTGTAACTAGGGATGCTATATCTTTAAAGGGGTTGAGTGCGATACTGTTGTTCTACATTGGACTGCATGATATGTCTATCTTCAACTTAAGAAAATTTGTGATCGTTCATATGTGAAAGGGTGTGCTAATAGGATAGATTTTAACCTTCTCTATCAATTTAAGCTTTTATAGCTATGTGACAATTTACCTCAATTTTTGACAAGGTTCATACTCCAACAGGTTCGGGTAGTGCTACTTAGCTGTAAGATAATGTGTTTATCAAACTGTCATCTCACTTCCCTTCTCACAGCTCATTTATTAGGATATTTATACACTTGAAGATGACTGAATGCATAGCATATTAATGTATTCACTTTTTATTATTATTATTATTTCACATTTACATTATCGTTTTTAAATTTTGCAGTTGAACAGTTTTATGCTGAACAGTATTCCAGTTGTGGTGATTGTGGTCTCATTTGGGATGTTCACTTTACTTGGAGGGGATTTGACGCCTGCACGAGCATTCACATCTCTTTCGTTGTTTGCTGTTTTGCGTTTTCCACTTTTCATGCTTCCAAACATAATAACACAGGTAATATCCTCAAAATAACTATTCATTAGTTTGAAATTTCCAACTTTTCTGTGGCTACTTGTTTGTAGAGGTTTCATATGCTTTTGCCCCTCTCCATGTTGGCATATGTTTTTCTGCATGCATATTTTGTTGATATGTCGTTGCCATCTATCAGTACTATTCATCCATTTGTTTCTTTATCATAAAGCTTTTCTAAAAACGTGTGGATTTCAGGACTAAAGGAGTATCTTTTCTACAACTTTGATCTCAATTTATAATAATATATGTAATACATATATTTATATAAATATCCATCACCAAATAAGGGGGGGAAAAAAAAAACTAATATCTAATTTACAGGATTTTACATTATTAACTCTTGAATAGTGCAATATAGAGATAGAATGCAAAGAAGATGATAAGGCTCTATATGAAGGAGACAAGTTATTATGACAAATAAATTTAGAGATAGGATGTTGAGTATAAGATCCAACTCCTTTCCTAATGGCTATTAAAAAAACAAGATCATTACTGTTGGGTCCGATCCTCCACGAGGTTGGGCTGCCAACCTCTCCTAACTTCCACATTATCATGATATTGTATACTTTGGGCTTAAGCCCTCACGATTTTGTTTTTAGGAGCCTTCCCAAAAGGCTTTGTACTAATAGAGTAGGTGAAATATTTATATGCTAGGCAACTCTTGTCTCATCTTTATATGTGAAATTTGGATTGATATCCCAACAATTACTACATAAACTAAAAGATAAAATTTCACTAGGTAAGTTAGGAGAAGGAAATAACTTACTTGGATTAATCTTCGTTTTAACCAAGATGTAAAATAGTTCTTTAAGTTGCATGATGATCATAGGGAAACGGAGGAAGATCCTATGATTAGTAATGATGGCATGATCAGTAGAGATATTATTGTGCAAGCTTTTGTGCCACATACAAATCAGAAGAGTGTGAAAGTGTGTAATGATGAGACTTGTTATTATATGAAGAGTATAACGATGAGACTTGTTATTTTGATATGGTAAAAGAGTGTTAATACTTGATATAACCTTCCTTCTCTTGTATGTATAAAAGCTATGCCTGCTTTTCATCCTTCTTATTTGACTGGCAACAGTATGCCATTTATTTTTAAGTATATCCTCCTTTTTTTCATAAGATTAATTTTTGACAGGTGGTCAATGCAAATGTTTCTTTAAAGCGTTTGGAGGAACTTCTTTTGGGAGAAGAGAGAATTCTTCTCCCTAACCCGCCTCTTGAACCAGGACTTCCAGCCATCTCAATCAAGAATGGGTGCTTCTCTTGGGAATCAAAGGTTTATTCACAAACCTACTTGTACACACACACACACACACACACACACACACACACACACACACACACACATATATATATATATATATATACACACGAAAACCTTTAAGATTACAAATTAATAGATAGGCAGGCATACATAAATGAATAACATGGAATTTACTGTTTCATTTTTTTTTTCTAATACATGCTCATTTATAAGTTATTAATTTACCTTAATAACCTTTAATTTCCCCATTATAATTTTTGAACTTAGAATGGCAGACTGAAAGCAGTTTCATTGCTTATTGGGTCCTCATAAGAAAGGTATTTCAAGCTTAAAACTGAGTCACATTATAAGGAAGAAAAATATTCACTTGGTGGCTTAGGTAAACTATCTGTTCGAGCCGGGGAGGGGGAAGAGTTAGATGCGTCCTCAGGTCCCCCACCCTTACTCTCTTTTCTCCTCAAGTATGTGAGCAATATATTCTGCTGGTTTATTTATGAATGCTCACTCATGCATATAAGTGAAGCAGTTTTGACCTCATATAATTCATCTTGGAGCTGTCTTTAAATATTGAATTTTATGCCAGTAGGTTTTCTATCTGTATTTGTGTGGCAGTCTCTCTAGCATAAAGTATGTTAATTTTTTGTAGGGGGAATGTGGGTTAGAAATCAAAATATTATGAGCCAGCACTAAAGGCAGGAAACTAACTGAAATTGGTAAAAGTAGTTGTGAGAAGTGCATTAAAAGATGAAACAATACTTCTCAATTACATGCAATTAAACATATAGATTCTGTTGACCCTAAAGTTTGGTATAAAGGTTAATAAAATGACTGTACAATCAACTGATTCCTCACAAGGACCATTCTTCTTCCTAAAATCATAAAGTATTAAGCCAAGCTTTTGTAGTTGAAAGGGTACCCATGTCCTTCATCTTAAAGCTTCTAAAGATCATTATGAATCTCCTACTATTGTGTGGCAGAGACACTACGAGAGGAACTTGTTTGTTTAAGTTTCTAGGCATTGGAATCCTTTAATATCTCTCTTGTAGACTGCTTTAGATTTAGATACTTCCTGGTGGACTCAAAGTTTTGTACTAATAATATGCTCAACTGCCAGGCAGAGAAACCCACATTATCAGATGTTAATTTAGATATACAAGTTGGTAGCTTGGTAGCAATCGTTGGCAGTACTGGAGAGGGTAAGACATCACTTGTATCAGCAATGCTTGGAGAGGTGCCAGCAGTTACAGATTCAACATCTGTTGTTCTCAGAGGATCAGTTGCTTTTGTTCCACAAGTTTCATGGATATTCAATGCAACAGTAAGGGAAACTACAGTTGGTATATTGTGCTTGAATTTCTATACCTTTAAACTTCTATAAGAAGGGCTACATTGTGTAATAGGTACGGGACAACATACTATTTGGTTCTGTCTTTGATCCAGCAAGATACGAAAGGGCAATAGAGGTGACTTCTCTTCAGCATGACCTTCAATTACTCCCAGTAAGTTCACTATCCTTTCCCTTTTTCACTTTTATTTATTTTTTGAGTTAAAAGTGCTTTGTTGAAATTATTGTCTCTGTGCTCTCACATTTCTTGAGCACTATATATCTTAGGGTGGTGATCTTACTGAAATTGGTGAAAGAGGTGTTAACATCAGTGGAGGACAAAAGCAAAGAGTATCTATGGCTCGGGCTGTATATTCAAATTCAGATGTTTGCATATTTGATGATCCACTAAGTGCTCTTGATGCACATGTGGCTCGGCAGGTACCTGCGCAATATCACTTGAAATATGTGCATTGCATACCTTTTTCTTTTTTCCTTAATAGATAATGATAGGTTCACTGATTTATTCTCAGTCTCTAATGTCTATGCAAAAAAAATTCTCAGTGGGATTTTGAGTGGTTAGTATGCTTCTGCAGCCTCTTTCCTCAATGGCTAATACCTTTAAATTTGATAACTTTTGGTTGAAGGGGCGTCAAGGATTTCCCTACAACTTTGGGAGAATTCTGAACAGATAGTTGTCGGTGGAGGTTAATGGAATATATGATACTAGAACTGTAAACAATAGAGCGGAGAGAATTTCTTTATATACTCATTCAATGATACTATCCTATATATATATGTAAGACTACAAAATACTATAGTAAATTACTAATTACTAATTACTAATTGCAATTAATTACAATCCCACTACTTGAGTAATTTACAATATATCACAACACTGCACCTCTAGCTAGAGCACATATGTTAGTCATGCCTATCTAGTTACACAAGCAGTCAGCTCTAGTCTCAGTCACTGCCTCTTTGAGTAAATCTACAAGTTCTTCTGTTCTCACATGGCAAGTAGATATTAGGTTTTCTTGAAGCTTCTCAAGGACAAAGTTACCGCCTATCTCAATATGTTTGATTTGTATATGAGACAGATTAGAGGCCATATGAAGGGTAACTTGGTTGTCAGACCAAAATTTTGCTGTCATTGAATGTTTAAGGCCTACTTCAAGCACGAGGTGTATCAACATTATTTCACATCCAGAATTATGCATACCTCTATATTGTGATTTTACACTAGAGTGGGACACCATATTTTGGAAAACTCTGTCCTCAAAATTGTTTCTGGTCAATGTACTTCAAGCCTATCTCATTTTCATTTGTCCATCAAGTTGAATTTTCCTGTATTATTCAATAATCTACTGTAGAAATAAAGAGTCGTCACCTCTTTCTAGTCTTCAGTAGCTTTCTCATCATTATAGTTTTGTACTTTATTGACTTTTTTTAGCTCCTGCACTGGCTTATATCATGTACTTATGTACTCTAATAGTTTTGGGGGTTTAACCTGCATTTTGCATTATTAGGTTTTCGAAAAGTGCATCAGGGAAGAACTCAGAGGAAAAACCAGAGTTCTTGTTACAAATCAGCTACACTTTCTTTCACAAGTAGATAAAATCATTCTCGTGCACGATGGCATGGTTAAAGAGGAAGGGACCTTCGAAGAACTATCAAATAATGGTGTGCTCTTTCAGAAACTGATGGAAAATGCAGGGAAATTGGAAGAATTTGAGGAAGAAAAGGAAAATGTTGAAAGCGTTGAAGATAAAATATTAAAGACTGTTGCTAATGGTGAGGCTGATGGCTTGCCAAAGGATCATCTTCCTGCAAATAAAAAGAAAGAAGGCAAATCTATTCTAATAAAGCAGGAAGAACGTGAAACTGGAGTTGTCAGTTGGAAAGTTTTGAATAGGTAAGATAATTCTAGAACTTTCTCTTGAATCATTAAGATGCCTTTTGGCATTTACCCTTTATATTCTTTGGGCCTCTAAATTTAATCAGAGAGTTTCCCGAGTTTTGGATATTGCATCTTAAATAGTGTGACCACCACTGATTTCCGTCAGGATCTTTAGGAAAATAGCCGGGAGTTTTACTGTTAGGAAAAGGATTACCTCTTATGGTGACTCAATCCCTCTCCCCCTGTTCTCTATCTCTGTGATTCTGCCGAATTACTGATATTTGTTGGAAAAGAAAAAAAAGAAAAGAAAAGGCAAGGCCATTGCTTATTATTGATAACAATTATTGGTTTGATTAATGAGAATGCAAAATATGTATTAATGTTATTTAAAAAATAAATTATTAATCTGAGGTATTGTGCTTCATGTCCTTAGATGAGGCTTGTTACAAATACCTACTTAAGAAAATGTATGAGTCCACTTCAGTCTACAGAATATCTATTCCCTTCTATTTAGTTTATTTTCTAAAATCCTGTTTCTCTTGGACATAAGAGTAAGATGTTTGGTTGTCCACTTTTAGCATTTTGTATCAATAATTTGAGCATTTTATGTGTTGTTCTCTGCAGATACAAGAATGCACTGGGTGGTGCTTGGGTAGTTATGATATTGTTCTTCTGTTATGTGCTAACAGAGACGTTTCGAATTTCAAGTAGTACGTGGTTGAGTCATTGGACAGATGCAAGCAACTCAAGCAATTATGCACCTGGTTTCTACAATTTGATCTATGCTCTCCTGTCATTTGGTCAAGTATGTTTGAGGATTCATCTAATTGATAAATTTTCTCTTCTAATCTTCGTTTTATTTATTTTTAATCTGTTATATATATATATATATATATATATAGTGCTAGGTTAATAAGTTAAATATGATATTGGAGTGAGCTGCCCCCTCTCCGGCTAATCAGTGTGCACTTCTTTGCCTCTTATATATGCAAAAGAACATTGTTTTCAGTCCATGCATGAAAGGGCATGTTAAATGCATAATTTTTCTTTTTATAATGCCTAGCTTTTAGATGATATGTTAATTTTACTATTTTTTGAATTACAAATTAAACGTTATAGGACAATTTGAATCTCATTTATAGTCTTTTCCCTTGAAATAGGTATTGGTGACACTAACAAACTCATTCTGGTTGATCCTCTCAAGTCTTTATGCTGCTCGCAAATTACATGATGCCATGCTTGGCTCCATATTGAGAGCTCCAATGGTCTTCTTTCAGACAAATCCGTTAGGAAGAATAATTAATAGATTTGCTAAGGATATGGGTGATATAGACAGGATGGTTGCTCTATTTGTTAATATGTTTCTGGGACAAATTTCACAGCTTGTTTCAACATTTGTACTGATTGGGATAGTGAGCACCATGTCACTTTGGGTCATAATGCCCCTTCTTGTGGTGTTCTTTGGAGCCTATCTGTACTATCAGGTGCACATACCTCTACAATCTTTTCCTTGTTTTTATATTATTTCATTTCTTGTATTCCTTCACTTCATATTCTAGCATCAATCACATCTGGAATCCAATATCTCAATTCATCTTCTGCGACAGTTAGTTTCAATTTTCATTCCAGGATCTCTCAAAGCAGCATCTGAATTTGCATTTTTGACTAGTATGCTTTTGAATATGTTAATTTTATGCAGTTTATGTGTTCTTGTGCTATAATGCTGCAAGAGAAATGCTGCTTGACTCTGGAAACTGTCTACACATCCTTGTGGACATTCCGATATGCTGATGAAAGTTTGAAGGAACTCTAATGAAACTCCTTTACAAAATTAAGAAATTAAAAATCACTGTCCTATACATATTCTCTCTCTTGAGGTTTTGTGTGCCTAATTGGATGTCGTTTAATGCTAATTACATCTCATAGTGCTTCTAAAAGAGAAACTGAACTCTTGACAACTGCATAGAGCAACTCTTCAGATTTTAGATATTTAGAACTGTTAAAGAAAAAAATTAAAGCTACTCCTGGAAAATTTACATCTTGATTAACAAAAAATTATGATGGATGGAGTATAAGTCTTGTTGTCTTTAAGCATTGCATTTCCTTTGAGCAGTTTGTACATAAGACATATATATACTACTTTGCACAATGATCATATGTCTTGTAGAAAAGGATTCCTGCATTTATGCTGAAGGAGTATTTGGTTCTTGCAGAGCACAGCCCGTGAAGTGAAGCGCTTAGATTCCATTAGCAGGTCTCCTGTGTATGCACAGTTTGGAGAGGCACTCAATGGTCTAACTACTATTCGTGCTTATAAAGCTTATGATCGTATGGCAAATATAAATGGGAAGTCCATGGACAACAATGTCAGGTTCACTCTCGTAAACATGAGTGGAAACCGCTGGCTAGCAATTCGTCTGGAGACCTTGGGGGGCCTTATGATTTGGCTTACAGCTACTTTTGCCGTGATGCAGAATGGTAGGGCGGAAAACCAAAAAGGATTTGCTTCTTCAATGGGTTTGCTTCTCAGTTATGCATTGAATATTACAAGTTTGTTGACTGCTGTACTTCGACTTGCTAGTTTGGCTGAGAATAGTCTGAATTCTGTTGAGCGGGTTGGTACATATATAGAGTTGCCTTCTGAAGGTCCAGCTATTATTGAGGACAACCGCCCTCCTCCAGGTTGGCCTTCTGCAGGATCTATCATTTTTGATGATGTTGTCCTGCGCTATAGGCCCGAGCTTTCCCCAGTTCTCCATGGTATATCATTCAAAATTCCTCCTAGTGACAAGGTTGGGATAGTTGGTAGAACTGGAGCTGGGAAGTCTAGCATGCTTAATGCTATGTTCCGACTTGTAGAGATCGAAAAAGGAAGAATTTTGATTGATGATTGTGATATTGGAAGACTTGGATTGATGGATCTTCGAAAAGCTCTTGGTATTATACCACAATCGCCCGTTCTTTTCTCAGGTAATCTGAAGTAAATTATCATTAGTTCTAGTGTGATTTAAGGATTATATTTCTTCTTTTCAGCCCTTGGAGTTGGTGAAGAGTCATTTTAATGAATCCTTTGTGTTCAGGAACTGTAAGGTTCAATCTTGATCCTTTTAGTGAGCACAATGATTTTGATCTTTGGGAGGCTTTAGAGAGGGCACATTTGAAAGATGTCATCAGGAGGAATTCTCTGGGTCTTGATGCCGAGGTACATGATCATATCAGTTTTTTCGTGTTATACAAATTACAAATATATTTTTCTCTATCTTAAATTCTATCTACCAAACACTTCATAATAGGTCTCAGAGGCAGGAGAAAATTTTAGCGTTGGGCAGAGGCAACTCTTGAGTCTTGCTCGGGCATTGCTGCGAAGGTCAAAGATTCTTGTACTTGACGAAGCAACAGCTGCTGTTGATGTTCGAACTGATGCTCTTATTCAAAAAACCATTCGGGAAGAATTTAAATTCTGCACAATGCTTATCATTGCTCACCGTTTAAATACCATAATTGACTGCGACGGAATTCTCCTGCTTGATTCTGGCCGGGTATGGATCCCATTTCTATTCCATCATTTACTTTCAAATTGTAGTTTCCTAGAAAACATATTTGACAGAAAGATGATTGCTTTGCTTTAGGTCGTTGAATATGATACTCCGGAAAGATTGCTGCAAAATGAAGAGAGCTCATTCTCTAAGATGGTGCAGAGTACTGGTGCTGCAAATGCACAGTACCTCCGCAGCTTAGCACTTGAAGGGGGCAGTGGTAACAAATTGGAGATTGAAAAGCAACTGGAAGGACAAAGAAGATGGCTTGCCTCGTCTCGCTGGGTAGCTGCTGCTCAGTTCGCATTGGCTGTTAGCCTCACCTCATCACATAACGACCTCGTGCAGTTGGAAGTTAACGAGGAAGACAGTATGCTCAAGAAAACAAGAGACGCTGTGATAACTCTACAGGGAGTTTTGGAGGGAAAGCATGATCAAGTAATTGCAGAAACCCTTGACCAATACCAGGTTTCTAGAGATAGATGGTGGTCATCTCTATATAAAATGATCGAAGGTAACAAAAAATAATAAAAATCTGCAAATCTGCATTTGGTTGCATCCAGGATGATGATGATGATGATCTTTTTTATTACAGGTCTTGCAGTGATGAGTAGGCTGGCTCGGAATCGGCTTCATGAATCGTATGATTTTGAAGACAGAACAATTGACTGGGATAGTGCAGCAATGTAAAAATAGAACCGTTGCCCTGCCCTGCCCTGCCATCAGAGAGGATGGATGGATGGATCTGTTTCTGCTGGGGAAGTTTCTCCATGGATATATCTCTTGGTATGTTCCAAGAAGGTCACTGAAAATTGAGAGTAATAAGAATTTTCTCATCTTAGATATTTGATCAATCAATGATGTTGAACACTTTGAAGCACTAGTTATTTATTTCCTTCTAAAATGCAATCAAGAACTGAACAATTTTGGCAAATTTTAATTTGCAGCTTCTAATTGGGCATTTAGGTTTAGGGCATAAGGTATAGCGTTCAAGGTATTTACCGTTCACCCTCCGACCTGTGCAATGTGCTCTTCTTCTTTACCCTTTGTTCTTATCCCTTTGCATATTGCCTTTTTTGTCCTTTTTTTTCCTTACCCCATAACATTTTATCCTTATTTTTGCCCTTTGCACTTTACCTTTAAAGTTTAGGGTATAAGGTATATGGTTTAGATTTAGGGTATAAGGTATAGCGTTCACGGTGTTTATCGATCACCCTCCGCTCTGTGCACTGTGCCTTTCTTTTTTACCCTTTGTCCTTACCCCTTAAAAATATACGTTTTATTTATTTTCCCCTAAAAATATACGTTTTCTCCTTTACATGGAAAAGGAATATCCTTTTTTCTTCAAATTTTTTTTAAAAAAATATTTTCCTTTTTTATAAATACATATGCTTTCATTTATACCATGTTTCAAACATATGACATCTCAGCATAAGTGAGGGTACGCAGCACTTCTTAAAAATATTTTTCTATTTTAATAATATTTACTCATTTTCCAAAAGAATTTCATTTCTTTTCCAACAAATTTGAACATATTCTTTTAATTACAATTATATTTTTAAAAAAAAATATCCGTTTTTTCACAAAATATGATTTTTTGAAAAATATTTTATTTTAGATTATTAGTGAATTTAGTCCTAAATTTAGTTAAGATTTTGTCCTTCAAAATTTTAATGCTAAAAAGATTTGTTCTTTTTAGAAGGCATTTTGATCTTTTTATCTCTTTTCAAAAAAGATTTAATCTTTAATTTATTAGTGATTTAAGAAACAAGAAAAAAAGGGTTGTATCTAAAATAATATTAATAATAAACGTTTAGGAGTAAATAATCATAATACTTTTTGCTCCATTGATATTTATTCATATAATATATATTTAATTAATTTTTAAGAGATTAATAAAGACACTGCCGATGAAAATTAATACAGTTATTTACGTATTAATTAATTTTTATAATTTTTAAAAATATTACAAAAATACAAAAAATATATCTAAAATTTATAATTTCTTAAAAATCATAAATAAAAGTTACTAACATAACCATGTTTTTTTTTACTTTTATCAGTATTTTAAATTATATATTAAAAGACAATAAATAGTAAATAAATTAGTAAATAAAAATTTATTTAGGGTCTAAAATCTAAATATATCAAATTTAAATATTTAATTAAATTAAACAAATTTCGTATGTATAGAAAATAAATGTTGCAAAAGATTGACATGACAGATCCCCTCCTCCGTTCATTCGTAACGTTGAATTCGCCTCCTTTCGTTTCCCTGAATATAATTCGTTAAACCCTAATTTTCAATTTCAGAATTCTATTTTGGTTCTCCAAACGAGGGTTTCTTACATTTGTAATACTGCGTATAAGAGTGCTGTTGTACTAGTTTCAAATTCTTTTGTGTTCAATTCTATGGGGGAGCAACAACAACTGCATTACCTTCCTCCTCACCAACAAACTCCTGTGGCAGCACCACCGCAGTCAGCTCAATCGGAGACTTCTGATGACCATCCTCCGCCTCCTTCGTCTTCCACAGAGACTGAACTGTTTCCTCCTAAGCCTGTTTTTGATCCCAGCAGAAGTATGTTCCATTCTGCTTCCCTTTTAATCTATATATTATATTGCTCATGGATATATTTTCTACTTACTGGACATTTTTGGAATTTTTGGAGATTTTTATTGTTATTTTCCGAAGCCCTAAATTGTTGCAACTAGTTCATGTTGGAGGTTGGTATATATATATATATATATATATTCTTCTTTCTAAACACGAATGCTGGACTAATCTACTTTAGATATATATATTATGTCAGAGAATTTTTAAATAGGATGTAAAGGGGTTCACTTAGTGAACTGAGAAATGATTTGAAAAGAAGGTTCAGATGATTGAAGATTCTCTTCGATTATGCTTTATGCTTCTTCTGCAGGATTTTATGCCTCTTTAAGTTTCAGAGCCTTCATTTAGATGGTTTAGGATTTCAATCATCTGAAAGGTAAAATCTGTAACATTAAAAGTATTGTCGTGGATATAAGAAAGTTTACCAAGTATGGGGGACTTAGAGCAAAGAGTTCCTGCTAACTTTTGGATTCCTCTGCTTTTATAAATGGTCATATAGCCATTCTCATTTGTATCAAGCAATAATCATTAGTTTTTATGTGACTTAATACATTAGTGGGAGATGTAGGAGGGAGATAGAGACTAATGTAGTTAACTTTGGAAGAGAAAATGGTAATTTATGAGTATTATGTTTGAAAATTTATGTTCAAAGTTTCATTGTTTTTATATATGGACATTGAAACAGATGGAGTATTGAGTTCCTTTGGATCAGCTCTAGGAAGTAAACATGAATAATGTCTGTTACTTCATTAACAAAAGTAAAATGGTAGCAAAAGATAATTTGTATTGCTTTATTTAATGGAAACTTCTTGATTCTTTGCAGTGATTGGAATAATCAGGAGAAAGGCTTTGATAAAAGATTTGGCTGCTGTCTACCATGCAGAGTGCCTCACATATTGCCAAGAGCTCTTGGAGCTCCAAAAGAAATTGGAAGAGGTTAGTCTTTAGTTTGTAGTTTCATCATATAAGTGCTTTCACTTTCTAAATGAAAAGAGCTTGATTTGTTTCCTGCACATTGTTTTGAAAGATGACTAATTTGTTTGAATGGCTTATTACATGTTGATGTTGTGGATAGTTCATCATATGATTTGCTTTCTTTACTACATTAAAACGTATTCTAATTTAAGTTCCAGTATTGGATTCAATTGGCTTGTGTAGAAGGACAAAATTTATGCTGTTCATCTCTACTACTTTCTCCGCTTTTATTTATTACTTTTTCCCTGGTTATCATTTTTAAAAAATAGGGAGGGAAAACTTCATTTCTTAGTATCTGCAGATCTGAAACTTCTAAATGGTAATGTCCTTTCTGATATAACCATAAAATCTGGATGCAACTTTTATTTTGGCCAAAAAAAATTATAAACAGTGATACAAAAGAGAAGAAACAACATTATTAAAATAATATAAACTCTTATATGCTAATAAGCCATGGGAAATCGTAGAGAGGAAGTTAACGATCTATTGTGTGGTCTGCTTTCTTACCTTTATATTTTCTGCACATCTTAAATATTACAAGAGTTAGTTTATTTAACCCTAATCTATAGGCCATACAGTCACACTAATTAATTATGTAAATTTTAAAGAACTTAAAGTTAACCACCCTTAGAGATTTGATATATATATATATATATATATATATATATATATATATATATATATATATATGAGAGGAGTTAAATTCTTTACCAAGATATAGCAGTAAAATCTTTACGTAAAGTGGGTTCTGAGGTGGTATTGCCATCTACCATGATAAGTTACTGAACTTGGTTGGGGTCATGTAAAACAACTGAGTTCTCCTGAGTAATGGATGTTTGTCTCTCAATATAATGTTTTAACATTTGGGCCTGTAAAGATTATATATTTATTTTGTTGAAGTTTAATAAGTGTTTATTTATTTATGTATTTTAGAAACAGCTCCTTGTCTGACTTGCATATTTGTGAATGTTTTATCTTGAGTTCATGGCATATTTTAGTCCACTTTTCCATTGGCAAAAATAAATCTTTGTTCCTTGTAAAACATTACTGCAATTTTACTTTTATCTTTATTCCTAGATAAATTTCCATATGTAGAGTTAGTTTTGTATGAAAATATTTCTCACTTTTGTGGAGCCAATTACTGACCAATCTTACGGATGATACAAACCTTCCAATTAGAAAACATAAGCTTCACTGATTTTTCCCGAATAGAAATGCCTTAAAAGTTTGTGCAGAAAACAAATTTCAGACATTTTTTCAATCATGGTGATCATGTCAACTGGCTTTTACTTAATTGTTGCAGCCTCCTCCAAGATTGAAAATTGTGGAGAATCCAAGGAAAGAACCAATGAGGCCTCCAAAACGTTTAAAGAAATCACGCTAGAAACAAATTCCGATGTTGTTGATGAATATTGATTTCTTTGTATTCTGAACCGTCTGTATATTTTAGGATGAAAATTTTTAAAGAATGCTTAGCAATAAAGAGTAATAAAATTTTGAAATTAATTTACCTGCTTGTTGGGGAAGCACTGCACTTCCCCCAAGAAGGCTAGTTAAACTGAGCAAGTGGTCTTGAATGAGTAGGTTTCTTCAAAGTCCAATGCTAACGACTTACAATTGTGCAGGTCCAGTAGTAACGAAGAAAAAGAACGAACATACTGAATTCAATTATATATTTAATTATTTTTATTATAAGTAAGTATTTAGAAAGAAAAAAGGAAATTAATGTTTTTAATTATATTATTATTATTTTTGTCGAAATCTTTCTTAAAAATTAAATACCAGATAATTAGTATCAAAACAATTACTAAAAAATTAAAATAATTATTTTATGTTTTAAAATTTTAAAAAGTTATTATTTTGAGATTATTTGAGATATGATTTGTTATGTTCAATTTACGTTCAAATGGATAGTGAATTATATTATTATTTAATATTTTATTTTGAGAAATGAAAACATATTTTAAGTGAAAAATTGTTAATACTGTATAAATGAGTATTTAGAATGTTAGAATTAGTAATACTAAATATTATATATATATATAAAATATTTATTATTATTATAAAAGATAAAATATGATTAAAAGAATTGAAATTTTATTTTTTTAAGTTTAAAAAGAAATAAAATAAATTATTTTTAATTTTATTATAATTTAAATTGTGAGTGAGTTTTGAAAGCCGATCAATTATGAAAGCATTCATAAAAAAAAATGCACACTGATAAAAAGTGAAAAATGGACAAAGTGAAGTCTTTTTACAATGTCTTTTTTTTTTTATTACAATTTAAATTGTGGTTGAGTTTTGAAAGCGGACCAATTATGAAAGTATTCATTAAAAAAACAAAAACAAAAACGTAAGTTGAAAAAAAAAACTTAAATATTATGAATAAAATGTTTGTAACTAAAATATAATATTATTGCTTAATTCAGATTTGTGAATGAGTACAAGGAAATAGTCAAATGAAAGTCATGTATAACTCAGTTTGATATGTTTTGAACTTAATTTTTACAAAATTTAAAAATGATTTTTTTTTATATATTATACTATTTTTATTTAGTAACATAACATTATGGTGATTACGGAGTATCATGTTATGAATTTAAATTTGTAATTTTTCACTTCTTTGCAACATAATTACTCTTTTTACATCTGACTTTTTTAGAAATTGTTAAAATTGGTAAATGAATGTCTTAATCTATTTATAAGTATTTCCTTCCTCAAATTATTCAAATATAATAATTGAGATTGATTCTCTAAAATATTTTATATTAATTAAATGTCTACAAGATTGTAAATTATTTTACAATTATATATAATATTTAAGATATTTCTACACTATCTATTATACTTTAAAAAAATTGGTAAAAATATTCAAGGATAAAAAATTAGAATTTGAATGTTTATATTAAAATTTATAATAGCTGTGATATTCAAATAGTTAAAGAGGATTTAAACACGTACCGTTATATATAAAATATATATATATATAGTTAATTTTTCCCACTTTTACCTTCTAAAAAAATCTAATTTGCCAAGTGAAATAAATTCATTTTCAACCCATAAATAATATTATATATACATTCTCAACCTATAGTATATAGTTTTATATAACATTTTATTAATAAAAATTTATATATACATACTATTTTGAGATAAGTATATTAATTAATATTAAATTTATTTAATATAAAAATAATTATTAAACTAGAATTATGATAAAATATTTAAGTCATGGCTTTTATTTAAAACACTTTAGGAACAAATTACTTAAATCATCCAAACAAAAATGTGTTAATACGTTTTCAAAGAAAATGACATGCATATTATTGATCCCTCTTTTTCATTTTTTTCTTTTTAAAAAATAAAATATTGAAGATTTATCTATTAAAGTATAAAGTTAATATTTTAACTATATTTTAATCTTTTAAAATATTAAAAATTTATTTTGCTAAAATAGACAGTTAATATTTTTATTACTAAAATAAACTTAAATAAAATAATTTCAAAATATTAATAAAAGTAACGAATGATAATTATATTATTTTACTTGAAATATATATATTTTTATTTTTTATCTGTTTTTTCAGTTAAATTTTGATTAATAAATATATGAATTTAATTAAATTTAAATAATTATATAAATAAATGTTATTTAATAAATATAAAGTAATTTTAAATTAATTTTTTTATAAAAAATCTTTATTTTAAAACATTTTAAAAACATTTATGTTCTTATTTAAACAAATAATTTAAAATATACACTTTAACATAATTGATTTTATAAAGAAAATCTAAATTTATTTTTATAAAAATTTAAAATTCATGTAATTTAGTGTTTCACTTGATCAATTTTTTTAATATTATGGATTTTTGTAATCAATATTTTAAAAAATGCAGAAGTTAAAAATAATAATTACGTGTAAAATTCAAAATTTTGATGTTACTGGAATAATTTATTTAATAAATTTTATTTTTTAAAAAATATATGTTTTATGATTTTTTTTAATTTAATAACTCTTTATTTATAATATTTTTTATTTTAATTACTAATTTTAATTTCACCGTTTAATAATATTATACTCTTATATATAGTCTTTTAGTATTTTCTACTAAATTTTACAATATTTTACATTACTTTATTATCTTTTAGAATATCCTAATAAATTGTAGAGTAATTCAAATGATTTTGCAACCTCCAAAGCATCATTTTTTAAGTGGAAAATAATTCAACCAAAACTATTACAATTTTGTTTAAAAAAAATGTCTTATTTTATCATTATATTGTAATTAATAGGTAATTATTGTATCATGAAAATAATAAAATATTTAAAAAAATAATAAAAGAATATAATAAAATAAAATAAGTTATTCAAACAATAATAATAATAAAATTAAGTGTATAGAAGGTTAAATAAAAATAAAGTTAAAATTTATTATTAGGTATTAGTATACAAATTAATTATCATTAATTATAATTAACTCGTGTTACGTCTGTAAATAATCTTTTCATATAAAAAAATTTAATTTTAATGTGTTTTATATGAATTATTCTTCAATTCATTCTAGAGTATATATATATATATTCTAGTGTGATATTTCATTCTATATTTACTTTAAATATGTGAATGATATATAAAAATAAATTTAAATATTTTTGATTAAATGACAATAATATTAATTAAGCATCTTTTTAAAGTCCAAATATATAATTGCAAATCTTTTTAAAAAAATTATTTATTTATTGTGTCTACTATATTTTCAACTTACGACTCTCAAAATACAAAATACAAGAATATTACCGTTTTCTTGATCCATAATTGCAAACTTACAAGAAACAAAGTTTATAATATTATGAAGATGCTAAAAATAGACATTACCTATTCATCGCTAAATTACATTTTGGTGGATGAATTACCATTTCTTTCTACATCAAATAAACACACATTTATTGAAACAACACACAACCTTTAAAAGGTTGGTTTAATTTGGACAATAACCATTAGTATCATTACAAAAATCCTTGAAGTTCTCTCAAACACATATCTTCTCTCAAAGCATACTCATTTCTTACAAGCATAAATATATCCTTAAAATTCCCAAACTATAATCATTAATTCAACCCCAAAAAAAAAAGAAGAAAAAAACATGTCTCTGATAAAAAATTGTGTAACAATCTCAGTTTTGGTCTTCTTTGTATTACTTCTCCAAACCATCCCATCTAAAGCACAAAACACAAAAGAAATTTCTTCTTCTTCTTCTTCTAAATGTAATAAAGAAGAGATAATGAATAGTATGAAAATCACAGGTGATAAATGTAAAGATTTTATCAATAAAGGTATAAAGGGACGTTTGAATATTGTTCAAAAGTCAACAGGTGGGGAAGAAAACAAGAAATTATGCCTACGAATATGCTTAGAATCTTATGCCAAAGCTGGTGAAGCCATTGCAAGAGGTTCCATTGAAGCTTCTAATGGTAAAAATGTTGAAGCTGCTAAAGAAGTGATGAAATATTGTGATTCAACTGTTCCTTGTTCAATGTGTTCTTATAAAACCTTTGGAAATGATCAAGAATTTATGCATTTTCAAGATTTGGCTAAACTTAGTGGTGATGATCTTCTCAAAACTTTTCAAAATTGTCAAACTTCTACCTTTTAATTAGTTTAGATTATGTATACTTCTTTTTTTTTGTTTTTTTTTACTATTTGATCATCTCAATTTAGATGTTTAGTGTTAGTAATAGTGATTTCTTATTATTATGTGATTTTTCATTTAAAAAATCCCAATAAATTTTTTTTCAACACAATTTGCATAAATTTTTTCACTAGAAAGCTTGCTTAGAAAATATTTAAGTTACTAAATTTTTATTTTAGATGTATCCTGTAAGTATAAAAAAAAAAGGGAAACAAAGATCTTGCTTACAATAAGTAACAAAAAAAATTTACCATATGTGGCAAATTCAAGATCTACGATTATATATATATATATATAAATGCATTTTTATAACCTATGAACATATTATAACTGCTCTTAATTCTACTGTGGTTCTCTGTTCCATTTAGCAAGATTGACAGCAATGTACTTCAATATATTTAAGCGGAAGGTAGAAATTTTCCCTCATCTTAATTATATATTCGCTAAAGTTATTTATTCCTTTTTTTTGGAATTATTAATTAAGAGATTATGATTTCGAACTTTGTTAATTTTTAATATATATATATGAATTATGATTTATTTAAATGCATACACGAAGAAGAAGAAGAAGAAGAAACCAGAACCTGAACTGCAGACAGTAACAGAGCCGGCGCCGAAAGCATCACCACCGCAGTCACCGCCACACCAAGAGGTTACTTATGGAAATGGAGGTAGGGCGTGGAACCGGCCGGCGAGGTATCCAGGTGGAATGAGAAATCTGGAAGTTATAACTTGCAGGACCTTTAGATGGAATTTTGGGGATGGACGCGAGTACGAGTATAAGTACTTCGAAGATGAATATCCGGCCGGCAATGGCATGCCGATTGATTGGGGATGGATTCAGATGCCATATCCTCCGCTGCTACAGTCGTTCGTGGAGCATCGTCCTCCTCCACACGATTACTATGACGTGTACGGCTACGAAGGTAGCCGTACACCATCTGTTTATGATTACTACCTGCCCCCGGCGGCAATGGCTTTGTCATTTGAAATGCGCCCTAATTTCTTCCCTACTTTATATTGGGTTTTTCTTTTTGAATTTTAAGGTATTTTTATTTACAAAGTCAAAGTTAGTAAATGATCCACTACCTACCCTTTATTTTGTTCCTTTTTTTTTAAACAGAAAATTCTGTAATATATATATATATATATATATATATATATATATATGTATCATTATGAGTATGCTTCTCTCTCTCCCTTTTTTTCTATATAAAAACAGGAAGAATAGTGGAGGAGGAATTAAAATTTTCTTTTGATTAATATAATAATATAGTACTTATTGTATAAATTTAATCAAGAAATTCTAGTATACTAAGCTGGCACACATTACACACATTCTTTCCTTCCCATCTTTTGCCAATCATTGCTTTGCTTCTCACATGGACAGTAATTTTTTAAGTGATTTCTTTTGTTCATAATATATATATATATATATATATATATATATATACACACATTACACACATTCTTTCCTTCCCATCTTTTGCCAATCATTGCTTTGCTTCTCACATGGACAGTAATTTTTTAAGTGATTTCTTTTGTTCATAATATATATATATATATATATATATATATATATGTAATGGTGATGATATGAAGCTGCTGCAAATTGGATAATATCATTTTCTACCAATATGCAAATATCCTATTGTCTTCTTCTTCCCTACTTTTCTGTCTGTTTTCTGTATTTTTTCCACTTTGCAGCTTCAGACACCAACTATGATTCTTTTGCTCACTGCTTGGCAAAATACTCACTCCCAAATGACCAAATCACTCAAATTCTTTATTCAAGAACCAATCTTTCTTATACCCCAATTCTAAATGCCCATATCAGAAACCTAAGGTTCAATACTTCATCTTCTCCAAAACCAGTTATCATAGTGACACCTTTTACAGTGAAACAAGTCCAAGCAACTGCTCTGTGTACAAAGAGTTTAGGACTGCAACTCAAAATCCGAAGTGGTGGCCATGATTTTGAAGGAATCTCATATGTATCATCAAGTGGAATGGATTTTGTCATTCTTGATATGTTTAATCTCAGATCTATCAGTGTTGATATCAAAAATGAAAGTGCATGGGTACAATCTGGAGCTACACTTGGGGAGCTTTATTATAGAATTTGGGAAAAGAGTAGATTGCATGCCTTCCCAGCAGGAATTTGTCCCACAGTTGGCATTGGAGGACACATAAGTGGTGGTGGGTATGGTGCCATGTTGAGAAGATTTGGCCTAGCTGTAGACAATTTGCTTGATGCACAAATTGTTGATGCTAAAGGACGAGTTCTTGACAGGGCGTCCATGGGGGAAGACCTTTTCTGGGCTATTAGTGGTGGTGGAGGTGCTAGCTTTTGTGTTGTTTTGGGATATAAAATAAAGTTGGTTCGAGTTCCTGAAGTTGTAACTGTTTTTCGAGTTGAAACAAGTATGGAACAAAATGGTACTGATGTTGTTTATAGATGGCAAGAAGTTGCAGACAAGATAGACAATGACTTATTTATTAGGCTTCTGTTGCAGCCGAGTAAGGTTAAGAAGGTTAAAGGGCGGCAGATGACTGTTAGACCAACATTTCTTGGCATGTTTCTTGGAGACTCCAAGAGGCTAATATCTGTTACAAATGGTCAATTTCCTGAACTGGGATTGAAAAAAGATGATTGTTTGGAGATGGGTTTTGCTGAATCTGTACTCTGGTGGTCAAATTTCAACAAGGGTACAGCAATGGAGACACTGCTGAACCGTACTCCAAATTCTCTGAATTTCGGCAAGAAAAAATCAGATTATGTGGTGAAACCAATTCCTAAAGATGGATTGGAATCAATATTTAAGAAACTGACTCAGATGGGGAGAATAGGATTTCTATTCAATCCATATGGTGGAAAAATGAAAGAAATCCCGGAAGGCGAAAAGCCATTCGCTCACCGTGCTGGAGTCATTTACAAGATCCAATACTCTGTGGCATGGGGAGAAGATGATCCTGCATCAAGCAAGAAGTACATTGCACAAGCAAGGGAATTATACAATTTCATGACACCTTTTGTCTCAAAAGATCCTAGGCGATCATTTCTCAACTACAGAGATCTTGATATTGGCACTACCAGCAATGGGAAAGACAGTTACACTGAAGGAAAAGTATTCGGGCACAAGTATTTCAATGGTAATTTTGATAGATTGGTGAGAGTGAAAACTATATTTGATCCAGAAAACTTCTTCAGGAATGAACAAAGTATTCCAACTCTAGTCAGAGGAAAGGAGTCCAACACTAATCCATTCTTAAAATCCTTGTAAGACTCGAATCAGTTGGTTTCCAAATCCAACACCAGAAAAACCATATAGTACTTTTATCAAAAGATGCAATATTTGATCTTACTTGCTAGTAATAAAAAATTGCAACTCCGAAGTACCAAATATTGATCACTCTTTATTCAAAAATAAAAATTGAGACAACACAGATTTTATGGCATCAACCAAAAGTCAGTAAACAAACTAAACTTACAGATTCGCATCCATGAATCTCCTAACAGAGTTAAAGCACAAATGGCAGATCTTCTTAGAAGTCTGTTCTCTTGATTCCACTAAAGTTAAAAAGTTCTCAAGAAACATCTATAACAGTTTCTTTCTCTCATTATCCAGTAATCATTGTTCCTGCACCTTCATCAGTAAGAATCTCAAGGAGCAATGAGTGCTGCAGTCGTCCATCAATTATACTAGCAGTCCGAACACCTTGAGCCAGGGATCGCACACAGCAATTCACCTTAGGGATCATCCCACCAGCAATTTTCCCATCATCCATCATTTTATGTATCCCTTTGATATCAATCTCCTTTACCAAACTACTAGGACTGTCACGGTCTTCAAGAATCCCAGCCACATCAGTTAAGAGAATCAATTTTTCTGCCCCCAATGCGGCCGCTATCTCACCTGCTGCAGTGTCTGCATTTATGTTATACGACTGACCTGTCTTGTCAGCTGCAACAGTGGCAATCACTGGAATGTGATAATTATCAATGAGTGATCTAAGCACAGAAGTATCCACACTGACAATATCTCCAACAAAGCCAAGCTCATGAGAATTAGGGGAAGGTTTTGCAGTTAGAAGACAACCATCGATACCAGATAACCCAACTGCAGTAGCCCCTGCCTTGTTGATTAATGAAACAAGATGTTTGTTAACTTTGCCTACTAACACCATTGAGACAATTTCCATCGTCGAGGCATCTGTAACACGTAATCCATTCACAAAGTTGGGTTCGATCCCCAACCGTCCAAGCCACTGGTTGATTTCAGGGCCACCACCATGGACAAAAACAATGCGAAGACCAACACATGAGAGAAGAACTAGATCAGCTATGACTGAGGCCTTGAGAGCCTCAGATTTCATGGCTGCACCACCATATTTAACCACAATTGTCTTGCCACGAAACTTCTGGATGAATGGAAGTGCTTCAGCTAGGATTTGGACTCTGGTTTGTGCAGGGGTGGAGTGAGTTTCTTGTTCAACTATTGACTGTGAGGAAGATTTAAGACATAAACCTAGAAAAGGATGGGAACTAGCCCTACTCTTGAATGTGACTGTATTTATAGTAGGTTTTAATGTAAGACTGCTATCAGATAATCTGTAGGTTTTGACATGCGGGGAAGAGAATGAAAGGGTTTTGGAAGCCAACATATTACTTCCCAGCTACCTTCTCTTTAATTTGCCTGTCCCCTGATTCAAAAAAAAAAGAGAGAATTCTACACTTCAAATCAAAACCTACAGTAAACCAGTATGATTTTAAAATTGAATTTCTCATTCTTATTCTAAGTACCAAAAATCTATGAACAAAGAATTTCAGTAGTCGAGTAGCAAAAATTTACTTTCTTAGAAAAAGGAAAAAAGGGATTTTTTTCACACCCAGAATCCCCAGATGAAGAATCCCAACAATAATTTGCTATAAAAAATAACACTCAATTATTCCAGCAAAATGAGTAAGAATAATTAGAAAAGGAAAGAGTTTAATGAGACAGAAACCTGAAAACGCAGAGTAGGCGAAGCGGCGGTAAAATTCTGCAGTAGCCGGCGGCTGTGCTTTCTGAACGCGGTAGTAACTAAAGAAGAGCCATTGATTAATAAGGTTAGAAACTCGGACCATCCTTTATAAAACAAAAAATGAAATATGAAAAACTTGGGGCCCAATTTAAATTTACATCAAAAATTTATCAAAAATAAAATATCAAATCGTAAAAAAATTACTATAAATTAAACTATAATTTAAAGAATATTAAACAGTTAAGAGTGATTGATGGAGAAATTTTCATATAATTTCTATAGAAAGAAAGAAAATCTTGATTCTTACCATAATTAAGAAAATTGGAGTGTTAAAAGAGTCAGGAAAATATTACAGACAGCTCAAGAATATATTTTTCTTGACAGCTAATTTGCATAATTACACTTTCTGTTTTTAGTAATCTCTCATATAAATACCTCTCCATTTTTCTGCAATTTCTGAAAAAAAAAAAAGAAAAAGAAAAGGGTTTCTCCTTCTTCTTCTTCTTCTTTACAACGCCATGGACTATGATGTGGTTAAGCTTAAGGTAATTAATTAACTTCATTATGCTTTTTTTTTTTTTTTTGTGGAAATTATTGTTTTCACTATATATTTTCACTGAAATCTTTTTCTTTTTTTATTAATTCTAAAAGAAACAGGTTAAGAAGCCAGAGGCGGAACACGCACCAAAACTAGCTCCGCCGGCACAACCGCCACCACCGCCGCCACTACCTCCATCTTCTTATCAAGGTCCGATTCCGTTCATGGGAAGAGGCTACGGAGAAGATTTTGATAGAATGTCAAGAATTTCAGGAATGAGAGATTTCCAAGTGACTTATTCGAAAACCTACCGGTGGAATTTGATGGATGATTCTATGGAAGATGATTATACGTATTACTATCATAATAATTATAATAATAATCATCGCCAACCAATAATGTCTAACCGAGGAATGCAACGGTTTCCGCCACCGCTACCGCCACTCCCGCCGCCGCTGCCGCCTCGAAGAACAATAGGTCCTCCCCCGGAGTATGGTCCGCCGGTAATGATTCTAGCACCACCATCCCACTTCGGATATGATGATAACTATAACTACTATTCATGGCCGCCTCCTCCTCCTAATTATTATGGCCCATATGGTGGTGGCGGCCGCGGCTACGGCGGCTATTATGATCATCAACATCCCGATGATTGCAGGGTTATGTGACTTAATTTTGGCTGTTAATTTTCCTTCTCCACTTATGCGTCCATTATTTTGGGGGTAAAAAAAAATTTCCATTGTTTGTTATTTTATTTATTCTATTTTTAATTGTTTCATTTTATCATTGAAAATTAATTAATATATGAATAATTTGTGATTTTAGTTTCTAACACATTTACGTTTGATAAGTTTAGACCCAAAATATTTCTTTTAAGTGAACAATAAAATTTCTTTAAAAATTTAATAATTTTTAAATTTAATTAATTAAATATATAGATAAAAAATTATTAAAAAAATAAAATTAAAAAAATATATTTAAATAAAAAAATAAAAATGCATTTACATTTAAAATAAAAAATTTATTAAATTCTTCGTTAATTTTCATCTTTTCTTCCAAATACAAATTGAATTTTTATGATATTTTTAAATATATTATATATATATTATATATATATATATAAAATGAGAATCAATATTTTTTTTTATTAATAATAAAAGTTTTTTCTCAATACAAATATTTTAGTTAAAATTTTTCTTTTTACGAAAGTTCTTTTTTTCTTTTCTTTTCTCTCTTACGAGATAGCATAAAATGATAAAAATCTAAAGAAGAAGATTAACAAATTTTTTTTAATATTCTTACTATTTTAATAGATTTTTTATTTTTAAAATTTTAAATATAAAAATATTTTTATCTTTTTATTTAAATTTTTTTTTTCCTTTTTTTACATGTAATAATTTTTTTACCCTTCTTTTATAATAACTAAATATAAATATTGTTAAATTTTTAAACTTTTTATCAAAATCCATCAAAAATGAGATTACTTAAAAAAAATTTAGAATTAAATTTAGCAAATATAAATTTAGTTGAGCCCAAACTTTTTTTTTTTTTTTTTTGCTGAATTACTTGAGAAGAAACTAGTGCTTATAAAATGAAGCGAGAAAACGATGTCTTTACTAGAGATATGATCATCATATATATATTTATATAGCCCCAATATTTTTGAGGCCAAGAACAACTCCAACGCCAATAATGTGACCTACAGTTCCACACGCCAAAGTATCAGCTAAGGTGAAACCGGCCGGATCTCCGGTCTGTAAGCCGGAATCCCTGCTCTCCAGTTTTAGACCGGCAGTAGCCTTCCTGTTTGCAGATGGAGCCAATCCAAATCTACCGGCAAACAACATTAGACTTGTTGAAGTCACCATTATCTGCAATTTTCCCCCAAAATCAATTCACATACACACACACACACACCACACACACACACATATATATATATTATATATATATATATATATATATATATATCAGTAGAGATCGTTCCCATTTTTATTTACCAGATTTGTCGATGAACCAATAAAGTCAGCGCATCGAGCACCGAGTACACCCTGTCCTCTGTTCCTCACTGGTTGTACACAAACCTATCAGAAATATTAACCGTCAAATTAAGAAAATCTTACAGCAATACAGAAAAATGTATATATATATATGTATGTATATACTAACCAAGCCTTGGGCAGGCGATGTCGAGAAAGCTTTAGGCCTGAGGCCACTGAACTGAGGAAGAGAAGTTGTCGTCATCATAGCAGACGACGCCATTGTTCTAAGAAGAAAAAAAAAGCTTCAAGGAATTGGCGGATCTGAAAATGACTTCTTCGTGTTTGATAGATTTTCAACCATTTGTGAATCTGAAAACTATTATAAATTTGGTAAAGCTAAATTGTACCTTAGCCACATATTTTCTTTTGTGGCCTCAGAATGAGAAAATTGGATACACAAAGATACTTGGTGCTGATTTGGCCATATTTTATTGGATCATTGAGAATGGATAAGGTATGGATGTGCCAACAAAGCACGTATGATTTCCCTCTTCATTTTTAATTTAACATTTATGTTACAAAAAAAATACGAAAGATAATAACATAAAATTGTAATAAAAAAATTGAAAATTAATTTAATAGTATATAAAAATAAATTTAAATATTTATAATTAATTTTTTTAAAAAATTATAATATATTTTTATTATTATAATATTTCAAATTTATAAATTTTAAAAATTATAAAATAAATAATCAGCCTAGCCCATTCTTAACAAATATTTTGTTTTACACAAATTTCAATGCAAACTTGACAATTCCTTTTTATTTTTGGGCCAAATATATATATTAGAAAAAGAGGACGCTCCAAACAGCAAATCTAACTTACAAGAACAAAGTAAATCAAACAATAACCAATTCAAAAAATAGAAACAGAGAACATATAGAAATTGCAAAGCAAAGAAAAAGCAAAGCAGACCTATAGAAAGAAACTAACAACTACAGACTTCATCTGGGAACAAGCATTCCAGATGCGTTGAGTCAACCCTGCCTAAAAAGTTAGAGTGGAAAGCCTACTGCGCCAGCTGATGAGCACACGCATTTTCTGTTCTTGGGATATACTTGAACGTCCACAAAGGACTCATGCTCAATAATTTTTTCTCTGTTTTTATCTGCTTCTTAGCTCTCCAATCCTCAAATTTATCCAGACCTTGAAAAGTTAGGATAACAAACATAGCATCACCTTCAATTGTAAGAATGTCTAGGTTAAGCTTCAAACCAATAAGAAGAGCTTGGATAGTCGCTTCAGCCTCAACACAAAATGGATTCTCACTGCTAAAGTGGTTGACCCAAGCCCCCTTTATCTGACCCACATGATCTCTAATCACCACTCCGGTTACCGTCTTACCTTCCTTGAATGCTGCATCGAAGTTAATCTTGCATTCCCCTTGATTCGGAGGCTTCCATCCTTCCTTGGTTTTGGATACTTGGGACCAATCCGGTTGGAAGATTTCTTTCCAAATCCTATTTCTGATCATCCAAATCTGTTCAAACATTGTAGCCAAGAACACCAACATGCAGTATCTCTCCCTTTTGCCTACAAGTATCTGATCACCTTCCTTAAGGAACAAAGAAATCCATTGAGAAACATCAAGATCTTTGAAGAAATCTAATCTCAGCTGCCATCTAGAATTCCACCACATTGCCCTACTTATCGAGCAGGTCAATAAAAGATGATGAATAGTCTCTTCCTCTACTGCACAAAGATAGCACTGGTTATCAATTTCTCGATTATATTTAGCAATTCTCTCAAGTGTTGGAAGATAATTACCCATTAGTCTGCATAGAGTTAGAGCCAACCGTCCATGCAGCTGCATTCCCCACAAAAGGTTCCAAAGATCTGGTCGCCCTTGTGGTGGTTGATTGAAACGTTCTTTAATCAACATAAGATAAGTCGACTTAACAGTAAACTTCCCTGACAAAGAGGAAGTCCAAATCAGTCGATCTTGCTCCAAATCCAAAATTAGAGTATTAATGATACAATCATTAATGTGGGCAGAGAATAGAGATCGAACTAAGCTTTCGTTCCATTGACTTCCTCAAGTCATAAGGTCTTTGATGCACTCATAATACTCCAAAATAGAGACACTATCAGATAGTCTAAATCCCTCCAATTTAGAAATCCACAGGCTATCCTTTATTCTTAACATCGAATTGGCTCCCGCTTGAAAGCAAGCCTCAGCCCTAAAGATAGGGATACACTTCCTCATCCCAGCCCAAAGCCATGATGCATTCTTCACCCACCTATGCTCTTCAAGCATAGCCTTAATGAGTTTGGCCCAAGGTCTATCCACTGTGTTGTGCTGATTTTATACCAATTTAGTTATCATTACTTGGTTAATATTTCACATGTTGCGCATCCCGAGCCCTCCTTTACACTTAGGCAAGCAAATTGAAGATCATGATTTTATGTAGAGATTATGTGTATGAGAGTTACAGAAACCCCAGAAGAAATCCCTACACATTTTGTCTAATCTAAGGAACATACCTTTAGGGAGTAGTATAGTTTGCATCATGAAGCTTGGTAGTGCTTGAGCAACCGATTTAATCAACACTGTTCTGCCAACCATTGACAACGTGTGCTGCTTCCAACCTGAGAGTTTATTGGACAACTGTTCAATTGTAGAGCCATATGCCTCGTTCTTCGATCTGAATTTACAAAACGGGTGTCCTAAGTACGATCCAATATGCGAGCACTCTTGTATTCTTAAGATTGGACTAAGCTCCATTCTTTCCCGCCGACTCACGTTATGACTGAAATGTGCAGATGATTTTTGCAAATTAGCTTCATGTCCATTCACTGTATAGCTGAAGACATTCTTTGACTGTGGTTGCTTCTCTCACATTAGCTCTACAATAGATAACCAAGTCATCGGCGTACATAAGATGAGTTATTTTAAGACTATTTCTTGACACTTTGATACATGACAAACTGTTTTCCGAAGCTGCTCTTGCCAAGATACGAGGTAACAAGTCGGAGAAGATGGTGAAGAGGCCAGGGGACATAGGGTCCCCCTGGCGAATTCCACGGGCTGCCTTGAAGTAACCAAATGGCGAGCCATTGATTAGTATAGAGAGATGGGGTTCCTTGACACATGCCGCCACCAATTGCACAAATTTATCTTCAAATCCGAACTTCTTCATCACTTGTTCCAGGACATCCCACTCAACTCTATCGTAGGCTTTGGCAAGGTATATTTTAACGGCCATGAAGCCATTCTTCCCTTTCTTCTTGTTGATATAGTGTATAATCTCGTGGTTGATGATAATATTATCATTAATTGACTGATGGGGTATGAAGGCAGATTGACATGGATAGATAATAACCTCCAGAACATTCAATAAGCGGGTTGCAATAATTTTAGTTATAATTTTGAGGATCACATTGCATAGGGCAATTGGGCGAAATTGATCCACTTTAGTAGCATTGTTGGATTTGGGTATGAGTGCAACGAAGGTATGGTTGTAAGTCGGATGAAGCATGGCTGAGTCGAAGAACAACTGGACCTCCTTGATCACTGCTTCTTTAACAATACCCTAGTATGTTTTATAGAAAAGAACTGTGAATCCGTCGGGCCCTGGGCTTTTGTGATTACCCATACCAAATAGACTCTTCTGGATTTCATTCACCGTCGGTCTTACAGCCAACATCGAATTCATCTCCCTTGTCACCATCTAGATTATTAAATTCTGAGGAAAAACTGGTTGTACATACTGAAAAATGCCTCCAAAATACGACTGAAACTCAGCTCCTATTTATTGTCTTGTATTAACCCAACAATTATCATGGTTAAGGATGGAAGATATAGCATTATACCTCCTATGAATCACCGTAGACAGATGAAAAAATCTCGTGTTCGCGTCACCTTCTTCAATCCATCGGGCTTTGGCCTTGTCTCGCCACATGTTTTCTTCTCTTTTGAGGATGGTGTTTAGTTGTGATTGCAACTGTGATTCCATCCGGATGGCATCCTCTTCCTGCGGCTTCTCCTGCTCGATCTGGATCAACTTCTTAGTTTTCTTGATCTGAATTTGAACATTACCAAACACTACTTTGTTCCATTCTTTAAGTGCCAATTTGGTATTCTTAATTCTCGAGAGAAAGAACTCTTTCCTATTCCAAGCTTCATGGATTATGTGACTAGTATCCTGATGAGAAATCCACACGGACTCGAACTTAAAGGGCTTGGGAAAGCTCTCCAAATACCGGTTCAGTTGGAGTAAAAGAGGCTTGTGATCAAAATTTAAAGCTGGGAGATGTGTAATAGCTGCATTGGGGAAGAGAATTCTCCACTCCTCGTTAGCGAAACATCTGTCTAACAATTCTTGGATGTTGGCAAGACTACTCCTCCTGTTGTTCCAAGTAAATTTGTGACCCTCAAAACCAATATCGATAAGACCATTATTGTTAATAACTCTCCGTAAGTCGCCACTGCTAGACCCCGCAACCAATTGTCCTCCTTGTTTGTCGACACTAGACAGCACCGTGTTGAAATCACTGATAGCAATTCAAGGCCTTGAAAAAGAGTTCCCAATCTCATCCAAACTGTCCAAAAAATATCTTTGCATCAAGTGAGTCGGAGGACCGTAAACCAGAAAAAGTTGTCATGGGTTAGTGTCGTCCTCCTTGAAGATCAAACAATTTATGAAGAATTGGTTGAAACTATTACTTTGAGGCTGACTTCTGTTTCCAGACAAGAAGAAGACCGCTAGACTTCCCAATAGATGGAATAAACTTAAAGTAATCGAACTTAATACATCTAACAAAATTTTCAATCTTTAACAAGTCACTACATTGAACCTTTGATAAAAACACAAAAAGGGTTTGTGATCTTTAATGAGAAGCTTCAAGCTTCGAACTGCCGAGGATCGACCAATCCCTCGACAGTTTCAGATGATCGCATTCATGATGAAAGAGCTATATGGGTAGTGTTGTTTGTTTCTAGCAACTCACTTGATATGTCTGAATCTTCGACGAACAACAGAGATGCGTTCTTCCTCCATAATTTCTATTTCCTCTTGTGCAGCTTCTTCCTTGCTGACCACGGGAGTAAAATAGGGGACTTCCAAATTGTCTATTTGCATATTCGCGAAGGCGAGGTCCATATTCTCTTTAGACAACCTCATTCTTCTACTTGGGCCTATCAAATTTCTGGAGCTCTTCCTTTTGGGATTGCTAGGCAGACTTATCTGACTTAATCCAGCAAGAGGCCCACAAAGTTGATCCACAGTACTAATCAAACCCACACAAGCCGTTGGTTGTTCCTCAGCTACAGTCCGGTCCATCAGAAGAGGACTCCTACCTCTTGATAAGGTCAGTTCTTTCCTTGGGCCTAGCCCACACACATTTTCCTAAGAAATTGGTGGGATATTTGAGATATCCCTAAAAGGTATTCTGACTTCAACATGGACCTTTCTTGTGTTAGGGGTTACTTCCTTGGATGTCAGATCTCCTTCGTGTCCCGTCACTATCTCCTTGTCCTTGCTAGTACGGTTACTCTATCCTTCTTCCTCCTGAGTCTTTTTCGAACGGTCCACTAAAAGCTGAGAATTCAGTGCCCTCTTGACCGAATTATTATTGGTCTTAGCCCATACTCTCATCTACGGCCCATATCCGGTTACAGTTTTCTCCACATTATTCATTCGAGTAGATTTTCTCTCACAAGCAGATTCCGTGTGATCCACGAGGTCACATTCATAGTAAAAATCTGAGAGTCTCTTGTATTTGAAACATATCCACAACCTCTCGCCATTTTCCCTGGTGATATAACATCCGGGCTTCAGAGGTTCATGTACATTGACCGTTACCTGTACCCTAAAAAATTTACGCAGTCCATCCTTTGCCAAATCTTCTTCAACACCCACAAATTTCCCAATGAAAATTTCAATTTTAGTAAGGTTCTCCTTACTCCTTCTATTAGGCTGTAGGTTATGAACTTGGACCCAAAATTTACAGAGAGAAAAACTTACCTCGTCGAGGGTTAACGACGGGAACCACCTTTTTAAGATCAGAAGACTGTCTTTCACCGACCACGGACTGATTTCTTCAATCTTGACTCTATCTTCATGTGGCTTTAAAGAGCAGGAAATCAGGTTACGGTCAAGCAATTTAATGTGTACGTTGTCCCCTAAATTCCACGTAGCTTGTAGAATCGCCATAATAGCTTTGTTATTAATGTCCTTCAAAGAAGCCAAGGGGCCCACCAGAGAATTAATGTTGCAATCGCGTTCAGGTTCATTAAAAGATAAGTCGAGGCAGTTATTCAAATTCTCCATAGTAACCAACTACACTCTTAGATCCCCAGACACCAGGACAGGACAGTATATTTAATGAAGCTTCTATTAAGATAGAAAATATATAGCTAATAAATCAGATTAAAAAAAAAAAAGAGACAGATCACCAGCAGAATTTTAGATCTGCGAAGAAAAACTAGAATAAACTAGTGGGGAGTACATCTCTTCTAGAGAGAAGGGGGAGAAAGCTCCGTCGGAGCATTGAAAGCAAACTTGACAATTCAAGTTCATATATTTCATTTTAATGTTTGGACAAACTACTGAGGTTTATTATAAACATAAATATATATATATATATATATATATATATATTCTTTTCTTTATACTTTTACAAACTAGTAAAAGTGTAAACAAAGAGTTTTAATCAATGAAGAGGGTTTTTTTAACTCTGACAGTCTGAAGTACTTAGCTTCACGAGTGTTCATTACTCTCCAAAAAAAAGACAATTAAAGGAAACAAAAAGAAGGGAAAAAGAAAATATATATACATACATACATACATATATATATATATATATATATATATATATATATATGTATAAAAGAAGAAAATTCCATCTCAAGAAATGGTCGATTCTCACTTTTCTTCTTTTTTTCTTTCTTTCTTTCCTTGCATTTAAAATGAATAATCATAACTTGTCCTTGTCAAAATATCACTCTCTCACTGACTCTCTCTCTCTCTCTCTCTCTCTCTCTCTGTTTCTCTCCCTGCAACAAAGGAAGATAAGGCTGACAAGATTGAAACCATTAGGTCACACTTGATCCTTTCACGTTTCCATATATACATATATATATATATATATATATACACATACATACATATTGATTTCTTCAAGAGTTGTTCAAAGTTCTTGAAAGTGTTTGTATTCTTCTATTCCTCAAAAAAATGAGAAGCAAAATGTGGGTTCTTCTTTCCTTCTTCATCGTTGTGGAATGCTATTTAGGTATGTATATATATATATATATATATATATATATATATGGCTGATTCTTTGATACATTATTTCATATTTCTTTTTCTATTTGTTCTTTTTAAATTTTAGTGAGTGGAAGGGAGATTGTGACGGGAGAAAAGGCAGAAGCAAGAATGCCAGATGGGATAACATATTCGCCTCCGGAAGGGAATACAACGTTCTTGGATGGGATTACGTGGTGCGTAGCCGTTCCTGGGGTTGATCAAGATCATTTGCAGAGAGCTTTAGATTGGGCTTGTGGGCCTGGAAGGGCTAACTGTGGCCCAATTCAAGTTAATGGGCCTTGTTTTCAGCCCAATTCACTTGTTTCCCATGCTTCTTATGCCTTCAATAATTATTATCAACAAAATGGAAATTCTGATATTGCCTGCAATTTTGGTGGAGCTGCTACTCTTACTAAAAATGACCCAAGTAAGTTTCTTTCTTTCTTTCTTTCTTTTATTTACAAAAACTTTCTTAAATTATAATTTTCATCCTTTGTTACATGTTGTGTGTATATATATATATATATATTTATAAGAAATATCATAAAGATAGTGTTAAATAATTCTAAAATTCTTATTGCAGGTTATGGTAAATGTGCCTTTGATGCTTCCGAGTAAGTTCTTGTGTGTGTGTGTGTATATATATATATATATATATTACTTAAATGAAAGTAGAAAAAATGAATGATAAAATTTAATTTTGATGTGTGCAGCTCTATAAAATCATCAGCTCCTGAACGCTCCTCCGATTACACAGCAAAGATTACGCCATGGAAACTGGTTATAATTCTTCTGTTTTTCTTTCTGGGAAGAAGCTGATTTCAGATATCTATGAAAAGTTTATCATATTTGAAAAGACTTAATTGGGGGAATTTGGTAAAAATTTTGGTTGAAAATTGTGTAGGTTCTATTCAGTAATACTTTTATTAGGAATGTTTGGTAATCTGTTGCACTATTTAGTGACAAGAACTTTTGTAGAAAGTCCTCTATTTCATTCCAACACCAGATTCATCTTACTTATGAAGGAACCAAAAATATATATTATATATATATATATATGTATGTATGTATATAAAAGATGAAGTGTCAAGAAAATAGAGACTTCAAGAATATGGAATATTGACTAAGGGCGGTTTCTTGAAAACAGGGCACTGAAAATGGTTCAAAGTTCATCGTTTTGATAATCAAGACTCTGTCTTTTTCTCAAATATGTCTCAGTTTCTGTATATTTCCCTTTGCTTTTTGAACTCTGTAATTTTAGTAGTATCAGATACAAATTATGATCAATTTTCTGATTGTCTTTCCAGAAATTCAATCCCAGTTAATCAAATTACCGAAATTCTGTATTCAAGAACCAATCTTTCTTACTCTGCTACTGTAAATGCATACGTAAGAAACCGAAGATTCAATACTTCATCTTCCCCAAAACCAGTTCTTGTAATCACCCCATTTGCAGTAACCCAAGTCCAATCCACAGTTTTATGCGCCAAAAATTTGGGTCTGCAACTGAAAATTCGAAGCGGCGGTCATGATTTTGAAGGAATTTCATATGTTTCCACTACCGGGATTGCTTTCGTCATTCTTGATTTGTTCAATCTCAGATCCATCAGTGTGGATATTGACACCGAAACTGCTTGGGTACAGTCCGGAGCCACAGTCGGCGAACTTTATTACAGAATTTGGGAGAAAAGCAGAGTCCATGGCTTCCCTGCCGGAATTTGCCCAACTTTAGGCATCGGAGGACACATAAGCGGCGGCGGGTACGGTGCTCTGTTGAGAAAATTTGGTCTTTCTGTTGACAATTTGGTGGATGCACAAATTGTTGATGCTAAAGGCCGGATTCTTGATAGAGCATCCATGGGGGAAGACCTTTTCTGGGCTATTTCCGGCGGCGGCGCTGCTAGTTTCTGCGTCGTTTTAGGTTATAAAATAAATTTGGTACGCGTCCCTGATGTTGTAACGGTTTTTCGGATTCAACAAAATGATGATATTAATGTTATCTACAGATGGCAAGAAATTGCAGACAAGATTGACTATGATCTTTTCATTAGGCTTTCATTACAACCAATTACCGGAACAGTTAGAGTGACATTCACCGGAATGTTCCTCGGAGACACGAAAAAGCTAATTTCTATAACTAATGATCAATTTCACGAACTGGGATTGCAAAAAGATGATTGCTTGGAAATGAATTGGGGGGAATCAATCCTCTGGTGGGCAAATTTCGAGAATGGAACAAAAATGGAGGCACTGTTGAACAGGGCTGTTTCCAAATCGAGTTTCTTTAAGAGAAAATCGGATTACGTCAAGAACCCAATTCCCAAAACTGGGTTGCAATCAATATTCAAGAAACTGAATCAATTTCCAGAAACTGGATACCTTATATTGAATCCTTACGGCGGAAGAATGAGTGAAATCCCGGAAAACAGGACACCGTTTCCTCACCGTGCCGGAATTATTTTCAAGATCCAATACTCTGTAAATTGGCAGGATGATGATGATGCTTTGGAGAAAGAAAACGTTTCGAAAATTAGAGAACTGTACGATTTCATGACACCTTATGTTTCGAGAAATCCGCGGCTGGCGTTTCTGAATTACAGGGATCTTGATATTGGTACTACTACAAGAAATGGTGAGGGAAAAGTGTTTGGGACGAAATATTTCAAAGGGAATTTTGATAGATTGGTGAAAGTGAAGAGTATTGTTGATCCTGAAAATTTCTTTAGGAATGAACAAAGTATTCCTACGTTGTTGACAGGCGGTGATTCTTTTCGTCCGACGGGAGAAAAGGAGAAAAGTGGAGGAAGACATTATTTTTGTAAAGAAGGGAGACAGTTCCTTAGTATACTTTTTTTAGTTTTAGTTGTCGTTTTTTGAATGTTTTAGGTTTTTTTTTTTTTTTTTTAAATTTCTTGAACACGTTTTATAATGAGAAAAAATGTTTTTGTAACTGTCACGGATAATCTAGTGGGCTCTGGTTGGACCAGTATCAACCCGGGCCTAATTTAATAAATAGGCCCAATAATAGGGCTATCAGATTTTATATCTTTTTCTGCTAAAAGGAGGGTGTTATATTAATAAAAAAAACATATACATACCGCAAAGGCACAGCTTCAAAACAATTTACCGTAAGTGGCAGGAGTTCCTAGCCACAGAGCTACCTAGTTAGTAATTGAGTCAAAGTTTGCTCTAAAATATTTGTAACTAACACCTCCACGGGTGGGGTTTTTTCTGTTGGAAAATATTTGTAACTAACACCGCAAACGCCAGAGTGTTTGGATAGTACAGTTATAAATATACTGTCAGTTTGTTTCAATATATTTTTTATTTATCCATAAAGTTACATAGGTATTGTATATATTTATAGAGAGATTTTTTACGCTATTTTTGGACTATGCAGTTTTTTTAGTGCTAGAATAATGGCTTATTCCTGAAATCTCTCTAATTTGGTTGACTCTTATAATCTCTCTGATTTATTCCTGAAATCTCTCTGATTTGGTTCACTCCTATAATCTCTCTGACTTATTCTTGATTGACAACTCACGCCAATACTCCCCCTCAAGTGGAAGCATCCAAATTTTCAATGCGCAACTTGTCTAGTGAGTTGTAAAACTCTCTGCTTGATACGGCCTTTGTAAGAATATCCGCCAGTTGATCTTCAGTTGCAGACAGTTTACACTCGTGTCAAGGAGCCTTCTTTTCAGTTTAGCAGACAGTTTATACTCGTATCAATGAACCTTCTTTTCAGTTTAGCAGACAGTTTATACTCGTGTCAAGGAGCTTTCATTTCAATTGTAGACAGTTTACACTCGTGTCAAGGAGCCTTCATTTCAATTGTAGATAGTTTACACTCGTGTCAAGGAGTCTTCACTTCAATTGTAGACAGTTTACACTCGTGTCAAGGAGCCTTCATTTCAATTGTAGACAGTTTACACTCGTGTCAAGGAGCCTTCACTTCAATTGTAGACAGTTTACACTCATGTCAAGGAGTCTTCACTTCTTCCGGGCTTGGGCTTTGGACAGAGCTTCGGCCATCTTGGAGGTGAGTAATTCAGAGAGAATCCGGTAGGTGGTGGATTCCTCTGTCTGGGTTGGTGTTTCGGTGGCTGCCATAGGGAGATAAGAGGCTAAACCCTAAGACTGGGCGTGAACACGGGACCAGATCGTAACCTACTCTGATACCATGTCAGCTTGTTTCAATATATTTCTTATTCATCCATAAAGTTACAGAGGTATTGTATACATTTATAGAGAGATTTTCTACGCTATTTTTGGGCTATGCAATTTTTTTAGTGCTAGAATAATGGCTTATTCCTGAAATCTCTCTGATTTGGTTGACTCCTATAATCTCTCTGATTTATTCCTGAAATCTCTCTGATTTATTCTTAATTGACAACTCACGCCAACATATACTACAACTTGCTTTGAAACTCAGAGTTACTGCCTGCAGTAAGATTCCTAGTAATCCATTATTGAGGATCCTCACTATTCCAAAACCTATCTCTGTAAACCTTCGGGATCAGCAATTGCCATACTCTAATGGAAGAGTGTAGTCCCGTATTGCATGTAGAGGGATTTCAATATCCTCCCCACACCTATCACAAAAAGGGTTGTCTTGTGAGTGTCGCTGTCATAATAGTTCTCGTGTCTTCAATCTATTATGTGCCAGCATCCAAAGTCCCTTTTAATTTCCACAGCTACTTCCAATGGAAATCTACCTTGTCATCTTGAGGGGATTCTAGGAGTTCATATGCTGTCCTAGTCGTGAATACCCCTTCCGTGGAAGGGTTCCACCAAATTTCATTCACAGGTCGTGTCTCGTCTTCTTGCATGATCTCTTTCTCCAGTATTGCATATCCAACCATCATTCCCCGCCAGATTGTGGACTTGCTCCACTTCTTTCGTCTCACCTCAGGATCTCTTATATTACCATATTTATTGGCCAATACTTTAATCCAGAGGTGTTGTACGCCCTTTAGGAAACGCCACACAAGCTTTGCCAGCAGAACCTTATTCATGTCTTGAAGGGGCTTCAATCCCAAACCTCCCTTGGCTTTAGGTTAACAGATCATACTCCAGGCAATGGGATGTGTACTACGGTGATTCACTGTATCCCCCCAAAAAAAATCCCGATTAATTTTCTCCAACTCAGATATCACTCTAGCAGGCAATTTAGTTGTGTATATTGAATACGAAGGTATGGTTTGAGTTACTGATAGGATAAGTATAAGTATTGCTGCCCTCGATAGCATTTTTCCCTACCATCCTCCCAGTCTCTTCCTCACCCGACCGATTACATTTAGAAAATGGCTACTGCCCATCCTGTCCGTATACAAGGGTACCCCCAAGTAACCACCAATATCTCTTGTTATTGGGATACCCACCCTTGCAGAGATATCTATTTTAGTCCTTCCTGTACAGTTAGGAGAAAACCAACACTTGGATTTTTTGAGGTTCACCTTCTGGCCAGATTCATAGCAAAAGTTCTCTAATACCTCGGTCATTATGGCTGCATGTTGCATCGACACTTCGCCAAAGAGAAGCAAGTCGTCCACAAAGAAGAGGTGAGATATAGGGGGTCCAGATCGTGCTGCCAAGCATGGTTTCCAAGAGCCTGCCTCCACTGCCTTCTGTATTCGTTGGTGCAGAACCTCCATGCATAGCACAAAGAGATAGGGAGATAGTAGATCTCTTTGCCTTAATCCCCTCTCCGGTTGAAAACTCTCTAACTGTTTCTCATTCCATAGAACTATCTATCTGGTCTGCTTAATACAATTCATTATCACAACCCTTAATTTGTCCTGGAAGCCCACAACTTGTAGAATGCTCTCGAGAAAATTCTAATCCACCCTATCATACGCTTTTTTCCAAATCAATCTTAGTCATCAAGTAACCTTTCTTACCTTTACATCGTCGTAGAGAATGGATCAATTCTTGTGCTATGATGATATTGTCTGACATTTGTCTACCAGGTACAAAGTTTGTGTGCTCCTCACCCACCAAATCCTTCATCAAGGGTTTAAGCCGGTTAGCAATAATTTTGGATATGATCTTGATGAGGACATTACTTAAGTTGATAGACCTGAAGTGTAACATGTATTCCGGTTACTCCTGCTTTGGGATAAGACAAATGAGGGAGGTGTTCATATGTAATGGAATCTGTCCAGTTTCGAAGATCTCTCGGATGAATTGCGTGACTTTTCCCCCAATCAGGTTCAAGTATTTTTGATAGAAAATCACAAGTAACTCGTCTGGTTCAGGAGCCTTATGGGTGCCCAATTGATTTACTACCAGTTTAGCTTCATATTCTTTGATTTCCCTATTAAGCCACCATTTACTATTTCGATTTAATCTCGGAAAGTTCCACTTGGTTGGATAGCATACAGATGCTCCATCCTTCAAATACAACTGCTGATAAAATTGTAATGCTTGTTGCTTCAATACTTCAGGGTCCATGATCCAATCACCATTCTTCTCCCTCAGTTGTAGAATATGTGCCTTCCGTCGACAGTTTAGTACACAAGTATGGAAATAGCGGGTGTTTCTCTCACCTACTCTCATCCAATGCCCCCTTACTTTTTGCTTCTAGTAACTATCCTCTTGCTCAAGTATTTCTTGCATTTCAGCGATCAGCTTTACTTCTAGTTTCGGTAGTGAGCTCGGTCGACCTTCACTCAGTGCTTTCTGAATACCTAGAATTCTTCTCCTGCAACGTTTTTTCCTCTCAAAAATATTTTGAAAGGTCTTCTGATTCCATAAACTAATCTGCTCCTTAAAATGGTCCATTGCAACTTCTATATCTCCAGGTTCCTTAATCCAGACATTCTCCACTACCTGATCAAAGTCTGGATGGAGGAACCAAGCTTCTAAGAAGCGGAAGCCCTTGAACCCATGGTGCTGCTTATCGTTACCTCTTAGCAGAAGAGGATGGTGATCATAGTGTGTTCGTGGGAGATGGATTATCTGTGCCCCGTCAAATGCATTCAGCCATAATAAATTACACACTGCACGATCTAATCGTTGGCGAATAAGAGTTGGTCATGTCCTGCAATTGGACCACGTATATTTTAGACCCTGAAATCCCAAGTCCACTAGTTGGCAGCTATCAAAAACCCTTCCCAACCTTTGTGCTTTACATGTACTAACCGGTTTACCTCCAATCTTTTCCCCTAGATAGAGAACTTGGTTAAAGTCTCCTATTAAGAGCCATGAAATGTTCACCATCTGTCCCAATGCTTCAACATACCTCCACAACTCTTCGCGAAAGCATGCATGTGGTAAAGCGTAAACTACCGTCAGTAGCCATGTTGCAAACCCCTTTTCCGACACCATGACCGTTATCGCTTGCTCCCGATTGCCTAATACCTCAATACTAAGCGAAGTATCATCCCATAATAACCAGATGCCTCCTACGAAATAATTGGCTTCAACGGCAGTTAGATAATTCAAGTCAAATTTATTCAGCCATTTCTTACCAACATTGCTTCCTACTCTTGTCTCCATTAACGACACTAGCTTTGATTTGTGGGTTTGTAGGAGATCACGTAAATGTAAGTTTGTATTCTTTGAGCCGGCCCCCCGGCAATTCCAACAAATTATTTTATTCATTATAAAAGAAACACTTATATAAATTCAGATGGGCTGGCCTCCATCTGCTGTTGTTGCTGTGGATATTCATCCATGTCTGTAATTTCCTTCTTGTTGGCGCATTCAGAGCTTCCATCTGGTGGCTCCTTCGGTTTTCATGGTGTTGGATCCAGATCCACCTCCATGTTACCATGAACCTTATCTCCCGGTCCATTGGTAGTGGGCCAAACCCTTGAAGTATTGCTTCCAATTGGTTGTGCATAAGAAACATTCTTTCTTGGGCCTGAATTCTTCACTTCTCCACGCGGGCCTCCCTGATGGTTTTTCCCTTTCTGGTTACTAAGCCCCTGTCCTTTCTCTTTTACGGTAGCCAATTTTTGATTTGTTTGATTCGGTCCTGTCAAATGTTTCTGAGTGGGTTTTGTCTTCTTCTGATGAGCTTTTCCCCTAGGCCCACTAGTTTCAGGAATATCCCTGATTTTCTATTTGAGGACCTCTATGCCCGCTAGGACTCCTCCTCTGATTGTAAGTCATCCAAGACTGAAAAGCGGGACTTCCCGCTCGCTGACATACCGACGGAGCCAGTACTTTGTGACGCTCCTGGTTGCTTATCTCGATTACTGTGACTATCCTTGGTCTTTGGGTCAATTTGAACTAGTGTCCACTCCTCGTCATACCTTGTACGACCTGTCTGATAGTCCTGTGCAACCTCATACTACCGGGGTTACGGTTCTCCGATTGATTACTCTAGCCACTCCGCTTCGATTGCATCTGCTGCATCCGTTTTCGCACATGTGCCGGAAGGAGCCAAGGGTCGTATGGTTGTTCTGCGGAACTCACCATTGGTTTACTCGACTGTGCATGTGTGTAATTCTCCATCCTTTCTGACTAGCCTTCAGCACATTGTTCCATTCTGTGGCCCAAGCGACCACACTTAAAGAAAATGTTATACAGGCCCTCATATTCGACCGCATGTACAGTCCCATAGACAGTAACCGTCGGAACCAAAGGCCAATTCAAGTTCATTTCAACACATACCCTTGCGAACTTACCCCGTGTCGCATCCTTAGATGTGGTATCGACTTTAATGGTTCTTCCCAAGACATTCCCCAGTCTTGTGAGGGCAGCTGTGTTGAACATCTCCATAAGAAGTTTTGGAAATCGGATCCATACCAGAGTTGTGGAGACATGTTGATCAGAGGGGACGAAATTAAGTCTGGATGGAGGAACCAAGCTTCTAAGAAGCGGAAGCCCTTGAACCCATGGTGCTGCTTATCGTTACCTCTTAGCAGAAGAGGATGGTGATCATAGTGTGTTCGTGGGAGATGGATTATCTGTGCCCCGTCAAATGCATTCAACCATAATGAATTACACACTGCACGATCTAATCGTTGGCGAATAAGAGCTGGCCTTGTCCTGCAATTGGACCATGTATATTTTAGACCCTGAAATCCCAAGTCCACTAGTTGGCAGCTATCAAAAACCCTTCCCAGCCTTTGTGCTTTACATGTACTAACCGGTTTACCTCCAATCTTTTCCCCCAGATAGAGAACTTGGTTAAAGTCTCCTATTAAGAGCCATGGAATGTTCACCATCTGTCCCAATGCTTCAACATACCTCCACAACTCTTCGCGAAAGCATGCATGTGGTAAAGCGTAAACTACCGTCAGTAGCCATGTTGCAAACCCTTTTTCCGACACCATGATCGTTACCGCCTACTCCCGATTGCCTAATACCTCAATACTAAGCAAAGTATCATTCCATAATAACCAGATGCCTCCTGCGAAATAATTGGCTTCAACGGCAGTTAGATAATTCATGTCAAATTTATTCAACCATTTCTTACCAACATCCTACTCTTGTCTCCAGTAACGCCACTAGCTTTGATTTGTGGGTTTGTAAGAGATCACGTAAATGTAAGTCTGTATTCTTTGAGCCGGTCCCCCGACAATTCCAACAGATTATTTTATTCATCATAAAAGAAACACTTATATAAATTCAGATGGGCTGGCCTCCATCTGCTGCTGTTGCTGTGGATATTCATCCATGTCTATAATTTCCTTCTTGTTGGCGCATTCAAAGCTTCCATATGGTGGCTCCTTCTGTTTTCATGGTGTTGGATCCAAATCCACCTCCATGTTACCATGAACCTTATCTCCAGGTCCATTGGTAGTGGGCCAGACCCTTGAAGTATTGCTTCCAATTGGTTGTGCATAAGAAACATTCTTTCTTGGGCCTGAATTCTTCACTTCTCCACGCGGGCCTCCCTGATGGTTTTTCCCTTTCTGGTTACTAGGCCCCTGTCCTTTCTCTTTTACGGTAGCCAATTTTTGATTTGTTTGATTCGGTCCTGTCAAATGTTTCTGAGTGGGTTTTGTCTTCTTCTGATGAGCTTTCCCCCTAGGCCCACTAGTTTCAAGAATATCCCTGATTTTCTATTTGAGGACCTCTATGCCTGCTAGGACGTCCTCCTCTGATTGTAAGTCATCCAAGACTGAAAAGCGGGACTTCCCGCTCGCTGACATACCGACGGAGCCAGTACTTTGTGACGCTCCTAGTTTCTTATCTCGATTAGTGTGACTATCCTTGGTCTTTGGGTCAATTTGAACGGTTGTCCACTCTTTGTCATACCTTGTACGACCTGCCTAATAGTCCTGTGCACGCCTCATACTACCGGGGTTACGGTTCTCCGGTTGATTACTCTAGCCACTCCGCTTCGATTGCATCTGCTGCATCCGTTTTCGCACATGTGCCGAAAGGACCCAAGGGTCGTATGGTTGTTCTGCGGAGCTCACCATTGGTTTACTCGACTGTGCATGTGTGTAATTCTCCATCCTCTCTGACTAGCCTTCAGCACATTGTTCCATTCTGGCCCAGGCGACCACACTTAAAGCAAATGTTATACATACCCTCATATTCGATCGCATGTACAGTCCCATAGACAGTAACCGTCGGAACCAAAGGCCAATTCAAGTTCATTTCAACACATACCCTTGCGAACTTACCCCGTGTCGCATCCTTAGATGTGGTATCAACTTTAATAGTTCTTCCCAAGACATTCCCCAGTCTTGTGAGGGCAGCTGTGTTGAACATCTCCATAAGAAGTTTTGGAAATCGGATCCATACCAGAGTTGTGGAGACATGTTGATCAGAGGGGACGAAATTAGGTCTCCATTTGGTGATAGTTAGATAGTGCCCCATCACCATCCATGGACCTCCGTTAAGTACTGAAGTATAATCTTCGCGGCTGTAGAATCTAGCTATCATATACCGTTTGTCTAGGTCAATTAATTCACAACCATTATCCAAATTCCACAAACGCTTGATCCTTGGTTCCAAAATTTTATAGTTGAAGTGCTTTCCCAAAACCCTAATAATAAGGGCTCTTCGCCATGGCTTCCACTGTGACTTGTACTCATCTCAAGGCATATCTACTGTTGGGCATGTTGGTGAAGTAAGCACTGCTTCACATTCCTCGACAATATCCGTCATAACCATATCATCCATGCTATCATCTTCATCCTCCCCTGTGTAAATACTCCGCTTCGAAGTGACCGCGGCAGCAAACGAGTGTCCAGCCTAGCCTGTTTCCATACTCATGTCCTCATCTAGGTTATCGTCGTCTCGTTTGTGTTTCTTGACACTCCGTCGCAGGAGGTCAGTTTCCTCCACAGTGGATGCTTGTTTAGCATCAGATTCCAGGCTCATGGTACCGGTTGTTTTATAGCTACATACAAGAATTAGAAATTAAACCATTGGCTTCTTACTAACTCACTTAGCTTTGGGGTTATAGGCTAGCAAATTCATGTATTTTCTCTTTACTAGTACAATTAGAATTAATCAACAACTATTGTCCCAAACGGAAGGAATTTGATTTCTCATATGCAAGGTCTTAAATTCGAACTTTGCCTAATAAAAAAAATAAGTGTATGGAAAATTTCTCCCAAAAAATATTTGACACAACTCAAATCTGATTTAGTTACATATAAAAAGATAGATGAGAGGAGAGTTTTGTCCAGAATCCGATTTGTAATCACCTTGACCTGTATGTAAAAGTTAGAGTGAGAAACTCGACTAATTACATTTGATATCATTATACTAAAATCTTTAATCATAGTTTGTGAGGATGAATGTCTTCAACTTTATCTTCATCTCACTCTTCTTGCCTTTAAATTGTAAGAAAGAGCATTATACCTTTACTATTTCCACACACATTCTAAATTGGAACTATCTTGAACCACCACGAAGAGGATCATCATAATTAATTGCTTTTTCCCGCACCATGCAATATTTGTTATTATGTATCATTTAATTCTTGCAATCATTTTTCTTCCCAAGTTTACCACCTTCCTTTCCCTTATATCCCACCAGCTTCATAACCATAAAACGCATTATCATCTATATATATATATATATATATATATATATATTATATAGATATGTGTATATATAATTAATAGTATAAAATTCTTAGATACTCATATTATGAATTAAAATATAAATTTATACATAATTTAATAATTATTATGATCGAGATCTGACAGATACTTACTTCCACATAATAATCCCTCGAATTCTATAATAAAAAATTCTTACAAATTTTTTTATTATTAAATTATCGAAGTCTATGATATTCGGAGACAATTAATGTTGGTTGATCAGTTTCTTTTTTTTTTTTTTCATTTTGTTTTATTTATACCGTTATGTCGAGTGGACATAGAAACAAAGATGACAGATTTGCATAAACATTTTCTTTTCTTTTTTACTGTTCCAAGAAACTGAAAAAAAAAATTATATATATATATATATATATATATATATATATATATATATATGTATATGAAACCTGGGATTCTTAACCTAAAATTATTTCTATTTTTGGGATTCTTGTAAATAGTTTAAATATTATAGTGCTGTAAATAATTTATGAATTCATTTTAATTATTATTAATTCCCATGAGCAGAATTTGTTGATGTGACAACATATTTTGTCCGTTTGTCTCCCTATCAAAGAAGCGGGAATATTGGTGATGTGTTTTCTTCCCTTTCTTTCTTTATTTATTTTTTATTTTTATTATTATTATTATTATTTCATCTTATCATTATCTTATCATTGTCCCCTCTATAGATTTAATAAAAATTTTAAATATTTTTTTGACTTTTTATAAATTTAAAATATTTGAAAATATATATATAATATTTTTTTTTTTTTGAAGAATCCTAAAATGATACTATGGAAACAATGAGAAGTGCTAAATCTAATGAAAGATTTACTAAGAAGATCTTCCAAGTGGTATTTAACTCTCTCTAATTAATATTTATTTAATTAATTAATGTTTATTGTCATAAACTTCTTCATTAAAACAAATATTCATTCAAGTTGATCAACGTAATCTAATTTAAAGAATATATAGTTTGATATATTTCAATAAAAATTCATACAATAAATTATTTATTTTTTATCCATGCATAAATTTGTAGTTCATAATGAATTATTATTATATATACATATATATATATATATATATATATATATATATACAATCTTTATGAATTAATGATAATCTTCAAGATTGCTTTGGATTTTGGTCCAAAGATTTTAGATGCTTAGTGCACACACACATATATATATATATATATATTGTTGATATTACTTAAAGAATTTGGAAAATTTATAATTTTGTGTTGATGATACGTGAAATATATCCAAATCATATTGTATGTATATCTTCAACACCTACCATACCTTTTCAGATTCCTTATGCCCTATTGTTTCTTGCTGACTCTCTCTCTCTCTCTCTCTCTCTCTCTCTCTATATATATATATATATAAATATATATTATAAATACATTGAAATCAAATCAAATTTTGTTATGGTCTTAAGATTGGTGAGTTGAGTGTGTCAGTAGTGAAAATCTCTGTTTCCTGTCTATGAACCTTTCCAAAACCACCAATAGAACTTCAAAAAATGAGGGTATATCTGTCCAGATACATTTAGCTTTTTTTATATAAAAAATAAAATAAAAAATTCATATTTATATTTTTAATAATAAATTATATTTATATATATATATATATATATATATATATATGTATATATGTATATGGTATAATGAAAATTGTGGCGGAAAGAATGAAGCATCTTTTAATAAGGAAGGGTATTTTGGGGAAAAAGAAAGAAAGAGGGTCTGATTTTGGTGCAATAAGTCACAAATTAGAATTAGATGTACCTTTTGGCTACCTTTTCCCAGACACAAAATATGCTTATAAAATTATCAATGGGTCCCTTTTGTCCTCCTCATTTCTTTTATTTATTAATCCAATCATTTTTTTATATTTTTTTTTGGCGGTTTGCAGAAAATTGTTCTTTCATGGGACCCTATTTTTTCCCACCACCACTAAACTCTTCACTTTATTATTAATTCTTTTTTATTACACCATTTATTATTTTAAAATTATAAAACTAATTTAAATCCCATTCAAACTTTACCTTAAAAAAAAAATTATGTTTATATATTAAGCAATTAATATAAATAAATAGTTCATATATATATATATATATATATATATTATATACATGCAGATATGACGTAGTTACGCTGCATGAGATACTGCTTTTTTTATCCTACTTTACTCCAATCATTAGTGCCTTCCCCCTTCCAAAAACACCTAAATTTTCTTTTGTTAGATTATCTTCAATTTCAAGGTAATAATTCATATTTAATTTGAATTAATAAAATTTAATGATTATTTTAAAAAAATTTAAGAGTTCACAAATCATACTAATTGATAAATTCGTAATTTCATGTAATATTCACAATAAACACTTATACATTATATAAAGTCAATAGATTAATTTATGAAAAAACGTTCGAGAAAACATATAACTTTTAACTTTTAAAATGATGATCGAACATGTAATCTTGTGTAGTATTCATAATGTAATTTTTCATTGGTTATATTTGAAAACAAAAAACACAAAATGTGGCTTCATTCAATGATTGTACATGGAATTGAACGTCTCATTAAAAAAGGAGCAGTAGAAGTTAAAACATCACAGCAGACAGTGATGAGTTTTGAACCACTCTTTTGTTAATGGGGAACTCTTTAATTAATTTTTTTAGCAGTTTGTGATGAAATACAGACAAAAAATGAAGCGAGTTCTCGAAAACGGGTCCCAATTCTTCTTATGTGAACCAAATTTAATTTATAATCTTTCCTTTCCCGACCGGAACCACATCTCCATTTTCTTTATATCGTGTGAAGCTCATGAAATGACATGTCTATAATTAATTAAGCAAATTGTGATAAGCTTAAGTTTTTTATTTTAATGTTAAAGATTAACATTGTATTTGGACAATTATCATCCATAGGTTGTATTGTGTTACCAAATGTCTTGCGAAAAAGTCAAGAGTGTGTTTTTAGCATTGATTCACTAATATTAAAGCAAATAATGAGTTCTAAGATTTTTAACAGAATCAAGAATTAAAGAGGGTATTCCTAATTCTTTACATAATGGCAATATACAATCATAATATTTAGAAATATCAAGAAATCAAATCCAGTGCAGTGAATGTATTTTTGACATTGAACTCTCTAATACTATAGCAAATAACGAGTTATAGGGTTTTTACAGAATCAAGAGTTAAAAGAAAATATTCTTAATTCTTTACATCATGACAATATACAATTATAATATTTGGAATTATCAGAAAATCCAATCCACTGCAGTGAATGTATTTTTGACATTGAACTCTCTAATACTAAAGCAAATAACGAGTTCTAAGGTTTTTTAACAGAATCAAGAGTTAAAAGAGAATATTCTTAATTCTTTACATCATGACAATATACAATCATAATATTTAGAATTATCAAAAAATCCAATCCAGTGCAGTGAATGTATTTTTGACATTGAACTCTCTAATACTAAAACAAGTAACGAGTTTTAGGGTTTTTAACAGAATCAAGAGTTAAAAGAGAATATTCTTAATTCTTTACATCATGGCAATATACAATCATAATATTTGGAATTATCAGAAAATCCAATCCAGTGCAGTGAACGTATTTTTGACATTGAACTCTCTAATACTAAAGCAAATAACGAGTTCTAGGGTTTTTTAACAGAATCAAGAGTTAAAAGAGAATATTCTTAATTCTTTACATCATGGCAATATACAATCATAATATTTGGAATTATCAACAAATCAAATCCAGTGCACTGAATGTATTTTTTACATTGAACTCTCTAATATTATAGCAAGTAACGTGTTTTAGGATTTTTAACCGAATCAAGAGTTAAAATATAATATTTTTTATTCTTTACATCATGGCAATATACAATCATAATATTTGGAATTATCAAATCCAATCCAGTGCACAGTGAATGTATTTTTGACATTGAACTCTCTAATACTAAAGCAAGTAACGAGTTTTAGGGTTTTTAATAGAATCAAGAGTTAAAAGATAATATTCTTAATTCTTTACATCATGGCAATATACAATCATAATATTTGGAATTATCAGAAAATCCAATCCAGTGAATGTATTTTTGACATTGAACTCTCTAATACTAAAGCAAATAACGAGTTCTAGGGTTTTTTAACAGAATCGAGAGTTAAAAGAGAATATTCTTAATTCTTTACATCATGGCAATATACAATCATAATATTTGGAATTATCAGAAAATCCAATCCATTGCAGTGAATGTATTTTTAACATTGAACTCTCTAATACTAAAGCAAATAACGAGTTTTAGGGTTTTTAACAGAATCAAGAGTTAAAAGAGAATATTCTTAATTCTTTACATCATGGCAATATACAATCATAATATTTGGAATTATCAAGAAATCAAATTCAGTGCCGTGAATGTATTTTTGACATTGAACTCTCTAATACTATAGCAAGTAACTGAGTTATAGGATTTTTAACAGAATCAACAATTAAAAGAGAATATTTTTTATTCTTTACATCATGGCAATATACAATCATAATATTTGGAATTATCAGAAAATCAAATCCAGTGCAGTGAATGTATTTTTGACATTGAACTCTCTAATACTAGAGCAAGTAACGAATTCTAAGGTTTTTAACAGAATCAAGAGTTAAAAGAGAACATTCTTAATTCTTTACATCATGGCAATATACAATCATAATATTTGGAATTATCAAGAAATCAAATTCAGTGCAGTGAATGTATTTTTGACATTGAACTCTCTAATACTATAGCAAGTAACTGAGTTATAGGATTTTTAACAGAATCAACAATTAAAAGAGAATATTTTTTATTCTTTACATCATGGCAATATACAATCATAATATTTGGAATTATCAGAAAATCAAATCCAGTGCAGTGAATGTATTTTTGACATTGAACTCTCTAATACTAGAGCAAGTAACGAATTCTAAGGTTTTTAACAGAATCAAGAGTTAAAAGAGAACATTCTTAATTCTTTACATCATGGCAATATACAATCATAATATTTGGAATTATCAGAAAATCCAATCCATTGCAGTGAATGTATTTTTGACATTGAACTCTCTAATATTAAAGCAAATAACGAGTTCTAGGGTTTTTTAACAGAATCGAGAGTTAAAAGAGAATATTCTTAATTCTTTACGTCATGGCAATATACAATCATAATATTTGGAATTATTAGAAAATCCAATCCAATGCAATAAATGTGTTTTTGTATTCACTCTCTAGTTTAAAAGTTAATGATGAGTTCTAGGATTGTTAAGAGAAGCAAGAACTCTTTATATAATGACAATATACAATTATAATATTTGGAATTATTATGAAATCAAATGCAATGAACGTGTTACTCTTATATTTGGAGTCATAGCTAATTGTAATTGTAAAATCATGTTTAGAAAATGAATATTATTGTTTGTCAATCTAGTAGGTAGCGTTTATCTATTTTGATCACTTTGTTACTTTTTTAATATTTATCTAGTTATTATATTTCCTTTATTTCTAAGTAGCATCTAACATTTATCTCTAGGATAGAGTTTGGTGATTCAACCACTTGTGATGATCATCATTTGTCCTTGTCTACACATCAGGCAAGCTTGCATTTTTGCATTTTTTTCTTAAAGAAAAAAAAAGAAAGATATATTGGATAAGAAAGATGAAAGAGTGGAAAGTAATTAACATACTATAAATTAACCCAAAATCTTGAGAATCAAAACCCTAATTTCAATGTATGAATCTTTCAAAATCATCAAACGGTTGTTCTTGGTGCTGCCCATCATTGCTTGCTTCAATGACTAAAATTTCAATCTTGTCGTAAATATCTCTAAATAAAAATTTAAAAATAATTTCTTTTTAATACACTACTTTTTTAGAAAAAAAAATAAAAAAGCATAGAATGTTACAGTTCTAACATATTATCCTCTTTTTTTCATTTAGGCAAAAAGAAAAAAAAAAAAAAGGTTGTCTTTTGACACGGGCACTGAGAGCGCACGTGCCACGGTGCCAACGTCATCCCACTCTCAATCCTAAAAACCTTGTAACCGCACGTGTAAAACAGTAACCAACTGTCAACAACATTATTTAACCGCGCTCTACGAGTCAACTTTACTTAATTTATTTTCTTAAAAATATTTATTTAATTTACTTGCCACTCTCATTCATCAATAATTATTACTTTTGTTCTTATCTTATATGCCTTTTAAATAAAAGAGGAAATATAAAGTACTATTAATTAATATAGTTAATAAATTTCACATTAAATAATTCTGTTTAAAAACACAAGATCATATTTTTTTAAATAAAAAGAGTACATAAAATAAATATACTCAACTACCAAATTACCCCTCTGAGAAAACCATAAAAACCAAATGCAGAAGCTATAGGTCTACAAATCTCCAGTCCACTCCCCCCTCTCTTCCTCCCCACCTCTCTACCGTACGGAAACCCTAAATTAAAATATATATACATATATATATTATTTCCATCTTTTTTTTTTAATTAGAGAAGAAAATTCACTCTTGGGTTGCTTTAAAGATCCCTTTTCTTTCTCGAGGTTTTGTCTCACTCTTGAATGTGAAAAACAACAAAACATTGACTTCTCTCCTCTCCTCTCCACTTCATCTTCTTCCTTCTTCTTCCTCTTCTTCTTCTACATATACATATACATACATATACATATATATATATATACATACAAACCTATCTTGATTCTCTATTTTAGCTTTGCAAACACTTCAATTCCATTTCAAAGGCATCTGATTCTCTAACACCACCACCATCCCCCATTACCATTTTTGTTCATTGTTTCTGACCATTTCTTGTGGAGCCCCAACCCATATACAAAATTTTTAATACCTAATTCTTCTTCTTTTTCTTCTTCTCCTCTATATATTCTAATCATATTTTCAAAGTAAAAAGAAAAAAAATCAAAAAAGAGGAAGAAGAAATATCTAGATATATATATATATATATATACCTTTTTTTATTTTTCTGTTGGACTTAAAATGCTGGAGCTTAAACGACGTAGCTCAGACGATCATACAGGAGCAACGACGACGACGACGACGTATTCGAGCAAAAGTTCAATGAGTAGCGACAGTCATTGTACGAGTTTTAGCCGGTTATCGTTCGAGCTTCCGTCGAGTTCCTCGCCGGAAGAGAATGAGAATGAGAAGTATCAACATCAGGTGACTCTGAAACCGCACCGTTCGTCTGATTCTTCGTTTCAAGCCATCCGCTCTGCAGCGTACAGCAGACGGCTTAGTTTCCGTGACTTCAGCCTCGTACGCCAGATCGGAAGCGGAGACATCAGTAGAGTATACCTTTGCCGACTCAGAAGAGGCGGCGGTGATCGGACGGAAGAGAGTCTGTACGCTATGAAAGTTGTGGATAATGAAATCTTAGCCTTGAAGAAAAAAGTTGAGAGAGCAGAAACGGAAAGGAAGATCATGAAAATGCTAGACCATCCTTTTTTACCTTCGCTTTATGCTGAATTTGAGGCTTCACACTTTTCTTGTGTTGTTATGGAATATTGTTCTGGTGGTGATTTGCATTCTCTTCGCCATAAACAGCCTCAAAAACACTTTTCTATTGCCTCTGCAAGGTAACCAAAATTTTCTCGTGATTAATTTTGCTGTCAAAAAAAAAAAAAATCAGATCAGACCTGTCATTATAATGTTGTTTTCTACGTGATGATACGATTCTCTTTCTCTCATCTGGCTTCTTCTTCTTCTTCTTTGGTTTTTGCCAAAAAAGACTGTTCATGAAAAAAAGATGACATGTCCGTTTCACCTCTGCTTTTTTTCAAAGAAAAAAAAAAAAAAACCTCCAATTTTCCCTGCAAATTTTGCCATTGAATGAAAATTTTCCCCTTTTGGTTCTTCCTTGTTTAGGTCACTCTTGATATCTGAGATGGAATTTACCAGATCAGGTCCACTTTTTTACACTTTATCTTCTGAAACAAGTCATCAGAACATTTTGGTTTTTCTTTTTTTATTATTATAAATATTAAAGTTGCAAGAGCATTGACATTATTTTATTTTATTTTATTTTTTTTGTGCAGATTTTATGCAGCGGAGGTTTTGGTTGCTTTAGAGTATCTTCATTTGCTGGGGATTATTTACAGAGACTTGAAGCCAGAAAATGTTTTAGTGAGATCGGACGGTCACATTATGCTTACAGATTTTGATCTTTCACTGTGCTCAGATGCAATGGCAGCCGTTGAATCATCATCTCCCGATTTTATTTTAGACCCTTCATCAATATCATCTCCGGCGGGTGGAGGAGTTGCCGACAGCCCTCGTGCAATGATGACGCCGTTTTCGTGCATTTCAAACCGGCTGTTCCGGTCGAAGAAGATTCAGACGCTATCGACTAACCGGATGTTCGTGGCGGAGCCGGTCAATGCACGGTCTTGTTCTTTCGTGGGGACGCACGAGTACGTGGCCCCTGAGGTGGCTTCTGGTAGGTCCCACGGAAACGCTGTCGACTGGTGGGCCCTGGGGATATTTATGTACGAGATGATTTATGGACGAACGCCTTTTGCAGGTGCGTCGAATGAGATTACGCTGCGTAACATAGTGAAAAAGCCCTTGGCTTTTCCAACTGACGCTCCTAACAGTTTGAGCGAGTACCACGCTCGGAATTTAATTTCGGGGCTCCTAAATAAAGACCCGAATAGAAGACTCGGGTCCAAGCGCGGTGCTGCTGACGTAAAGACCCACCCGTTTTTTAAGGGCTTGAATTTCGCACTAATACGGTCGGTGGCGCCACCTGCAGTTCCGGGAATAAGTAGACAGAAAACGACGAAGAAGTCGTCGTCAGCCGTGGAAAAGAAGCAATCAACGCCGTTTGAGTTCTTCTAATGTTATTTTCGGAGCCATTTATAAAAATTAAAAAAGTGCGACCTGAATTTCATGCTTTACAATTGTGGGGGATTTGTTAGCAGACAGTTCCCGCCAGATTTTGGTTGTCGATGATGATGATGATTATTAACGTTGGACAGATAATTTACTATGTTTATAACTAGGTAAGAAAATATGAATTTGTATATAGTCCATGACACTTGGCATGTGACGATTGGATATGATATATATATATATATAAATTAACCTTACCAATAATTTTGTATTTAAAAAAAACAAAAATTGTGAGATGACGAATTTATATATTATTATATTATGTATGGATTGGGTGAGATGAGAAATGTGGAAGTCAAAAAAGCTGCCGCGAATCTCCCCAAATCAAGTAGCCTTTAATGAAGAATTTCTTTGCTAATGTCACTTTACCCATTAATTCCCACATCGCTACAGAGAAGATTCTTACTATCCCCAAATATGTATAAACTACTTCCCCTTTATTTATACTTTTTTAAAATAATAAAAATAAAATATTAAGATATTTTTATTTAATATCGAATTATGCTCTTGAGCATAAAAAATTAATAACTTTTCGCCCCATAAATTTCTTCTTCTTTTTTTTTTTTTTGTTTTACACTTTTCTGAAAAATATAATAAAATAAATACTTTTTGTTTGTCATAGTAGAAATCCAAGTCTATTAAATTGTTTTTTTTTTCGTTATTTATTGTATATTAATATTTTAAAAATTGGTACTAATTAATGATCTTTAATTTATATAGGAATATTTGGTTCCGCGAAAATGCGCCGCGTAGACAACGCGAATACGCATCATGTGAGAGGTCGGATCGCCTGTGACGTAAGTTTACAAAACACCTCCAAATTTTAGCGGCCAAGATTGATTGTCTGGTGGAATCTGCCACATTTTTTTTATTTTCTTTTTAAATTTTATTTTCTACTACTAATTATACGTTCTCTTAATTTTGTCATGATTGGTTTTTTTTTTTATTTAATTTGAAATCATTGTTTAATAATTAAAGTGTTGAATTTTTTTCAAATTGAATAATTGTGCTGCTACTTTCACAATGATAAGACGTTTATTTATTTATATTATATATATATATTTTTTTTTATGATATGATATTTATTCTATATATATATATATATATATATATATATATGGTGAGAGAGAAAAAGAGGGAAGAAGGAGTGTAAACGACGCGCGAGAAAATAAGAGTGGGAAAAGAGAAGGAGGGGGGGGGGAGGGGGGAGTGCAAATGACAACACATGGGAAAATGTCCATGTGATCCACCTGCCAAGCGCCCTTCTTTAAAACACTGTCTCCTTCTTGTCCCAAATCCTACTACTCCGCCACCAAGAGAGACCTACGCAACATGCGGGTCCCACTCCCCACTCTCCCTGCTTACGTGGCACAATGTCCCCCTTTGCCACACGTACCACATCTCTCTCTCCCTCCCTCTCTCTCTCTCTCTCTCTATATATATATATATATATTACAATCATAATTGAATTTAAAATAATTTACTTTGGTTTTAATTATTTTTTATTCTCATACAATAAAATAAAATAAAATAAAATAAAAGAGAAGTAAGATTGCTAGGTTGTCTTGATTCAAAAAAATTAAAAAGAAAAAGAAAAATTAGAAGATGCTTTGCTTGCATATAAGATATATATATATAGCATGGTGCCTGCCAACCCTCAAAACGTGAAGCTATCAATGAGTTGTATTTCCATAATTAGTAACCAACACTATTTCATTTTTTTTTTAAAATATGCATAGTTAAATTAGTAACACATTTGTTTATAATATAAAAAATTATGAATGTATATATATATATATACCTTAATTAACTACTTGACTTGGACTTCCTTCCATTGTGTGTGTGTATATGGTTTTTTTTGCAAAAGTCAAATGATTCTTTAGTCTACCTAAGATTATCATTACAATAAATATATAAATTTAATTTATTTGTCTCATATCCACCAAGTTATGTTGGGGAAGGAGGATTCTTGAAAAATATGATTCTTTAATTATATAAATATATATTAGAAATTGTTATTATAAAAAAAAAAAGAGTAGTAGGTAGAGATTCAAATATGACTACGTACTTCACATCAATGCAAATCACTGAGAACCCTCACCCCACTCTACTCTCTCTATACCTACGCCTATACTCTGATTTTCACCTATCAAAAATGAAAGAAAATGAAATATGTTGAGCATAATAAATATATATAATATAAATTCTTATATTCTTAAATATATTTTTCTTTTACTAACTAAATTATATAATTTTTTATAAATTTAAAATATATTATTAAATAAAAAATTTAATAATTTAATTTTAAAAAATTATAAGTTTAATTAATTAAATAAATAAAAAAGAATTATGAAGCACAAAGTGGTAGGCCACTTAATAGTATATAAGACATAATAAGTAGGCTCAAGTTACTATGCATTCACTGCTCACGTGACCACCTCTCTTCTCTCCTTTCTTTCCTTTGTACAATTGTACTACTACAATTAAATTCTACTTTTACATATTCATATTCATTGTATTTCAATATTATACAAACTCACTACTTTTTAACTCAAATCTTCTTTCAATTTATCAAATATTATATATGTATATATATATATATATATATTTGTAGAAACTAGAATTCTCAACAATTTGTTTGGTTGTTTGCAAGTAAGGGTTAGGAAACATGGGGAATGGTAGTTAGTAGAAGAGAAGAGAAGAGAAGCAGTGCATGGAGTTTGATTTGTCTTGAAATTGCACAATGCCCTTTGTAAGAGAGGTTTTGTTTCCTTTTCGTTTATGGTTAACATGTTTTTTTCAATCAAATCCTCCCAAACAAACAAGCAAAATGACAAAATGTAGGCACCATATGTTTCCAATAATCTCACTTTACTTCTAATCATCATCACATCATTCAACTTCCATTCAATATATATATATATATATATATATATATTCAAATTCATGGTGGTCTAGAAAAAAGGGCGTGTTTTCCTTCTAAAGGGACGATGATAAAGTGCGCATGCATATATAACCAACTTTAAAGAGACATGCGGGAGGGAGAGGCTTTAGAATTCTTTCTTCTCTTCTTCTTTTGCTTTTTTTTTTTATTTTCTTTTATCAAAATCTGTTAGTATTTGGATTGTTCATTGGGATCCTCCCTTCTTTTTTTCTTCTCCAACTTTTTCATCTCTGTCAATCCTCCTTTTCTTGTTTAATCTAAATATATATATATATATACTAACCTCACTTTTGGTTACAAGATGAAACAGTTCTTACCAGGGAACATATATTATGCTTTAGTCACATAACACACAAAAAATGATACTTTAGTACATCACAAGTCTCATAAAAGGTTAGCCTAATTCAACCCACTTCATCCAATCTAGAGCTGATCGAAGGAGAATTATGCTTCCTCCGTTGACAATCGAGGGTTCAAATTCAAAAGAATTATGATTCCTCCATAATTGATAATCGAGGTTCAAATTCTTTCTCTAGATTGAGGGTTAGAATTCTCTCATCCTAATGCAAATAGCTCTATAATAAAAAGCTCTAGGTCAACAGTTAAACTCTGCAGAAAATTATACTTCTTCCTGGGCTGATAATTGAAGGTTCAAATTCTAAGGGTTCGAATTCTCCTACCCTAAAGCAAATAGCTCTATGATAAAAAGCTTTGGGTTAAACTCTCATCCTTGAGTAAACCCTTGAATAAGAATTGAACTCTGTAGGCGTCTTTGTAGATTGAGTCCAAATTAGTTTCACTAAAAAAGTGAGACATCAAGCGCCTCAAATGAATATAAAAAAGGGTTAGCCTAATTCTAACTATCTTTTTTCCCTTCAATGTCCACAAAGAGGACATTTCATCCATTCTAATGTGAAGCCCATATGTCACAACTTCCTATGCAACAGCATAGAAAAACCAGGCATCAAGAAGATGTCTGAAGCTTATGCATCTCTCGGAATTTTTGGATAGGAATAAGTACACCATATGAAGTTATATCTCATAGTGAACTGTTTCTTAAGAAGAACAAGTATACAACTAAACAAAAGACTAGTCCATAACCAATCTACAGTCAGAATATTCATCATCAAGGTCAGAGAATTCATAATAATCATTGTCTTCTGACATGAAATCAATGTCAGAGAATCCAAATTGATAATCTTCCTCGGATGATGAGTAATCTTCAATTCTTGTGTCGAAGCCATAATCTTCGGTGGAGTCAAAAGGCCGCTTCAAATGTGTCATTTGTTGTGAACACCTTCTTTCTAAACTTCCTGCAAGAGAAACATTGAAACACTGACGAATGTCTAGTGATTTTAGGTGAGGGCAACCATCAAGAATGGCCTTCAGTCCTTCATTTGTCATCTTATTTCCAAACAGCTGAAGATGTCTCAAAGCGGGCATGCTTTCGGCAATAGCAAATGCCTCCTCGTCATACTCTATTTGTGGACGTCTAGATCCTCGGTGATTCAACCTAAATGACTCCAACTGCAGGCAGGAATGACCAATAGCTTCAATTGCTTCTTTGGTGATTCTGATGTAGTAAAGATGTAGCTCCTCCAGAAATGGAAATTTTTTAATTGCTTTACATAGCCCTTCACTGGATAAATCATAGCACAGAACAAGCCGAAGACGTCGTAGATAACCTGATCTGATTGCATCAAAGGCCAATATTATATGCTAGCTCCATTAAGACTATCAGAATATCACTCACACAGCTCTACCATCACAAAACCAATGGTATTCTCAAAACATTTGCATAAAGTTCTACTAAAAACTTTAGTCGTATACATCGTCTAATCCAATTAACAAGAAAGAAAATTAACAGAATCATAAAAATGAAGGTCCTAAATTATTTACTACCATCAATAAAATATTTAACCATGTGGAAAGATTTAAAAGACCATGTTTAATGACAGACGAAGCCCCAAGAGTATAAACGAAAAATCGCCTTCCCTAATACTCTATAGGCTAGAATATTTCTATTACAACATATTTGGAACATAGAAATTGAAAGGAAAATATTGACAATGGTTCCTAGTCGCATTTCCTTCTAAATATTAGGATTGTGAAACTAAGTTCGAACGCCTTCCATTCAACACAAAAAAAATTCAGATATTTTGCCAATATCCATAAAATATAATATAGCCAAACTTGACCACAGATAATCCATTAAAGCTAAAAGTTCTTTCCTTGATCAATAATACAATAGAAAACCATTACTTCAGAAATTTTCACAAGTGAGATGAGACCCAATGGAGATTCAATTAAGGGCCTTCTAAAAGGAAAATTGATCCATTTAGTCCCTAAGTTATGACTTTTTCCTTAGGTCCTTTAAGTTTATTTTTATCATTTCTTGTCCCCATTCTATTTTTGAGTGTTCAAATTGGTTAGTCCAACCTATTTCCATCACACAAAACACAATAGGGGAACACTATTTCTATCTCTTTTCCTTCTCCCACCAATTTCTCTCTCTCTTTTTCTTATCTCTGTACCTGTTCTTTGTAGCTTTACTCTTCTAAACCAACAAAAAAGAGTAGGAAAAGATAATAAATTAATGTAATTACTAAGATAGATATTTTAAGCTACATACTTAAATATCAAATTATGGCAAACTAATATAGATTTTTATTACTTCCTCTATTTCAAGTCAGTTGTTTATAGTTTCGTCACCCCATCCCTAAATATTGTTGATCTCTTTATCAGTAAAAAAGTTATTACTTTTTCCCCCTAAGCTATCATCACTTAATCAAATACTTTGGCTACTACATTTTCAATAAATATACTTTTTAATTAATCACTGTTCTTAAGTAACTAGATACAGGGTATTGGTCAGAAAAGCCAAAGGGAGCTATTAGTTGAAATTTCTCTTACTTATTCATAACTTTAGACAAAATAATCTGTTTCTCTTCAGGATGAATATAAAGCCTTATCTCTTAGCCGATTGAAATAATTGAGTAAATTTCCATAAGAAAAGAGCGCATTAGAAGCATTAGAAACTGCAGCAAAGTACTGGGGAGATTCCAACAGTAACTTTCAACTGCAACTCAGAAATAGCTCCTACCTTTACTTGAGCATTTCAAACATTAAGGGCAAGCACTATTCTATGTTAGATTTTGGGGAAAAGATTCGAGATATAGGATGACTTAAATTGAATAAACCCCCAACATTATGGAAAGATATAAAAATCCAACAGGAACAGCTTATGATCTAGAATTAAAATATTTCTCATTTTGTTAAACGATAATAGCTATCACACAAACCCTAAGCCTCTTTTCAATTCACAAAAAAGAATTTTCGAACAAAAAGTACCCATCAAGATAATAGACAAAACTATATATCCACAAGAAATCTGTTTCATTGAACCACTTATTCTTGTTTCGAGGAAAGAACCCAATAATCCTGATAAGAAATGGAATCTGAATAGATGAATTTACTAAAAGAAAAAAGAAAATGCCCACATATTGATAATATATTTTGTACCGTTGAGCGATGTAATCGAGTAAGTCATCTGTGGCGAAGAATTCGATGCTAATATCCACCAATTGGCCTTGGCTGCGGTCGACGGCGAGGCGGCACGTCTTCTGGAAGTGGTAAGGCGATGGGATGAGGTGAGGTTCGTCATCGAGACGCATATCAATGACACGCCACATGGCAGGGTCCAAGGATACGCTCCACCATGTTTTACACACCATTTGTGCAGTCTTCAGTATCTGTACGGCTCCTAGCTTGTGTAGAATTAGTCCGGTTATCTCCCGCGGCAGCTCCACCCATGGTGGTTGCGATATTGGCTGTGGTGGCGGAATTGAAGCCGCCATTACACCGCCGATGGCAGAGAAAAGAGGGCGTCTTTTTCCTAAGGAAGGGCGAAAGAAATGCGGTCGTTTTCGACCTAGCTTTATAATTTTTTGAAAATTTATTGGTCTACTACCCAACTACACATACTATATTATTTTTTAATTAAAATTTTAGATATATTTTGCAATTTAGTCATTAAACTATTTGTATTTGACTAATTTTTTTTTCTTTAAAAAAAATATATAAATTAACCTAATTTTGTTCTCAAATTATGAAAAAAATGAAGAATTGAGGCCATCTCAAACATTTTAAGATTCAACACATATATATATATATATTTATTGGCAAATTGTCATAAATAATCTTCTATTAAAAATTGGTGATACTAATTCTCAAATTATTTTTTTAATAAAATTAATTTCTCAACTATAAAAAAATTGTAATATTAATCATTCTTCTAAAAATTTTGTTAAATCATCCGTTAATAAAAAAAATTTTAATAACAATATTTATATAAGTACACTATTTAAATATATTTAATAATAGTCTCTAAATTATAAATATTTAGTAACATTAGTCTATAAATTATTATTTTTTTAATGAAATTGGTTCACAAATTATTAAAAAATTATAATATTAATTTTTTTGTTAGTAAAATTTTTTCAAATGTATTTATTTTATTAAACTATTTAAATATATTTGTAATTTATACATATCTATTTTCAAATAATACTTTAATATAATTTTTACTTTGTTTTTTTTATCTTTTATTCATCTTTATTCTTTTTGTTTGAAAAATTTAAAAAATAATTTTTTTTCATCTAATTTTTTTATTATTTACACAAATTAATTTTTTCTTAACTTTTTATTAAAAATGAAAAGAAAGGAAGTGGAAGGGAAATAAATGAAGAAGGAAGTCGAAGAGGAATAAAGTAATGATATTATATTTATATATTATTAAATATATTTAAATAATTGAATAACATAAATATTTTAATTTTTATAAATTTTCTTTTATAATTTGAGAAATAGACGAAATTTTATAAAAAATTTATAATTTAAAAATTATTTATGTATTTAAATAACATAATATCGTAATAATTTTTAAAAATATTTATATTAATTTATTTATTATTAGAGTAATTAATAATTTAATAAAAAATTTAATTGAAAGATACAATTTTTTTATAGTTAGATCAATTTCATAAAAAAATTAATTTTTATAATTAAGATCAATTTATCAAAAAAATTAATTTAGCACCAAAGTTACCAAATTATATTATTTATGCCAATTTGCCAAATTATATATATATAATCAGGGTTCTAAAAGGGTAAGCCGGTATACCATGGAAAGAGAAAAGGAAACAGGTGTTAAAAGTTGTAATAAACTGAAAATCTCAAGTCTTCTCCTGCAGTAAAACCTAAACCAAAATTCGGGCCATTCTCTTGAGCCCATTCCTTCTTTTTTCCCCAAAGATAATAATGTTTTAATCAAACAGAAGAGTTTAATTTACTTTTTCCTAGCCAAAAAATGCATTAATTATACAGTCTGTAGATGTAGACACTTTTAAAATAATGGGCTGAATCTCTCCCATTTCTATCCATACAACATGACAAAATATCAGAAAACATAGTTTCCAAGAGAATTCAAGTAAATATATCCCGGATTGATAATTAAAAACACAATAAACGAAACCAAATAACCCAAAATTTTAAACTCACTGGTTGATTTGGTCTACAAATTATATAAAACTTTCTAAAAACTTAAAAGGTGTTCTACTACAGAAGAAGTTCACAGAATTTAAGCAGTTTGAATATTCTGCGCCTTGTTAAGGATAACACCTTCATACTTGACTTGGAACCATTTCATGGCATCCTCCTTGGTAACTCGGTGCTGAATTCCAACACGGGACTTGCACCTACGGCGACGTGCTACCCTGTAACCAGGTCGCTCCAAGACCACGAAGAAATCCATACCATAAATACCAGTTGATGGGTCATATCTGGAAGAGGCACAAATCTCATGTAAATATCAAAAACAATAATTCAAAACCTTTGTCCAATAAAGGTGAACGGTAATTACTCCATGTAAATGATTGTTTCTCTACCAGATCTTAAACCAAATCAATAATACTTTATACAGGTCTGGCTACAAACATACACATAAGGACAGCCTAAAAAATTTCAATTTCTACGAATCCAAACAAATGGGATAGCGGGGGAGGGGGGGGAGAAGCCATCAACCGAAAGATCTTATGCACAAGAGAAACTACTCAAGATAAATTTAGAGGCACGCTGTTAAAGAAAAACACTTACTTGATTCCAAGATCAATGTGCTCTTGAATACCAAAGCCAAAGCAACCAGTGTCACTAAAGTTTCTTCTCAAAAGCTCATACTCCTTAACCTTCAATCCACTCTCCAGGAGTTGCATTGCTTTGTCACCTCTGACAGTGACATAGCATGCAATCTTTTCATTACGCCTGATTCCAAAAGATCTCACAGTGTATCTAGCTGTCAAACAGAATAAAAATGTGAACATTGTATTATTTTATGGCCAGGGATCGAAAACAACTAAAGAAATAAAACTCAACTAAAGATGCTCTCTAATTCAAATAACTTAAAAATGTACTGAAGAACTAAAAAATCAACTCTAGTATATAACTGTAATTAAATAAATACTCACGAAAGCAACTAGAATACTTGCTCCTATAATATGATGCATATACAGATCAAATGAAGTAAAAGAAACACTGACGTATTCAAGTTTACATGAAGTAAACAAGGATACTGGCTTATATGATGCATAAGCATAAGAAAGGTTAAAAAGGCAGAAACCCAACATAACAGTTACAGATTAAAATAATCACTACATTCATTTTTCTAAAAAAGAATTTCTACAAAGTATGTAATTTGTATTCTCGATAAAAAATATGATGAACAGTACAGTTTAGAAGTAAACCAACTTACCCTTTGAGAAAACAGGGGTTTGGCCACTGAGTTGCTCCAAAACCTATAGACATCCAAATGAATTCTTAGTCAATAATTAAAGCAAAAGAACTCAAGTCATGTAAATTCGAAAAGCTGCCACGGAGATCTACCTTGGCAGCTCTAGTGAGACGATCACCGCTCTCTCCAACGGAGATGTTAAGGACCAGCTTCTGTACCTTGATCTCCCTCATCGGGTTGCTCAATTTCTTATCCGATGCCTACAGAAAGATTACAGCAAAGGTATTACGTTCCGCGAATACATACAAATTACACAGAGATAGAGAGAGAAAGACTGCATACCATGGCGCAGCGACGGTGGTGGACGATAACCGGAAAGGGTGGGAGCAGCGCTAGGGGTTTACTGAAATGCCAGAACAAAATGCGAAACCCTAAACTGATCTTTAATAGCAAACCCTAATGAATTGGACTGTTAGTTGTGGGCTTTAACCAAAATAAAAAATAAAAACGCCCAAAGGCCCAAAACAGACTCCATTTTCTTTATCAACAAAACGAAAATTATGTACTTCAGTCCCTAATTATTTATATTTTACCTAATGAGTCCTCCAGTTTTATTTCAAACAAATTGATCTTTTATTTATTTCTTATTTTTACAAATTCATCATTTTTTGACACATGATCGATATATCAATTAAATTTAAGGGTTTTTTTTTTGTTATTTTCATAACTTAATTATTATAATTAAATATATTTAAATTTAAAAAATTTAAAATTTATATTAAAAAATTAAAGCAAATTAGTATAAATAGTTCGCAAATTATAAATGTTTAGTAATATTGGTCCCTAAATTATTTTTTTGATAAAATTGATCCTTAAACTATAAAACAATTATGACATTGGTCCTTATCTTAAAATTTTTTATTTAAATATATTTAATAATATGTAAATTAGTATAAATAGTCTCTAAACTATACATATTTGGTAATATTAATCTCTTTCTTAAAATTCAAGATATTTATGTAATTACTTTATTTAAATATATAATATATATTTAAACAGTGTAATAATATAATTATATTTAAAGTTTTTTATTTAATATAAATTTTATAACGAAAAAATTAATATTACAATTTTTTATAATTTAAAATTCAATTTTACAAAATATAATAATTTAAGGACTAATATCATCAAATATTTATAATTTAAAGACTATTTATATAAATATATATATTATTAAATATATTTAAATAATATAATAACATAAATAAATACGAAATTTTTTTACTTAACATGATTTAACAAAAAATCTAACAGAATTACCAATATTACAATTTTTTTATAATTTGGGATTCAATTCACAAAAAAATAATTTAGAAATCAATATCACCAAATTTAAAGACTAATTTGTCTTAAAATTACTTGTGCAAAAAATAAAATTATAAAATGACCCTTTAAATTTAATGAATATTTCAATCACACCTAACTAAATATGGGCTAAATTGATTTTATTTTTTTTGAATAATTTTTTTAGTTCTTCTATTGAATAAATAGAGATGACAATATTAAATTCAATACGAAAATTTAATTCCAACCCAATATAATATAAACAAAATAGTGTGCATCTTTGCTAAACTATAGATACAAAAACTCCATACATATAAACATTTTATGCCCTTCTAGAACAAGATGCAAGACTTACCACGAGCAGCTTCTTTAACACATGATTGAAACACCACTATTCTGTGAGGCTTTGTAATTTGCAGGCAGCAATGGAGTTCAAAATCCATGAATTGCTTACTGCTGTTGTTCCGGTTGAATTAGCTAAAGTCTTTGCATCTGAGCATCTACGTTGTAGAAGCAAATTTGCCTTGGATGACTCACATTTCTCAGGAAGCTCAAGACTATAAATTATGAATGTTTTTGAAGCAATAACCATGGATTCAGATGAGTTTTCAGGGACTTCTGGAATAGGTTTCCTGTTTAAGATTGTTCCTCCTCCAGCAATCACGAGATCTTGCAGATATTTCTTGTATAAAGGTGCATAGTCACCCATAAAATAGAACTTGCACTCATTGAACAGCTTTGGCTTCTGCAAGATCAGATTTTCAATAGTAAAATATCTTCTCCTATCTTTCATACTGCCAGCAGGGCTGAAGCTCATTAAGAGCTTGATATAATTGAAATGCAAGAATTCTAGACAAAAGAGTCACCTTGTTTAGAAGTCGTAATCTTCCAAGAGAAGGGCCATTCCTGATTCCATGAACATCAACCTCAATTTCATAGTACTTCTCATCAACAAGTTCCTTGGATTTTATGCAAGCTTGAACCCCTGTAAGAACAAAACATAAGAGAGAAAAAATGATAACAGTCAAGGACATAGAAATTCTATTCCTGTCCATAATGATATAAATCTGTTTCTTGAACTAATTCTTATTATGACATGGAATTTTTACGAACATTCAATAGTAAGAATCCATTTTCCTTCCAGGATACCCATCAAAAACTTGAGAGTCCTTTTGCAAGCTCCATTCTCATCTGTAGATGCAATGACATGGGTGACAGTCGGATCCAAATTCTTCAAGACTTTGACGTCAGACAAATTCTGAAATTCAGAAATAATTCCCTGCAATTTATTAAAAATAAGTAGGGTCAACACTACTAAATGAATATTATTCGATACCACATTCTTTGAACAGTTCTAGTTTACTTATACATCTAAATGTAAGCCACTTTTATGAAATGCTACTTCAAAACTACAAGTCATTGCAGAATGTATGATAAGCTTGCAGGAGGATTCTTTATTTACCTTCTCAGTTTCCTTCAGACCTGAACAACATAGGACCAAGTTTTTGGACTGTATATGAGATTTCCACTGCAAATCTGCTTTACTTTCTTCTCTAACCAAATTAGGTTGTTGAAAATCAGAGGACCTGTAAGGTAAACTTATCATGAGAAAAGCTTAAGACTTTAAAAAAGAGAAGTTATGGAAATACTCTGCAAGCGAAAATCAATATTACCTCTCAGCAAGAGATTTCCTTTTACGGTGGGATTGAGATACATGTAACTCGCAGGGCAGTTTTTTGCCGGTATGTATAGGACACAACATGACAAAGTTATCCTGCAGGAAGAAAATATGGTTAATACATCCCATATTATATATGCATAGTTTGGGGCAACTTGCATAATGCACTCACATTATCCCATCTACATTCTGGAGTTATCTTGGCACAAGGAACATGAAAGCTCTTGCGACAACTTTTTGCATAGCACCCAAGAGCTGCTCCTTTGATTCCACAGAAACAACACTTTATCCTCCGACTTCTTGTTAGCTCAGTATCAAGGTTAATTGCCTTATCTTCTTGAAAGAAAACATTTGGGGCCCTGCATGCATAGAAATTTAAAAGCAAAAAAAAAAAAACAAATCAGAAGAAATAACCTATTATGAATCTCAGAGTGATACAGTTACACTAATGTAATAACATAATTTGGTATAACAATCGTATGGATGCTCTAAAATAACAAGGAAACCATTCGTGAATTTTAACATAAGATGTGGGGAAAAAAGGAAGAAGATTTCTTTAGTATGAGCTTAATAGTTTTTAGTGTCATGCTTCATTTTCCTAAGCACAATATTGCTGAGAAGTTTCATATATTAGCCATTAAAAGATGGGAAATTGAATGTAAACTGAAAGTTATCTTGTATATTTCTTGTATCAAGCAAGCCATCAACAAGTAATCCATATTATTGAAACTTTCTATATTACCATTCAGTGCAGTTCTTGTGAGAATGTATAACATTTGATTCTCTCATCTGTTCTCCTGTTACAGGCTCCCCTTCAAGGTAATGAACCATGACTCCTGTCGCCTGCAGTTTTTGCAATAACGATTTGTTATGAACAGTTACAACTATGAATGATAAGAAAGTTTCAGAATACTATTAGCACCTCAGATTCTTCAGCTGACTGACAAAAAGCGCACAGCACATTATTAGTACTCTTCCCATTTTCATCTTGAATGGACTTTTTGAAACTGGGAGCACACTCCACTCCTGAAGGCTGACATAAATCCGTAACATTAGAATTACCTTGAAGCACTATCAACTTTTGAGTATCCTCTGCATTAACCTTTTCAGTAAAGCCCCGAGATTGAGAATTATCAATCAAATTATTTCCTGTCTTACTCTCTTCTTGAAACTTGACCCTCTTCTTAGCTTTTTCCTTTTTATCAGACTTTAGATTACACCTCCGGATCCCCATCCCATTATTGAAGGGTTCTTTCCCCTCAGAAGAAGATATTTTAGGTAAATGAGAATACGAGTGGTGCTGATTCATACTATCCTTGACAGCTTTCACCTCTGTGGCTTTAGAATTAGAGCCAAGGCCTTTCTGTAAAGAGACACCTTCACTGCTTTCTAAGCATTTATTTGTGCTGGTACTTCTATATTTCTTGGCTTCTGATAAACATGAAATATCAGCAGGACTTGTGCCAGTTTTACTGCAAAAAGTTTCTGTAGCCGTCTTTGTGACATGAAGACCAAACTGTTTTCTTTTGCTGCTTTTCTTGATCCCATCAGATGCATTTCCTTCATCTTCCAAATTCTTATGCATGTGCTGTCCAGTTAAAGTCTCTGACTCTTTAGGAGCTTGTGATGCTTCATTAGTGTTCCTTTTAGATCGCTTATTTTTGCTTTCCTGAACAGTTTTCCTACCTCTCTTGCTGGAGTTCTTACTTCCAACGCTAGCAAATTTCTGTCTAGGAGAAGATAGAGAAGTTAAATCTGCTTTTTCATTTTCCTTTTCATTCATCGTGACATCTCTTTTCTCATCACTGGATTTCAAAATTACAGCAGCATCCTCTGAGGCATATCTATTTCTATCTAGAACTGCACACTCATTTGTATCTTCTACCTGCAGAACCTTTGTATATGTCATAGGTGTACCAGTTCCAAAGCAAAAGCATATAATAGGTAAAGCATTAAAAAATACGAAAAAGACATATGTAGAGCTGACAAGGTAATATACTGCCCAAACCTGCACTCTCATTGGGCTTGAATGCAGTTCAGGAGAACAAGGCCTTTGTGTCCATTCAAACATGTCACTGTCAAAAAACTCTGCTTCACTGGATGCATTGTCAGATACCCTCTGTATTCATTGTGTTAGAATCATTAGATCACATAGATGGTGTCAAAATAAAGGTCTCATGGTGTACAATGTGATGGAATGCAAAGTGTATCCAAGGTTGATTCCAGACTTCAGAAAAGCAGCCAGATGAAAATCCTAATAAATCTTTGAAGGATCTTAAAATTTCTACATAATTAGACAACTTGAGTAATAAGTCAATTAGAAAAGATGTGCATTATACTTCCTTTCTTAAACTCTTTATGGCAGCAACAGTGGGCTAAATGGTAGATAAGGCATACTGTGCAAAACTCAGTATGATAAAGTCGAACGTATATGGTACTAACATTTGCAACAGCTTTATGTAATACTCACATTTGAAGTACTTCTGCAAGGGATTTCATCATCTGAGTCCTTGATATCACTAAAGCAAGGGACATCTGGAGGTGTTTCCATAATGAGATCCTGATCTGTTTGCTGAGATAATTTTTCTTCATCATCTCTCAGCCAGAAGAAGGGTGCAAATTTTGGTGTTTCATTTTCATTGACTATGAGCTTGCCCTTTCGCATTCTTGGACTTTCCTCGGGTACACTTTTGGTAACTTCATGAGTCCCAATTTTTGACTTTGCAGACTCTGTTTCAGTCTCAGAAGGGGGAAACTGTGGCACATGAACCCTTTTCTTGGTTGGGAAAGATGGCTTTTCAGCATCTATACAAGTGTTTACAGGTATGTCCTTTGATGATCTTCTGTGCCCCTTTTCTTTTGATATCATTTGGTGCTCTTGTGATGCAGGCCCATCCCAACTCTTACCATTCTCTTGAACTCCATGAACTTTATTAGCTTGGTGTTGGTTCTCATGGTCTGCACAGTAAAGAAAGTGTTTTAAGTAATTCAGAGTCATGGTTGACTTAATTTAAATATTTAGGAGCTTTGAACCATAAGATGCCAAAAGATAAAGCAGGTAATGTTATCAGTGATAGTTTGCATTATGGGACTTGTTTACACAAACATAATCAAATGCAGCTCCTTTCTAAAACAAGCATTTGAAAAAAATATGTCATCCAGTTTCAGTAAACTTTATTGCCACGTGATTTGAGAGGACATGGATGTTGTTCTTGAGAGCAGATATCAAAATGTTCTGACTATCTTTAATCAATAACTAGTTCAGAAAAGTATATATGCAAATAAGAATTGCATATCATTTTATATGTGATTTTGTCAACCAATCGTGTGTCTCTAACTTTTTTCATAACATGGAGAAGAAGTGTGAGTCAAACTGGTGTCTTCATTTCATCACTGACAATGCTGGAAGCATATTGTTTCTCTACCTGACAATTTGGTAGAGGCAGCAGTCTGAGTGACAAATATATTGACTCCTGATGCAATTTCCATACCCTTGTAAATGCTGACAAGGTTGTCCATATGAGGAGCAGGGCGTATTTCTTCAAAGAAAATTTATTAGTCAATATTGAGTCAAATAGGAAAAGGGAAAAAATAATTAGAGGAAGTATACTAGAAAGACATAAATTTTATTAGGGATGACGTCCTCCAATTTTCATTGTTTCACTTGGATAAAACAATGTAACTGAGTTGATTTCCACATTCAATCTGTTGTTTGTTACTCTCATTTTTCAATCATTTCAAGGCGATCAATTACATATAAGAACATAAGTGCAAACAGTAGGTTGAAGAACTTCAGTATCAAAGAAATGTTTTCCACAGTTCCTATTTTCACTACCTCTCTTTGCACAGGATTAAAATGCAAAGCACTATACTATATCAGCATAAGCTGAGAACATTCACCAGATTCTTTACCGGTTGCAAATGATTAAAATTCTATAAAGTTTGAGGCATTATATTCTAGAGCTTTCAGACAAATTTTTAGGATCCATTTTAGTAGAACCCTATGAGAAACTCACGGAAAAATCATTTCTTCCCTGAAAAATTACTCAAAGAGAGTTTAATAGACTACAATTTCCTCAGGGATATAAACAGAATATCAAATATGGAAAGTATTGAAGTTTCAAATATACATATACATTTGATTAGCTATCCTTTCAAGCATTCATTAATCTTGAAACCCTAGTGAATCCTAATATCATCAAATAGATTACCAAAAATTCATATAAACTTGCCCAAATTTCAATTTCAACTCCTTAGATTCTCCACATATGCAAGAGGGACCAAAAAAATCAAATAGTAGGGGAAAATGTACATACCTCTTCGGTGAAACGGTACTTTACAAACTGGACAACTGGATACAGATTTCATGGACTCCTTAATACATGAACTGCAGTTTCCCAGAGGTAGAACCAAAAAAAAATATCAATGAGAATATTCACTAATAAAAGGGGGAAAAGGAAAAGAGGGGGAAACAAAAACTCTTACCTGCAAAATGCGTGATTGCATGTGAGTGAAACAGTAGAACTTAAAAGACCCAAGCTGTAAAATTATCAATCAGAAATCCCATATTTCATACATCTTTCAAGAATTAACAGACCAAGAAAAAAAATTAGCATTCGAGAAGAAAAAAATTGGGGGTTAAGAAAAAGTCCGACACAACTATGCAAAGAAAGATAAAAATAAGGAGAAGTTCGGAGCATTACCAGATGGGACACTTGAGTTCTCTACCCATTCTTTCAAGATGAGAAGAATCCGCCATTACCTCCGACGTCTCCCTGTTTCTGATTCCAATCTGTTTGTGAATCAAAATGGGAAGGTGAAAGAAAGATCGAATTAGGGATTATTTTGTAAATTATGGCGCGTTTTTTTCAAATTTCTATTGTTTTTTAACGTTTGGAAACCGCGGACGGGCATCTCACCTTTCCCGCCTAATTTCAAAAAATATTTTCCCCGAAATTAAACAAAAATTAATTTTCCCTTTTTTTAAGGTAAAATAAATAAATAAATCTCCACAATAAAAAAGGCAAATTTGCATATATAATCTCCAAACAATAGAAGTTTTGTGACATTTGTTTCAAATTATATTTTGTGAAATTAGTTCTTCAATTATAAAAAAAAAATTGTGATATTGGTCATTTCATTAAAAATTATTTTAAGTAAAAAAAATGATATTTATGTCACTGCACTATTTAAATATATTTAATAATATGCAGATTGACCTAAATAGTTTTATAAACTAGAAATATTTGCTGACATTAGTTCCTAAATTTTATTTTTTAATTTTTGTGAAATTGATCGTCAAATTATAAAAAAAAATATGATATTGGCGTTTTTGTTAAAAATTCTTGGTTAACTACAAAAATTTCAAATGTATATGTATCATTACACTATTTAAATATATTTAATATATATAATGTTTATATATATATATATATACTTTTAAATAATATTTTAATATCATTCTTACAATTTTTTTTCTATTTTTATGGTTTCTTCTTCTTCTTCTTTTTTATTTGAATTAAAAAAATAATCATTTAATTTTCTTATTGTGTGCACCAATTAATTTTCTTGAAACTTTTATTTGTTAGGAAATTAAAATAAAGAAAGTGGAAGGGAAATAGAAAAATTATGAGAAATACGAAGATGAATAAAAATAAAAATAATATTATATGTATATATATATTATAGATTATTAAATATATTTAAATAATATAATAATATTAATATATTGAATTTTTAATGAAATGACCAATCTCATAATTATTTTATAATTTAAAAATCAATGTTAACAAATATTTATAGTTTGAGAGCAATTTATTTATTATTAATATATATTTAAATAGTATAGTCACATAAATACTTTTAAAGTTTTTTTTATCTAATTATTATCACAATTTTTTAATAATTCGAAAATTAATTAAAAATAAATATATTGAAACCAATAAAAAGGCCCAAAACCTCAACTTACCTACTACTCCTTTGACCCGCTCCTTAAAAGTATCAAAATCAAAAGAAAGAAATGGAAAGGGAAAACCGTAGCTTTGCTTCAATAAACAGCGTAAGCAACGTGTATAAATTTCCCCAAAAAAATAATTAGATTATTAAGAGATTTAAGAAAGTTTAATCATTTTAATTAAACCATGCGAACAACTTCGATGTAAACTTGTACAGGTGTATTTACTTCTAAGCAATTTTTTCTTCTAATTTCCACACTTTATTCTAACATTTATTTATATTAAACAAATTTTCATAAATAATTTCTAAATTATAAATATTTCGTGACATTATTTCTTAAATTATTATTATTTTTTTATAGAATTAATTTTCAAACTATAAAAAAAATTATGATATTGATTTTTTATTAAAAAATTTATTAAATTATCTGTTAAATAAAAATTAATAATAATATTTATGTTATTATATTATTTAAATATATTTATAATAATTATATATATATATATATATATATATCTCTCCAAATATAGATGTTTAGTGAAATTAAAAAATAATAATAAAAATTTAATCTTCAAATTATAAAAAAAATTATGACAGTGATCAATCCAATTATCCTTTTATTTATTAAAAAATGGAAACAAAGAAACCATAAAAAAAGAGAATAAAAGAAAAATATAAAAATGAAAGAAATTGTAGAGCATGGGAGGAAAAATATAAGAATATTCTTTAATATATTTATAATGGCATAATTACTTTTAAATTCTTTTAAAAAAATTAATATCATAATTTTTTATAATTTAGAAACAAATATTTCATTCAAATATTTATAATTTATAAACTATTTAATCATATAAATATGTCTAATTTAATTACAAATCCGCCAAATCCTAACTTCTTCTCGATAAAGGGACAAACAAGTCATTAAAGATATAGACTCATCCGCCCCTAATGTTTCCAAAAAAGATGGTATAGGATATAAAAAATGAGATAGAGAATAATATCAAGGAAGATAATATTCCTCATTAGGTATGGATGGAGAAGAAGATTTAAAGACAAAAGTCCAAATTACAATATAGAATTAATAATAAAATATTGTTATTATATATATATATATATATATATATACATATATATATATATATAAATTGCATAATTTTTTAAATTATAGAAATTGTGATATTGGTCATCATTATTTTTTTTCTAGTGGAATTAGTATTTCAATTATAAAAGAATTGTGATATTGGTCATTCCGTTAAATTATCTATTAAGTAATTTTTTTTTCTAAAATATTTATATAACTACATTATTTAAATATATTGAATAATAAACATATTAACATAAATAATGTTCAAATTATATATGTTTAGTTATATTAATCCCTAAATTATAGAAAAATTATAATATTAATCAATTTGTCTATTATTAAATATATTTAAATAATATAGTGATATAAATATTAATGTCAATAACCAATTTCATAAAAAATAATTTTGGAACCAATATCACTAAACCTTTATATATATATATTATATATATATATAATATATATATATATACACACAAAACTTCTACCCGAATGCATCCTAAACCTTTTTCTTTTAACTTATGATATCCATATCTTTAAATGAAGAAGAAAAGTGAGTAATTCTCATCATTTATTTCACCAAAACAATTTCTTTCTTTATTTTTCTTTTAAAACTTTTTCCTCTTTTTTAAGAGCTAACGACCTAAACCCAAAAAAAAAACAAACAAAGTACTACATACATTGATTACAAACCAAAACCAAATTTATGCAACAAAAAAGCACTCAAAAACAATTGTACCAATCAAATCATCTCCAAAAGCAAAACAATCAAAAACACTTACAAACTTACACACATTCCTTTTCCTTAGATTGTCGGCAATGTTTTTTTTGTTTGCTTAGCTGTCAAAACTGTTGATTGAACCCCTTCACACTTTGCCTATTTTTCATTGGTCAAAACCCTTTCTTTTTCTTCCCTTTCCTTTCTTATTGTTAATTAATTAATGTATTCTAACCAAATTTAAAATATATTTTTAATTACTAATATATATATAAAGATTCTCAATTATTTAATTAATATTGTTTTTGTTTAATTAGTTGGTTTACTAACCGCTTTAGAATAAAATAAAAAATATACCATAAAGGTTAATAAACGTGAGGTATATATCTTAAAAAAAATCTAACCAAATATTAATAAAATTAATTTTTGTGCCGACAACTTTACAATAGTAAAAAACTTTTCTTGTTTATTGAATATATATATATATATTTACATATATGATATGACAAGTACAATAAACGAACAAAAGGCAAAATAGTCTTTGGATTAAAAAAAAATATAATTTAGTTAATAAGATTATGAATTTAAGATATAATAATTAAATGTAAGTTAAAATCACTTATATAAACTTGCATCTAATGCATATGAAATTATGAACCACACATAAACACACACTTTGCTCTCATATTTGCACTTCAGCAGGTGTGAAGGCAGAGTGTTGAAATTACGTTACTATTCTCCCGAATTCAGTTACAAATATAAATATATCATCTATACATTTGGAAAGTTCGTGTGTGTGTATATATATATATAGGGAGATCATGATGAAGAATAAACTGAAGTTCAGTCATGGAAGAAGCAGAAACAGAGGAGGAGGAGGAGGAGGAGGGGCGGTGACTGTGGCGACGGAAGAAGAGGTAAAATGGGAGATGAGGCCGGGCGGAATGTTAGTGCAGAAAAGAAGCGAGAATTCCGAGGTTTCATCAGGTATTGTTCCTCCCAATTTGATCCAGGTTAGGGTTGCCCATGGCGTTTTACGTTACGAGATCTCTGTCAATCCTCAAACAACATTCGGTAAGTCTCTGTTAATAATTCTGGATCTACCTTTTCTCTTTTATATATTCCAATGTTTAGTTAATACAGTAAGAAATACAACCAAACCCATAGCTATTAGTGCAAATGATCGAAAAATTGTTTATTGGGGAATTAAATAATTGAAAAACGAATTCAATTAAGAGTAGGTAGTTGGTGTGTAATTTAATTTTTTCAAGGTGTAATTTAATTGATAGGGGAATTGAAGAAATTAGTTACAGCAGAAAGTGGATTACAACCTGGAGAACAGAGGCTAATTTACAGAGGAAAAGAAAGAGATAATGGAGAATACTTAGACATATGCGGTGTAAAAGAGCAATCAAAAATCGTACTAATTCAAGATCCGGAAAGCATAGAGAGAAGGTTCATGGAAATGCGTAGGAATGCTAAGATCCAGACCGCACATCGCCTATTGGATGATGTTGTTGTTGAAGTTGATAAGATTGCAGAACAGGTTAGTATTACTCTTTAACCTTGAGTTCATGAGTTCCAAACACAACGAAAAGTAAACGAATTCTCAAATATATATATTATATAAACAATCACGTTCTTGCATGGGGCACATTTTATTAGCTGGAATTGAAGTGGATTGATTGTGCCGTGATATTAGACAATTTGGAAAAGAAAATGGGATTCTTTCTGGTCAAGTCCACTATGTCCAGCTAAATATATATGTATAATTTATATACGGCAAATGGGGTATATTTAGAATGGAAATATGGGATGGCACTGAATGTGATTTTCATTTTTGTAGGTTAATTCAATAGAGAAATCAATTGGAAATGGTAATAAAGTTGCAGAAGTACAGATTACAACACTGATTGAGATGTTAATGAGACAAGCTGTGAAATTAGATACTATTTCTGCAGAAGGAGATGCATCCGAGAAGAAAACTCTGCAGGTACAATTCCATTCTCTCATTCCTACATTTTTCTTTAAAAACCAATTTGACCGTTTCCATCTCTATATTATATTATTGAACTTTTGTGCAGGGGAAGAGAATTCAAAAGTGTGTTGAAACACTGGATGTGCTGCAGATATCAAACGCAAAAATAAAGCCAGTGGTTGTTACAACTACATGGGAGATATTTGAGCATTCTCCATCCACAACCACCAATTTAATTGATCTTTAATTTTCTCCTTTTGACCCCCGTTTATTATTATTATTATTTTTCGTCCCTCGAAACTTTTTTTTTTTTTAATTTGTTATATTTTAGTTTGACCAGGTGACACTAAAAATATTTGTACGTATAATTAGAGTTTATTGCTGACCAAATTCTAAGGAATTTGTTTTTTCTTCACGAGAGAACAAAAATTAAATGTTAAAACTAACATTAAACAATTTGACAAATTTTATACTTTCAATTATATAATTTTATTACCTTATAAAGTTTTATACCATTTTACACCTTTTATCTTAATAATATTGTTAAATTCGATAACATCCTCTAATTAAATGGGAAAAAAATGATAATTTTATTTTTGATTTTGTTCATTTTCAACTTATTCAATATCCACAAACATTAGCTTATATATATATATATATATATATTTAAAATTTTTATAAATAAATGTATAATTTGAAATCTTTGATAATATATAAAATCTTTTATCAAATGTATTTTTACCCTTTTAATTTTATTTAATTAGACTTTGATTATAATTTATTTTTAATTAAATTGAGTAAAATATGAAATTTATCAAAATTATTAAGATAAGAGATAAAGTTGTATAATTTTTTTTAAAAAATAAGTGTCAAATTGTAAAAATTATATAAGTTAAGGATGAAATTTAATAAATTATTAAGTTAAGGAATAAAATTTATTAAATTATTAAAGGGATAAAATTTACTAAGATAATAATAAAAATTTAAATGGGATGAAATCAGAAATATTTAATAGTTAAAGGACTAAATTAGCAAATAAAAATATTAACTAAAAGCAAATAAAATAAATTTCCGTTGCCGGGACTTGAACCCGGGTCTCTCGGGTGAGAGCCGAGTATCCTAACCAACTAGACTACAACGGATTTGTTAACATTAACTAAATTAACAAATTATATTCATAACTCAGTAGGTTAACCACCACTAATTTTCAGTTAAATTGACGAAATGATGGAATTTTTCATTTTCACCTATAAATTAATTTACTTATATACACAAATTATTTAAAACATAACTTATTTTAAAAATGTCAAGAATAAATTTATTATTATCTAAGACAATATTTCCAAAAATTTTATTATCTAATTTTTCAGCATAATATGGGAATTAGATATTTACAATTTTAACCAATTGCCAACTTTTTAAAAAACATTATGGTAATCGACTAATTATCTCAAATTCAAAGGTTCACTGAAGCAATTTTCCCAAACAGAAAAAAGGGAGTATTATATATCTCATCTTCGGTTCTCCCCCTTCCGCCGATCCTTTAATCTTCTGTGTGAGTACTTTCTCTCTCTCCATCTAAACCTATGGAATATCTTGTTTATACCTAGACGAAAAGGGGAAATGTCTCCGTCTGATTTTCAGCTCTAGGGCTAGTTTGTTCTCCCTGCATTCCCTTTTTCTAGAAATTGACGAGGAACTTTGTAAGTATGATGTAGATTATATATATATATATATATATATATATATATATATATATATATCTGTGAGTTTCAGTTTTGATTTTATATTCCAGGAACTTTGTCTTGTATGATGAATGCTAAAATGATTAGGTGATATTCTGATTAAATGACTTTCTTTGTCTGATGTATTTGACATATGTGGTGGTTAGTCTTGGATTTATATTTTGAGGACTTTATGTGTAATGCTGGATAATTGGACCCTATTTTGAATAGAGTTTTCTATTTAATATTGTTTTACAACAACTTGAGAGGATGTGGTAGAAAAAAGGTTTAGGGAAAGAAAAATGGCCATGGAGGGGCGTTTATGCGTTTCACCATTGCAACTTTTAAGATCCAAGTTAAGCTCAGGCAACGAATGTATCCCAGCATTTTAATCTCGAGGTTTTTAATAATCACAAGCACAGAATATCCGTGTTTTCCTGTATCATTAAGAAAGTGAGAAAGCTAGATTATTGATGTTTTACCTGACCTGTTTCTAATGACTTTTGGTTTGCTCTGCATTTACTAATATGCATGTGCTAAATGCATACAGTATTGTGCTTAATGAAATATACTATCTTCTTCTTAGCTAAATATACTATTAATAACTATTCCTACTTTATCATTATGTTCTGGGTTTAAATGTTAATGTTCTTCCCTCATTTCTTGAGGTCACAACAAATGGTGGGAAAGTCCATGAAGTTATAGTTCTTATATGGAAATTATGTACAGAAATTCTATATGTAGCATCGATGTTTTTAAATTTTGAAACAGAAAAAGAAAAAGAAAAGAATATCATTCAAGTCGTATAATTTCTTCATGAAATATTCATGATGGCAGATCTTACACGCTTGTATTTTTCCTGTTTATGACTGAAAATCAACATATATTATGTCAAAATTGACTAATTGAGTTAATGCTTAACTGAGATGATTAAATTAATTTAGTGTACAGGAGATCCTCATTCATTTGTTTGGCTACTCCAGCTAACTGCTTTAGAAGTAATATAATTACATGAACAGCAAAGAGGATTCTTTCATAAACTTCCGAATTTGAAAAGTACCGCAGTAAGTATCAAGTAGAAGAAATTATCTAAAAACATCTTAACTAAAAGATTTTAGATTTTCTCTCCTGAGTTCATTGGCCGTAATCCAAACTTATGATATTTATGTATATGTACATCTGCCTTCTCTTTTGGTACAGCACTAGTTGATTTTTCCTTTCCTTGGTTAAGACGTTTTTTATACATTACCTTTTCTTGCCTTTCTTGGATTTTGTGTTTTTCCAGAGTTGCTAATTTCAATTCTTTGTTCTAGTGTCTGATGTATTATTGATCTATGTAATCACGGTCCTAAATCATGGATTCTGCAAAACTCAAATTTGGAAGTGGTAAGTATATTATTAAGTGTTAATTCCAATGTTCTCATTCTTATTAACTGAAAGAATCTCTCATTTTACCTTTTCCCCAAGTTCTACATTTCTGTTTGTCTTTGTTTTTTCATTATTCACTGTTACAGAGCTTGACGATGAGAAGTTTACCTCGTGAGGTTTAAGACAGTGATAAAGCAAAGTTGCAATTCTTTAAAGTGCTTTTTGATCTTGAAGTGGTCAATCAGTCAAAAGTCCTACGCATACAATGGTCCAGACATATTTCCTTTACATATTCGATCATTATTATTATGATGATGGTGGAAAGCAACTGTTTGTTCTAATGTGACTGAAAAGTATGGAGTCATCTACATAACCAGCAATTAATCATCTTTGCCTCTGTGAGAGAGGATAAGGAGTGAAATTGAATTTATTTGCAAAACCTCTCCAGCTAGTTATCAAATGATTCATTGTTACTCTTAACATTGGAAGCAAGCAAAAATTAAGTGATGACTTGAGTGAAAATTTGCACCTTTAGTTCAGTTTGGATCTTTCTCATGTCTCACTTGTAGGAATATAAATTTATTTGGTTTTCAGTTGGTGTTTGCTCATTATTATGCTCTTTGCTTGGATATTCAGGTTCTAAAGAACTTTGTGGTGCAGTTGATCTTTTGAGTTATTACAAACTTTGGCCTCATCATGAAATTTTCTGTAAGAGATCACTACCTTTATCACTGTCTGAGACTTCATACCTCCACAATGTGGTGGGAGAGAAAAAAATTAGGAAAGGAGAAGGAATGGAACTTGATCAGCTCTTGCGGGACTCCTCTTCTCAGAGAGGTGGAAGTGTGAACTTGCAGCCTTTTCAGTTAGATATTCTGAGGGACGCTTTTCGAATAACTGAGACGGCCACTTCTTCAAATCATTCATACGTACGTAAGAAAGATGCTAAGCAGTTCTTGCATTTCGATTTATTATATCATATATGCGTATGGTTACTTATTTTCTTGATGCCTTCAAACACAGATGGAGAGAGGGATCCACTTGGCAGCATCAGAGTTGAAGGTTGGAAAGAAGAATGGATTGCCCAGAAGGCAGAAAGAGAAGAAAAAAGATCTAAAGATACATACACAGAAACGAAAAGACTCTAGTAGCATGATGCCCAAAGAGAACAAAGATAATGGGGTTTTAATGCGTAAATTCCATCCTTATCAGTTGATAAAACAGAAAAAAAGTTCATTGGGTTAGTTTTTGCCATGTCATTATTTGTTTTTACTTGAATCTGTAAATGGATCTGCATCATATTCAATGAGTCAAAGAAATCAGGGTCCAAAAAGCAAAACCCAGTTAATCCCTGTTATCTAATCTAAAGACCTATATCAACAAACACCATCACAAGTCCCGGCTTCTTTCCTTCAGGTAGGACTTGAAGATTGTGTGAAGAACATGGGATATTATAATGGCTGTTCAAATGACATGAACAGGTCAGTGCCTAGGCGACAATAGGTCAATGTGCTTCCCTGGCATATTTTCTTTTGATCGCATGCATTCGACTCAAATGAGAATTAGTCTTTTAATCAACAAAGAAGTATCTTTTAGTTGAAATTTATCTAGGACATCCGAACTCAAAAACAAAAAAAAATATTCTCAAATCATCTTCCGCATTAATCCATTTGAAAAATATGTTTTTCGTATAATATATATGATTAAAAAAATACTATATCAATAAAAACTGGCTAATTTCCCATTAGGAAACAATAAAAAACAAGAAAAGAAACAGAAGGAAATGTTATTTAGACTAAGATAAATATAAAAACCAAAAAACTACTGAAGAATGATTTGTCTTCCTCCACAACAAAATTATGATTACTAACAAAATAAAATTTACTTGAGGTGTGAGAATAGCTTTGGTGCAACCTGCAAATCAAATTAGTAGTATTAATAAAACTTGCTTTGTTTGTGAAGCAAATCCAAACTCAATAAAAATAATAATAGCTTGCTTACACATGTGTCAATACAAGACCAGTAATCAAAATATTGCCCAGTGCAATGCTTTTCTCCACTGTCATCTTTTTCAATCCTCCTTGTACATGCCTTTAACCAAATTACAGAAACAAGAAAAATATCAAACCATATTTTTGGTAAAACCTTGCAAACCACATGAATTTCGTTCATAGGAAACAAAATCAATTGTTTGTATTACATATACTTAGATAACATTTGTTTAACTATCCTCCCCTTTATTCAATAAGAAAAACCGAAGATTTACACTGGCCAAAAGTGAAAAATTCTCCAATAATGAACACGAATTTTTATCCATTTGATTGACCTAAAAAAGGTTTAGAGACTTACCAAGTAATCTGAGAACGATTGTACGCATTTCGATTTACATGAATCTTCTATAAGCTTCTTCTGATCAACAATTTCTTCATCTCCCCTACGTTTGACAAAATCAAACAATCGAAACATTACATTTATTCGAATTTTTTTTAAAAAAAATCCAAAAATGTAATCAATAATGCGTAACTAGTACTTACATAATAGCCTGAAGTAGTAGGTGATTGATTATGTATGAGATTGTATATAACTGAATCCTTCGGCTAGAAAACTTTCCATGGGTGCTGGAATTTATAGGGAAAATGGGAAGAGATCTGAGAGGAACGGTTTGTTTTGCTGAACCCGACGTGTTCGGAAATTTTGCCGGAGCTCGTTTGAATACAATATATCTATATATCACGTTTTCGTTTTAAATTGAAACCCCTAAATAGAAAATATGTACATCAGATTTTTGGTAATTAAAAAAGTGTATCTGAACCTCATTCTTGCGATGTGGGACAAAATACTTAAGTATCCAAGATAAACAATCCATTGTCACTACAATTGTAAGTTCATACAAATAGATATATATATAATATATATATCCCATAATCACTAAAAGATATGTGGGATAGACAAAACAAGTAGGTACAGTGGAAAGCTAAATTACTAACACACCTAATGTTATAAACAAACAACAAATGATTCAAATCATGGTACAGCACAACTTCATTAGAGAGTGGAACCTGTTCTTGAAACTTGGGACAATGCATCTTCAAACTGATCATCATCAGATTTTTCAGCACTCAAACTCGGTGGAATAAAAGATCTGAAAACAAGTTCCATATTTGGAATATCTTTCAAGTCATGGCAAGCAACTTCCAGGACTGTGTACTTGAATGCTTTATAGAATTTACTTTTACAGATGACGTAAAAGATGAAGGACATGGCTGGAAGAGGAATCAGAAGTGGAGCAAATTTGAACTTGTTCACTCCAAAGTAACCGATCATTGTCAATTGGTACACAATCAAGACAGCAATTATACGGTTGAACATGTGAGGCCACATCCTTCCGTAGCTCTCGAATGATGGAACATACACTTTCAGTACCTGTAAGTAACAACAATATATGATATATGATATATGATATATATATATATAGTTTTGTATACACTTTTGTAAGCTTTATCTAAGATGTAAATGATGATGCAGAGAAAGGAAGAACCTGATTTCTGAGAAGAAGCCAACCAAGGCCGAAGTAGGCAACTCCGAATGGAAGTATAACGGGAGCAATTACAGAATAGCAAAGAACAATAGTGAAGATAAGCATATCACCAGGAAATCTAGTAGCATATCCAAGATCTCCAGGAGCCCAAGCTTCTCTCAGTTCTGCTTCGGTTTTGCATAAATACTTCTTCTTTAGATGGAATATGATTAAAGGAACCAAACGAGACAATTCAAGCCCGTATCCAACAAAGAACCTGAAAATGACAGTTTCTTGCTTCATTTGCACAAGATGGAAGGCAGTATGAACATAAATGGAAGGAAGAGGAATGAATGGAGAGATGAAATCTTACTTCAAAGCCACAAAAGTCAAGAAGAAAGTTGCACTCTTGGGAAGGCTTGTAGCTAACAATTCATCAACTGAATTTGGATTGTCCTCAAGCTTCTTCAACGTGTCAAAAAGAGAAGAGCCCAATGTGACACCAAAGAAAACATTGAGCACTGTAAAGTAGAAATACTTCCCCGAGGCAGCTCTGGTGACATGGCTCAAGGAGGGAATGCCTTCAGCCTTAGATAGAAACAGGAGAAGCTTTGGCAGCAAAGCAAGAAATATGATGAGAGCAAGCTGTGGTAAGTATGCTTCCAAGACTGTCCTAACAGCAGGCTGATTGACAATTGGCTTTGTAAATGGAAGAAGTTTCATCAAATTTTTCAGATTAGTAAATGCAGAGATAATTCCGATCGGGATCATGTAAAAGAATATTGTCAAGAACACAATAATATAGATAATAAGCTGCCTTATTTGCCTCTCATAAATTTTCTTGGCAAGATTAGTCCATATCAACTGACATGGTTCAGGAGCAGCCATTACTGTCCACTTGTCGAGCATTTGAGCATGTAGACTTTGTGCTGCAGAAGCAGCAGCTACTCTACTTGTGAAGAAAACTAAAGCTGCAGGTAACTGTTTCTCTCTGAGAGTCACTTTTTGTTCAGCTTCCAACTTCTGAATCAATTCACTTATTTTCTCATTGTAGAATTCTATCGAATCTACCTTCTTACCAATAAGTCCAAGAAATCCAGTTCTATTCGTCGGTCTTGTTCCTTCAGGATTGCTTGTGGATTTCGAGTTTTGAAATATGACTTCTGCACGAGTAAGCTTCTTTTTGTATCCCTCCAATTCCTCGTATATTTTGTTGACCTGATAAGTAGTAGCAGATAAGTAAGTAACAATTCAAATTTAGTATACTAAAATTTCTAGATAAACATTGTAAACCTTATTACCTTTTTATTGTCAGTGGCCACCATGGATCGATAAAATGTTTCAGGATAAATTGTTCTAAAATATGAGTCGACCTGTTCCTTTCTACTTTGACCTGCAGGCAAATTAGGTATGTCTCTAACAAGAACAGCAAATTGCTCAGGTTTAGCCTCAGGAGATAGTAAAGCAGCTGCTCTGAGTTGAGAAACATGTTTGTATGCTTTCCATAGGAGAACAAGTGTGAGAAGCGAAACCAAATATGTAGCTATGAAGAACGCCCACAGCCGTTTATTCTCCTGTAAAGGCAAAAAGAAAAGCATGTTAAGCCCCCCACAAAATCATCTTATCAACTCAAGGATAATTCCTCATTGTGAAATGCTTGCTGAAACTCTTACTCCAACATGGCCGATAGATAACTTGTCAAGGTCATTGAAAGTTCCTACACCTGTTGTATTTGCTGCTCTGAGACTGTTATCAGTGGCAGCCACTGGTAGAAGTACTGGAAGCAGGAGAAATGCAGAAATAACCAATATCCCCAACACTGCCACCATCAAGAAGAAGAAGAAAACTACATATAAGTACCCAAAGACTGTAACTTTGCAAACAAACAGTTCTATCATCTAAAAGAACTGTATATCTTTTTCCTCCACGAACAATGATCTACAAGATTCGATATGAGACGAGTATTACAGTGTTAATAAAGTCTGCTCCATTCTCAATATTCCTACCTACTTTCTTGAACAGGATAAATATATACAAAATCCAAACTGATTAAGACACCATAGCATTAAATATATACTTCAGAATACAGAGAAATGCATTTACTATTAACCAAATTGGGAAAAGGGAAAGGGTTCAAACAAAAGAACAGTATAATACATTTGATAATTAACACAAAAGCATAAACAACTTTTTAAAGAATGGAAAAAACACATCTTTGGTTGAATAATTAAGTTGTCAAGTACATACCAGTAGTGAGGAAGACAAAGTAGACAGCAGAATCAACACCAGACATTTTGATAACATCAGCTTCAGAGGAAGAAACGGCTTCCCGGATCCATGTAAATGGGTTACGGGTCCTCTTTCCGCCATCAAACGGATCCAAACCTTTCAAGATCCTATTGGGATAATACACAACATAGTTCCCAGGCTTTCTTGAAAGCCATGCGAACAAGAACATTAAAACTATAAATATAAGAAAGGAAGTTCCTAATGATGTCAAGAACGACTTGAAATCCATTTGGGTATATCAAGAAAACCAAAAAGATTGAATCTTTCACACACACACAGAGTTTTGTCACTCTTCTTCCCAATTTCCTCTGTGGAGTGAGACTCTGTTTTCTACAAAAAGATTGTGGAGCGCCAGTAAGAAAAGGGGATTCTCCTTCTCATGTGGATGTGGTGGGGGTTACCAACGTTGAAGAGCATTGAAAGCAAGAAAGATAACCGTTGAGAGATGGGAAAAAGGAAAAGGACGGGACTTGGGGTAGAGGTGGTTGAGTTGTACTGTTTTTGTTGTGTACGTGTTGTGTAACAACATCCTACAAAATATCTGAGACTAATTCACACAGATTGATTTAAAGTGATTACAAGATCTGGGAGCCACTTGTTTCAATTTATATGGATACATTACATATATTTTTGCTTAAGTACATTGTCACATACATAATCTCCTCTCTCTCTCTCTCACTATATATATATATATATATATATGATTTAAAGTGATTACAAGATCTGGGAGCCACTTGTTTCAATTTATATGGATACATTACATATATTTTTGCTTAAGTACATTTTCACATACATAATCTCCTCTCTCTCTCTCTCTCACTATATATATATATATATATATATGTCCATGTAATACATTCTTTGAAAAAGTTCACATTTTTTAAGCTTACATAGTTTTTCTTAATACTCCTGTTTAAAATAGAAAATGAAGAGAGTAATTATTTTATTAATTTTTTGAAAATCTTTCAACAATTTCTTTAATGCACTTTATATGTAATGTTTGTTGTTTTAATTTTTGAGGAGGAAAAAAGAAAAAAAAAAAAGGAAAATGATTGAAGTGTATATTAAACGAGTAAAGCAAAAATAGGAAGAGTGTTTTTTTAAAAAAGGGACATAAATGTTTAGACAGAAGCTAAGTCAAGTGGACGAGTAAGGAAAGTGGATAAGGTTCGTTTCTTTTTCTTTTCCCTTTTTTTTTTCTATTTGGATGGAAAACGACAAAATAGGTGTGTGTCGGCAAACTGACAAGTGTGTGTATTCCGCGTATCGAGCGTAGAAGTCCACGTCAGCGCTTCCTTCGTCTTCGGAAAGAGCATTTTGTCTTTATTACTACATCAAGTGAACTCTAGATAAACTATATAATTAATGACCAGCGTTTAATAATACCTTATTTAACAAAAGTAAATTTGAAGATTTTCTAATTATGTAAATAAACAGCAGCTACGCTAATTATGTTAATATATTAAACATTGGAGCAAGACAGAATCTAAATGCAGATATAATATTCTCAATGACAATAATTTCTCCATGTTCTTTCAGATTCAACAAAACTTGGAGCTCAAACTTATTCTTGCTCCAGGACTAAGAATTCCCAATAGATGTTTACTACTGATGATGCAAATTGAAATGCATCACCCTATACAAACAACCCCGTCATTAAATTTCAGAGGGTAGATACACGAACCTGGCCAACTAGAATTATACTTTCCTGCTAAAACAGAAAATCTTCTCAGTAGTAGGTCTCATCTTTCCTTGGCAGCAGTCTTCTGAGCAGAGGCAGACAAATTATGTTGCAAAGAATCCACTTAACTACTAGAAGATGACTGTACAATTAGTGTTACAATCTCTAGACTGAATTTTTTTCCAGTCAAAGCTCAATAATTGCAGCAGCGAGCCCGGCCCTTGACTAAGTTTCCCCAAAGGCAAAACATCTGTCGTGGGGATTGATAATGAGCTGTGTAGTAGTCCTCCAAACACCCATACTGACAAAACTTCCAGCTGTGGGAATATTGAACTGGTCTAGTACTGTTAAATTGCTCAACCCACATTCCCATACTCACATCCTCCATCTTGAACAACTGCAAAGATTAAGGAGCAATTAAAAATTTGTCAATTTTTCTACCAAATTGAATATTTGACTTATCCAAAAAAGAAGAAGAAGAAAATAACTAGGAGTGTTACTAACGCGCAGGTTATGCTTCAGTTGTTGAGCTACAATATACTTGGCAATATCACTAGATATTACATATCCAGGCCCATTTGCATAAGGAGGATATATTGCTTCTGGCCATTCCTGCAGTACAAAATTGAAATCCATTACATGCTCATTAACAAATGTAATTGTCATGCAAACAATTATATATATATATATATATATATATATCTATTGACTAAGATTGGCATGGTACTCAATACAACATCTTGGTTCCATATTAGAGAAAATCACGTATGTACCTCAAAGGAGACAGCCCATTTTCCAGTTCTAAGAGGTCTATGCAAAAGGTTAAGATTACCCATATAAAGGGATCTATTTGGAGAGACACCTCTAATTTCTTTCAGGACAGTATCAACTCTAATGAAAGTGTCATCATCACACTTCATGATATATGCAGCAGTCACATTTTGGACCTGCAATGAAAACATTAGCCTACATCAGAAATGAATAATGTGAACAGGAAACCACGAGGTTCTAGATAAGAGATCCAAGGAAGAAAAAAAGGATGCAAACTTACCCCATACTCACATATTGCAATAGTTTTAAGCACCACAAGCTCATATCGATCCATGAAAGGAATAATCACAATGTCACCAAAGTAAGCAGCCTCTTTCTTCAGAACAGCATTTACCTCTTTTCTTGGGTTCTGCATGTCATTAACAATAGGTGAGTGCTATACCAAAATGTACCTTGCAAATGAGGGAATCATCATAAAGAAAATACCTCAAAACAAGTTGAAAACATTTTGTATATATGAATGAAAAATCTATGGAATCAGCAATATCCATCAACTTCATAAACTAAATACAAGGTGGTAAAAATATATTCAATATATATACACATATATATCCTGCCTTTCTCCTTCTGAGCCTCTCAACCTTTTTCATTTTGTTGTTTCTTTTCAATGCTTCTTGATTAACTTTACTTAATGGACCAGCAGCACCAAATACTAGTATGTTCGTCTACATCCATATATCAATTATGCCAAAGTAAGGTATTCATTGGCCATGTTGACCATTCATGTGTAGATCCAAATATACACGTAATTATTGCAATGACATGTAGTAGTAATAATAATCATCACTCTCTATATAAATGTTGTTGGAATAAAATCTCATCTTCGGTGCACATTCTATTTAAGAATTTATTTGGTGATTTTCAGACATGTTAATCATAACATCATAACAACACTCTCCATGTGGTCATAAAGTTCAAACAAGAATTTTCATAGCTTGCTGATAAGCTGGCAGGGAAGCATTTGATAATGTGTATAGTACTATAAAGCAACAATTTGTTCATTAACTCCAGCCCTTTTCATACAGAAAATCCCATATAAATTCTCTAACTGTATATATTCAATATTTTAGATAGTCGGAGCATGTATTGATTCCAGCAAATTGACATGACCTAAAAGGAAGAGCGTGATATCAATTTATCACTCTTAACACAGATTCCATGTAAATAGTCCAACTACGTGAATCCTACCAAAATAGTGAAATAATAAATAATAAAACAAAAATACACTCATAATACAACGATAATACTATTAGAAGAATTTAAATGCTCAGAAGAGAAGCTTAAGTTTAAAAAATACACTGGCTTTATTGATCATATACTACACTGAAGAAAGACAAACTCCACTTGCAATGTAGACCATTCAGACATAAATATGAACTAAAACAAAAGGTTTTGAAATATTTCAGAGATATGCAAAATAGATATATATTCCAGTAACAGGGCATAATGAAAAATTAGATGTACACCATAGAATTGAAAACAACATGAGCACATTCTGAAGAAAAAATAAATACACTATTCTTAATTTTCTCTAATAATAATAACAATAATTGTAAAAAGTTTTACCATTGTTGGTATAAAGCTTACCAGTGCAACAAAGAAGCGAACTACTACTTTTGAGGACTTAATTGCAGGATATTGCATCCAAGTTTGTCTAACAGCCATACGTTCCGCAAAGTGATTGGTAGCAGAGAGAACCCCAATGAAAAGCTGAATACTTGTTGATGGCAGGAGGTGTGATTTCCAGATCTCTGAGAAATCTAGCACCCTTTGAGGTGAAAAACTTGGGTGAGATGTTGGCAGCAAGGTAGCATGAACTGAATGAACATCCACATCACCTTTGACTGCCAACCCTGTAGCATCTTCCAAGGTGAAACCCTACAGATATAGTAGACATAGTATTACTCAACCGTTTCAAAATGTATATTATGTAAAAGGAGGACCATGGATGATTCGGTTTGCTTCTACTTTTGGTTGAGTAAGCTTAATGATTTTCAGCAAGCAAATCATGCTAATAATCAGGCTATTATTTATTAAAGAAAATTCCATACACATCTAAAAGCTTTACTAGTTCTCAAACTCAAATCCAAACAACAATTGAATAGCACATAATATCATTCACCAAGGCAATAGCCAACATTGACAAGTTGTATATCTAAATTCAGCAATATTAAATGACATGTCAGATTTCTGCATCATCTTCCAATAACACTATAGCCAAAGATGTTGAAACAAACTATTCAGAATGAGGAAAGCTGACAATTCATTCTCCTGTTAGTAAAAACTGCTTTGTGTTTCCAGCCATTCTAGACATTCAAATGTGATAGAAACTGATGTTAAAAATCTAATAGATAAACAACAGAAAAAACTTGCCATTTTTATTGACTTGTTGCTCATTATGTGAGGTGGAAATAAATAAGATAAATAGAGTGAGGATAATTAAGATGCAATAAAAGTTTGGAAAATTGGTCAATTTCATCCTTAAACTATTTGCAATTAGTTATTTGGATTTTCTTTTCTTTAATTTTATTATTTTTAGTCCCTAACAAAATACGATAAAAATTTGGGATTTAAAGATCAAGTTTGCTAAATTTTTCTCATTAACCATGTACAACTCTCATGCATACCTAAAACTAGCTAAAAGACTAAATAGTTAAATCATATTTTGTTAAAATAAATAAGCCAAAAATAAAGAAAAAATATGAAACTGAACAATGTTCCTAGAAGCCTCATAATATTTTTGCATGATTAAAAATAATGTAAGGACATTAAAATGAAAAACAAAAATAGATGAAGGGCATTTTAGCCAATTTATCAATCCTTTTATTATGAAAATTGTAGCCTAGCTTCTCTTCCAATATGTACATAATAACAGAATACAGGAGTAGGTGATCCTGCATCCACCTGTGAACAGTGACAAACTAATCACATGAAATTATGAAGAAGGAACAAATCAAGGTCACTAGTCATTTGGATATTTGTTTAACAATATAGATTTATTGTGTTAAATATGTAGTTAATAGTGAAGGTAAATCTAAGCAGTGAAAAATGATGGTTATAGATAGTACTTGACCAAGGTTACAAAAAATGTAAAGCTACCACACTAACCAGGACTAAATGACAAATTTAAATGCTCAATAAAGAACATTGTACACATTATGCACCCGGAGAAAACTAACTAGCAAATATGATTTCCAAATCGTGGTTGTACATAACATTTATAAGAAGGCTTCCATGTCATGGGGAAAAAGATCAGACTAACAATACACGTTATTAATTGAAGAGTACTATTCAATAGAAAAGGAAATGTATTCATGCAGTCGTTGAATAGACAAATCACACACTACGTGTTTGAATAATGTCCATGATCTTATTCATTATCAGGTTCATATATTCTTTAACAAATTTTCCAACCACAATATTATTCACTGCACAAAATAAGTCAACAAAATTAAGCACCAGAGATACTCATCCTAAAAACTTTTCAAGGAAGTGTTGCAGACTCAATAATAGAAGTCATTGAAAGTTAACATGGAAAACATCCACATAACCTTCTAATTCACAAGTAGCATACCGTTCGATATGGAAATGAGGTGACATGCCGCCCTCCAACATTTATATGGTATCCCTCAATACCAGCACGGATTGTCAGCACAAACATTCTACTCTCCATAAACGCAAAGGGCCAGGTTACTTCAGGCTTTTTAGCACGTCCAATAAATCGCTCAAACCATGAAAATATCTTGGATTCTTTAGGCTCTTTGGAATCTACAATATCATTCCGCATCCATTTCTCACATCTCAAAAAGCCATCAACTGCAAAGGTTATATATAAGATAGACATGTAAATACCAGGTGGTCACTAACACATGAAAACTGAGAAGCAGAAAATTTACTATTCTGGCTACTAAATCAAGGTTTTTCTCTTTCAGGAAAAAAAATAAAATAAAAATAATAATAATAAAGATGGGAAGGTTCACCACTTATAATGAAGGTGACTAAAAAGTTCTGAAAATTTATGCAGTATCTTCACACCTAAATTTTTCACAATGTACTAGCAATACGATTAAGAGAAAAATAGTATAACATAGATAAGGCCTTGTAAAACTTAAAAATATCCGCAGCAATCAGGCCTCACTAACTGCAACTTTGCTAGGAAACAGGGATTTCAAGAAGGTACAAGGACATAGGCATTGGTCAAATTGACATTCTCGTAGAAATTCTCTAGGGATCGATATATCACCCTTTCTTTTCATATAGTCAATAATGTTCACAATCTCTCACAAAGATCCAACAAGCCAGCATTTATCTGAAAACTTATCATGCTGCACTTATACGGTATTGAATTCATTTGTGTTCCTTATATATATATATATATATATATATATAGTGAGATTTGATTATAATAGTTTCACATAGGATTGCTCAATATAGTTCATCTTTGAAATATATGCCTAAGTAGTAATATGGAGATCAAAGAATAATTCTACATTATTCCTTCATATCTCTGAATATCAGATCCTTAGCAATAAAGGCAATATTAGACCTTATCCAAAGGATTCAAGTGACTTTTCTGCAATTTGAGGTAATCCTTCTAATTCAGTAAAGCCTTATATTGAGATGAGTTTGGTATTTGGAATTTGATACTTCTCAAAATGAGGCTCTTACTTTTCCAGTCCGGTTGCTTTAGCATAACATACTGCATAGATCTTTCTCCCTCTCCTCCTTTTCAAAAATTTCGATATTGTTATTAACAGCTTCTTTTAGCCATCTGTAATTTTTTCCCCCCACTCTTTATAATTTTCAAATAATTCACTCAAGGTAAAATTTATTAATTTCCCAATTATACCCTTCTTATCTAACCATTAAGGTAATCTATTTCTCATTTCTAATACAAAAAGTACTAGTATGTAGGAGGTTTAATTAATCTTTCAACTATTAGTTTTAACATTTTCAGAGAGGCAAGAGAATGTAAGTACTCATTCCTTTGTATTAACATGATCAAACAACATACAAGAAGCATAAGGAGACATGTTATAGTATCTTAAGTGTTTTCATAACTAAAGATCTACTCATATTAAAGGAGATTGTGTAGTTATGACTTGTAAGGTCCACAAACCAAATTCATGTATTCTTCCTTTAGTCCCATGTTGAATATATACCCTTGACTTTGTTAACACTTAAGGAAGTCTTTAACCACATGCAAATAACCACAATTAGCCTTATTCATCCCACACATTAAGCAGTTAACAGTGGGAGTTTAGTAAAAAAGTAGATGAAGTTAGTTGTGGCAGTTTATGACAAAAAATACTTTTATTAAACAAAATATTTCAGTAAAATGAACGACCATAATATAAACAATAACATACAATCTGGAATGATTGGGTTTGGATATACCAGACCTGAATGAGTTCAAAAGCATACTTGATGGATTATTGCCATTCTCATAATTATTTACTTGAACCTTATTAACTGTATATTTTCTTTTACATGTTAGTCTTTGGTTTATCACAAGTTTTTCTTAATATTCCCCCAAATGCCAAAAGTCCCACTCCATGAATCAAAATCTTTATACTATTTGATTCCCAATGAAATAAGCAGTAGAAGCATTTTTTCCATTTTCTTATTTCATGCAACCAGTCATTTAATTTTCTGCAAATTAGATAGTTTCTCAAGAATTACCTAACAATTTGTTGTTTTCATTTCAGTTTTCTATCAACAGAATGACTCGTGATAAAATAGGTAATTTGAAGAAGAATAACTTCTTACCAAGCATGTCATCATCATTCTTAGATGGTAGACCGTCACATCTTTGGCCTGCACCCCACTGCATCCTATAGCAAGTATTATGCTCAATTACGGGTCTGTGGCTCCAATCTCCTCTCAATCTAGGATTCAGGTGCAAAATCTTTGGTGGATCTTCACCAACTACAGCCTTTAATCCTTGCAATTCAACCATGAACTGTGAAACTAAAACCATAGCATCACCCCCCCTGAGCTTGGCCAGCTGTGGTACATACTCATAATGAGCACTGTGCGGAGTTCCAATAACAGTGATTGATGAACCTGCAGCAAGCCCACATGGAAGGAACATTATATTATCTCCTTTGGCTAATTGTTCACCACTCATTGAAACCCATGAAGGACATGACTCAGGCTTTCCCTCAAGTATGGAATTCATGTCAATGTCCTTTTCATCATATTTTTCTACTTCTTCCCATGCCTTTGTTCCTAGTGCCCAAGCCTCATCTGCCATTTTCTCAACTATTGAAAAATCACTAGTTCTATTTCTTTTCCTCATAATTGCAGCAGCTATTCGACCATAGTGAAGGTGAAGAGGCTTCGCTCTCGGAGAGTTCCCTTTCTTCTCTTCTATAGTTTCCTCTCGTGGCATTGGAGGAGCATTTTGGTTCAAATTGTTTTGGAGTATTCTATGAAATCCATCCTTATAAATGGAGCTCAAACGAGGTTTGCTTAATTCTGTGCCTTCTTCACCCATAACTGACAACCCATCCCCGCCCAGATCACCATCATCAATACCCAAAACCGTTGCACTCTCAAAAAAGTCAGGGAACTTCCAGCATATAAGTAGCAAGTACAATGCAGCCAAGCCCATTAACACATGCGACAATTTGAACCTCCTACCACTCTGAGGCTCATTCTTAAACCTTTTCATCATTAATAACTAAAGAACAACCATAAAAGATCTTCCTCATATGCCTATTATGAAACCACCCAAGCTTACACAAAATTGTAAAAAAAAAAAAAAAAAAGAAAAGAAAAAAACACTACACAAATACACAGCACAACATCATTCAAACAAAAGACTAAGCAAACACTCTCAAAACATCATACTTTCTCAAAAAATCAGCCTATCCATCCCTTTAATTCATCCTTACCATAATGCATAAAAAATTAAACACAAGTTTCGAGATCATAGTAGATTGGCACCAAACCAACAAATCAATCCCCAGAAATTATCAACATTTCACCCACATATGAAACGAAAATCATCAGAACCTCAAGATAAAGGATCTTCTCTTGATCAAACCATTGATTAGAATACAGTCACTGAAATCCAGAAAATCCGGCACTGCGACATTTTACCAGCATTGTATCGGAAAACCAAACAGATGTAACTCAATAATATATTACAAGATTTATTTGAACATAAACAGAAACACGCAACTTCACAACAGATCTCCGAGAGAAGAGAAAAAACCCTAACTTGTCCTGAAGAACGATGGAAAGGTAAGAAGAGAGGGAAGGAAAATGGGTGAGATTTGCCTGTAATGTATCTATGGATGGGTTTGTAATAACACTGCAACGCTTTTTTTGCAGCTATATTTCATTTTATTATTTTATTTTTAATAAAATAGCAAAATCATTCCATTTTTTTTGGAACTGTGGACAGATTTACTTTTTAAATTCATTTTTTTTAAATTATCGTTCTTTAAAAAAAAAAAACTGTCCAAATGGACGTGGATTGTTCTCTAGCGTTTTTTTTTAAAAAAAAAAATTTAACAAAAATATATACGTTTGTTTAATTAATTAATATTAAATTATTGTGAAACTATTGCGAAGAATGATATATTAAATTTTAGATATGTTAAAAAAAAAATATATATATATATATATATGAATAATTGGTGTGTTTGATCCCAAACAAAATTAGTTTTGACAAGTTAAGTCCCAAAATATTTTTTTTAACTTTTAAGGTCCCAAACTTTTTTTGTAGAGAATAATAAGGTCCTTCTTGATAGATTCTGTCAAAATTTTTAAAATTTTAATAGTTATTTGTCTTTAGTTAATTAAAGACAAAGATAAAAAAGTCATTACATATGAAAATAAATAAATAAATATTTAAACAATGAATAAAAATGTCCTCATATTTAAAATTTAAAAAATAAAAAATCTATCGGATATAAAAAATTACTTAGCATTATCGACAAACAATCAGAATCTAATCCAGGTAGAAGAACAAGGTATCGAAGAATTGTCTTTACAAATTATTTCAATTGTTTTTCGGCAGCTTCAGAAATGAAAGGCCAGTATGGGGTTTTACCAAGGACAGAACAAATCAGTCCATGAAGAAGGGCAACCACAAAAAACAGAAACAGAGCATTATATCTCCAAACTGTGAGTTTCAACCGCCAGAATACAGATCGGTCTGAAGATGACCCAAACAGAATCTCCTCCATAATAAACGGCAGATACATAAGTAAATCGAGAGCAAGGGCATGGAGAACATTGAACCGAACGTAGCGGCTGAAGATAGGATTTAGGGCGACGCCGACGTACAGTGCCAGGAAGGACATGCCAAAGAAATTAGGGAATTTGTAGTAGAGATAAAAGATTAGAGATTGTGGTTTCAGCAGATTGGAATTGGAGTGGAGGAGGCAGAGATTTTTGTATTCGGAACATGGATTGATCTCACTGCGGGAGGATTGCAAAGAAATGAAGGGAGACGCTGCCAGAATTTGGAGGAGAGTTGTTGAGGACATGCCGGAGACGGATGAGGGAGAAGGACGCCATGTTGTAGTAGAGAAAGGGGCAATGGAAGATGGCATGCAGGTAGAAAGATTTTGATATCCGATAGATTTTTTATTTTTTAAATTTTAAATATGGGGACATTTTTATTTCTTGTTTAAATATTTTTTTATTTATTTTTACATGTAATGACTTTTTATCATTGTCTTTAATTAACTAAAGAGAAACAACCGTTAAAATTTTAGAAATTTTGACAGAATTCGTCAAGAAGGACCTTATTATTCTCTACAAAAAAAGTTTGGGATCTTAAAAGTTAAAAAAAATATTTTGGGACTCAACTTGACAAAGCTAAATTTGTTTGGGATCAAACTCACCAATTATTCATATATATATATATATATATTATACTAATTTTCAAAAAAAAAATTAAACTAGATTTATAGAAAGGGGGGACAATCATTTATTTTTATGTATTAATTTTCGAAGGGGAGAAGAAAAAGAAATAATACTAAATTTCGTAGCTTTTCTTCATATGTTAACGAGTCTTCAACTTTGGCCACTTCTGTTAAAAGACGTTCTTCATCTACAAATGGCAATTTAATGATTCCTTGCGAAATGTACCTTTCACCATTCATGTCAATTTTAAAATCTGTAGGATAGAAGTCTTTGATAGATGAATCGGGATTAACTATTAATTTCCCGTATTCTTCCGGAAGAAAATGGGAGTAAGATGGCGGAGTAACGGCCAACATTTGAGTAAATGGTTTAAATTCACATCCTAGCTCAAAGAACACATTGTAATCTCCAAAATCTTTCAGATCAGATGCAAATGGAGCGTAATGATAAGGGTAATACCATTTCCACGAAGGAACTTTTTTGTGATAATATTCCATTATCCAACATAACCCCTCGATATATTTTATGACCACTTTTATTCTTATCGCGTCGATTTCTTCAGATGTTGTCGCAAAAAACTTTTCCCGATAATATCTTTCTTTCCAACCTGGTTCTCCTAATTTAACTTTATCTTCCTCCAATAGTTTATATCCATGATTGAAGGTATCATTTTTTTTATAACGAAATTCATTCATTTTTATCTTTATCTCCAACTTGTTTTGATATATATCTTGCTTAATTTCTCCTTTATTTCGAGGAGATTGTTTGTTTTGAATTTCGTTAACTAAACTTTCTTCCATTTGCGAAGGAGATAGACCGCCGAAATGATGAAAATTTTCGATTTGTGTCTTATATTTAATACATCTTTTCTTAAATATACCATCTTCATACTTACCAATTGCTCTAATAAATATTTCAATATTTTTTAAATTTGGTCTTCCCTCTTCGGTTAGATATTTACCACAATTAACAATTTCTGTCTTGTAAACATCCAAGAGCAAGTTAACAGCTCCTTCCGAGATATTAAGACTCGGTATTTTTGGTAAAAAATCATTCCCCAAAAACAAACACATACAAATAAAATCGTCGATTCTGCGTTCTAGATCATTATTCTCGATAATTGAATTCGGGATTGTAAAAATCTCAATTTTCAAACACTCTCGAAGCTTAAATAAATGAAGAAATTGATATATCCTTTGCTTATAATTCCCTATTGCATCTCCGATCATATCTGTTTTAGAAACAAAATTCCTCATTATAGAAAAGTTAACTTCTTCTGTTGCTAACGCTAACATAATTAGGTCTGTATCTGAACCAAAAACACAATGGCTACCAGCATTTTCTTTATTATATCCTGGAAGCTTTTTTTTATCTCTTATATAAGACATAATCTTGTACTCTCCTTCTCCGGGAACATTCGTGTCAGATAAAATAACTTTGATATTTTTCCATTTTGGATCATTGTGTAACTTATCATTAATGTGCTTCCTCAAGGATTCAGACAACTTAGTCATAAACTCAAATCTAGGCGCTACCTTATTTGAAAAATATACATCCGTATAATTCGTATCCGGTAATTCTTTACCTTGAATTTCAAATTCCAAACGTAATCTTTTTTCTTCTGCAACAGCATCATATTTGTCCTTAGCAGTTCTAAAACGCTTGCAACGCTGGCTGTTCAACTTTGCTCTCGGAGCTACACCGTCAAAAGCCATGTATATAAAGTTTCGAGGTTGAACCTGGTTAAAAATATAATCAATGTAATCATACATGTCTTGGGTAACTTGTTCTATTATTACGGGTGAATAACCATCAAGCGGATGTAACACATGATATAAAATTTCTGTCATATCTAAATAAAGATTATCGTAATTGTAATTAATATTGTTACGAATAATATCTGGATATTTCTTTATTAACCAAGAGTAGAAGTTTGGAACTCCCATAATTCTATGATTTTGTTCGATTAAACAAAGAAATTTCAAAAAATTAAAAAAATAAATGAATTGATATGAAAGTAGTAAGGGAATCGATAAAGAGTGAGGTAAGACAATGAAGTGAAATACAACAATTATAACAATTTATAGTAGTAGATATTTGATGAAAATATCTTTCGAAGATTTTGTTAATAAAACAAAATTTAATTCATGAATTTAACGGAGTTAAATATGTAACTTAATTAAAAACAATTTTATCATTGAAAAATATTTTAATAAAGAAAATAATTAAAAATTTATAATTTTTTTTCACATAAATAATTAACGTACAATAAACGTTTTATTTTTTGGTTTATATTATTTTGACATGTAATAATTTACTTAAAAATTTTAATTCATTTTAAATAATTTTTTTTGTTAAATAATGCTTATTGATTTGAAAACGAAAGGAAATAAAGAAAAAGAAGAGGAAGACAATAATTAAAAATTTAATAATAAAATTAAAAATATATATTTTTTAAAATTTTGACTCGTTTGACTAGTCAAAGAATTGACCGTTAACATAACTATTGTTTTTTAACGGAATGAGTAATAATTTTTTTTTCTTATAATAAAATATTTTCCCAAATGATTACTAAATAGTAATAAATTTTGTTTTCTAGAATTATTTAAATTTATTAATTAATTTTAAAAAATTGATCATATTTTAATTTATGTTAATTTTTTAAATATATATAGTAATGAATGAAAATAATTAATAATTTCATTCATGAATCTTGAATTATTTAATTAATATCTGAACTTTTCATATTTAAAGAAAAAATAATAATTTTAGTCATGATTTAAATTAGGAGCATTTTCACATTTATGATTGAAAATTACATTACAACTTAAAAACAAAATTATTTCATGGTTAAATGTGTTCATCAATAATTAAATGTGAATAATAATTAATTTCATAATAAATGAATATTCTCCAATTATTAAAAATATTATTCTACATCGTATATTTATATTATTAAATGAATGAAAGATGGATCATTTAATTTTGAAATGCTTCCACCATTCAAAATGGTGACCTTGTGTTGAAGTGCATTCTCGATGTTGACTTTTTTACTGTAAAGTCAATAATCGATTCTGAGAATTCTCTAGAAAAATTAAGAATTAGTGAGAATGTTCTTGAATTCTCTCTAGGAATGTAGAATGTAATATGAATTACAATAACAATGGATTTTTTCTCTGTGTTCTGCATACGTTATCGTTTATATTTGGAGATCATAACCAATCATAAAAAGGATATCTAGTAAATGGATATTGCTTGTTAGTCGTATTTAGGGTTGCAAACAGTGTTGATTGATTTATATTTGGAGGTTATAGCCAATCGCAAAAAGGAGATTTGGTAAATGGATATTGCCTGTTAGCTTTATTTAGGGTTACAAACAATGTTTATTCATTTATATTTGGAGGTCATAGCCAATTGCAAAAAGGACATCTAGTAAATGGATATTGCTTGTTAGTCTTATTTAGAGTTGCAAACAGTGTTTATTGGTTTATATTTGGAGGTCATAGCCAATCGCAAAAAGGAGATCTAGTAAATGGATATTGCCTGTTAGCCTTATTTAGGATTACAAACTGTGTTTATTCATTTATATTTAGAGGTCATAGCCAATTGCAAAAAGGACATCTAGTAAATGGATATTGCTTCTTAGTCTTATTTAGAGTTGCAAACAATGTTTATTGGTTTATATTTGGAGGTCATAGCCAATTGCAAAAAAAAGATCTAGTAAATGAATATTGCCTGTTAGCCTTATTTAGGTTTACAAATCGTGTTTATTCATTTATATTTGGAGGTCATAGTCAATTGAAAAAATGACATCTAGTAAATGGGTATTGCTTGTTAGCCTTATTTAATGTTGCAAACAATGTTTTGTTCATTTATATTTGGAGGTCATAGCCAATTGTAAATAGAGTTGCAAACAATGTTTATCGGTCACATTCATTTAATACTCTTGTAGTATAGTGTGTCTTCGTGTCCGAATTCACACCACTTTCTAGTCACTACAGAATAGAATAAGAAATGGTCCAAATCATTCCATAAATGGTGTCAAAAGAATTGCAGAGTCAGAAATCTTTAATAATACATTTTAAAAGTATTACACTATATATATATATATATATATATATATATATAAAACAAGAATTATAGTGCAAGTTGTTGTTGATGCACATGCATGGACATCATTAATAAACATCCACCATCCTCATCATATTAACGTTGACCATATAAATATTATTCACTCTTTTTTTTTTCTTTTTTTTTTTGGTATTGATTGACAAACATTAAATACCAAATGGATTTCGCATACAATTACGCTTTACAATTATTGGGCTTTTTATAGTACCTTCAATTAATTTCTCATAATAATTATATTTTTTCATATTAATACATAGGAGCCCATCAAAATATTTTTTTGACTTTAGAAAAAAGAAAGAAAGAAAAGAAATAGAAAAAGGAAGGGAGAGCCATGCAGTGTAAATGGGAAATGCTAGGGTGACATGCATTGACCAAATAACAGTAACTAGCAAAGTGTCAGAGACATCCACATGGCCTCGCTGGACAAAAGTCAGTTACTTTCTGAATTGGTCATTTGTTTTTACCTATAAAATATACTCACGTTTCTACTACTATACTTAATTAAACCTAAAACGTTATATAAATCACTGTAATTGGTTTCCCTTAATTAATAATTACTCACACTCTCTCTTTCTCTCTCTGTACGTTGAATTGCAGAAAAACTCAATCCTCTGTAATTAATGGCGGTTTTTCTATAGGATTCCCACAAACAAAAACTAATAAAGTTCCATTCTTTCGAGAAAACATTTGAGTAAATGTCAAGTTAGAAGGACCCACGTTCATAGAGAGATTGAAAGCCCGATTGCTTCTTTTTTCATTCATTTATTCATAGCTACTACCATTAATTATCATTACCACTTCTTGTTGCGTTTTTCCAGGTTCTTTTCTTCAGACATTGTCTTTCTTGCTTGCTTGCAATTGCAAGCCCCTGATATATATATATATATATATATTTTGTGTTCTTTTATGAAGAAAACACAATTTACTAGATAAAGGGGGCGTGAGTGAAATTGATTACATGTAATTGTAGTTAAATACAAATTCTTTTTCCCTTTTTATAAAAAGGGGTCTGTACAATAATAATGGGGCGTGGAAGAAAGAAAGAGAGAGAAAGGGGGTTGGGGTCCCTTGTGGCACATATTGGAATCTTGAGGTAGTTGGAGACGGCAGGGTTGTGTCAGAACAATTGGCTTGTTTTCTATAGAGTAAGAATTGGGGAAGTTGACCTAAAACTTCTGCTCATTTGTCTTATCAGTTCTTTAGGTGAGTGAGATTTGAGGGTGTTATCATATTAGAGCGGAAGCGTCATTGTTAATAGATTAGTGGTTAAATTTGGAATCGAGTTAAGTTGGGCTGCTTTCTTTTTATTTAATCAATTTTGTATTTTTTTTTTCTTTTTTTAGTTTTTTCAATTTGGTGTTGGGTGGTACTGAAGGATCTGGCGACTGAAATTGGGATTTTGAAATAGGTTTGAACGGTTGAGGAATTTTTGAGGACTCGAATTGACTGGTGAATTCGTGATTACTGTGCTGAAAATTACTAAAATTTGTCAGGCGAAGGGGTTTGTGTGGATGTATTTGAGAGGTTTTTGTACAAGTTGGAGCTATTATCGGTTAAATCTTATCTGTCCCAAGTTTTGCCGGTGAAAATTTTTTGAACTTCTGCTGCCCACTGTTCAGGAGAGATGGCTTGTATGAAGCTGGGATCGAAAAGTGATGCATTTCAAAGACAAGGCCAGGCCTGGTATGCTTCTTTTTTTCTGGGTTTTTTTTTTTTTTTAAAACCCTTCCATTTGATCTACTGACCATTTGATCTACTGATTATGTTGATTCAACTATACTACTCTCTGTAACCACTCTCTCTCTCTCTTCCTTTCCTATGTGTGAGCCTTTTCCATGCTCGTATGTAATGTCCACTGTCTCTGTATCCCTATTTATTAGCTTTTGCAAGAACTCGAGATTTACGTTTTTCTGGTAGTGTTAGTATAGATCACATAATTGAGATTGCTCTGATATTGTAGATTGTTGTCTGTGTCAGGCATCAAGGTCTCATGTCAGTGATTGTTATCATTCAGATGTTTCTTTTTTGGGAGGGATTATTCAAATTTTCATATTCTTGACTTGGTCTTGAATTCTATGCATTATGCATAACCTGTTTTCTATACAGGAGTTTTGATTTCCTGGGGTTGATTGTTGAGGTCTTAAAGCTGATAAACTTGTGTAAATTTTTCTGCATTTCTCATTTAAAGGAGCTATTTCATTTTTGTAAATATGCTATTGGCACTTTGTGAAGATAGTGATTCTCTTGGGGAAAGTCAAGTCAGACGAATTTTTCTAATCAATCTACAGTTATTTACAGCATTTGCTGCACTTACTAAATTATGATTGTCTTAAAAATTGATTGGAAAAGGATAATCAACCTGTGATTTGATCCTATTCATTTATTTTAGGTTCTGCACAACGGGTCTGCCTAGTGATATTGTTGTTGAAGTTGGGGAGATGTCATTTCACCTCCACAAGGTAAAACTTCAATTTTTACTTTTTATAAAAAAAAAAGCTTAAATGTCTGTTAAAAAGTGAATGTTGTGTTACATAACTCAAGGCTGCTATTCATCTGCCCGGTAATGAATTATTTCAGTTTCTCGTTGTCATCTACCTTGCTGAAGGATATAAGTTAGCTTATGAACTAAACCTATTGAAAAATGCTGCTTTGGAACATATTCAAAGTTTAACCTTCTGCAGTTTTGAGATTTTGTCATCTTGGCTGAGCAGTGATGGCAATTAATTAAAACCTTTTGATTATTGTCAGATATTGGTCCAATTTGAAATATTTAGAGTGAATGGAAGGGGCTGATAGTACTTCTATGTTGCTTTTCCCATTAAATGCTTCTTTGATATACCTTGAATGAGTGATTTGATAGTAATCAAATTTGTCTATGCAAGCCGCTTGTTTGAGCAGATAAAATCTTGAATCTTTTATACTTGTGTTGTAGAACTTTTACAGATGGATTTTTAAGAAGAATAAAACAATTCTGAGATAAGTTCAGATTTTAGAAATTGTTTTTAATTTTCATTAATATTTATAACTAGATTTCAAATAAATAATTACTAGTGGTTGTTCAATGTACTTAATTTGAGAAGTTCTTAATCAATGCATAATGTTTCCACACATGACCGTACTATTAATTGCGTAATGCAGTTTCCCTTGCTTTCAAGGAGTGGGGTAATGGAAAGATTGATAGCTGAAGCTTCTGAAGATGGGGCAGATGGCTGTGTAATAAAACTCTCTCATGTACCTGGTGGGGCTAAAACATTTGAGCTTGTTGCTAAATTTTGTTATGGAGTAAAACTTGAACTTACAGCATCAAATGTTGTATACCTTCGATGTGCTGCTGAGCATCTGGAGATGACTGAAGATTATGGAGATGGGAATCTGATATCACAGACAGAAACCTTTCTCAATCAAGTGGTTCTTAAAAACTGGAAAGACTCTTTGAGAGCACTTCAGACATGTGACGACATTCTCCCTTATGCTGAAGAACTCCAAGTCACTAAAAGATGCATCGAGTCATTGGCAATGAAGGCATCTACAGACCCAAATCTGTTTGGTTGGCCTGTCATGGAGCACGGTGGACCCATGCAGAGTCCTGGAGGAAGTGTTTTGTGGAATGGAATAAGCACAGGGGCTAGGCCAAAACATTCAAGTTCAGATTGGTGGTATGAAGATGCATCTACTTTAAGTTTACCAATTTATAAAAGATTAATTTCGGCCATGGAATCTCGGGGTATCAATCAAGACATTATGGCTGGTTCCCTTAATTTCTATGCCAAAAAGTATCTACCAGGGTTAAACCGTCGTCAGGCCACTACTGAGTCTAGTAATCGATTATCGCAGACAGGTCTGGGAGTGGCACTCTCTGAAGGAGACCAGAAACTTTTGCTTGAGGAGGTTGAACATTTACTTCCCATGCAAAAGGGCTTGGTCTCAACTAAATTCCTCTTCGGCCTGCTGCGAACAGCCAAGATTCTTCGAGCAAGTTCCTCTTGCATATCTAAGTTAGAGAAGAGAATTGGGATGCAGCTTGACCAGGCTAGCCTTGAAGATCTCCTTATGCCGAACTTTTCTCATTCCATGGAGACTTTATATGATGTTGATTGTGTCCAGCGGATACTGGATCATTTCTTGGCAATGGATCAAATAACTGGTGGTGCATCACCCTGCGTAGCAGATGATGCTCAACTGTTGGGGTCACCGTCATTGACGCCAATTACTATGGTTGCTAAGCTAATTGATGGTTACCTTGCGGAGGTTGCTCCAGATGTTAACCTCAAGCTTCCCAAGTTCCAATCTCTTGCTGCTGCAGTTCCAGAATATGCTAGGCCCCTGGATGACGGTCTTTATCGTGCAATTGACATTTACCTAAAGGTGAGTTATAGGAATCCGGATTGGCATTTAGTTTGTCTGGTTTCTTACAAATATAGTTCTGACAACATTCTAGTTTCTCGTTTTGAAAATGCTTGAGAACTTGGTTACTGCCTACCTTGTTACATGATTATATTTGTCTGTCTATATCTCTATATGAAATGCTTTAACATATATAATAGGTAGAACAGAGTTAAGAAAGCAGGGGCAACAACTGAAATAGGAAGCTGTCTAATTCTAGATTTTACTATAATCCTTCATATTCTTTCATGCATGAGGCACTAATGGTAGAAATGGTGAAAGCTTTGATTAATATGGAAACTAAATAGCCCTCATTGCAACTAGCTAACCTCTATAGTTTTAAACCGTTGGCAGTCCCATCCATGGATGGTGGAATCAGACAGAGAACAACTCAGCAGACTAATGGACTGTCAGAAACTCTCTTTAGAAGCCTGCACGCACGCTGCACAGAACGAGAGACTCCCACTAAGAATCATTGTGCAAGTCCTTTTCTTTGAGCAGCTCCAATTGAGGACCTCCATTGCTGGCTGCTTTCTTGTATCAGACAACCTTGATGGTGGGTCAAGACAGTTGCGAAGCGGCATGGTTGGACAAAATGAAGCAGGAGGAGGCTGGGCCACAGCTGTGAGGGAAAATCAGGTACTAAAAGTAGGAATGGATAACATGAGAACGAGGGTTTCAGAGCTAGAGAAAGAATGCTCAAATATGAGACAGGAAATAGAGAAATTAGGAAAGGGTAAGGTTTCTAGTGCTTGGGGTAATGTGTCAAAGAAATTTGGGTTCAGGATGAAGTCTCAAATGTGTAGTGCTCAGGAAGGATCTGTTAGTAACTGGAGCAATGGTAATGGCAATGGTAATGGAAATGGTAATGGAAATGGAAAGGCTGAAAGAGGTAAAGATAAACATGGAAAGCACAAGAAAAACTTGTCTTTAGATGATGAATAAAATTAACCTTTGTTTCCTCTTTTGGAAGGTTTAATTCTTGAAATTTTCTATTATTAGTACCTAATTTGTTTAGGCTTTTCATAATACCATCCATCTCATCCTTTGTACAAGTAAACTCACTTCTTTCTTGATCTAAATGTAATTTTTGTGATAATCTTTCGAAACAAACAAATTTTATTTTATTATTTTAAAGGTTAGCTACATTATGGCATCTATAAAAGGAAAGTTGGTAGCCATCACTTTCTTACCAAATCATAGCATCTCCACTATGCATTATATATATATAATTTTGTCAAGAAAATGAAAGGAAATATTAGCATTAATATTTTATGTTTATGGTAACAAAATATTACTATGAAAAACAAAACTTTCTATTTATAGAAATCGGCACCTCTGCTGGATTCCGAGCCACCACTAATCAAACCTTCCCTTCTCAATTTCTCCTCTTTGGATTTCCTACAAAAAACAACCCAAGAATTCACTTCCAAAGCAATGGAAAATCCAATCAAAGTGGACAAACACAAACAATACGCCAATTTCACGTATGATTTCCCTTCTCCCATGGCTTCAAATCCTTGAAAAACATTAACCACACCCACAATTACACAACCGTACCCTACAAAATGATGGTAAGATTTCCAATACCTTCTAAATTTATGCGTTGTTTTTGGCCTAAACAGTAACGCCAACGTCTGAAGCCACCCTAAACAAAACACTGCAAACCCTAATTTTCTATGTAGCCCATAAACCCTACTAGGTGAAAGTTGCCCTAATCGAATACCAATGCCAAACCCTACCGTACCGATTGATATCGCAAATAGTTGTACGCCTGCATGGGCGTAAAACCATGCAGGCCCTAATGAATTTACGTGTCTTAAATATCTTGAAATAATTGCACCGATTGGAAGCAAAATTCCCCACGAGAATGCGTTAATAACACCGTGAATCACTTTCAGACTGTACATATTATTCGTATTTCCGCCTTTATTAGCTGTCACCCCCGACAAGACATCAACGGTGGCTATAGAAGAAAGATCATTTACAGCCGTCGGATGAATGGTTGGTGAATATCCCTGCACGTACAGCCCTCTATTCCACACGTGATGGATTTTGGTCTTATTTGGTACCAATTTTAACGTGGCATATATTTGAATTGTTGCACCGTTGTGTACGGTGGCCATCCGCCCACCGTACAACGTGACGGAGGAGGAGAGAAGGTGGATGTCTAATGGACGTGACAAAAGTGGGGTTTTTTGGAATTTCACGGAGGGGTCAAGAATGTAAGGTAAGAGTACGATTTGACCGGAGTTTGGGTCTGGGAAAGCGATTAGAGCTCTTGCACCGGTCATCTCCGGTGAAGTAGGGTTTATACCCCATCCTACCCAACCGGAAGGGGAAATAAAAGAACCGAAGAAAACAAGATCTAAAGTGGAGTTATGTGCGTGGAATGTCCAGGCTATGGACGCTTCTTGAGTAGGCAAATTCATGCATTTTTGGAAGGTTTTTGTGGCGGTTATGGTTGTACAATGGGAGGACAACACTGCCTGCCATTGATGAGAAATGAAGAAGAGGAAGAAAGAGAAGAAGAAGAGAATATTATTACTATTTAGGAGCATTGTACGTATTGTAATTTAATTAGTGGGAAAGAGAGAGATAGATATATAATGTATGTGTGTTCATGATGTTTCTTAAAACTAAAGGAAAAATCATGAGGATGATATTATATTTGTCATGCGTGGGTAGTAGTGGTAACAGATGCTTAGATTTGAAGTGAAGTCATTTTTGGTAATTGCTTCATAACCGGGCCATGTGTGAGTGTTTCAAGTGGCTATATATATATATATATATATATATATATATATATATATATATATATATTTTTGGTATCCACTTGGGACGCTTGATGTCTTCACTTTTTCGATAACACTAATCGGAATTCGATTTGCAAAATACTAATTCAGACTCGGTTGCAGAGTTCAACTCTAGAATTTGATTCAGAGTTTTTAATATGGAGTATCTATTCTAGGGGATTCCAACCCTAGATCATTACGTGGTGGTGTGAGTGTTTCAAGTGTCTATATATATATATATATATTGGTATCCGACGCTTGATGTCTTCACTTTTTTCGATAAGATTAATCTGAATTCGATTTACAAAATGCTAATTGAGACTCCGTTTATAAAAAAACTTGCAGAGTTCAACTCTAGAGTTTGGTTCAATATTTTTAATATGCAGTATGCAGGAATTCCAATCCTAGATCATCTGACTATATTCAATGCAGTCTTCCTCCACTCATCATTACATAGTGAGTGTTTCAAGTGGCTATATATATATATATATATATATATATATATATATATATATATATATATATATATTTGGTATCTACTTGATGTCTTAACTTTTTTTATAAGACAAATCCAAATTTGGTTTGTAAAATACTTACAGATTACAGAGTTCAACTCTAGAGTTTGGTTCAGAGTTTTTAATATGGAGTATTTAGGGATTCCAATCCTAGACCATCCAAGTGACTATATTCAATGGAGTCTTCCTCCACTCATCATTACATAGTATATATATATATATATATATATATATATATATATATATAAGTGTACTTAATTTTATTAGAATAATGCTCAATTGGTAGCAATTTCACTTAACACCTTAAAAAGTTATGAATTTAACTTATTTAAAGGTAAAATAACTCAAATATATATATTTTAAAAAAATGAAATAAAAAGTAATTTTTTTTTAATCCGTGCCCAGTAGTCACACTTTGGACTCCAAAAGTTAAACCAGATTCTCGTATCTTCCGTGTGTCCAGTAGTCACTTTGGACCTAACTAAACCAAATTCAAGTCGTATTGAAGAAGCTCTTCTTACACTATTTTTTTTATAGACAAAAGTTTGAACCCAATAAATCTTACGAATGGAGAATCAATCCAATAAATCTTACGAATGGAGAATCAAGCTCCTTCCGTTTGGACCACGTAAAAGATAAAAATTAATGTCTTCATAAATAGTTATCTGGATGAGGCAATGAAGGGCTGGGATATGTTATGGAAATATGGCCCATATATAATTTGTAAGATATATTGGCCCAAATTATTTCCCACCAAAGCCCGGTCCATTAAAATCAAGTAAATTTTAAAAAAATTGACTGAAATATCAATTTGGCCCTCCAACTTTAATAAATTTAGATAATGTAACACAAACTTTTAATTGCACCAATTATACTCTTAAACTTATAGAATTTAGTACAATTCTTTATAAATTGTTTTTCCTAAGCACAAATATACTTTCAAATCAATTTACATCTAAACTAATTTCGTTCGAGCATAATTAATCTTTTTACACATAAACATTTTAGTGCTACAATTATTATTATTATTATTATAATTATATATATATAATATATTATATATAATATATATAATATATAATTTATGAAATGTCAAATGAAAAAGACTTGGTTGAAAGTATACTACTCTCATTGATTGGTGGTAATAGAAAAGTCACAAAATATAATTATTATGGCAAAATTGGTCATCACTACTTTTTACCATTAATTATATAACTCAAATAATTTACAATAAGTCTACTATTATACATCAAAAATAAAAATTAAATTTTTATATACATCAAAAATAAAAATTAAATTTTTATATACATCAAAAATAAAAATTAAATTTTTATATACATCAAAAATAAAAATTAAATTTTTATGTAATATAAGTAATTTTAATTAGTAACACTTTCACTTATAATTAAAAAGTTAAAATACAGACAAAATGTCTATAATATCAAATTTTTTCCGAAATTAGTGGATGTAATAACAATATAAACAAGAAGAATTTTTATTATAATTATATGAAGAAAGAAGGAAAGTTATTGAAAAATTTGGGAAACCTCACTTTATCTTAACGTGTTACCTTAAAAGATCCAAGATTCCAAGTAAAGCATGTTTCTATGTGATTGTAAAAAAGGAAAACTTGCTGCATTTCACCTTTTATCTTTTTTCCCCATCTCTGATCATCTTTATTTCTTCAACTAATTTCTTTTACATCTTTTTGTTTTTGTTTTATGGAACCTGAAATTCTTGATCATACAAATGATGATAAAGAAACTGAAAGAAAATCAACAAACGGGGTGGCAAGTAGCAGTACTAACAACAGTACTATTATTAGTGCAGGTTTAGAGAGACCTGAAACCGGGACAGCCGGTCTTGATGTTGTTATTGATGTTCATGATGATGAAGAAGAAGAAGAAAGGATTTGCAGAATTTGCCATTTGAGTGGAGAAGAAGGATTGATGGAACTTGGTTGTCATTGCAAAGCTGGACTTGGTATCTCTCATCCATGTTGTGCTGAGACATGGTTTAAGCATAAAGGAAATAGGTACATTTTTCTTTTCTTTTTTTTCAATTGGTCCTAAAATTTTTCTTTTTTGGCCTATTAGTCCCTAACATATTATGTTTACAATTTTAGGGTTTTCTTTTCTGTGTATTAAGTTCGGAACATAAGTCAAGAAATTGTAGTTTAGTTGCTAAGAGTTTTACTTATAACTTCTAAATGTTCATGTTTCCAAAATTTTTTTAATAAAAGAAATCATAGTTTGACGAATTTTGCTCGAACTTACAATGTCTGTTCTAGTTTGATCTTTTAGGTTAAAGTTTGTGAAAAAAATAAATTAAGATTTGGATTGTAGTGTTTAACATCAGTTAAAACATGATTAAAATGATCAAAACTATGAGAATAGACTTTAAACTCTGTCTCCAAATTATAAACTTTAAACTTTTAATCTCACTTAAGTTAAGAAAACTCTTTGTCAGCTTCACTTAAAAATACTACTTTTAGTATGTAAATGTTCTTCAAAGCCAATTACATATACATACATACATACATACATATATATACATATATATATATATATATATATATATATATAATGTTTTGGTGTTAAATTTGGAAATTGCAGTGTGTGTGAAGTGTGTGGAGTGAGGGCAAAGAATGTAAAATTAGTGATGAAGAAGTGTAATAATAGCAGAATGTTTATTGTGGATTACGATCATGAAATAAGGGCAATAAGCGGAGTTGGAGGGCAGGATGGATCATCATCATCACCTGGTTGTTGTAAACAATCTTGCTGTAATTTTCTACTAGCATTTCTGGTCATAGGTCTCGTGGTGCCATGGTTCTTGAAAACACATTTGTTCTAATCAATGTTTGACCTAATTCATCTTGCTCATTGCTTTACCTTCTTCTATCAAATATACATACATATATATATATATATATTATTTGTTGATTTGTATGTACATAAATTTGTATTTATGTATATAATCATTTAAAATTTAGGATTAGATAGAGTTAAGGTTTATCTTTTTCCAAAAATTTATACAGTTTGAATCGTTTAAACGAAGATTAATTTATATGTAAATATTTTTAAAAGTGCAATAGTGTATTCATATATATATATTATATATATATATATTATTATATATATATAATTGTAAGCACAAAAGGGAATTGCATTGTTGTTTGTTAAGGTAGCACCGAAAGAATAATACTATTACAGTCATTCGTATCAAACTTATAATTGAAAAACCAAAGCAAACATAATAGAATGAGTAATTATTAATTGCTTTGGTGGTTTTAATCATCTCCATATATATATATATATTTTTTTTAGAATATTTGGTAGGTAATTTATACATATGTATTAATTGAGTGTACCTAATTTTTGTAGTATAAATACGTATATAATTTAAAAAATTATAAATTCGAGTTATATAAATTTTTTTTAAAATATGAATACAATATCTTAATTATTGAATAAAAATGTAAGTAAAAGTGCTACTAATTGAACTACATATTTTTTACATTTGAAATGAATTTTAAATTCACGGTTTAATTCTCAATAAATAAATAAATAAATAAATATATATATATATTATTTTGAATATTTAATAGGTAAATTTATAATACAAAGATTTATTTAGTGTACCTCAAGATTTTTTGAGGTCCAAACATTATTACAAACAATGATTGGAATAAGTATAAATAATACTACTTTTTTTTCCATGTTCATACCCTTTGTCCAAAAAGGACAATTATATTCCTAACGCGGCATTGCCATAATTCATAATAACTCTCCTCCCCGTGAATTATGCAACATTTATATATATATATATATATATATATATATATATTATATATATATATTACCATTTGCCAGCTATTCAAATTTTGCCACCTTTTGCATGGTTGTCTCTTACTCAGAACCTTCTTGGTATATATATGTATATATATTGGCATTCCAAAGAAAATCATCACTCTGCTATTGATATTTGAATATGGAGTTTTATAATTATAATAGAGTTGGATCAATAGTTCTGGTAGTCAAGCTTTCAGTGTTCATGGAGATTTTGTTATTGGTTTCTTCAGCTGGGAATTTTAATAAGGATGTTGATATTACGTGGGGTGAAGGACGAGGTGAGATACAAGAAAATGGACAACTTCTTAGCTTGTCTTTGGATCAATATTCTGGCTCTGGTTTTCAGTCTAAAAGTGAGTATTTGTTTGGAAGATTTGATATGCAGCTCAAACTCATTCCTCGCAATTCTGCTGGCACTGTCACCACTTTTTATGTAAGTAAATTTTGTAGTATAGCATTAGACACACACACACACATATATATATATATATATATATAGTCATACGTGCATGCATGTTATCTAGTTGGTATATTTATCCAAGTATACATTTTAAAAATGTATTAAAGTTGTCTAACATATAAGAATTTCACTTACTTCATAACAAAATTGTGTGCTAAAACAGACAATGTCATACTAATGTAAGGAGTGTGTATGCAGTTATCATCAGAAGGAGAAGGGCACGACGAGATTGATTTTGAGTTCTTGGGAAATGTGAGTGGGGAACCATATACAGTACACACCAACGTTTACTCACAAGGAAAAGGAAACAAAGAACAACAGTTCAAACTCTGGTTTGATCCAACTTCTTCATTCCATACCTACTCAATCATTTGGAACCCCAAGCGCATTATGTAAGTATTCTTGTATATATTAACTACATCTTCTTGGTTTGGTTTGATTTGATTTGATTTGTTTTGTTTGATTCAGTTTCTTGGTGGACAACAATGCAATAAGAGTGTACAACAATCAAGAATCACTTGGGATTCCATTTCCCACCACTCAACCAATGAGGGTTTACTGCAGTTTATGGAATGCCGACGATTGGGCAACTCAGGGCGGCCGGATCAAGACGGACTGGACAAATGCTCCCTTCTCTGTTTCTTACAGGAATCCATACTTTGGTGGGAAAGCTACTTCTGGATCTGGATCGGTCGTGGATTCTTCGGAAATTGAGACATGGCAAAATAGAGAGCTTGATTCCAAGGACAGGAACAGAATCCGATGGGTTCAGCAGAATCATATGATTTATAACTATTGCAGTGATTTCAATAGGTTTCCTAATGGTATTTCTGCTGAATGCAAGCGTTCCAGATTCTAATTCGTTATATATATATTTGGCATTGTAAAATAAAATTGTACTACCAGTTTGTATTTTTTGTAATTTTCTTTCATTATCTATAAATAAATGAATCAGTGAAACAGAATTAACACATAAACTAAGATTCGAACAAAATTTTCTTATATCAGGTTGAGTGAAAAGAATGAATAATATATCTAACTACTAGTGTGGTGGCTCTGTTTTACAGATAAAAATGTGAAATGAAAAGTAAAATTCTATCACCTAAGCCATACCTTTTAAAAGAAACTGCCTATGAACAAAGCGTACAAGGAAGAAATTTATGGGTTATATCATAAAACTATGAGAACAAAGTCACAACATCTCGATGATATCCACGAACTATCAGAAGTCGAGGCACATTTTCAACCAAAAGATCCATATATTCCATATAAAAGTATGCTGGGTGGTTGGTGGGTGGAGGAGGAAGACTTACAAGCACAACTGCAGCCATTCTTGAGTATTTCAGAATAGTTGAGTTCAGTTTCAATGTGGTGTAGAGAAATTTCTCGACCTGCTGCTCGTTCACCACCACAGGCTTTCCATCAACAACTGGAGCAGTTCCTTCCCTCTCAGCTTTCTCCTTTATTGTTGTCATGTAGTCTGCGATTCTACCCTGAGCACCAGTGAATGCTTCGTAAGATTCATCTAGCTGCTCCGCCCGTGGATCCCATGATTTCATCGAGACTACAATCACTTCAGCTTGCATACGAAGATCATAAAGAAACTTTTTTACATCAGCTTTTAGTGTCTCTGCATCAGAATCCTCCTCAGCAATACAAAAAACTTGAATCTTGCAGTTCTCAAAGCTTTCTTTGGTAAGAAGGAGCTGGGAGAGGAGAAGCATGAGGCCACCATCTCTCACAATCCAATACAGATCAATGCTACCGTACTGTCTTTGATACTCGTTAGGCCACTCATCCAGGCCCTTAACAATAACAACGGCCTTGTTCGCAACAATACAGTCATTTATGATATCAACAAAAGTAGCAGGAATTTCAGTTAAATTTTCACGCCTCCATATTTCAGGATACCGCATGACCACAATATTAGGCTTGAGATTCCCAAGACCCATTGTCTGAACAATACCTCGGAAGCCATCAGACATACTGGGAGCAACTACTATTTCTGCTACACCTTCACATTGCTTGTAGTCAATATAGGTACTAAGCTGCTTGCAGGCAGCCTTGGCATCTTCAGCACACTCCTGATAATCTCCATCGATAATCGAGACAAATATAGACATTCCTCTGCCTTTTTTCTTCATGCAGTTGGCAAAATCTGCAAGTTTGGGATGACAAGGTACATTCTCAGGAAGCCTACCCCATGGCCTACAGAATACAAGAGGTATAGGATACCAATTCTTTGGATGAACTTGATTAGCTGCATGCAAAATAGATATTTAGTACCAAGTCAGATCTTTATTGATACTTGATATATAATGAAATCTTTATTGACCAATCAGCATATATTTGCCTGAAAGAACCATATATCTCTAGATGATAATCCACAGATAATTCCTCCAGAATTTTTTTTTACCAGACTGATCTACTCATCCTTATCAATCATAGGTACTTATCTACATGGAAGCTAATCCTAAACTACACCATTATGATGTATCCAATTTTGAAGTGCCTTCAACTTTATTCATTCCATCAGATATAAAGGATTTTAGAGGCTCAAATGTACTCAAAAATTTCACACGTGGTCCTTGTATAGAAAACAGCCCAAATATATTCCAACTATGTCAAGCTTACCCAAAATCAATTTAAGAGAGATTTCTCAACAATATTAAGTAAAGGGGCAGATCATTTTCATTTCACTATCAAGAGAAGATGGATAAGAGCTCAAATTTCAAATGTGCAACCCAGAGGCATGAAAGTGTAAATGACAGAAAATCAAAATCTAATATGGGAATAAGATTTGGTAGTTGTCGCTCATGATATCATGTATAGACAGAAAATTCACCTCCTAGAGATCGAAGACTTCGGAGAGCAAGTTGAAAGTATGCACTCTTGAAACCATCACCCCAATCCCCAGCTTTTCCCTTAATGCTCACATAGTAATATATAAGGGTTACCAATGCCAATGACACCACAGTGAATGCCCAAGAGATCAAAAACATGATAACTGCAAAAGAAAGAGGTAAATATCAGACTATGATAAAGAAGATGCACAAAATTAGAATGTAAATATTTGCATCATTTTTTGAAGTGTAAAATTTCCACCTATTTAAAATATTAAATTTAACAAGATACCATGATTTATACATTTATCAGCACATGGGAGAAAACTCAAATACATAAGTCAAACACAAAGTTTTAATTATAGGCCCAACACATGAACAATGCTAATAAATAGCTCCGAATCAAGACTCAAATAACATTTTAAATTTTCATCTCATATAAAGTTTGAAGCTTATAAATCAAACCCCTGAAGATATGTAGGCCAAATTTCTTATAATAAGCCTATCACGCAGATATCATTAATCTACATAAAGAAGACAAGAGTTGAATATAGAACTCGCACTTTGATACCATATAAAATTTCAGAGCAAGACATCTGTTTTCAAATCTTGTCTCCACCCCATTTATTGGTGACTATACACATGATGAACTTGTCATTGAAAATTTTCTGCACGTGAAGCCTTTTAAAAAATGTACAAATACAACCAGCTTTTAAATGAGGCTGAAATTTAACAAGAAGCATGCATTCCTCCTCTATATACATAAATAAAAGCCAACAAAGGCTTTGGTTTGTCTTCATAAAGAGGAAAGAAAAAAAGAAACAGGGCAAATGGAAGACCATCAAAAACACACATAGGTCCACAATAGGTCAATGCAAAACTTCAGAAAAAAATATTATTCAAAACAATTGAACGACACACTGACTGTTCACTGAGTTATTTACTCCATTTTTTTAACGCATTAATGAAAAGCATAAGTTTCTCAGGTTTTTTTGATCATCTTCTTCATCCATTACAGAACATTACAATGAAATTTCCTTTAAAAAAATATAAATAAAATATTTATCAAGAGTTCAAGTAGCTCAAACAATGACAAAGAATAGAAAAAGGGGGGTGGGGGGGTTGGGGAACATATTCAGCTAGGTGAACTAATGAAAAGAAGGAAACAATGAAGTTACAGAAATTGTAAAACCTACCAATACAAAGTAATGCTCCAACAAGAGAAAGGCTCCAATGGTGAAATTTCCAGCGGGGCCGCCAGCTAGGAGCATCCAGAAGATCTAGAAGAAAGCATGATAGGTTCACACCCCCATAGCAGAGAAGGTAGAACATGGTTATGGTTGGAGTTATAAGATCAAGATTTCCAATCACAACACACGCAATGCAGAGGAAGGCAGTAAATAGTGTAGCAATATGAGGTTCACCCCCATCTGCCACCTTGAAGTAGTTAAGAACAGGTAAAATCTCATCATTGGCTATTGCTGCAAGAAGACGTGGAGCACCAGTAAGACTCTGAAGTGCTGCTCCTAATGTTGAGAGGATGATGCCCAGATAAATTATTGCAGGAAATGGCCATGCCACAGTTGCAGTAAGTAACCTGAATAAACAGATTATAAAATTGGTACCAAAACCTCAATTGGGAGGAATGGAGCATTTCAGTTGCTACATGCAAATGGAATATATGTAAGTTGGATAGAACAGAAATATAATGAGGTTTATTGTAGAGCCTGATAATGTTGATGGTGGTACTGTTGAGTAAAAGTAGATAGTGAGATCAACAGTTGTAGATTTCTTTTTTATATGGAATATATGAAGATATGAAGAAGGCAATTAGCCAATATGAAGAAGACAGTTAGCAGCAAATTAGAGAGGCCTTAAACATTAAAAATACTAGTTAAGGTCATAAAACATGTCTAACAAATTTCAGTGCCTGCTGATGTTGGTAATAGATAATATCTGGATAGCACCAAACAGAACTCCTGGATAGGAACATAACCATATGAACTTGCTTACCAATCAAATATTTTGAAGACGTGCAGGAAATACAAGTAAGATGTGCTTTTTATGATTCAAGAGCTCATTGCAAATTACAACTAATACCTGTCCGTTAAAAGTTTCTCCCTGGTAGCAAGAGCCCCAAAAGATAGCACAGTAACAATATATAGACCAGAAGTTGTCAGAGTTGCAGCTAATGTCCCAATTGGAATAGAACGTTGAGTGTCCTTCAATGAGGCAGAACGATTTGAACCAGCCATAATCCCAGTCACAGCAGGAAAAAATAGACCTACCAATGCACTGACAAGTGTAAAGAAATAATAGTTAGAAAACTCAGGAAAGAAAATGAACCAATACAATCCTATTCCAATTGATTAAGAACATGAAAGGATAATTAAATTCAGAAATGCCCAAGTGATGCTAGAAGATGCCAATGTGTTAGAGACATAAGGATTGTCCCATTTTATTGCATAGGCAACATTTTTGTACACCATTCCTATTGGGGAAACTTGTTTCCTAGATACTGATAGTAGCACAAAGAAAAAGAGGAAAGAAAAATTTTTAAGAGGAGAGGTTTAACATATATAGTTAGAAAGGGTGATGCAGCTCAAGGTTTGTGGTTGTGAACATTATTTATATAGGATTAGTATTTCACTATTCATGGTATTGTAGTAATGTTAGATTTCTAGTAGGATTAGCGTTTCTTTTCTTTATTCAAGTCAAATAAGCCTTGTATAAAATACCTATTATTTTCTAGGATTATCCGAGAACATTTTCGAAAGTTTTCGATATATCAATAATATTATTCTATCCTTTCTTGTATTGTGTTTTCAAGAATGTTCTTTTGAGATATCCATTTTATCCATACTGTCTCGTTTTGTCAAAGGGAAAGTAGAGTACGATAGAAAACCTGAAAAGGAGAAATAACAACCATAGTTGTAACCTAGGTGAGACAGAGAATACCCTATTTATTGGAATGACAAGGATGAGTAGTCCTTGAAACAAGTGTCAAGCCTCAAGTCCCTAATACAATAATTTGTCGAAGAAACTAGACAAAGAAAACAAGAAAAAAGTAATCCTCAAGAAAAATACATTTTATTACAATGTTCGAAGAGAAAGTATTCCTCAAAAAAACAAAACATAAACCAATAAACAAAGTTAGGATATTGAGCAAAAGTCCCACAATACAAATCACATAAAGAAGACAAAAAATCTTTGATATAAGCCTTTCAGATATTAATTTCTAAAATCTGACAAATTCAGTACTGTTGAAAGCATATGGTTCCCCCAAACACCCAAAGGGAAAAAGGGAAAAATAAAAAGAATGGCTAACTAACTAATATGATTCCAGCATAAATAAAGAATCATAGAAAGAAGCTTGTTCCAGTTTTATATCAAATAATAATGAATTAATTTTGAATGCCATACTTGAAATTCCAATATTGTTTCCCATCAGGATCCGGAATTCCAGCATTATTAGTCGTCTGGTACTCTGGGCCCCAATTTTCCTTGAAAGATGCTGCACTCAAGCCTGTGATTCCTTCTGAACCATACAAAACAATGTTGATCATCCTCAATTTCTAACATATAACTTTCAACATAGTAAAAGTAATTTAATATATGAATGAAGTCTACTACTACAAATGCAATTGACAGTACAAAACCAAACAATTTTCCCAGGTATCAATAATTTAGCAGAGCAGATGAAATTTTCTTCTACATTTTGCAGTTAGCAGAGCAGAGCAGAGTCAATTACATGCCGTATCAAATTCAATGGTAAGGAATGTGTTATGGGATTTTTCTTAGAAAGTTGAAACTTCAGAACTAAGTAACAATAATTTGTGGAAGGAGAAGAAAAAAAAACTTCCAGATTATTTGTTGTTCAGGAAGTTAATATTCAACATCATTACTAATTTAATTTACTCTAGTAAAGCAATCTCACAATCACACTTCATAGTCCATCAAAATGCTAACTTGATCTCTATTCATGATGACTTCATATTTTTTCTGATTGAAACAGATAGCAATTAAACCTAAACTAGCATCAAGAACTGAGAGAACGGCTGAGATAAAAATGAACAACATAGTGGATCTTCTTTTGGTAAAAAAAGCATACAAACATATAATAACTTTAGAAATTTTCACATTTGATCAGTATTTATAAGGAAAAACAATAACTTCTATGTTTATTGGGAATGGAGGAGCAACTTAAACTAGTGTGTGTCAACATAATCTGTATTGTTCAAGCGAATGGGTATTCTATGAGTTGATTATGCAAATGTGTCCTAATAAAATAGAGATATATTTCATAAGGATAATTAAAATCTATAATAAATCTTGACTTTTAACAAGAAAATTGTTGACTTTGACTATAAAAAATGGGTATATCATAAAATTATTGTTTCTTGAGAGTGTACGTACAACTTGCTTTCAAGATTGTCGCAAATAAGAAAATAGCAATTAGCCTGTGAAGTTTCTTCAACACAAACATCTTAAATACAACACCAAGTCAAATCCAATAGAGATTCATTTAGGAACCTACATGATAATCAATATTTAAAACATAATATATTTCTAAACCAACATACAGCACTTCAATGGTATGTCAACCCGCTGTCAAAGTACTTTATTTTCTATCAAATTGTTCCTCTTGACCCCAACTTAACTCAACAATGGTACCTTACTTCTGTACCAAAAGGTATGCAAAAATGTGTAGCCAGAGACATGCGTTAATGGAAGATAATCACTACATTATAATGTGTCAGCAATTTCCAAGTTAAGATAATGGGATCTCTTTAGCTCGTAAACAATGTCAAGAAAACATAAACAAAAAATATAAGAAAATAAACCTGCTGGATGGTCCTTCCGTGCCAAGAATACTCCAATGAATATGCAGAACAATGAGACTAGAACTGGAATTAGAAAAGCTGGGGCAACCCGATTAATCATTTTCACGCCACCAAAGACAATGAAACATAGAATGATGGTCACAATAATTCCATAAATCTGCAGGTCATGTATACTTGGACTTGAAATGGGTTGTGCAATTTCAGTGCCATTAACTTTAGTGACAGTTTCTGCATCAACCAAACAAGGAAAATAATTAAATTGAGAGCAATAGTTAATAGAATGTCACCCAATGAAAATCTATTATATTTAACAATCAACAGAAACAACCAAAATCCTACAAAGAAGATTTACAACTCAGGAAGGAGAAAGGCAGCAATCTTTTATGATACAACAAAACAAACTAATATTTAGCATGATTCTAGAGGTGAAGTTGTTGAAGATCTGTTTGTAGAAAAGGTACTCCATCAAACCTAAAAAAAAAAAAAAATTTAAGTGGCAACTAAAACCTTCTTTAACCACTACCTCTGAAAATCCCAGCACTAGGTACGGCATTCAGGAAGGTCTCCACAGCTCCCAATACATACCTTTAACAAACAGAAAATGTAAATCAACGGAACATTAATGAAAAATGTAATCGCCAACTAAGTCAACTACAGAAACATCAGAGTGACTACTATCATGCCATTGATTATATTGTTGTTAGCCAGTCTGTCATCATGCAACTTCATTTCATGACTGACAAAAGTTCAACAAAGAGATGACTGGGTGTACTTACATAGCTCCTGCCACAGCATTCCCAAGGAAAAAACAGAGTCCTATGCTGACCCCAACTTCTGGACCCAATGCACGACCAATAAGATAGTAAGGTCCTCCACCCTAGATTAAAGGGCATAGACGAATTAGTTATATCACTCGCCACAAGACTGATGAACTAACGATATAAACAGCTAATCCCAGCTAAATAACACTCTTCCTTTCCAAATGGATGTCCAATTTCTTAAAATGAACTGTCTTATGAATGAATTTCCAGTGTTACCAAACCCTTAACTTGGTAGGTCAGGCGTGGCTTGCTAAATCAAAAAAAACATGTTACCCCTTTCTCCATACTTAGGCATCCTATTTTCTATTCCAACACATGATAAAACTTAGTTTAAGGTTTATGATATATGCTTCTATTAATCTTCTCAAACCCAACACCAACATTAATTCTTCTCCTTCTTCCTTTCTCTCTCTCCTTTTCTTTTATGAAGAGCACCCAAAATCAATACAGGTTAATGAAATTTTTAGTCTAGGTATTACTGTTTCGTTGAAAAATTAATTTATTCATTTGAAAGATTAGACTAAGGATAGATTGGAAAAGTCAATAACACTACTTTACTAAACAAAGAAAATATAATTTAACTCGACTAAAAACACAACCAGGATATTTATTTTTTGATCGACGGAGCAACTGATAATATTTTGCCACCATTCAATAAGTACAATTAGAAATAGTATATGGTCAAAGTCTCTCCTTGAGCTTTTAGCCAAGTCAATTGAGATGCCCATTTTGGAACAGAGAGCTTTCTTTACAGTAGCTGGATAAGAACATATGTTAAAGAAACTTGAATACCGGGAATAACCATCAGGTAGCTTCTAGAAAGTAAATTATTCACATAGTTTTCATCAAATGGGAAAAACAATCTTACCTTCATTGCACCATTAGTTGCAATAGCACTCAGTGATATCGTGGTAAGGAAAGTACATGAACCACAGAAGGCAACTAGAAGCAATGACTCCCCTATTCCAGCCATACCCACAATCCTGCAATTATCCAAAGCATAAAAATTGAACAAACTATACAATATGGCTAGAAATTTATTATTTTTTTTTTTTCAATCAAATGAAAGCTCTTTCAAACAATTTAGCATACAATATTATTCTGCTGAAGATTCCTTTGATCAATTCTATTTGAAGCTCAAAGGCTAAGTTTCATATTTCTCTATCAAGTAAACAATAAGCAATCCAAAAGTGACCAAGAAAGAATTATACTATCAGGTAATGATGCCCAACTATATGAATGGCAAAAAAAGGTTTTGTGAAACCAAACAAGGTGAGATGACTATTGCCCAGCACTTTTCAGAACTTAATGGTTTGTGGCAAGAACTTGATTATTATAAGGATATTAAACCATGTCATACAGCTGATGCAACAAGTTTCATAAGTAGATAGAACAAGAGTGGGTACGACTTCCTAGCAAGATTGAATGATGTGTACAATCATATCAGAGTCAAGTTATTGGGTGGGACCCTTTTTCCTCCTTGGGGCAAGCATATAGCCAGGTGCAACAGAAAGAGAGTCAATGAAATCCATTATTACCAACTATTTCAACTGAACAGTAAGTAATGATGGTCGAACCATCTACTATAAGATCTTATGCAATTAAAACTGACTTTGTAAAAGGCATAGAACAAGATAATAGGTGTGACCATTGTAGAAAAACAAGATATGCCAAGGAAAGATGCTGGAAACTTCAGGGTTGATGTTGAAAATCAACCCTGACAAGTGGAAACAGCATTCTCATGCTCAAAAACAAATGAGAGAAGAAAAAGAAAGACCATTTTGCAATTTCAATATTTCAAAAGACTCCCTCAGAAGTTTAAAAATAATTCGACACACTTTTGAAATACTAACTTTCGGCACCCAAATCAACTTATTTCTCGTCATTACTTGGAGATATTCATACACCTCCTGCTGTTCTTTTTCTTTTCCATCGATATGTAGAGATTAATTAGATGAATGATATATATGTATAGATATTCTCCTAAAAAATAGAACTTCCTAAAGAGACAGATTTATGAAAATATAATATTTACCATGAAAACCGGATGTAATATATAATTCCCAAAATGTTCTGCAAGCATGGGATGAATACTCCCATCATTGTGCCCAGTTTAACCCCTGCATCCTGCATGAGTGATTCATATAGCATTGGCTAACTGAACTTAAAATAGAACCACGTCATGCCATGCCAAGATCAACATTTTGATTACAAATCAAATAATATGTGTTCTTTGAACACTAAAGTGCTACTGAATACAAGAAGCCAAATAAGGAGAGCAGATTGCATGCCTACCCAATATAAGTTTGTTGAGGTATGAACATCAAAAAGAAAACCTAGAAATACGTTTTTTAAAAATTCATCAGAGATCAGTAATATCTCCTCTACAGCTGGAAAAAAGGCTAAATCATGCACGCAGTTTTACTTCCACTAAATCTAGACAGCGAACTTCAAAGAAGGTAGTTCAACAAATGCAATAAAATTCTTTCAGTGGGCATTTGAAGCCGAAAATGAGATTGCTCACACACATAAGATGCCCATTGTTAAAAACTGAGAGTCATCTTCACATGCAAACAAGTTAAACCAATATGAAAGCTGCAAATTTGTCCATTCTAGTTGCCATAGATTTCTTAAATGTACCAAAATTGAAGTTGTACAGAAAGTATTTATTTGGGTATATTAAGTTTAAAAACTTCATTCTAGACCAAAAAAATTAAAAGGGAAATAAAAAAGGATGAGGAATAATACTGAAGCAACTCTCTTTGTAATTCACCAATAGACAATAACCCAAAAGGTAATAGGCCACTTCTCAAAATCTAATCCCCTGAATATTGAAGAAAAAATTCTTCCATTATAACCTAGCACTAGCAGTAGCAGATTGACATATGAAAGCAGCAAAAATTCTTTTCACAATCAACTATAACCTAGCACTATATTAATCAAAGGAGGAAAACCACATTATAGACATAAAAGCAAGGAAATCTTAAAGAAAACTAAGAATGCAAGCAAGTACCCTTCTCCGTCCAAAATTGGAATTTGCATCATCTCCATCTCTAGGACTAGAGGGTGCAGGAATAGGATCGCCTGTCATGCTGCCATAACAAAAATATCCAGGATAAGCATTCAAATAAATACCTTGAAGAGTCCATGGGAAAGCTAAATTTGAGATAATAGAGGAACGAAACTTTAAGCAGATTAAGATAGAAGGATCAAGTACCTCTTAAGACCTAAAATATTTACAAGTGAATCAAACCCAAACAGTTCCAGTTTGGAATCTGTCTGGGAACCGTTTACACCTTCATGTGTAGGCAATGATCCTTCTCCTTCTTCAGAAGTCATGTTCTTGCCCACTTTGATATTCCTGCCAGAGCACATATTAATTCACAATTGTGAGCAAGTGAAAAGTAACAATGAAATATAATAAATAAAAGAAGACTACCCATACTTAGATTTGCAAAAAGTACGTAGCATTGAAGCACTTCATTATCAAATAAAAACTCATTTTTTATTATTGCTTCAATACCCAAATCCCATCTGCAACTAATATCACCAAATGAAACACATTTTATTCATTTAACCTTATGCTAAAATAGCTGGACCAAATCAAAGAATGACTTTCGCTTTTCAATATTGCCCGTAAAACAAATTAGTATAAAATCCTCCACCAAGAGTAAGCAACTTATACAGTTCAGCTGCAACTACATTTTTTCTTCTTCACCATTACTAACTGCCCTTTCAAAGCATAAAAAGTATCATATATAACTAAGCATATAATCAAAACAATGAGGTGAAATGACAACAAATAGGAGGAGAACACCCTAATTAAAGAAAACTGATTATGAAGATAGGGAACAATAAATCATAAAACCTCCCAGCTTTCATAGTTTACTAACATTTTAATTTTAAAACAATAATTATTATAATTATTAATAAAAAAAATAAAACTATTATAGCAGTTAAAAATTTGTAAGAAGTCTTAAAGTCCCCTAAATGTTATGAGTTCCTACTGTTGGATATATCCTTTAGAAAACAGATGGGTGCCTCAACCTCATGAAATCATTTGAAGCCAAGGAGGATCTACATATATTGTAACCAAACATTATTTACAAGTTAATTTCTCCTAGCCAAGACAACTGGATTCAACATTAGCCGGCACTGTCTGTCACTCTTTACAGCAAGCATGACCATGAAAGTTCAATCCATCTAATCCCTCCCCCCCCCCCCCCCCCAAAAAAAAGAAAAGTAGAAAAAAGAAAAAGGCGAACCAGGAAGAAGAGAGAGACCAATACATCCTTCGCTCTTCTTTCAGTGAATACTTCATAGAGTTGACATGAGTTAATTCTTTTCATATCTTACCTCACTTATGGTTTTTACTTTTGGTAGGAACTACTAGAAATTCTCAGATTCAAAGGACATAGGGAATGCCTTAAAATCACCTATAGTTAAGCTTCTAATTTATCCTCTATAATCTATAACCTCATTGATCAAGTCATCCAAAATCCCAGAAAGTAAATTTCAATCCCAGTGAAGCCCATTTACCAAAGCAATTAAGACCAGTACCAGATGCAGTACCTCAAATCTTTAAACCCTTCCCATCTTAAACCCACATTCAACTAAAAAACAAACTTAATCCAAAACTAAATCTTGATACATTACAAAACCCAATCAAACACCAGAGCGACAACATATCCAGATTGGCGACTCCACTGCAAATTGCTAAAAATGAGAACAATTCTTAAAAGAAAAAAGAAAAAAAAAAAAAAAGATAGAGATGGGATATACGGAGGATTGCCAGTCGGGAATGGAGGAGAGGAAGAAGAAGCTGCGGCTGCGGATTCCAAAGAAGACATCTCAAGAACAGCTCTGTCGTTATCGTGGGCGACCACGGGTGCATACCTGCGTCCTCCAACTACACCTCTACCGTGTGATGATGGAAAGTCATTCTCTTCATTTCCTCCGTTGCCTTCCATTACCAGTCTTCAGAATAGATCGGAAAATTTTAGGAATCCAAATCCGACACCCTCTATTAGCGCTACAAATCCAACACGCCCTTCAATGGATCTAAGAATGGATCAATGAAGATTCAATGGAGATTTGAAGGAGAATTGCCTTTGTTTGAATATTACTTAAAATCTGGAAGGCGAAATTTCTAAACTTCTTCTTACGTTTAACAGAAAGTTGTGTGCGTTTCGAAACGCGCCATTTAAGTGCGCGTATTATTGTTTTTTTAAAAGACGAAAACTCTTCTTGTAAATGTCTAAACTATTTTAGTTGAATCATTTTCCTCTCATTTCCTTATTTTGACCCTTTTTATTTCATAATATATATATATATATATATATATATATATATATATATAATGAAGTGTAAAGAATGCATAAATAATAACAATATCTCAAATTTTGAAAAAAAGTGAAGTCTTTATCTGAAAGAAAGTAAAACAAAGAGGGGGTTTCTGTGAACCAACATTTCACAGTAATACAACAAGATTGCTACAATGAATAATAATAAAAAGGTTAAAAACAAGTTCACCTCACTGGAAAAATCCTAGATTTTCAATAGATTATAACAATTACATACATATATATATATATATATATCAATCAATAGACTTCCACATGCCACTGTTTGTTCTTTTTAAGTAGTGAGAGCTTCTGATCCCAGCTCTCTCCTCTTAGCTCAGCAACCTTCTTCAAGGTATCTTGGATTCCAGGCATCATCCCTTTAAGACCACAGAAATATATGTGTGCACCAGTATCAAGTAGTTTGAAGATTTCATCGCTGTATTCCTCGATTTTATCTTGAACATACATTTTGCCTCCACTCTTGTTCTTTTGCTCTCTGCTAAGTGCACGATCATAACGGAAATGATCTGGATAGTCCACAAGGTATTTGCTGAACTCTTGGTCGTATAGAAGACTATCGGAATTTGCTACTCCTAGGAAGAGCCAAGCAAGGCCACCAAACTTGTAGTTGGGGACAGATTCCATGAACATTCGACGAAGGTAGCCTCTGTATGGAGCTACACCTGTACCTGTTGCTATCATAATGTGAGTAGCATTTGGATTTTCTTCAGGCAAAAGCATAATCTTCCCAGAAGGACCTGAAAAATTGTTTCATTTCTTGTCAAGTTGACAGTCTACTGAATGGAATTTCACAACCACAAGCAAAAACAATATTTCCGGCTAAATTTGTTCAGCTATGCAACAACACAAGAACAAATTGTATTTACTGAATCAGGGAAACTTTTTATATTACCTGTGATCTGGACCTTGTCGCCTGGCTTTGAGTCGCACAAAAAGTTGCTGCATACACCGTTCTTTGAAGGATCTTCTTTTCCGGTCTCGGGATCATAATAGACAGCACGTCGAACACAAAAACTGGCTGTTCTGCCATCAAAATTGTCCCCATACCTAGTGGATGCAATTGAGTACAGGCGAACATTATGTGGATTTCCAGGTTTTTTTGGATTCTCTCCCTGTAAAGCATGCCAACAATGGACAGTTGCTTGTTCAGTTCTTTGATTAAAGGGAAAGGTCAAAAGCCTATTGTATGACATTATCATTCAATGAAGCAAGTAATTTTACTTTCTCAATTCGAAATCTAATTATGTTGAAACAAAGTTAGGAAGTATGACTTACAGGAGGAATGATGCCATAACTTTGTCCTTCCCAGTAAGGTACATTGCCACCGTGATCGATGACAATATGACAAGTTTCTCCGGGAGCTTTTGGGCCAACAAGTCTTTCGACAGATACAATGGTTCCTGTATAAGGTTCCTTTGTCTTGTACAAGTGCATAGGAGGCACTTCTGCATCTTCAAGTGATAAAGGTGAAACTGCAACCTTAGTTGTTCTTGCTTGTTGCACTGACATACAAAGAATGAGTTTACTGTTCAACTTTACATTCTTGGATTTCAAACCCAAATGTAAGCCAAAGCTCTGTGATTTCTCACAGAAACTCACATTATTCGTCTGCAACAAACAAAATTTAATTTGTCACAAACTATTCACCAAACTGTAAGTGATATATATATATATATATATATATATATATATATATATATATCACCATTTTGAAACTAATATAATTGAATGAAGTTATACATCAAATCATCCCAAAACAAGACAAGTATCAAGGACAAAAATGAAAAGAATGAAGATTCTTATGCATAGAACATAAGTCAAAAACAAAAATGAACAAAAATATATATGTATATAAACAGATCATGAATCAGCAATTAACTCACTGGTGGGAAGCGAAGGTAATTTCAAATTAGACATTCTGTTGAGACATTGACCTCAGTTTTTTTTCATTCTACAGCTTGTCTGTTTAAAATTGCTTAAATACCTTTACAGCTTTCTTCTAAATTTCTAAATCAGTTTTTTTTCTTCCGACATATTTCAAGACTTTTTGATGAAAAATATGACAAGAGAAATATCAAGAACAAAATCAGACACAACAAAAAAGATTTCAAATAACAGATTAATCAAACAGCGAAATTCCATAAACATCAGACCCAGTAGTAAAAAAAAGAAAATTGAACAAAACATTTGAAGCCCACGAAAAGATAATGAAAAACATCTCAGAGCAAATCAAACGACAATTCTTGTACCTTTAACATGGATCTCCTGTAAAAAGATTCCTTATGATTAGGCGTCACAGCACCAGAGACCTGCAAATCACAAATTTGATTAAGAAATAAGAACCCAGATAGAAACAAAACAAAATATAGAGAATCCGCCTAATTCACCTGTGAGAAAGCCGCCTGCGCCATCATCAGATTAAAATGCAGTCCCAAAAGTTAAAAAAAAAAAAAAAAAAGATCACAACTTTGCCCACTCTGTAGTCAACAAGGAAGGTTTGAGAGACAAAATGATGGGTAGATTCGATGAATTTGTTGCACTGATGATGGGTTTTCGATTAATAGTTTTATAATAAAGAATTTATTAACAGGATTGAAATGCCCTTACAAATGATCCCTTGGAAAGATGGAAAGGACAGTAACCTAAGATGGGTAGACAAAACAAGGGGGTTTTAGCTAAGTTGGCCTTTCAGTGTTAGATTGATTTGTGTGCAGCCAATCAAATTTAAGGATTAGCAATTAGAAAATCAAATTAGAGAGAAAGTGAGAGAGAGAGAGTCAAGAATGTGAAAAACATTTTGCAGTTGTATTAGGAGATTTTGGAGTGTCTTTCCCAAATTTAAAACAGATTTAAGATATCTTAAATAAAACGATGTGGGATTTTAAGTTCTAATATTAAATATTATTTAAGACAGGTAATTTACAAAATTCTCCCTGTCTGTTTGGAAGGGTTTTAGGAGAAAGAAGACGGCTAAAACCTCTTTCTTTATCTACCGTTTCCTTTTCCCGTCTGGCAGCCAGCAAAAACCAGAACTCCGAGAAAAAGATGAGCCTAATAGCAGGCTCTTACGAGCGTTTCATCTGGGGTTTCAAGCTGAAATCTCTGAAAAACCCCGATTCTTTTTCCCTAAATCCACTCTTCTCCTTTCCCTCACATCTTTCTGCAATTAAATGCGCCGCAGTGTCTGGTTCTGCCGCCGTTACTGGTGGTTCCGATGACACTATCAAAATCTACGACCTTTCAACTTCTTCAGAAATTGGGTCTTTGCATCATTCATCCACTATCACCTCTCTTTGTTTCTATACTCCGACTTCCTCTTCTACTCCTTTTACCTTCCCTCGCAACTTGATAGCCGCAGCAGACGACGGTTCTGTTATTATTTACGATGCCGACCCTTTTATTCACTTGAAGACGGTGAAGGGTGTTCATAAGAAGGGCGTGAATGATTTGTCCGTGCATCCTTCCGGGCAGTTAGCCTTGACTGTGGGTCGTGATGAGTGTTTTGCGATGGTGAATTTAGTTAGAGGGAGGAGGAGTTTCTGTTGTAGACTTGGGAAAGAAGCGTCCATTGTTAGGTTTAATGAGAGTGGAGATAAGTTTTTTATGGCTACTGATAATAAGATTACTGTTCATATATCGGAGGATGCAAAATTGATTTTTGAATTGGACAACAAGAAAAAGATTCTTTGCGCTGCTCCTGGATCTGTAAGATTGTCTTTCTTCTTTTACCTTTTTTTTTTTTTTTTAACAAGTCTCTGAATGTGTTTTGAGCTTAATACTTAATATGAAACAGTTATTAACCAAAAAGATTTCTACTTTTGATTGCTCTATTACATTTTATGACAATCTAGAGAAGAACATAGTCTAATGCATGTACTCGTTTGCATTTTTAACTGTTTTCAAAGTGATGAACAAAGTCAGTTGCTGAAAGTTGCTCGAACATTTAAAATAAGGTTGTGCTATTATTCAAGAGCATCTTGATAACCAAGATTGATTATGTAAACAATGTTTTTAAGAGGAAGCTAGATGGATAGACATCAATCAACCTCTTGAAACTTCTAACTTGAGCATGCTGATATCAATGTTAAGCAATTGAAACATATTTGATGACTTATTGCTGTATTTGTTTCAGCTCTCAAATTTTATGACAACTAATTTAGCCAAAATGACATGGAAATGCATGTATGTTTGATTCATTTAGGTTAAATTCTGTCTACAAATCCTGTTCATGCTGATCTAAGTTTCATATTTACTGGCAGGATGGGATCTTATTTACTGGGGGAGAGGATAGGAATATCACAGCATGGGATACAAATAGTGGAAAAGTTGCTTATAGTATTGAAGATGCACATTCAACGCGTATCAAAGGTTTGGTTGTGCTTTCTAAAAGTGATGGTGCCACTGCTGAAGACGACCCATATTTAGTAGCATCTGCTTCATCGGATGGTGTTATACGTGTTTGGGATGTTCGAATGGCTGCTAAGGAGAAGCAAGATCCATTGACTGAAGTTAAAACAAAATCCAGGCTTACTTGTCTTGCTGGTTCATCTTTCAGATGTGAGTATAATCTCTGATTTCTTACCAGTTGATTGATTATAGAAAATGTCTGTGAATAGTTTTTTGAGAGCTTCTCCTTGATTGGATTTATAAATATTTTGGTAATATATAGTACATAATTTCTAATATGGATGATAGATACATACTTTCCTGTACCTTTCCTTCAATAAGCTATTGAAGTTGGAATTTATGTATTGAGACTCAAATCAATTCAATTCTATCTTTTTTGTTTTTTTTTTCAGCTGTCAGACAGCCACAAGTTGGAAAAGCTAACCAGGAGGTGGAAGAAGAATCATGATCCATTTTTTTGAGGCAAATGAGAACCTTTGTTTATATAAATTTTGTATTTTGGTTTCTTTTTCCTTATTATTTATAGTGAGTGTAAGGTTAAGATCAAATATGGTTGCATCAGTTTTGACTGTCAAAGATGTTGTTTCATAAATACAAAATTTTGTTTTTTTATTATCACATTATTGTTAAAGAGCTGAAGTTGAAGAAAAGAATGCAAATGACAGTAAATTAAAGATCCTCAAAACTCAGCTTCTTAAGGTACTTGAGCTCCATTTCAATGGTGTCTAAAATGGCAAATATGAAATCTGCTTGTGGATGAGATTTATCAGCAGCACGAAACTCATGAACATTCCCTTTTATCTCTAACCAACTACAACCAGGAGTTTTCTTCAGCTTTTTATCTCTCATATGAATTCTCATCTTAGCTACTCCTTCCCATTTTCTTTCAGCTGCATATATATTAGAAAGTAATACATAATTTCCAGCATTTTCTGGTTCCAAAGCTATAAGTTTTTCAGCTGCAAACTCAGCTAAAAACCCTGTTTCTGAATGAATCTTACAAGCATTCAACAATGGTCCAAAAACCCTAGCATCTGCTTCCATAGGAATTGCATTTATCACTTCAGAAGCTTGCTTAACATACCCTGCACGCCCCAAAAGGTCTACCATGCACCCATAATGCTCTTTGCTTGGCCGGAAACCGTACTCGTCCGTCATCTCCTTGAAACATTCCAGCCCTTCTCTAATAGATCCAGAGTTTACACACCCTGTCAAAAGACTCAGAAAGGTTAGCTGATCTGGTCTCAGTTCTTGTTGTTGCTTCATTTGTTTGTAAAGTTCAAAACATTTACATAAATCTCCATGCTTTGCATATGCACTTATCATCGAATTCCATGAAATTATGTCCTTGATTCCTGTTTCTTCATCATCAAACAGTTTTCTTGCTAATTCTATGCATCCACATTTAGCATAGCTTGCAAGCAGAGCTGTAGTAACTGCTGGTACTGATGTAAATGCACTTTTTGTTGAATAGCCATGGAGGTTCTTTATCTGTTGAAATGCCCCAATATTTACAAAAGCTGGAAGAATGTGGATCACAGTTACTGCATCAATTCTGAACCCTTCAACTTTCATCTTGTTAAAGAGAGACAATGCATCTTCAAATTGTTCATGGCTTACATATCCCTTGATCATTGAACTCCATGAAACCACAGTCTTGTTCTGCAAAACATTAAAAATCATTTGTGCATAGTTCAGACAATTACTTTTACAGTACATATCCATCAGACAATTTAGAACTGATACTTGATAATCTGAGCCGTTTCTAATCACATGACCATGAACTTCTTTCCCTTGTTTCAAACTTTTCAACTCAGCAATTGATGAGATAACAGGAAGTGCAGTAAACAAATCAGATTTAATACCTGATTTCACCATCTGCACCAAAAGTTCCAATGATTCCAGTGGAAACCCGTGTCGTGAATATGCAGAAATCATTATATTCCATACTACGGTGTCCCTCTGGGGCATTTTATCAAACACCTTTCTTGCATCCACCAAACTCTTCATTCTTGAATACATTGTAAGTAATGCAGTGTTTACTATTAAATCTTCACAAAGTTTACTGACTAAAGCCAAGGCATGAATCATTCTCCCCAAGTTTAATCTATTCAATTCGATGCAAGATCTGAGTAAGTTAACTACAGTCATTGAATCCGGATCAATTCTCTCCTTTCTCATATGACTAAAAATCCTGAAACACTTTTTAGTTTCACCATGCTGCAATACCCCAAAAATCAAAGAGTTCCAATCATTAACAGCAGAAGAAAGCTTTTCCCCAGCTAGTTCAGGCCAATTGCGAAAAGGGATTTTCTTCCTAAGCATATCTACCGAAGCATATTTCAAGAAATCAAACGAATCAAAACCAGTTTTTACTAAATGACCATAAACCGTTTCTCCAAATTTAAAATCAAAGAGCTCGTAACATGACCTTAAAACAAAATCATAAGTACACTCATCTTGAAATATTGACTTCAACCCCATTTCTCTGAAAACCAAAAGGCACTTGCCGTACTCACCATTCTTGTACAGGTTTTCAAGAACCCTGTTGCAAAAAGTTGTGGAAGCATCAGCAATGGGTGGTTCCAAGACTTTATGGGAGAAATTGAGATGACCAGAAGTCGCATAAGAGTCGATACGCTGGCAAGAATGTGTATGGCACTGATGAAGGCCATAAAGGACCAATCTTCCAAGGATCAGCTGAGGTTGTTTTGAAATTTTACAATTGTTATTGAGATAAAAGAAAGAATCTTTCAATGGCTCTCGATCAGATAAAGTGGAAATTGTTATTCGGGTGATGAACTGAAGATAGGGAGGGAAAATTTGAATCAAATGTTTCGAGGGTTGAGCGAAGAACATATTACTTTGAAGGTAGTGACGCTCTCTGGCTAGCTAGTTGCCAGGGTTTTATCATATTAGGGTTTTTTTGCTTTTATGACTTGAATTTTAATTTTTTAAAGTAGGATGATAAGTAAGGTTATTAATATATCTTTTTTTTTTGATAAAGTGAAGAATATGATTAAAGAGACACATCCAAAGACTCATAAAGAGGAATATCATAAGTACAATTGAGCAAGTCTTGAGTTTCTATGAGAAACTGTCAAGAACTGTTGATTTGGAATATTCAGCTAGAGTTTCCAAATATATATACAAGTAAAGAAAGAGGAGGAAAAGTAATTCTACAGCCAACTGAAAAATCCACTACTAACACAAATAACTTTCACAGCTTAATACATACAAAAATGATGGAAAACTTACAAGAGAGACGGACACAAGTATAGGGGGGAAAAAAGAGAAACTATCTGTATGGGGAAGAAGCTTGTTTACTATTTCTGCAAATTCAGATTCATATCATCATCACCATCCACAGCAAATGAAAGAAGAAGATGGAAGTCGACCTGTTTGGCGAATAGATTTTGCCTGTGCTGCAACTTTTTCAGCCTGTCGATTTCTTCGGGCTTCGGCTTTGGCCTTTTGTTCTTCAGACCTTTGTTTTGCCATTGCAATCATCTTTACCATCTTTGCTTGTGCTTGTGCCCTCATTTGCTCAACTTTTGCCTGAAGTGCATCATAACTATTATTTCTCATGACAAAATGAAACCACAAAGCAACTTCTTGGGGAAAAATATCAAAAGCGTAAATTAGCAAGTTTTCCAGCCTTTAAAATTCAAATGTGATGACAATAAGGTGTTTATCAAGCATACCTCTGTTCTCCTCATTTCTGCTTCAAGCTTTGCTTTCTGCTGACTTTCCCAGGCTTGTATTTTAATTTCTTCCCTTTTGAATCTGAAGGAATATTTACAGTTGATAAATAAATGGTTGCCAAGAATATCTAAATTAAAAGATTTAATCTAGGACGAGTATGTTTGTTATTCATACCTAGCATTGTGCTTTGATTTTTCAGCTTCCTCCCAAGCAGCTGCTCGTTTCGCAAATTCAATCTGTTCAATTTCATCAATACAAGAAGCTTTATCCGAGGCATTTTTGTCCTTTACATCTTTACTGGCCCAAGCAGCAATATTCATCTTGCCAAGTTGAACACCAAGTGCTACAATTTCTCTCCGTGTCTTCTGCTTTAGCTCTTGCTCTGACATTTCCATTTTCCCAGGTTCTCTTGAATATTCAGTTGCATCATCACCTGAGTTTTCTAAAGGAGTGGGTGCTGGCTCTCCATGCCGAGGACTGGAGGGAATAGAAGATGTTGGACTTCGGAGTGGGGTGGTTGCACCGACAGGAGTAGCTGTCCTTGAAGGTTCTTGACTTGGAATCGGTGTCATTTCTGTACCCATGTCTCTCATCGAAACTGATCTTATTGCAGGCAAACCTGTTTGCAAGATTAGAACATATCATGATCAGACCAACATAAAACAAGAAAAAACACCTCCAGGTAAAAATCTCTATTTTCTCACTTCAAGCACTTTGATCCCCCAAAATTCACTCAATTTCATCTGATATCAACGAAATGACAAAAAAGACGAGCATGGCTACCACTTATGATCCTAATTCTTCACCAATTTACAGCATAACCAAGAATAGCAGTAATATGTTGTACTTATAACTAAGGACATAAGATCTCATTAAGTGATCTGCAGATGCTAACCACTGAATTCAAGTATGAAGAATAAGTTTGGAGTATCCTCCAGATTTAACTATATTCAATGTTGATAAGAAAAATTATGTTCCATCAAGTCTTACACAAGCAAATGAAGGTCTGTGTGACTCATAGAAACTATTTGCAGGGTTTCATGGAAACTTAATAAAAAAATGTGTCATACAAAAGGAACTCTATCATCCCATGGAAGGCAGAATTTTTACCTGTTGTATTTTCTATAGAGTTCTTTGAACAAGACACGGCATCATTATCCACTTCCCTCAAATCCCTAGTTTCAGGGCAAAGATCAATCGAAGGGTTTCTTCCATTCCTTTGAACAGAAATAGAATGAGATCCACTTGGAACAAAAGCAAATTTCTCAGTTCCCAAATGGGTTGCAGATTGACAGAAATCAACCCGCTTAACCGATAACTTGTTCTCGTAATTAGCCAGTTCTGGTGCAACTCTCACCACATTCGTAGCTGGTCCACGGTTCGACGAATTCTGAAAATGCACTTTCTTGGCATAGCCAGATTGCATATTTTGCCTATTCATTATCCACTTTTCTGCATCATTCCACTTTGATGGCATAGGCCTTGCAAATGATCTTGCAATAGCATGGTGATGTGATCTTTCGCCTCTGTGAAACTCAAAGCTAGATGTGCTATCATAATCAAGATTTTCATCTTCAAATGTTCTAACTGGAAATACTGAACCAGTAGAATTCGGACCTTCTCCATTAATAACTTGTTGCACCTTGTTCCTATTAGCGTCTCCATTTTCTCTCGGTATAAACTCTCTAGGAGGGCACTTGGTAGAATCGCCTTGTTCTGCAGCCGTTGTTGTATTTTCAGATGGTTTTGCTAACAAAACTTCAGCATTACAAACTGCAAAGATTGAAGATCCTTACGTTAGCACAAAAATTGAATATATACACAAATACAGATCAATTTATAACAGAGTAACTAAAAATTAGACCGAATCTTATTTTCTTTTGGGGAAAAAAATATTGACTTTTAATTGTTTTGTTATTTTGAAAAGTAGAATGCATATTCTGATTGCTGAATCAAAGAAGTACATTCCTCAGAAAGGGACTTAAAGCTTAATCCGCAGTACGTCACAGAAAATTAACAGATACTTTTAGAAAAATAATAATAAAATAAAATTTTACTGAATTATCATAACAAAAACGGCTCAACAAAAAAAGCGTGTGTGTGCATACTTACTTTCTTCGTCAAAATCCCCATTTTCAGTAGCTAACAAACTGTTCTTCACAAACTCTGAATCCTCAAGCCTAGCCGGGGATGTTCTTGAAGAATTACTGTTGGATCCTTCCTTTTTTCTTTGATTATGAACTCCAATCAGCTTCATTCTCAATTTACTGGGAGAAATCAAACCATTCTACACAGAAGAAACAAAAAAACAAATTATAATAATAATTAAACCATTAAAGCAGAAATCACAAAATTAAAGCTCAATCATGGATGGATAAAGTAAAACAGTTCTTAACATTACCAAATAATAACTGACATTAAATCAAACCCCACTCCCCAATTATAGCATAAAAAAGAAAAACCCACCATTTCTCAAACTATTAACTTCAAACATCAAATGCTACCCATATCCACCTTGAATCACAACAAAAACTAAATAAAAACTCCAAATGCCAAAAAAAAAAAAAGTGAAGATTCTCTTTTCTCTTTCTTCTCCTTCAATTTAAGTGCAATGACCAAAACACCAAAACACATTCGAAAAAAAATAAAATAAAATCAGTCAGTATACACATAAGTGTTATCTTTTGCAGAAGCGAGACCTGAGCTTTGTGAATCCTCTCGTACTCCATTGGATCCTTCCAATTTCCTCTCTCTCTCTCTCTCACACACACACAGAAAAGCACACCTTTGAACAGAGTCCTAGAAAGAGAGAGAGACTGGGAAAAGGTCCACCGAGTGTGTCTTGTTTTGTAGGGAGTTTTGATGACAAGAGAGAGAACGTGAGTGAGTTACTAATTTGATAAGAGTTTGGGTCGGCGATGTTTTACCGATTCTTTGACCAAATAATCGGCCACTTTTTCTTTTCCCACTCTAGAATTTGGAAATTTGGGAAGTTTCATTTCAATTCACCAACTAACCACTAATAATCACTTGTTATTAAATAGAAGTCTTTAAATTTTTAATTAATAACAGATTAAATTTTCTTAAAATAAAGAATGTGGGATTTTAAATCAAAACAATTATTTTGTATTGATTTTATGCATTAATTATTACTATAAATAAGTAGGAAGAAATAAGAGTGGTGAAAAAACAGAAAGCAAATCTTTACAGTTGTTACATAAATGTAGTAGAAATTTATCTGTACTTCTTTTTAGGTGTTGTAATAATTAACGATAAAGATAATGATGGATAACTCATTCCTCCCCCCCCCCCCCCAAATTATACCCATTTTTCACACTCTAAATTATGATTAATATATCATTAAAAATATTAATAATTTATAATATAATTAACATATATATATGAAAATATATATATATATTATTTTTAGATACTTGGAGAAACAAAATTAGTATCATAATTGTTTGACCGACAAGTTTTCTTTGTCCTAACCCACTTTAATTATTTCTTGATTCCACTGCTAATTACTCTTAATGGGAAACAACCTTTTTTTTTTTTTACTGTGTTATTTAAATATATATATATATTAAATTCATTTAAATTTTGGAAAATTGATGTTTAACGGAACAAAGGAGTTGTCCATTCAGTTTAGTAGTTATAACTAAAATCCAATTTTGTATTCTTTGTTGAAATATCTAAAATAGGAATCCGAAACAAATCGGCAGCAATATTACATGTAAATAGAATAAATTAATAACTATATCGTATCAAATAAATAAATAAATAATCGAATTAATTATTTATTTTAGTTTTGAAGAATATTATTTTGAAATCTTTTTTTTTTTTTTTAAATTACTAGTAAAAATTCCGATTTGATAGTTCTGGTAAGTTGGTAAATATTAAATCTTTCTGACTCATGTTTCTTGTAAAACAAGTAATCAATTATTTCATTTACTTGTCACTTTTTATTTTAACTGCTATTTATTTATTTATTTATTATTATTATTATTCAAAATGTTGCAGGCTTGCAGTTCTGATATGACTTGTTTGTTTGGTACCAATGGATTATATCCGATTTTTATTTTTTAAAATAAATAAATTATTAGAATAATAAATATTATGCCATAACAATTTTATTCATAAATTTAAATACATTAATATTATAAAAATATATATAATTTAAATAGTAACACTATTATTTATAATTTTCAAATATGATAAAATAATGTAGAAACAAAAATTTTTTAAAATATATATTAAAAATTTTATTCTAATAAAATAATTTAAAATAATTTTATATTTGACAATTTAAGTGATATAAAATATTAGGTAAACTATCTTAATTGCACTTCTTAAATCTCAAAATTCAGCACCTCGATTGTTTTTTCCACAAATTGTTAGGTCTTCAATTTTGCCTTTAGTCAACATTTTTTTACTGGTTTACACTTGGTTTACACTATTCAATCAGTGTATTTTTGTTCAATTAACCTAAAATAAAATATAATTGTTTTCCTTAATTTTGTTTTCTCTCTCTTTCTTCTTCCTCTTTTCTTTCCTCTCTCCAATAATTTGATTTTTTATCTCTTTTTCTTCCTATTTTCTTTCTCTTTTTCTTCTTCCTTTATCTCTATTCCTTCTTTCTCTCTCCTTTTTTTTTTATATTTTCTCTCTCATTCATCGACTATAAACACCATCCTGTTGATTCTTTTTTTCATATCTGAAATTTAAAGTGACAGATAACAGTGACGGCAAGTATTCAGACGATGATAGCGGCAAGCATTCAGACGAAGCCAAACATTCAGATGACGGCGACATTAGACATTCAGACGATGACAATGACACATAATCAGATATGAAATATTCTATAAAATGAAAAAGTAATCATTATATATTTATTAAATGACCTTAGTATCTTTCATTTTATTCACTAAATTAAATAAATTTTTAATTTTTAAAAATTTTAACAAAATCACTTTAATTTTTTTTAAAAAATTTAAAAGTGGAAATATCTACTGAAAGTCAACTTAATAAAGGTGAGTAAACATTCTTGTTGCCGACCAAGTCAAGATTAGGAGTGCAGAAATTAAACATTCCAAATTACTTAAAAAACATATCAAACACGTTTGAGAATATCTTTTTTTTTTTTTCAATTAGGATTATTCAAAAAAAATACATTATTTCTCTTCCGACAGTCTCGGCATCATTTAATGTTCCACAAAATTTCCTCATACTTATTTAAAATCTGATATTGACGTTATATATATATATATATTAATTCAACTCGAATTAATAAATATATTGGATATTATTTCTGATTAAAAAATATATATATTGAATTCCTCGGAGAGGTTTTCACGAGTAATTGTAAGGGAAAAGATAATACCCATTAGAAACTAAATTTATTGTACTGTATTATTATTATATATCTATGTATGTATCTTAAAAGGTAAAGAGTAGAGTAAAATAGCATGCATGCATACATACATACCTATATATATATATATACATATATATACATGCACACTTGTTTAAGGGTGAATGGATGAATTTTGTCAGTGAATTCAGGAATTGGGTTCTGAATTCTATAACGTGACTTGTACAAATTATTATCATTAATATTACCGTTGCTCCATTTCTTTTCCTTTGAAAAAAAAATATATATATATTTTTCAAAATAATAAAAAATTATTAAAATACATTCCTATAAAAAAAGTTAAAATGGTCAATACCTAATCCAAAATAGTATAGGAAAAGATTCCTATAGACATTCCTTTTCCTCGTTTTCATTTTTATTTTATTTTTTATTAATAAGTGGTAAATGGAAAAAATAACAATTAATAATTATGAAATCTGGTACCGCCTATCCTACTAACTCTAGCTACCAACCCTATATATAAACATTATTTATATTTATTTATATTTAAAATAAAATAATTAATTTATCGATTTTATATATAAACATTCAGGTGCTACTTGCTAGTCCTATAATAGGTTTTTTTAATTGTATAAATAATTTTAAAAAATTAACAAAATATATATTAAAAAATTAACTAGATTACATAAGAAAAAAAGAATTTGAAAATGTGGTTTCGTAGTCTCCCAGGTACGTGGTATTTTGAGAGTTACGATGTTGTACTTTTATTATATATTATTTATTATAACAAAATGAAATCAGATTATAAAATGTTGTACTTTTTTTTTTTTTTTTTAAAATGAAAATCCGTAGCTGTGCCCACGCCAACTTAATAAATAAAGAAACCATATAGGATGATATTAATATTATTTATTATTAACCTTTTTTAAACAAAAAAATAAAAAAAAATAAAGAAAATAAAGAATTTCACATGTAATGTTTGTTCGTGTAATTTGGGCGGGGCGTGACAACGTCGTTTTGTTTTTGACTATTTTAGCCGCTTTCATTGATTTCAACATTTTTCTTTATTATTTTTTCCCGTACCTTTGACTATACTTCCCCACGAGGATTACCCTTTCTTGAACTTTCCTCATTATTCTCTTTTTATAATTTTATATTTTAAAATAAATTTGTATAATTATTTAATCATAATAAATAAGAATTTAAATTAAATTTGAATTAATTTAAATTAAATTTAAATTAATTTAAATTAAAATTATAAGTGAGAGTGGTATGATTGATAATAATTATAGTTATTGCATTGGTATTATAAAATGCAATAAAAGAGATGGGAAGAACATTAATTGATAACGTGGTACAACATAAAAACAGTTGTACTTTGAAGAGGAAACAAGACAAAGTTGAGGGACCTACCGGAAAATTCTTAACTACGGTTGGGTTTTTTTTTTAAGTACGAAATTTGGCTATGTCTGCCGGTAAGAAAGAAGGAAGGAAGAAGCATAAGAAAGAATTTCACTTTCTTCCAAATTCTCCGATGGGTCCCCATGTTTGTCCTCCTTTCATGTTTCTACCCCACTTTATTTTCTGTTTTCATTCTGATACAGCAACAATTCAAGAACTGAGCAAGAATTATTTCTGCATAAAAAATTGTTCATGATCTAAACTCAATAAACCCTTGTAAAACTCCTCGAATCTCTTCACCCCCAAATCAGCAAGGAAATGGTAACAAAGAGAAATCAAATAGAAAGAGAATTGAATTAAGTTGAATCAATCCTTAAGGTAATAAACTCCCCGAATCTCTTCACCCCCAAATCAGCAAGGAAATGGTAACAAAGAGAAATCAAAGAGAAAGAGAATTGAATTAACGCCACAAGTTTACTTACTTGATAAGTTGAATCAATCCTTAAGGTAAAACAAACCTGAATTTGATTTGCTAAAAAAAACTCACAAATTTAATTTTTCTCTCCTCCTCAAAATAGCCACATCTTATTCTATTTATAGAGGAGAAGATGACCTAATTCTACAATAGATATGTTGGGCTAAGTCTTTTAGTAAAGCCCACTAAAAATAGAATTTAAAAACCCCTAAAAATAGAATTTAAAAACCCCTAAAAATATAATTTAAAATCCACTAAAAAAGAATTTAAACATATTCCCAAACAAGGTCATTCCTTTTAAAACGTTGGCATCTTCAAGTATCCATCTCCATAGTTGCCTTGGTGAGTTGCATCATTCTCTCCCTCTTCAAAAGGATTCGTCCTCGAATCAAAACCTGAGTAATACTTGTAGGTCTTGGCCATTCCTTGATTGCCTTGACTTTTTCTTGATCCATCTCAATTCCATTAGAAGAAACAAAATAACCAAGAAATATGACTCGATCCATGCAAAATGTGCACTTTTTCAGTTTAGCATACAACTTTTCTGCCCTAAGTGCATCTAAGACAAGTCTAAGATGTTCAACATGCTCTTCAATGCTTTTGCTAAAGATCAGAATGTCATCAAAGTAAACCACAACAAACTTACCAATAAATGATCTCAAAACATGATTCATCAAGCGCATAAAGGTACTAGGAGCATTAGATAAACCAAAAGGCATCACAAGCCACTCATATAAACCATGTTTTGTTTTAAAAGCAGTTTTCCATTCATCACCAATCTTCATTCTAATTTGATGGTAACCACTCATAAGATCAATTTTGGTAAACACACATGCACCATGCAATTCATCAAGCATATCATCCAGTCTAGGAATAGGATGGCGATACTTTACCGTAAGTTTGTTAACAGCCCTACAATCAACACACATACGCCAACTCCCATCCTTCTTTGGGACCAAAATGTGGCACGCACACGGACTCAAGCTTTCTCTTATGTGTCCCTTTTGTAGTAACTCTTCCACTTGCTTTTGGAGTTCCTTAGTCTCTTCTGGATTTGCTCTATAGGCTGGCCTATTTGGAATTTGTGCTCCTGGAATGAAATCAATTTGATGCTCTATCCCTCTAATAGGCGGCAACTCCTTAGGTAATTCTTCAGGGAAGACATCACCATATTCCTGCAAAAGAGAAACAACACCACTAGGCAAACAAGGGTTAAGGTCAGATTCATTAAGATAAGCTTCTTTGTAAAAAAGTACAACTAAGCATCTCCCTTCCTCACAAGCAACCCTTGCATCTCTCATTTTTGCATAAAAGTTTTGTTTTTTTGCCCTCTCTCATTTGGGCCCTTAAATTGACTTTCTTTTAAGGCCTCTTTCCCCTCTTTTCTTTTCACACTCTCAACCTCACTCACTCTTTTTTCTTGTATTTTTGAGCTCAACTCTCCTTTTGCAAGGCTATCAGCCTTCCCCTATTTTTGATCTCAGCTCTCTTTTGCAAGGCTCTCAGCCTTTCCTTCAAAATTTGATTCCACTTGTTTTTTCTGAGGTGTTTCTGTCCCTCTTTGATGCATAGCTTCAATACTCCTTTTTAATTGCATTTGGTCTTCATACACCTCGCTTGGAGCTAGAGGAGCAAGAATAACTTTCTGATCTCCCATAAAGAATGAGTACCTATTCTTAAAACCATCATGCAACACCTTCCTATCATATTGCCAAGGTCTTCCAAGCAATAAATGACTAGCATGCATAGGCACAACATCACAAAGAACTTGATCAGAATACTTACCAATGGAGAAAGATACAATAACTTGTTTATTCACCTTGATTTCTCCCATCATTAAGCCATTGTAGCTTATATGGCCTAGGGTGCCTCAAACAATCCAGCCCTAGCTTCTCCACCATTAATGTGCTAGCTACATTTGTGCAGCTCCCACCATCAATTATAATGCTACAAATCTTCCCATTCACTAAGCATCTTGAATGAAAGATATTCTCCTTTGCTCAATTTCATCCTCTTTTACTTGAGCATTTAGTACACACCTAGTAACAAGTAATTCACCCTTAGGTGCATTTTCAGCTTCTACATCAGAACAATCTCTAATTCATGCATGGAATCAGAATCACTCTCAACATGATCCTCATCTTCAGAAATAACTTCAGCACCCTCAAAACCATTGTTTTTATTGGGACATTGAGAAGAAATATGACCAATACCAAGACATTTAAAGCACTTAATATTTCTATGCTTATAGAATAGAAGTAGAAGAACTTGAAGGTTTTAAGTTACCTTTTGGGTCTGAATTGCTCTTCACTTCTTTTGGCTTGTCCTTGGTCTTCTCATCCTTCTTAGACCATTTGGAGTTCCAATTTGTAGTAGAACTAGAATAGGAATTCTTGCTGGACCCTTTGTACTTGAGTTGTTTCTCCACTTTCATTGCCATGTTTACCATTTCTTCCAACTCCACATAATGGTGTAATTCGATAACATTTGCAATATCCTTGTTCAAACCAGCCAAGAAACGTGCCATGGTAGCCTCCCTATCTTCTTCAACATTAGCCCTTATCATGACTATCTCCATCTCCTTATGGTACTCTTCAACACTCATATAGTTGTCTCAAAGTTTGAAGTTTTTGATGTAGCTCTCTATAAAAATAACTAGGTACAAATCTCTTTTTCATAATTCTCTTCATTTCTGCCCAAGTATTGACAGGTTCCTCTCCATTTCTTCTCCTATTTAAAACTAGTTGATCCCACCAAACAAGTGCATAATCTTTAAATTCCACTGCAGCAAGCTTTACCTTCTTCTCTTCAGAATAGTTATGACAATCAAAAATCAGCTCCACTTTCCTCTCCCATTCCAAGTAAGCTTCAGCATCATTCTTACCTTGGAAAGATGGAATTTTCATTTTATACTACCAATATTCCTATCAACACGATAACCCTTTCTTCTCCCTTGCAAAGTTTTGGACTCTATTACCTCGACCTCTTATTCTATAATTTTGTCCTTCTCTTCCACCCATCCTGACCCCATGCCATTCTCCCTCATCGTCTCCATCATCAAAGCCATCACCTTCATACCCAAAATGATGAGTATTTGGCTCTCTTAAATTCTGCCTTCTTGTTGCACCACCATTCATTGTCCCCTCTTGCAATTCTTTAATGACCTGGTCTTGCTTCTCAAATCTATCACTAACATCTCTAAAAAGGTTTTCAAACCTTTGAAATTGTTGTTGCATAGCTTGTAAAGTGAAGGCTAGGTTATGTTCGGTAACACTAACTTTCTCATCACTTTCTTTGCTTTCGTTTGATTTTGTCATGATGTAGAACCTGCAAAAATATTGTTAGCAATCCTCACAAACACTCCCTCACGTGTTTCACTCAAATTTGATTGGAAACTCTCGTGTTTCACTCAAAGTATTGGCTTTTACCCTTTAATGTGTTCACAATTTTATGCCTTTTTCCACTCTAGATTCAAGCAGTAGTTTTACTTGTCCGGACCAATCAAACAATACCAAATAAGCAAATTAGCAACCTTAATTCAATGGAAAACAAATAAATCCTAAAGAAAGAAAGATGTCACAAAACTAGATGTAATATGATGTAAAGAGGCAAGAGATGACAGATTTGGAATGAAATCTGATTTGTGGGCACATAAATTTTGGAAAGTTCTTTTTTTTTATATATATCAGGTCTAAAATTAAGAGATAAAGACCACTACTTTATATATATATATATATATATAATTATATATATATATATATATATATATATCTCAGATCTGAAATTCTGAGATAAAGAACACAACTTTTTTTTTAATATATATATATATATCTCAGATATGAAATTCTGAGATAAAGAACACAACTTTTTTTTAATATATATATATATATCTCAGATATGAAATTCTGAGATAAAGAACACAACTTTATTATATATATATATATATATATATATATATATATATATATATCTCAGATCTGAAATTCCAAGATAAAGAACACAATTTTTTTTTCTTTACTAAATGAGAAACTGACAATAATATTCAAAAATAAACAGAAATTTAAAGGATATATAGATTGAATTTGAACTTAGTTCTGATACAAAAAATGATACAGCAACAATTCAAGAACTGAGCAAGAATCACATCTGCATCAAAAATTGTCTCTGATCTAAACTCAATCAACCCTTGTAAAACTCCTCGAATCTCTTCACCCCCAAATCAGCAAGGAAATGGTAACAAAGAGAAATCAAAGAGAAAAAGAATTGAATTAACGCCACAAGTTTACTTAGTTGATAAGTTGAATCAATCCTTAATGTAATAAACTCCCCGAATCTCTTCACCTCCAAATCAGCAAGGAAATGGTAACAAAGTGAAATCAAAGAGAAAGAGAATTGAATTAACGCCACAAGTTTACTTACTTGATAAGTTGAATCAATCCTTAAGGTAAAACAAACCTGAATCTGATTTGTTAAAAAAAACTCACAAATTTAATTTTTCTCTCCTCCTCAAAACAGCCCCATCTTATTCTATTTATAGAGGAGAAGATGACCTAATTCTACAATAGATATGTTGGGCTAAGTCTTTTAGTAAAGCCCACTAAAAATAGAATTTAAAAACCCCTAAAAATATAATTTAAAATCCACTAAAAAAGAATTTAAACATATTCCCAAACAAGACCCTTCCTTTTAAAACGTTGACATCTTCAAGTATCCATCTCCATAGTTGCCTTGGTGAGTTGCATCACATTCACAATAATATATATATCTTTTATATATTTTTCTCATAATTTTATCCGTTTTTGGTAGTGTATTTGGCCAATAATGTATATATATATATATATTGATTCGTCAAAAATCGTTCTAACGCCACATGTCAATTAATCGAGCGTCGTCTTATGCTCTCTTTGTCAAATACCACCATCAGAGTTGTTTATGTATCATGGGAGAATAGCTATCAAACAACGTTATGCCTGCAAAATAAAAATGTTCACGCGGAGGGGGAAGGTCTCCGATGAACCCTCCGATGGTAAAATCAGTGATTTGACTATAGAGTAGATAGTTTGACAGAGATTTTAATAGAGTAATCTGGCCTTACCTTTTTACCTTTATGTGAATGGTTTTTATAGGAATAAACCACCCTGGAAAATAGGTAATTCGGGTGGTGTTGTTATACATAATCTGGTAGTTACCCGATTATGTGGAAAAATCTGAGATTCTTTTTTTAGTAAGACGTTGGTGAGGATCTTTGACTGAGACCCATTGTGGCGTCAAACGATGACTTTTGAAGAAGATTATAGAAGTATGGTGTATGGTTGACCAGTGGGTCTCGGGCGAAGTGGATCGCCTGTGGTCGACTTCCACGGACGTCGCCGACTTGGCCATTCTGAGTGGCAGAGTCGTGGCTTAGTCAGCCATGAAAAGTGACTCCTGGTGGAGTTGTGGGCTCCACTATGCTGGGTGGACTGACACATTGGACTAGTAGGTCACTTATTGTCAGGAGAATATTTTCATACCTCTCAATATATATTATATTGTTTTAATCTTTTATTTATTTTTATTAAATAAGATAAATAAGTTTTTAAAAAAAGTGCATTAGTCTACTATACTAGAAGATTGAACCAAAGTATTAGTATACCTAAATGACTTTTAGGGCCAATTAAAATATCTAAATCCGCCCAAATTCCTCAACTAAAACAAGAAAACATAAAACAAAGAAAAAAATACGTTAATAATTAGAGAGTATTAAGATATATATATATATATATATATATATAAGTGTAAATATAGACATGATGAATCTTTGTATATCTAACTAACTAGCTAATACACAATTACTATTCATTTAGATTAATCTAATCTTGCACAACTTTGCATCCATCATTTTTGCTCGATTTCATTTTTCAACATCTTTTGTGATGGACACAACAAACAAGTGCAAGTTTAAGGCAACATCACCAACTAACAACATTATTATTGTTTGTTATTACAATTGTTGTTTTGTCCATCACTACTACAACTACTAGTAGTAGTAGTAGAAGCATAGACAACCTTAAAAACATCATATTTGATATCAAGATGAGGAAAACCATCAAGATATGGCATAATTGTCTTCCTACAATCACTATTCAATATGTATGAATAGCAAGCTTTAAGAGATGACCATATAAATATGGCAATTACCCTTCTCCTTCTTCTTATCTTACTACTATTAGTTTGTGATTTCAGACAAAAACCTGTCATTGCACCTTCCATTTTTAGAAAACGAGTCCTGAATATGGCTAAGCACGCGTAAGACAAGAAGTCGTAGTCATGATCATGATCGTAATCATGATCGTTATCTTCTTCATCTGTCTGATCTGAAGAAGAAGAAGAAGAAAATGTGGTTGAATTGATGGATATAATATCTCCATTGAAGAACATAAATGCAGAAGCTGGACAACCTTGTCTTGATTCTTCAGCATATGGATCAAAGAAGCTATGATCAATCAAGATGGTCATTGTTGATACATTTTTCAACATGGAAAGCTGAGACAATTAATATCATTAAAACTTGTTATTAACAACATTAAACTTTAATGTAAATAAGAATAATTTTTTACATGTTTAGTCCCTAACTTATTTATATTTAATAAGTTTAGTTCATACATTATTAATGTTTGACAAATTTGCCCCATAATTTTGTAATAAAGATTTTGCCACAAAATTTAAGACAAAGACATATTCATTTTTTTTATATAAAACCAATTAGTGTGCACTGAAAAATTTCTGAAAATCTAAAAAAAATATAAAAATATTTAGGGACTAAATTTTGTAAACATAAATAATTGAAGGACTAAATATGCTAATCTTCCCTTTTATTTAATTTTTTCTTTTTGTGTTATGAAAACTTACAAGGGAAGCAGATAATTGTTCGTTCTCTTCTTTTGATCTCTTCATCCATGCTCCATACCATATGATCTGCAGAACAGCAATAAATCAGAATCCATTGAAGAAGAACAGAAGAAATATCTATATACATATACACACATATATATATATATATATATATATATATATATATAATTCTAAGCAGAAAAAAAGAAAAAGAAAATTAATTCACCATGTTTCCATGAATACTTGTAAAAACAGCAGAGTGAAGACATCCAAGATTGTGTGTGGACAAACAAAAACTTTTCAAAGTCTCCAATAGATCTTCAACAAGAACAACAGTTGCCCTAAATACAAAGAAACATATTTCCAAGTTTCTACAATTGAAGGGCTCAAAACATGCCATATTTCTTCTTCTTTCAAGATTTCTTTCTCTCTCTAACAGTTAGGTATTTATTAGTGAATGAAAAAAAGAGACAAATAAAGGGTTCAATGAATGTTTTGAGTTTCAAACAAGGAATCAAGTCTTTCTTGGCTTCTTTAAAACACACACACAAAAAAAAGGAAAGAAAAAGAATGAAACTTTGTCAAAGAATTGAAAGGAGAATAGATGTTTGACTTGACTATCATACAAATGTTATTCAAAATACTTTTTTTTTAAAATTTACTAATATAACTCTTATTTAAAAAAATATATATATAATTTTTATATATCACTTATTTAATATGTTATTAGTTTTATAAGTCAAATTTAGCTTTTTGATAATTTTTCTAAGTTGGCTGCAAAATTAAAGTTCTTTAAAGAAAATTGTAAGGAGATTGTTCCCAAGTGTTTTGTGATCCACAATCATTTTAATAAACATTCTAATAATAATAAATAAATAAATAAATAAATAAATAAATATATATATATATTTATTTATTTATTTTCATTCAATTGTTTGTTGGCAGAAATTAATTAAAAAAAAAGAAGAAAAAAAAGAAAAAAAGGAGGTTAGAACAGACATTTTGGTGGCAATAAAAATTATGGTAAAAACCATGGATTAAGTTTATGGAGGTAGAATAAAGATTGAAAATATGAAATTATTATATTTTATTTTTACCCTTTAATTTAATTATTTTTTATATAAATTTTTATCAATTTCTTATATATATATATATATTAAGCTTTTAAGATAAAGTTACCTGTTTTATTTGTTAGGGTTTAAGGGAGCTCGAAATACCCTGCAAAGTCACTGCAGTGTAGGGTTTTAGATTTTCGTCTTCGGTCACTGCAGTATCCATATACACGCCTGACTTAAAATGGCGACGAGCAAAGTGGAGAATGATGCCACAGAGACGAGGAAAGAGGAGGAAAATGAGGATTTCGAAGAAGAAGAAGAAGAAGAGCAACTCTGGGAGGACTGGAATGGGGGAGAAGGCGATGATAGTGATGAGCAATATATGAACTCAGAAATGCTCTGTTTGTTTTGTGACTCCTTATTCAGTTCGTCTAATTTGCTGTTTGAACATTGTGCTGATGTTCACCATTTCGACTTTGATGCTCTTAAGAAAGCCTTCAATTTGGATTTCTATGGACGTTTTAAGCTCCTCAATTACATTAGGTTCAAGGTACGTATATTCTAATTTTATCTCTTTCTCTCATTAAAATTAAATATTATTGTTATGTTCAGCCATTGTTTTCTTGTGATTGTGAATTCCTTGTATGAATCTTTTAAATTGTTAAAGGCATGATTTTTAAGTTCAAATGCACGATCTTTTAAATTTTAGATTGTTTAGATTCAAATGCATCTTTCAAATTGTTTGGGAATTCTTACTCTTCTACACATACACACACACACACACACACACATATATATATATATAAACAATATGTTTATGTATTTAAATTGATTTCTTAAATGGACGTGCCTTCTCTCTGAAGGTGGCAGAGAACAAGTGTTGGTGTTGTGAAATAACCTGTTTGTCAAAGCAAGACTTGCTAAACCATTTACATGAGGTGGACATGGCCAAGAACAAAATACGTCCTTGGGATGATGATAAATATCTAAGGCCTGTTATGCAAGAGGATCCGCTCTTGTACAGTTTTGGTGATGATGACATTGGTGAAGATGAACTTTTTATTAATGATAAGGATGCAATTGCTCAATGTACATCGGATCTGAAAATTCCAGCTGATATTGAAGTTGCAGTTGCATCTACCCCTGAAAGTGATATTGACCATGAAATTCCTTTTAAGGAATATCAGGCTAATGGTTTGGTTCATACAGATGAAGGAATTTCTTCTTCAAAAGTTGTTGCAGATAAAATTCAGAACGTGAATAAGAATTATTTTGGATCATACAGTTCCTTTGGAATTCACAGAGAAATGATCAGCGATAAGGTATTCAAATTTTTTAGTTATATATGCATGCATATATTTATGTATATGTGTGTGAGTGTGTTCATACAAACATTGTCAATTCAGTTGGTTTCTTTTGATGCAGGTACGAACTGATGCTTATAAGGAAGCTATTATGAAGAACCCTTCTCTGATGCAAGGTGCTACAGTTATGGATGTGGGTTGTGGAACAGGCATCCTAAGGTGAGGAGGCTTCATTCTTCTGGATTTATCTCCTGTGATTTACAGTATCTTTTAGGTTCTTTTTGGGTATGATTCTATCTGATCATATATAGTTTGTGGGTTATGTGTATGATCCCTCCAATGACATCTTAATTGTCTTCCCTTTCTTAGTTGACTATGTAGAACAGATTAAACCATAATTATTAATGATTCTTGTTGTTTACATCCAATATAATGTCTTGAACCATGATACTAAATGATGGTGAAATATAAAGGTCTTATCTCATTAGAAATGAAGGATATGTTTCGTTCCCACCAAACAAGTTTAGATAATAAGATATATTGATACTTTCCATTGGCTCAACATCTTGCACAAAATTATGTATTTTGTTTTCTTTCGTACCAGAAATATGCATGATAATGTGGATTTTAACTGCTTCAATTCATGAATTAGGAGTTTTTAACTGTAAGCTATGCGGAGTTATGTTGGAAATTCTGAAGTCTTGTAGTCATTTTTCCCTTGGTGTGCCATCATGTATAATTTCCCCATGCACCAATTTGTGCATGACCGATGAAATAATGTTCTTCTCCTGGATTATCTTGTCTTAATTAATCATTATTCATTGTGTCCAAGCTGGCCATGGCCTTTTCAATCCCTTATACTCAGAGATGAACCATGTTAGCAGAAATCAGCAAAGACCATCTTTGTACATGTCCTCGTGGAAATTCATAGATCCATCGCTAGGTTATCCCTGCGGTTAATGGTATATCTTCAATCTGGTCTTGGTTAAGATGTGCCTCTTCCTCCCTGTCTCGGAATCTTCATTTGGTCTTAACTGGAAGCAAGCCTTTGTGTGCCATTTCTTTTACCAAAAAGTATCTTAAATTTGACATTTTGGTAAACCTTACTTTGTCTATTTATCCATGCAAGAGATGGTTCAATTTGGAAATTTAATCTATAAAAAAATGCATGCATATTTTTTCTGACCTGTTACATTGCATAAAATTGGCTTTTCTGCTGACTTTTTGGGCCTTTATGTAGTTATTGGAAGAAAAAATGTTGATACTCTTTATCTTGTTTTGCTAGTCTATTTGCAGCCCAAGCGGGAGCATCTAGGGTCATTTCTGTTGAAGCGAGTGACAAGATGGCTTCTGTAGCAACTCAGGTTATTTACATGTCACTATCACTTGTGTGTCTTACATGCTCTGTCTGTTAGTATTTCTCATTTCTTTGCAATAATTAAATACATATGTCTTTGGTTCTGGGAAGTGCAGATTGCGAAAGATAATGGTCTTTTGCGCTGTGTAAGTACTGAGAAAAGTGATCCTTTGCACCTAGGAGGGATAGAAATTGTTCAAGGTATGGTGGAAGAGCTCAACATTGACCAACAAGTTCAACCTCATAGTGTGGATGTAATACTAAGTGAGTGGATGGGTTATTGCCTTCTATATGAGTCAATGCTCACCTCTGTACTTTTTGCACGGGATAAATGGTTGAAGCCTGAGGGGGCTCTTCTTCCAGATACTGCTACTTTGGTTTGTCTCTGAACTTTTCTGCCATATTTTTATTTCTTATATTCATAGAAGTTTGACAATAGTTATCCTTTCATGGTTCCATTTTCAGTTCGTTGCTGGATTTGGGAAGGGTGGAACCAGTCTTCCATTCTGGGAAAATGTCTATGGCCTCGATATGTCTTGTGTTGGCAAGGAAATCAATAAAGAAGCTGCTCGGTTTCCTATTGTTGATGTTATCAATAGTTGTGATGTTGTTACAAGTACTGCAGTTCTACAGGTTGGTGTTTCTTATTGGAGTTTTTATGAGCACCCTTATATTGCAATTATTATATGTCTTATGTAAGTTATGGTTTGTGATTATGTAAGTTAATTTACTGCACTTGAGATCCTTGGTTTTAGAGGCCTCATGCTCATGTATAACTTTTCACTATATAATTTGTATTCTCTTTGACAAGCACTAAATGTCAGTAGGCTGGAAATTAAGGTAGCTAGGGTACAGACAAGCCTTTTGTGCATACGTTTGCTCATACACTTGGGATACAGATTTTGGTAGCATGTGCATGCCAAGGAAAAACTAATTAGGTTAATTGCTCAAAATTTTATGTCCAATTGAATAAGATTAAGAAAACTGCCATAGCTTATTCCATTTGACCCATTATGTTGATTTAGTTAATGTAATTAAACATTGATTGGGCGTGCATTTTACCTTGTGTTTCAGGACTTTGATCTGATGACTATGCAGTTGGAGGATATGGATTTTACTTCCAAAGTTGAACTGGAACCAAAGATCAACAATGCTGTGACACCATCTTCAGGATCCGAATCTAAGACTCAATGCTATGGACTGGTCTTGTGGTTTGATACTGGGTTTACGAGTAGGTTTTGCAAGGAAACGCCAGTTATTTTGTCTACATCTCCTTACACTTTTAAAACACACTGGTCACAGACAATCTTGACTTTCCAAGAACCTATCACAATTTCCTTGGGAAAACATGGTGGAAATGGATCAGGAGCAGTTGGTACTGAGAGCTGCCCTGCTGTAAGAATTAATTCTCGCATCAGCATAGTACGTGCTACTGTTCATCGTAGTATTGATATTTCAATGGAGACTTCAGCAACTGGTGCTGATGGTCGAAAATGCAGTTGGCCGGCACAAATTTTTACCCTATCGTAGTATTATGACATCTTGCTTCTGCAATCAGCTTTCTTCACCACATCCTTCTTACACTTTTCTGCAGACCAGAACGAAATTTAAATGCCCAAATCGAAGGAAGAATGGGACTTCTCATGGCTTTTTGGGGTAAAGTTTCTGATAGAGAATGGTAAAAGGGTAAACAATCATGAGGAGAAATATTACCTTGATGTACTATAGTAGCTATGCATTCATAAATTATGTAACATGCATTCTTATTCTCTACTTATGTTCCAGACTAAAAGGGGTTAACTCTGGGCTTTTTAACCCAGATGTATTTTACTTCAAAAAAAAAAAAGAAGGAAAAAAGATTTGTAATATGAAGTGGAGTTCTCAAAAGCTTCAGCAAATCTGATTATTCTTTGTGATGTGTGAAATATAATGCCCTTGAACGGAATTGGCTTTGCTAATAGCAACTTTATATATTTTTTGAAACCAAAAATACTTGCATTTCAATGTTTATAAGAGTTACAGACCTCCCCTCTTTTGGAATGTGCATGTAGAAGATGTCCCTTGATATTAAAAGGATAGGTATTATTTAGAGAGAATGAAAATCAATATTATGCATTTTAAATTGATTGTTAACTGAAAATGAGATGAAATTCCCATGTGATGAGATGATTGGTAGGGAAACAGGAAAGAACAGAAAAATGGTTATCTAAAATCGCATTCCAGCTGCGAGACCCATAATGATTCAAAAATGCAAGCCAGAAAAGGTACACAGTGAAAAAATATATGATGAAATCCGACAAAAAAGCATGATACTATTATCTCTCCCTATATCTTCGTCCATCCCCAAACAAGCACACTCTTGGTTGCATATCTTGTTTCAGTTTTCCAAGATGGCAAAGATTGTCTATCCTTGCACTGTGCTTGTTCCTATTAATAAGTGCAAAAGCAAGAAAAAGTGCCATAAAAAGGTACTTATTAAATAAATCAAATGCTTTAAAGGCTAATATTGAATCTGAATATATTGAGCTAAAGAGAATCTTAGCCAAGGTGGCAGGCTAAACAGCTGGCATATGAGAAAAGTTTGTGAGATCACCAATCTTGAACTAAAGACATTACTGTTTATTCAATAGGAAAACCAATTTATAAAATCGTACACACATAAAAAAAACCCATATGACAGTGTTTCTACACGACACATTCTCATATTCTGGGAATAAATAACATATGGATAGAAAATGAACTTAACACCCATTTTTGCTTTGGGGCATTTTTGTTATTCATTTTCACCAGTAGAACTAGTCTTCATAAGCAAAAGAACAAGTTTATCTTCCCATCATGACAATTTTGCCTCATTGCATAATCAAAGGTCTTTCTTTGTAGGTACACAAATTTGTTTTTTTTTTTCTTTTTATATTATTATCTTTCTAGCTAGTGCATTAGTCTCAAAAAGTATTTTGACTGAATCATCAGCACGTCTCACCTTATCATAGGTCAACTGGAACTTTCAAGCCATCATGGGCAAGTTGAACAGGTATGCCCTCTCTGAAAGTGATGAAAAGTACAGATGTAATAACTATTGTAGGGTTGATCCATATATTTTTCTAATATGGAGCTCAATACCTAAGAAACAGTAAACCATACCTTTTAGACCATTCAAAAAGAAATTCATTGTCACTGTGATGATCAAATTCATGGGTCATTCCAATTAATAAAGCTCTCTTTGGGCATAGCCTTTTCACTGCATCGAGGGTCTTTGAGCAAAAAAATAATAATAATTAAAAGAGGAAAAAGAAAAAACAAAGAGAGACAAAGAAGTATTTTCAAGTTAAACTGAGACACACTTTCAGAATAAAGAAATTCTGGAATTGACCACACATTCTTTTCCTTTTTTCTGCAAAAGAAACATACCTGAGGAAAGCAAAAGTGAGTATTGTGGGAGCCATTCTGCAGACACAAGAATAATTTTTAGAGAGATAATAATGAGCTCAAACAAGCAAGAGGTAGTAAGTATGAAGGGATAATGTTAGGATGCTTAGTAGTCTATATACAGAGAAAATATTATGCCACTGTTTCTTGACATCAATTCAAATATTACACTTTTCACCATGTCCTAATGCATGCGCAACTGATGAGAAAATTAGAAGGGCTAGCCTTCTGGAAACCATTTATTATACTCTGTAACATTCTGTTCCAATTTCTTTACGGAGTTCAAGATTTCCCATCCTTTCATTCATTCTGCCCACTCAATAACATAGCCACTAATAATCATCATCATTGAATGTTTAGCTAGATATATCTAAACACCAAATTAACAGAGAATTGAAACATGTATTAGATTCTAAAGCCTATGGTATCTGCTTGGTTGCATAGAATTTAATTGCTATTCTTTAAAATAGAAGAAATAGGTAAAAGAGGATATGAAATGCAATTTCAAAACTGATAAATGCATGATTCAGGGGATGATTTACCTTATAAAGTGTGTCCAAGATGAGGAGATCCAACTGAGCTCCACTATCTTTAGAGATGTCTGTAAAGTGTGATAAGAAAGTCTTTTACCTTCAAAACCTTGCACAGCTAAGTAAAACAAAGTGAAAAAAATGTTCTTAGTACATTAAACCTACCTCTTTAGAGGAAGCATTATCTACCTTCTCTGTGATTTTTCTTTTTATCCATCAGTTGGTGGTTTTCTAACCTTGTCACCTTTCAGTAACCTATAAACTAATGCTGCCCCTTTTTCTTAAAATAATCTATATAGCCAGGAGAATTATAAAGAAAAATGTTATACTGAGTGGGGATGCAGGAGGCTTTCAAACTTTAGCTGATTTGATTGAACCTGTTCCACAAGACCAGTGAACCAGCATTTGATTCATTACTACAATTTTTCAGAAGGTCAGGGGAGATTAATCACTTTGCTTATCAAAGAGTTTGGTTGGACAAAGGAATTTCAAGGATGGTGATTCACTAAGTACAGAGAAATTATAACTTTCATACATCAAGGGGAAATATAATCAAAAAGGCTGATTCTGTTATGAAAATTAAACTACAGCTAATAATGACGTAGACACAAATATTAGATCAGTAATCGAAATTATTTGGAGTTTGATGAAGTATTTCACTGTGATGTTTGCATCCAGGAATGGATCTATGTGAATCAAAGTTGGGCCATTGTTAACTAAGAAATTTAAATATAGTTTATGATATGTTTAATAAATAGCCACAAAAAATCAATAATTGTCCAAAATAATAGAGTATATATTTGGTCTCATCAATCAAAATCTGTCTTGCTTCATGTACAATAAAAAAATCTCCACCACAGATCCAAAATTCTCATTCTACACTTTGCATTAGCTTAGCAAGTAATATTTGCACTTTTTATAGGTTGCTAAAAAGAAATAGTGCTGATATAGAGTTTAGCCAACCTGATATAGATATACAAACTCAGAAAATCTTGTGTCCCAGAGCTCAAAGCATAACAGACAAATAACTACCAACTTTCAACAAAATGATAAATTGCAATAAAATGCAAATGCAGAAAAGTGATATACTCACAATGTTCTGTATCGGGTAAAATGCGTGACACGTCAGATATATAAGCCACTTTGTTTTTACCAAATAAAAAACCTAAACAAACATAATCTTCTCCATGCATCACCTACACCATGAAGCAGAATTTGTAAATGATAGAATAAGCATAATAAGGGAGAAGCACTACTATAGAAAAAAAAAAAAAAGAAAACTAACTGGTAAAGGAATAAATTCTAGTCCTGATGCAACAAACGGCTTCTTACAATCACGGTCAATAATCCTCCAGTCAAACTGTGCTACTCTTCTAATCTCTTGCCCTGGCTTATGTTTCCTCTGAACCATATAAGGAAATTTTGTAGCAAGGCTATTTCAAGAAAATAACAAAAATGAAAAAAAAAATAAAAAGTATCAGCAATTACATAACTAACTAATATGCATCACAAATCTAATGATATATAGATTCTGAACTTGAAGTAACAATCTGCAAGCAAAAGTTTCAGTTGAGGTTATTTTATTTATTCCAGAATTCAGTACCAGCTTAGCAATGGTTCATGCCATCAAAACAGGCAGCATCATACAAATACAGTAAGCATAAAACAAATACTATTCCTCCACATTCTATTTATCATCACTATTGTTAAATTTCCTCCTCATCTAAATGTTTATGCTGATAGAGAGGATTTAAATTTATACACTTAACCATACTCTTCTCAATAATAAGCTTAAAACATTGACGATAACCAACAAACAGAACTGAAGCGAGGCTCGAACCAAGGACCTTTCTCTCTAATACTACCTTGAAATCCACCACATTTAAAAACATAAACTGATATAGAGACGTTATGTTTATGCACTTTAACAACTACCAATCTACAATGCACTAGCATTTAAAATTTTTAGGAATAACTCAATGTCCATAATGGTCACAGTAGTTGAGAAAGAAGTGCACTTATTCAGAACTTTAAAATATTTATTGTGAGAAAGTCTTATATGAAAGCTCTGACTAATTAAACATGCCCTGCAACAATATGTCATTGCAGACATTAACACTTAGTTATTGAAGTACATCTGACCATGGGGAAAAACTCATCTGGAATAAATATTTTTTCATGAATCAAAACATCCCACTTTCCCAATAAACTTTTTTTTTGTAATAAATTGTAAATAGCTTTAGTACAACTCATGATAGTTAAGTTTAACATTGAACTTTACGCTAAACAAAAGAAACTTACTCAAAAAATGGCAACAATTATTATCCTAATTGTATAGTTTTCAACAAATATCAAAGAAACACTAAAAATCAAAGACAAGTTGTCCAACATAATTTATCTGCCACCATCACTTTAAAAGTAAACAGCCTAGTTTATACTCATAGGATAGTGAATAAGGCTGTATTTGGATAGCTTTTATGTTTATTTATTTATTTTTTTAAAAAATTTTATTTTAAAGCAAAAAAGTGAATTTCATTTTTTCCAAAATGAAAAAAATGTCTTGTAATTGTTGTTTGAATAAGATTTTATTTTCTTTAGAAAAGTAGGTTAAATGGGTGTGCAATGATAACATTTGAAGGTTAGGAATTGATTTCACATTGACATTATTTGACCAAAATTAGTTAACTCATGATTTTTTCCATTTTGCATATGTTTGAAGTTATAAAGTATTATTATACAGTCAACTATGAAAAATAAATAGAGTTAGCTATTTTCAATTTGAGATAATGGCTGACCAATTCTGAACTATGTCAGAACGCACAGTGTTTTCTCAAACTTAGGTTGGACTAGAAATTTTTTTTATTAAAAATACTGCAGAATATTTCATTTTTTTCTTCATTTATGTCTTCTTCAAGAATGAAAATGACATGAAAGAATGTCACGAGATGCTCAACAGATATTTTGCAAGACTTATGCAGCACATCAAAATTAATAGTATGCTACCTTTCCATTGAATGCTGAGTTACGTAGACTGGAGTAGGATCAATGTCATTTGTTGGACTAAATGGTTGAACCACCCGTACATCATCTAAACCAAGAACCGCATCAGCATGCTCATGAGTCAAAATTATCTGGAGAATGCCACCAGAGTACATAAAAAAAAGGATCAGTGCAGACACTCAAAAATGAACTTGAAGAGTGAAATATTCATCCAACCCATTTCATCAACCCTGCTTAACTGATACATGAATATTAATTTTATTTTATTTTTTTTAAAAGTAAATATTTTAGTTAATAAGTTTTGGTTCTTTTTAAATTACTTTTCAACTTAACTAGTTACGGACACTCAAATTTCAAATTCTCAACCCATTTAATTTTTTTGGGGAGTTTAAATAAGTATTTTTCTCCTATTTTTAAATTATTGTGCATAACTTGCATTTTGTATCCATAAAAATTGTAATAGAAAAAGAGCTCTATTTTCTTTTGAAAAATAATATAATTCATCCTCCCTCTCGTAATTCAAAATTGGTTAGAAGTGAAACTAATAATTTGGGACAAGGGATGTAGTTTAAAATTATAATATGTATGATTGTGAAATCAATGTAGCATCCTTCCAGTGGTACCGTGGTAAAATAGTATAAACTTGATTTCTGAGATTAAAACACAAAGTAGATCCAAGTTATATTGTTTGTTGCTCAATTACCAACAATATTCAAATTAATCCCTATGCTTCTTCTATTGAAATCAATTTCCCATTCATAAATGAATATGTGTTCTTTAACAAAGAAAAACAATAGATAAACCATAAGCATATCTGATGTAGGGAAAGAAAACTCACAGAATCCACCTGTGGAATCTTGTGTAAGGTAAACCATCTCAATACTTGTTCCCTAAACGTCTTCCCAACATCAATCAGTATATATTTATGCTCCCCATCATTTTGATAATAATCAACTAGGAGAGACGTATTACACCTGATATCCAAATCCAATCACTTCATCAACAGTCAACACTTTGTACTTATTGAGATGAAATGAAAACAAACAGAGCATAACACTTTTCTTGTTTTCTTTTTCTTTGCACTTCCTACGGCACTCAACTTCTTCAACTCTGCGGCCTACGAAACCATTTCTTATCATTTGAAAGAAAAATGGATTCATTATCCCCTACTTGTATAGTTTAGTACAAAATCGGCTAATTAATCATTGAAATACATTATTTTTAATCAGAAAATCAGATAATCAATTAAATTATGACCAGAATTCCAGTTGCAAAAACAAAACACTACAATTGCTTTACATTCCACCCGCCAAAGGATACATTTCCCGTAAGAATGGATGAGGGTAGAGAAAGGAAAAACTATTTTAAACGCAAATGGAAATCACAAATTGACACCGACAGTCAAAATTATTAACTCAGACAACAGCAAAGGAAAGAAAACCTGTAATTAGGGTTTTGTTCAGGCGGTATCGACAATGACTTAGAACACACACGACAAGGCGGATCAGTAGGCCGAATCAGACACAACGCATTTGGCACGGCGCTGGAACAACCAGTTCCGAGAAAAATCAATGCCGATCGCGGCGGCTTGGAAATGCCATTCTCCGGCACGACATTGAGAGTTGCCATCGTTTGTCCTAGCACAAAAAGGCGGTGATTAGGTGGAGGAGACTGATGGGAGCATTAGACTACGCGAGAACGATAGGTGATCTTGGAGATTACGTAATACGTAAAATAAATTAAAATAAATAATATGAATAATTGATAAGTTTTGTTTTAAATAAATTTAATTTTAATATATTTTTTTTAAATAGTAAAAAAATTTATTAAAAATTAATAATTTTTTTTAATGAATTTCATCAAAATACTTAAAATAAAGAAAGTCAGTTTAAAAAAAATTAAAGAAATTAAATTACAAATAACAGTAATATGTAAATTATTAAAAAATTCATTAAAATTTTAAAATTACTATTGTCTTCTTTATTTTCAAAAAAACATCTTTAATGTTATTTCTTTCCACCCTTTAAATTTTTATAATCATAAATTTAGTGTTTAATATATATATATAATATTATTGTATGCATGCACAAAACTAAATGTTAGGAATTTGTCAAAAATTGTTGGATTGAGTTGGGGATAATTTGTCAAACTTAAATATTTATCTTCAAGATATTTTATTGGATCTATAAGTTTAGAGATTTCATCAATAATAACATTTATTTTTTAGGACTAATTTTTTCTTTACAAGCAAATTTAATTTTTAATAATCCAGTAGCTGAGTTGATAAAGCAAACTTCTAAATGTTTTATTTAGAGCAGATTTTTATTTTTGTCCAGATTAGTTCTCATCAAAGGTGAGGACACTTAATATTCATATATTCATGTTTGTGCAATATTCATATTCTGTCAGATGATTTAGTTGTTGGGAAAGTAAGAACACAGAAGAATATGTTGTACCTAAGATCAACACTTTTTCCGCTTAGAAGAACATGTGAGGAGCAATAAACAAACACTCCAAAGAACACCAAGCAACAACATGATCCAAACAAGAAAATAAAACGATACGAGACATAAGATTTTAACGTGGAAAACCCTTTCAACATGAAAGAATAAAAAACCACGAGACCTTTTGGTTTAATCAATTCCACTATCACCACAAGAGAGTACAAATGCACAATACAGCAGCACCACAATGATATTTAGCCATTAACAACACTACGAAGACACTAAAATTAAAATAGAGGAACAAAATTCTAAGAAATCACAAAAAAAACTACAGCTGATCCGAAGCTCATAAATCGAGATCGATATTGAACCGTTGGAATTCGATATCCACCGTTCAGATTGAAGCTTCACGATTTCTTAGACTCATCCTAAAATTTCAGCTCGATCATACAAGATTTGAACCTCCGATCGACCAAAAAACCAGACATGTGATTTGGAGAAAGTTGCAGCGGAAACCGTCTTCCTCTCTTTGTTTTTGTGCGTGAGAATTATTGTAGTACTACTCCAAGATGACTGCATTTTTAGAGTTAAAAGTGGAAAAAAAAAACTTGAGAATAATTCTACAAATTGGGCCTTCACATTAAGAACACACATAGTTGGAAGTCCAATAATCCCAACATTAGTTTTTTAATTTAGATTAAGTTTGAGTTGTGGTAAAATTTTACTCTCGAAGAAATGTATTAAGATAATTTTTATATGATCAACTTATAATAAATGTCAAACGCTTAATTTTGTGTAATATTTACATTATACTTTTTTTATTATTATAAACAAAAAATTTTGATATGTATTTATTGGAGATGAATGAATTTGATTGAAATATGATTGAGTCTCCAAATCATCATAGTGGCTAGCGAACTCAACAAAACTTCTTTTGCAAGTTTTTGTTCATCATCTCTTCCAAACTTCACTACAAAGTTTCTGTTATTTTTCAACATAATCTTAGATAAACTGTTCTAAATATATATATATCAATTATAAATAAAACTTGAAATAAAATATTTTACACGCGAAAACATCTTTTTCCATTTAAAAAAAAAAAGAGAAATTAATTTGTTGATAAAAACCGCCCTAGCCTCAAAAAATATCCATCAAAATTATTGGTTAAGTGAAGTCAATTCCAATGTTACTATATCATGATGTTGATAATGTTTTTAATGAATGAATCTAAGTTGGAAAATAAAGTGTATGTAGATTCCATTAATCTTTGTTCTACCTTGGAACATAGTCTAAATAATATATATATATATATATATATTATATATATATATAATATTAATTAGGGTCTTTTTTTTCATAGATATATATATGTAAGTTCACGGAACCTACAAATTTCAGCAAAAAGTATCATTATTTGTTTGTTTGTATATGTTGATTATTGATTTCAAATACAAAGAAAGATACAAAAGAAAAGGGAGAAAAAAGGATCCATAATTCATATAGGACAAGAATAGTTTTCAGGGCCAAAAAGCATATCTACAAATTGCTTGTAATTAACACATGCAACAAAATTTAGTAGTTTACTGTTTTATTTAATCACTATTATTCATCACAAAAAATAAAATTATTAAAACTTTTATTTAAAATGTGTCTTAAAAAGAAAATTATTTCAAAAACTTTTAATTTATAATTTACATTTTATGGTCACTTTCATCACACGATCCCTCCTATAAAGAAATTTTGAACTGTTAGAATCTAAAATTATTTATTCCGTTTAAAATTAATGTTCATTTAAAATGTGTCTTAAAAAAAAAATTATTTCAAAAACTTTTAATTTATAATTTACATTTTATGGTCACTTTCATCGCACGATCCCTCGTATAAAGAAATTTTGAATTATTAAAATCTAAAATTCTTTATTTCGTTTAAAACTAATGAATTAAAACGGATAATATTATTAAACTATTTATAACATATTATCAACGCATACTTGTAATAAAAGAGTATATTGTGACATTGATCAAAAATTAAAGTAAAAAAAAAAAAAGCTTTCAATTAAAACTCAAATATACATGTGAATTAGTAAAAAAATTTTTTAATCTAAACATTAAACTTTTTTAAATTTATGTATGCAGTTATTTTAGACTAATTCCACTCAAACAAAGAACAAAGAGAAACAGATAGAATAAAATCAGGTCCTTAATTGATTAGTATCCAATGCTTTACAAAGGTTAATGATTATCTTTTGTTTTTGAAGCAAAGTCAAGAATGAAGGAAAAAAAAAAAAAAAAAAAGTAGAGATAGAAGAATTAAAAAGTGGAATATCAATCAAACAAAGACAGCATGCATTGTCCCCTTTGAAGCTATCAAACATCTTTTTCCCACACCTGTCCCTTTTTTTCTCTCAATTATATACAGCTAATTCATATATATATATATATATTATATATATTATTATATATATCTTTTTGGTTTTTACTTCCCAAACCTTAATACCTTTCCTTCATCTTTTTATTAGTTAACTTTTTTTTTAAATATATAAAATTATTATTAATTAAATTATGTTTTTTTAATATAAATAATTATTATATGTAAAATAATAAAAAAATAAGTTATAAATTTGAGATATGATAAAAATAAATTAATTTTTTTTTGTTAATATGTCTAATTAATTTTAAAGATATAATACTTTTTCCTACTTTATTGGAAACAAATATTATATACTTTTTTCTTTTGGGAAAGAAAAGAAAATAAAGCTTTGGCGAGTTTCTCTTGGATTTCTTTCCTAAAGATAGGAATAAATCATATACGCTTATTTCTGAATTTAAATTAAATAAGATAAAATAAATTTGAATAATTAATAAATTTAATAATTTAATAAATTTTTTTATTATTAAAAGAAATGATAGAAGAAATATATTACTAGAAAAAATAAAACAATAAATTCGAGGGCTGAGGGCTTTAATATTAATAATATATATATATATATATATATATATATATATACACGTTAGAAGAATGAAGGAGTCATGCTCCTTACATGAGCGGCATATATATATATATATATATTTACACTCAAACACACAATATATAAGTGATCATAAGATCATTTACCGGTACAAGTGTAAAGTGGGGGAAAGAAAGAATCGCCGGTGAGAAGACGATCGAGTTTAGATATGGACGAATCATGGAGAATGAGAATGGGAATGCCTACAACCACAACGACGACAACATCGTCGTCGTCGTCGTCATCAGTCGCATCTAAGAACCATCCACTTCGACGGCGATCCACCGAGGATTTCTCTCACCGGCGTCATGAGAGCTCAGAAAGCTCATTATTGGATCCTGACGACTTTAAGGACGTGTTCGGTGGACCACCGCGGACTGTCATCTCGAGACAGTACTTCACAGCCGGCGGTGATGATTACTTGCCGAGGTCTTCTTCGACTTCATTTTACGAAGAGGTTTTTAGGTCAATGGAAAAAATTGGTTCGGTTCATGTGCCGGTAAGGCGCGGCCGGAACTTGCCTGAATTTAGAATTCCGGCTGAGAAAGGTTCGAGGAAGAGTAACCGATTTGAGGGGTTTTATAGTGATATATTTGGGTGGAATGAAGCGGAAGTGGCGAGGTCAAGGACGAGATCGAGGTCCAAGTCTAAGAACAGCTCCTCTTCCGTTTTAAGTTCCGAAGATTTGAGCCCTCTGCGATCGGCCATCGGCTGTGGCGGCGGCAATATTGGTGACCGGGATGTTTCCCTGTTTGCCTCCAAGCTCAGGTGAACTAGCGTTGAATTTTTGTTTTCAATTTGGTTTTAAAATTTACTGTGAATAGACAGATTTGCCACTGACTAACTTAATTCTAAAGAACAAACGGACCTCAATCTTTTATATATTTTCAAAAACAGTTTCTAAACTTAGATTTATATAATTAGTAATAAGTTTTTCTTCCCAAGATTTTTCTTGAAAAATCAAGATCTGTAATCTAATTCTTTAGGCCATATTTGGATTGCAATCTTTCTTATTTTTTAGGTCAAATTCAATTTTAGGAAAAAAAATTCTTGACATAACAATTTTTGTTTTATTATATTTCGAATTTGTGGATATTTTATTCAGGCCAATAAATGTCCCAAGAAGATGGAACTCAAATAGACAAATGGAAGAGGAAAATGAAGAAGAAGAAGATCAGAAAGAGCAGCAGCAGGGCGGCCAAGCAAATAGTCCATCCTACATTAATATAGAGTTCGATTATCTTGATAACAAAAGAAGCTCAAACTATGGATTCTGTCAAAGAAATCCATCTCCGGAAACCATAAGTCTCGATCAGCCTAATTCTCATGCCAGCTTATTCAAAGCCTCTGTTTCAGTGGAGGATTTCGAACTTAACAACAATAATTATGCATCACCTTCGTCATCGGTAGTTTCTTCCTCCTGTTGTCATCAAACTCGTCATCAAACTCGTGATCAAGAAGGCCAGGAGACCATGGCCTGCACAAGAAGTGATGATGAGGATGATGATGATGATGATGAAGCTATGAGCAGCTCCTATGTTATTGAGATAATTAATGGGGGAGAACATGACTCCATAGGTGTTGATGAAGCTATTGCATGGGCAAAAGAGAAGTTTCGTACACATTGCTCTGCAGAAACTACAATTTCAGATCAATTCTCGGATGGACTGAAAGATGGAAATGTATCAGTATCTGCACCAGAGGTAGGTAACTAGACAGTACTCTCTTGAATTTTTCAAGAAAAAAAAATTGATGAATAGAAAGATGAAAATTTACCATTGATTGTGAATTGTTTGTTAGGATGAGGAGGAGGTAGTTCATTGGCTAAGTGCTGAGGAGAAACAGCAGCTGGAGACCAAGGTAAAGCTTCTAGCTAGCTAATTACTTCCAGATTTTCAAACCATTTGGACTTCTGAAATGATATGAATCAGGGTAGCTAATATAGTAGTATGATTATTTTTATTTTATAGTGATTTAGTGGAGATGATCAATAAAATGATAACACTGATGATATTTTTATATAAGGTAATATAACACTAAATCTCAAATATATAAATTAATTTATCTATCAACTGCACAAATACAAATCAGGATAGAATAGTAAAGAGCTTAGCATAAAGATGATTTGAATATGAATAAAACAATAGCATTTATTACATATATATTTGTATTGTTGTACGAGAGAAAATAAGGAGACATAAGGTATTTTCTCATATTACATGATGAAAACAGATGGAAATGGAGCTGTTGGAAGAAAAGATTAGGCTTTGGTCGATCGGAAAGGAAGCAGACATCCGATTGCTACTCTCCACCCTACACCATGTATGTTCGCCATTTTCTGTTGCAAAGATTTAGTAGAATGATGAACTTAACTTAATTGTCAACATATATATATATATATATATATATATATATATACATTGTTAGTACAAACAAAATAATAATGGTAATTATGGTGCGTGGGTGCAGATTTTGTGGGAAAACAGTGGTTGGTTAGCAGTCCCTCTAACAAACCTAATCGAAAGCTCACAAGTGAAGAAGGCTTATCAGAAAGCAAGACTGTTTCTTCACCCAGACAAGTTGCAACAGAGAGGTGCAACTTCTCTTCAAAAGTATGTAGCAGACAAGGCATTTCCCATTCTACAGGTATTTCAATATATATTACATTACATTAATTTTCAATATGATAACTTAGTTATAAACAATTAAGTGAGAAGAAGGGGAAAAAAAAAGAAGAATTTGAAAGATTGCTGTTTTTTTTTTTTTTGAAATTTACGTTGTTAATCTTCTTTTGGGAATTTTTGTATGTTTGTTCCTTTATTACTTAATATATATATATATAAATAGTAGGGGTAAATTCAGTAATATGAGAAAAGTGAGAGAAATATTTTGCTACGTGATTATAGGATGCATGGGCTGCATTTGTTTCCCAAGATGTCTTGTAGCTCTGGGGTTAATTCTAAAGAGATGGATGGTGTTGATCCTAAATTCAGCCACATATGTACATGCGATAAGGACTAAAAGAGAATTAATGATGCTTTTTAGATACTGTAATATATATATATATATATATATATATATATATGTATGTATGTATGTATGTATGTATTCATGTATGCATCTTTTTTTTCCTTTTTTTTTCTTCTTGTTGTATGAACCATGTCTAGAAGGAGAGAATGATGAAGTTTTGGCTTTGCCTGGTTTCAATTGATTTTTTCTTTTTCATTTTTTTTCTCCTTTTTTGTTGTTCCAAAAAAAAAAAAAACAGTATTGAGATGAATTTCAACTATTGGTAATTTCTATAAAGTATTTCTACAGTGTTCCAATTCAGTTGATATCACAAGTTTTAATTTCAAATTTAAATACCTACATGCATTAATATAAAGGAAACTCAATAATTTTACGAAAAAGCCACACTTATACTCTGAATTTTAAAATATATGTATATATAAAATTTTATCTTCACATTAAAACTTTTTATATAATCTAAAAGTATTAAAATAAAAGCTATTAAAAATAGTGTACTGTCTTTTAACTTTGACCTATTTAATTTAATGGATCTTAACTTAACTTTACTAAGTTTAGCATTAGAATGGATGAAAAATATCAACGTCAAGTTCTGCCTTTACAATAAGTAAGGACCAAGACAAAAGAATTAGTTGAAGAGATGATTTTATTTATTTATTTTCACAAGTAAAATTCATTAAAATAAATTTTTTATAAATAAATAAGTAAAGACGATATACTTAAAAAATATAAGTGAATAAAAAAATTTCAGTTTTCAAAAAAATTTAACATAAAATTTTTTTAAAAAATAAACAATAATAAACATCTTATTTCAAGTTATCAATTCAATTTCACCCATAAGAGATCGATTTTGCATTATTCACAATCTCATCCTTCCTGAGAGGATAAATTTTTTCTTATAATACATAAAAAAATAAAAAAAAGTAATATTAATATTTAAAAAATATTTATGTAATTTTTATCTTTATTATATTTCAAACTCATGATTTTATAATTTTACCAAAACAAAGCTCCTACCATAACAAGACTTTCGAACTTATAATTATATATTTCGAACTCATGATTTCATAATCTTAGGCTTTCGAACTTATAATTATGAAAAACGCCTTCTTGACCATATAAGATGAGATATAAAAGGTTGAAGAATAACAATATATATATATATATATATATATAATAAAAAAAATGAAATACGGTAAAGAGAAAGGTCCAAGAGAAACTCTATAGGATTCTCCTTAAGCCGGGAGAGAAGAATTGAAAGGGGTGTTTTGTTTGTGGAAGAGAAGGGGATTCTCACTATTACTGGAAGTAGGATAAACAGTTAAAACCAAAACAACACTATTAGAGGACCACACACAAACAAAAACCCACCCATCAGCCCTACTTTTAGATAGAAATACTAACCAACGGCCAAAACAAAAGACTCCAAGAAAGATCCACCATCAATTCAATTATTGCAAAAATATTGGATTATCCTAAAAATCTAGACAATCTTTAATTCATACTTGATCATATGTAAAATGAATTTAAAGAGTTTTTGAAGGCAAATAAGGGAAAACAAGTAGCTGCAAAAATATATTTGAGAAACTACCACCAATCTTAACTGTGAGTAAGGATGAAGAAAGATAAAGGGCAAACTGAATCATCATTTGTCTACGAATTTTATACATTTTTTCCTCTATTCTTAATTTAATAAACATTGTGATATTCCATTGTTCAGTTACCTTGTACAGTTTCTCACTGCTTTGGCACACTCCATACACACTCAGTTTCCTCTTGGTGCAAAGACCTTTATCTTACAGTAGAATCTATAGTATAAAATTCAAAATCTGTTCCTGCTGTTGCTACTTAAATCTACTGGATCTTTCCCCTGTAAACTAATTATTTTTATTTTTATTTTTATTTATAAATAAATGAAAGCAATGATCAAGAATTGAACTGAGGAATGTTATCCCTTAGCATAGCAAAAGCTTCCAACAGATGGAAGAAGAAAAAAAATTTCCCGAGGCAACAAGGCGCCATCTTGAATTTTTGTAGTGTGCTTTTTCACTTTGTTCTTGTAATAACTCGTTGGGTGAGTTCTACAAGAGCTCGTCTTGACCTTAGAACATGTTTATCATCAGTATCCGGAAGCAAGTCTATTGCATCAGATGCAAGGTTAGCGTGCTTAATTGCCAACTCCCTGGTTCTTTGTATGCCACGACTCTGCCCCAGGTATTCTAGAGCCTATAAGGTCAAAAATAAATAATGATCTTTCAATAAACCACAAGACACAGCAAGCATTTTTCAAAACCAGTAGTATAAGAAAGTGGCATACCAATTACCATGCAAGTAGTTGTACATTTGGAATATAAAAATGCTACTTGTCTAATATGCCCCATAAGGAAAAAGAAAAGGAAGAGAAATTTAACCCCCAAGTCAAGTACTTACAAGATCCACATTCGAAGGATTATCAAATCCCTGTTCAACAATGTTGCGTAGTTGAGGGAACTCTTCTATAGCAAACAATATTGGAGCAGTAACAATTCCCTGTGAAGAGACACTTCTCACCATGTTAGTGCTGCAATACCATTTCACAGCAGTTTGCAGGAATAACTAAGAACTAAATCAAAATATTCAGGATAATGGATTCTCTCTACCTCACCGGTGATAGATTCAAACATGTTAATGAATTTCACACTCGTCCGCCAGCTTAAGCTTCATTCAGTCATTTAGAGAAATCATGATCAAGTATCTCCACATAATATCAAATGATTCTACAAAGAACTCTATTAGAGAATCATAGAAGTAAAGTATGAAACTAATATCAATTCAAAGGTATATCAGTGCCAGGCTATTCCATTAAGCAACAAATGATAAGGTTCTGCAACATTCATTTGTAGCTCTCAAGGTATGTACTCTATATGATCATATTCCAAGAAAGAGCTACCTTTGAGAAGTTAATTCTTTTATTAGCATACACAAACTAGACAGGTGATCATATCACTGGAGTCTAGGACAAATAAATAAATAAAAAACAACTAACAGGGAGAGCAGAAGCCACAACAATAAGTAGATAAAGTAGCCTAACCATCATAGCAGAATAAACGCTCAAAAGGTAAGAGAAATTACATGGCGAATATCAGACAAAGAGCCCTTTCCAAGAGAAGTTGATGTGCCAGTGAAATCGAGAACATCATCTATCAACTGAAATGCCAACCCCTGCAAATAAGAATGAAGATAACCTGTGAATATAACAGATTAGACATCAAAAAAGATTTAAACCCATAATTCTATAGGATAGTTTAGCCCTGACATGCATACACTTTTTATTTTGAGGAAAATAGCGTTGGATAACATGAAGAAACCTGGCTAGCATACTATAGTCAACCTATGGCTTTTATTTTTATAACAGTAAAGTATTAGCAAATAAAGATACTCAATGCAATGATCTTCCCCATGATAAGTCAAGTTTAATCTGATGAAGACATGAATTTAATCCAATATATGAAGGCCAATAAAGACTAGAAAACCAATGCATTCTCACTTTTCTTAATGCTCTCCATCTAACAAATGGACTCAAGGAAACTAGGGAAGATGAGCCATCACTTAGACAAAAAGTTATAGTAACTGTTTGTGTACCAGAGACTGTATTAAAAGTAGAAGCTAACCCTTTAAAATTGGTGAGGACTAGGGTTTGAATGATTTAATAGACATATTTCACAAACAATCCGGATGAGAATTCTAAAAACTATTCCCTCTATCCCAAAAATCATGTCAATCTAAGACATGACATGAAAACTAAATAATTGCTAACTTTTATAATATACTTCAAAATGACAAACATGTGCCCAAAAAGTATTTAATGATTCAATATAAATGAGTAAGTCAATAGATTAAGGATAGCCTTGGGGTGGGGGGAAAGGAAGAGAAAAATAAGTCCTATTCCACTCCGGGACAACCAAAATAAATAAAAAACTAAAATAATTAACAAGACTTGGGAATGGAGTAAAAGAAAGTGCTATTATCCTCAGTAAAAGAAAATAGCTTCTAGTAGGAATTTCTTTTTTACCATTTAAGTAGTTCTGAGGTTAAAAAAAAATCACCAGAAATTTCTAATTACACAAATTAAAACATCTATAGTCCTCCATGTGAATCCCAGAAAATAAGACTTGTGCATTGGAGGCATGAATTAAATTATTATAAACAACCATCAACAGCTGGAAAATGTTGAGATATACAAACCAGGTTTTTCCCATAGTCATAGGCCAACATGGCAACTTCTGTTGTTTGCCCAGCAAGAAGGGCAATTGCTTTGCAACTGTTTGAGATCAAGGATGCCGTCTTATAGTATGTCTTTTGCAAATAGTACTCCATGCTACACAACAACAAAGAGGAATAAACTTATATGTGAGCGCACATAGTCCATAATGAAGCAAATTTTCATATCCATAAGCATGGTAAGAGTAACTGGTCATATCAACAGTATTATAAATTTACCAAGCATCCAGCAAGGGTAGGAAAAGAAAATGTTAATCCATTATCAATCGAAAGATATAATCAGAAGTTCTAATGTGCCTGAACCATTGCTTTTCTCCTTAAAAGAAAATGTATATGCACAACCATGAGGTCTCAGTTAACCAACACTAAGTTCTTAGGAATAGATTTTGCATTCTCCACCCATCTGTACATATCATGTAAAATTCAAGCCTCACTATTGAGTTTTGAATGCATGATGCAAAGACCTACTAACACTGGTACTCAAGCAGTGACCAACATTATTTTCATCATTATTCTTTCCTTCTAATGCTACAGATATCCCAATAAAGTTCAAAAGAAAAGAAAACTGCAGTATTCAAATTAACCAAGAGGACCATATGATGACTGGATTTCAACTGTAAAGCATTTCAGACATTTCACAATGTTGTAGATAAAGAGGAGCAGCAAAGAGTAGCAAAATTTATGCAGGACAAAAACCTGTGAGACTAATGTAGCAAGCAAAAGGAAAATAAAGAATTTATAACATCACATTAGGGAAAGGATAAACCTATAAAGCATCTCACTAGGAACCATATGGTATCATACCACAAGTTTGATTGTCACACAACCATAATTACAAAACAATAATTACAAAACCATAGTTAGAAGGAACAAAGAATATACATAATAAGTAAAGAAGAACCTATTCATAAGCCCTAAACAAAATCCTAAATTTACAATAAACTGTAAACCCAAAACTATAACTCATTAAAGTTAGGAAAGCCAAGAGTGTCCAAATTAGTTTTTCAGTTAGAAGCCAACTAGAATAATGATCTTGAACATACTAAATTACTAAAACTCCACATAATGCCTCATAAAACTGGAAGTTCAGTGATTTAGATAATATTGAGAATCCATGCTCAATTAAGAAATCTCCAATCTATTAGTGCTTTGTATTCTCCATAAAATGTATTTCATCTGAAAACTAATTAACTTATTCTGACTCGGAGCAAAGATTAAGAGTCTTTGACCTTTGGTAAGTTATCATATCATTCTGTTTATTATTGTAGGCGGGACTGTGTTTATTTAGGAAAGTGGGCATTCATTTTTGAATATCTTAAAATACAAATGTGAATATCCAATATCTTATACAAAGAAAGTAGTTGAATTAATGATAGTTAAAACAACTTAAAAATTAGAGAAAAAAAAGTGTAATCAAGTATAAGCTAGTAGTTAGTAAATAGAGCATTCATGGTTGCTAGCAAGAAATATGAATGTATTAGAATTCGTAAAGGGAGGAGGTAATTCAAAATAGAATTCTGTTATAAAATCATCTGTATGTAATCTTTAGATATCCAGAAGTAAAGGGGAAAAGAGGAAGTTTTAGGCAAGTAAATAACTCAAATCCAAAATATAGGGAAAGAGGTCCAGAAACAGTTTCTAGAGATCAGTAAGTTCATTTTTGCTGAAATACTTCTTTTAAAAAAAAAAAAAATAATAATAATAATAAATAAAAATCATTTAAAAAAAATACATATATATTATTCAATTTTAGAGACATGAGAAACTAATAATAGTGCATCAATAAACAGTTCAAATTCTTATATTTTGGTTAATTGAGAATGCATGTAAAATGTTAAGCCTTGCACATGGTAGGTGTACACAAAGTCAAGAACTCAGCACCAAAAGAGTTAAGTTCACTCTAGAGTCCTCACTTGTGCATACCAATAGGACATAAGAAGTAATGCTAAGGTAGGAGCATCTTGTAAGAAATTATGATTTATTACTTCACAAAAAATAGTAAATCTGAATTATTATTATATTATTATACATATACAGGAGAAGAAAAAAAAAAGAAAAAAAAACAATTTACCTACAACGTTGGTCAGATGTGGTGGTCATTTGCATTGTTTCACCTGTAACAAGATGCTCCACAACTTTTGCTAAGAGGGACACAACCTACAAATAGGTGGCATATCAGACACTAGATAAAAATCTGGAGAGAAGGAATGACTCTCGTTCTTTGGACTAACCTATGACCAAAACAAACAAAAGATGAAACATAAATAGATCATTTATAGAAGAAATAAAGGCAGGAAACTTAATCTGGAGAAGAATATTGCAGTACATGTAACTAAACTACCTAAGAAGCAATATATGAAAGTAATGATGCCAGTAAAACAAGAACGGAAAAGATACATGAACCTGTCCAAATAAAGGAAGAGAAGACACATACAACACTCCAAGTCTTTCCAAACGTAACCACATTATCATCAAGTTTTGAGTCATTTCTTTCAAATGACAAGTGTCCTTTAGCCTAGGGTTTATTAATGTAGGCTTACGGTGAGCCACCAGGAAGATTATTCATCACTGTTGTGATAGTAATTGAAGAAAACTTCTTTCCTCAAGGGTTGGCCACCTGTTCTGTAACTTGGAATTGAGCAAAGATGTTAGCTGCTACTGGGTGTTGATTGAATAAACAAGCACACGAGCTTTTTCTACACATTATTTTTTATCTCTTCTTCAAGAACAATTGCCTATAAAGCAAGACAGAGATTTTCCTACAACTTCTAGCTATCTTTTAGTCAAGACATAAAGCAATATGCACTTTGAATTTGGATTTCATGTTTTCATGCAACAGATAGATCAAAGTCTTCATATAAGTTTGGCATGTAAAACAGAAGGCAAGTTTAAGAGAATATGGAACACCAAATTTGATAATGAAGTGAAGATATTTATAGCTGTTTGTAACAAACATTGCCTTGTAATAGTTGTAAGTTTGCTTCTCTGAGTTTAAACTCCAGGTCGTTTTACTAATTTACAATAAGTTTGACTACAGTAAACCTGTGGACTTTTTGGTGATAGATTTGACCTTCAGATGGTCTAGAATATCAATTACTCATCATTAACACTTTTTTTTTTTTTTTAAATAGTTTTGGTTTTATGGTTCAGATGCCTATACATAACAAACAACAGCTCTAGATAAGACGGTTTTTAATGATGAAAAAGAGCAAATTTGTTGTGTGGTTTGCCTCTTTCCCCTCTTGTTCTCTTGGCAAGTCTCTCCTCCTCATTCTTTGTTTCTGTTCTTCCAAAACAAAACTCTTTTCTTTGGTTTCATCATTACGACATAAAGTAGGAACCCCCCAGGCTTAACAAGTGTTGCAGCAGTTAGTAATGAAGAATATTTTGTGAGAACAGTCTTTTCCCTTACCTTCTTCCTATACATATATACTTTCCCTACATTTCTGGCTATAGACTCTAGATTCTACCAGAAGCCTAAAATTATCCACTGAAATCTTCAGTCAAAGAAATTAATTGCAGAATTTTTATTGTTTTGGTAATGAAATCAAAATACTCTGAATCTATTTTGACCAACATAGGGATAATAATAGACATCAATTTCATTCTTGGACAGCAAAACATTTAAATAGATAAGATAATGATGTTTACTTCTGTATTCTTCAAAGACGCAAGTGCTACACAGGCCCGTGATAGCAGGAAATCACCAGCCAATACTGCTAACTGCAAAATAAAGAGGGGAGGTGAAATATAAGTATACTAGATTCAATCAGAGATAAACGCAGAAGACTCAGTTAGTGATGGTTAGATTCAAAAATAAAATAAAACAGCTAAGAAACCATTTAAATAAAAAGTATTCCAATTATGTAGAGAACTGAGTATTCTCATAAATCTATATACGCTGAATAGGGGGAAAAAGATTTGGAGCATTAAAATGTGATACTTGTTAAATTTACACCTCATTTAAAAGTGTAAAATGATAGATAATTTGAATTTACATATTTTAATGCTGGGCATGCGTGAGTCTAAAATGTGGATAATAACATCTAAATAGGCAAAAATCAATATCTCATGCCTTGATATCTATGTTAAATTTTCACTTTAAACAAATCTATTGGGATATCAAATAGATAAGATAAATGTTTACATTACTAACAAAACTCGTGCCAAGACATTATGGGAATGTTGCAAAATCCATCAAAATCATATTTGAAATTTATATTCATTAATAGTATAGTAGCATTGTAAGAAAAAATTACAAGAAAACTGGAGGGAGTACTATACCTTATTTCCCATTATAAAATTTAAAGAACCAATCCCTCGCCTTGTCTCTGCGTCATCTAACACATCATCATGAAGAAGGCTAGCAACCTAAACAAGTCAATATTCAAGCTATTACCATCAACAAACAGAAGCTCATGAACAATGAAAAGTTCATAAATTAACAAGTATAATGCTTAAAATGCATGTCATATCTTCACACAAATTCAAATTCTTCTCCATGACATTGCAACCCTCTAAAAAATAATGGGGGCCAAAGTGGACAAATAGTAAAAGACATTTGCAAGTCAAACAAATAAACAGCCGTAAAACTAGACTTGCTTCTTATATTTTCACATTTTATTTCAAACAATTAAAAGAAAACTCCTATAAAAATTTACAGCTAAGACTTACTCTACACCTATTTAGTCTTTTGTTCCATATATCTATTAGTTCAATATACTCCTATACTTGCACCAAGAAAATGAAAATTTTGAAAAGAACTGACATGGATCATCTCAGTGATCTCTGCAATAGACTGCTGCCTTGTGCGCAGCTCTGAGTATAAAGTATCAACTGCTGTAACAGGAGGTGGTCTAGATACCGGTGCACCTATAGCAGTTGCCATCAAAAGCAGAACCTGCCAAAAGAAAATAATAGTTCAAAAGGAAGAAGAGACATAACCATCTACAACCAAACCACATACAGGCCCCTCCTTTAAAAGAGGTTGCATTTTGTCTCAGATACAGAATCTACTAGATCCAATAGTAACAGGAAAATCAAGAACTTGTAACTAGACTTAGCAACTCTTACCGTGGGCCGAAATCTCTTCCCTTCCACCCCTATCTTGAAGAAATACTCAGCAGCTGAGGCAAGTTTTGGAACCTGTATTTTCCCCAAAAAGAATATAGAAACAGTAATCATTATCAGTTCCCTTTTCAGCATACCCCAGATGAAACAAATGCTACCGCTAAGAAGCAGTTGATAGGCAAGTTGGATACCTCTGCAACTACCATTGACCTCAGTCTATTAGCAAGAACTGACAATTCATCAGCAACAAGCAAGAATGGATCCAGCGGCTCCTGAAAGTTGAAAATAAGGAAGATTAGATTTTCCCCAACACCAACATCCCAAAAGATAAAAACAATTCCTCAGCTACACAAGTTTTTAAAGTTTTAGTACTTAAAGCACAGTATCAATAACTTTAAAACCATTATTATCAACTGTTTTGCTTAATATAACATTCACTGGTCCATTTCATCTTCAGGTGGACAGTAAAACTCAGCCCATGAAAACTACCTCCAATTTGGCTCAATTAGACATGCCAAAACTAATTTTAAAGGCAGACGAGACAATTCACAGCATTCAATCAGGGAAAAATTATAGAAGGAAAATATATCTATCACAAAATTGAGCACTTGATTATTCTTATATCAGGAAAAGGGGCAGCTGCAATTCTGCAGAGAAAGCTGACAAGGTAACTTCACTACCTCTCTCTTTCAAGCTTTCTGTTAATTATAGGATCACAATACAATCAAGAGGGCATCATCATATTAGTTTCTTATATAAGGAAAAGGGGCAGCTGCAATTCTGCAGAGAAAGCTAACAAGCTAACTTCACTACTTCTCTCTTTCAAGCTTTCTGTTAATCATAGAATCACAATACAATCAGGATAACCTAATAATTAATAGGTTCTATTTCAATTTTAACTTTAAAATATATAAAATAAATTGCTCATCATGAATTTGATATTGACAAAGATCACAAAAATAGGATACAGGGAACTATAATCTTAATTATTAAGTGCTTGCATAAAATGAATTCTGATTTAAAACTTTTCCAATTTGCAAATAAAACAAGAAAGCAAGTCCATAATCAAGAAAATTGCTGTGGCAAAAAATGTTTGAACATGCCTCAGCTACAGAGGTGCTTTGTTGCTGGACCTGTTGTTGAGCACTGCTTAAGGCATTTGAAACCCAGGAATAAATTACTCTGCAACCTGAAATCTATCAATCACCAATAGGAAATGCATTATAAACAATCACAAGTTATCATTAAGCATAAAAAAGAAACCCATTAGAAAAAATCATCCAATTTGGAACACAGAATTGCTACACATACTAAATATGTCAAATACATGAACTGATAAAAATTGCTCCACCTAGACTGTGTAAGATTTGAAAGGAGATAACTACGAGAGAAAAATGCCAAAAGTCCATTATACCAATAAGCTTATTTTACTGACAACTGTTAACATTCATCAACATATATTCCAGATTTCTACATTAGATGTTGGTTGGGAAAAATCTGCTAATAAGCAATATTTTTTGGAGACAATAATATGCCTATAGAAAGGCAATTGTTTTTGACAGCTTGGCATTGTGCTAAGGAAAATAACTATGATAGAACACGGTAATCGCCTCAAGGGAAGTCAGAAAGAAGATAAAGTAACCTTTATAGAAGTACGAAAAGGTAGAAAAGGAAAGGATAAAATAACTTGCTTGAAATTTGATTAACTACTTGCAAAATCTAAGAAAAAATTATGAAAACTTTTATAAAGTCTAAATATTTTTTTAAGAAAATGGAGTGAGGTACCTATAAATCTTGTTGTAATAGCAAAACTTCACCCCAAAATTAGCATGTGCCCATCACCCAAAATAAATGGAATACCATGTACTTATTGCAGATATGAAGGAAACAAATACAAGTACTCACTACATGAAACAACATCATCCCTCTCCATTTCAAAAACCATGTTACCAAGCATGAACAAAGAATCTACAAAACGCTGGAAAATAATTAGCTGATTTTGCGGGCATTTTCGCTCTAAAAATACAATAATTAGAGAGCTCTAAACAATTGAATTAGTTTGGGTAATCCCACTCCCTACTTTAGCTTAAACAATGTAACCATATCCAAGAAATGGTTTCAACCCCACAAAGCTAAAGGTTGTCCCAAGTTGAATCATTTGAACCAACTAAAGCAGTTACTTGCACGGCCAACCATCTCCACAAGTATAATTTCTTAATTAATTCTATCATTTCCCCAGTAATTCTGAACAATTATAGAACTCAGAACATACGTCAACTAAACACGCCCAGAACATATTCAACTAAAATCTCGAAAAAAAAAAAATAATAATAATACTTACCACATCCCATTATACAACTTCTAATTATAAACACAAAGCCCAACACAATTTCACTCATTCTCGCCAGTTAAATGATTGATTTACCTTTTGAGAACAATCAACAGGAGAGTCAAACTGATACAACTGCTGCTGTGATTCACTTTTTACGGACAGAAGACATCGACTTCTGCTCAAAGTCGTCCTCGAAATCCTATACAATCCTCTGGAAAACAACACCATCTCTACACTATAAAACAGTATGCAACAACTGCATCACTCTCTCCTCTCCCCCAGATTAGCTAAGTGCATCAAGAAAAAAAAAAAAAAAAACAGGAAAACCAACTGGGTCGAAGAAGAAAAATGAAAAAAAAAAAAAAAAAAAAACTCCTCGAGCTTTCGAGGAATTTGCGTATTATAGAGAAATTTTGAACAAAGATTTTTATTGATCTTTAAACCGACATGAATCACAATTTCGTTTAGGCGGCGGTGGTTTTAATTTTAACCCCCGGAAGCGGCTAAACCATATGTGCACAGAAGTGTCGTGTACACATTTGTATTCTGACACGGGTTGATGGAGCTCCGAATCTAAATGAATGGGAATGGGTTAGGTTTTTTAGGTGGACTCTTTTTTTAAAATTTTTGGAGTTTCTAAAAACGCATTTTCGAAACTTGTGTGAGTATCCATTTTTTAAATAAATATAATAAATTTGACGATACAAATACTTTAACGAATCTTATTCATTAGTACAAAAGAAAAAAGAAAAATAATTACATAAAAGATGAGAATCAACAAATTTCACGGCCTTTCTTCAACAACACTGCAAATTCTTCGTCTGTAGTTTTGAGCATCAATGGCAAAGACACTTTTACTCCTTTCTGGACAGCTTCAGCATGCCTAGGTTTTATCCTCTTATCTAAACTAAACGCAAAGTACTGTGGGAATTCCTTCAATTCCTCTAAACTACCTTTCATTTCCTCCACAAAGTACTCAAATTTAGGTTTAAAGTTGTTCTCAATGCTGAAAGTGAACAAACCTGGGCATCTCAACACCATCCCCACCGCATCGTTCTTGGAAATTCCCAGAGTTTGCAAGAATCGAAGCTTCGGCATCATGGTTTTCTCCACACTCGAGACTAGTAAAATGGGATCTTGATGAGCCAACGCATATAAATCCTTGAACCCTAGTCTTTGCAGGTAAAATAAAGCAGGTTTGAGCTGATCTCTTACGCTGGAAATTAGCAATCTAGGGCATTTGTTGATGACCTTTCTGAAATTTTCTTCGGGGACTCTTAGGTCATAAGTAAGGAAATTGAAAACAGGATTGAGTTCAGTATTGATATCTGATGTCAAAACTTTAGGGCACATACCGAAAATTCTTCCCATGTCCTTTTGGTGTATGCCTTTTGATTCTAAAAATGTGACAATTTCTTGAATTGAATTCAGAGAAGCTGTACGGAGATCTGGATTTAGGGATAATGCTTTACCTGAATCAACACCCATGATTTCCAAACAGAGGATTTTTTCCTTAAATTGTAGAGAAATGTTGGCATGAGTTGGTTGCCAAAGTGGGTGCTTATACAGAAGACTCTTTTTCTTGGGTTTTGATGCTAAAGAAATGTTCTGATCTTCTGGGCTTGAAGGTAAAGAAGAAGAAGAAGAACAAGCAGAAGGTCTCTGAACATAGAAACATAGTGAAGAATGGAATACTGTTGCTGCTGGCATTGCAAAAAAACTGCTAAATTTTTCCAAAATTTTGTTTTGGTCATTTGTTTCTTTCTTTCCTTTCTTATTTGTTGAGTGGTAGTAGTACACATGGCAGTGTTTGCTCAAGATTTATTGATTCAGATAAGATTTCCTTTAGATTGGATGAGTCCCACTACACCCTTTTCCTTGTCTACTAGAATTCAAGAAAAAGTTAAAGGAATATCCAAATATATATATATATATATATATTATGTGGCCACCAGCAGTTTGGAGAAATACCCATTTTTCTAAAGCCATTCAGAGTCAGTTTGATGAATCCAAAATAGAGCTAAATTACAAAAAACAATTCTTCAAAAAAAGTTCTTAAACTCATATCATCAATTCTGCAACTGCATTTTTTACAGTTTCAAGGAGTTCACATTATAATAACAGATAATTTGATTCTTCAGTCCATCACACACATATGTATCTATCAATACACACACACACACACACACACACACATATATATATATATAACTCAAGGAAATCTGCAAGAACAACAGCCTTGAAATATCTCAAATTATCACAATTCCAACAATCATAAAGCCATAGTTGCCTACAATGAAGATGATGATCCAGCGGCTGCAGCTGCACATAATAGAGGCAAATAAGAATACAGTTTCAGCTTTGAAGAACTGATATATATATATATATATATATATATATATATATATGAATGACTGAAATTACTAACCATTCTTCAGGTCACCATTTGATTTATCTCCAGTATCCCAAACTATATCTTTCAATCCAGTCGAGAGATTATTGTAAAACTGCACATAGATAGATACAGCACAACCAAATGTATTGCACATAAAAGAAGATGTCAGATCAGAATATATATATATATATATATATATATATTGTATTGTCAGTTATTTTCTAAGATACCTTGTGAAATTCCAAAGTATCTCCTCCAGCTTTTCGAAGTTCAACCATGTATAATGAAGGAGCAACCTCGAATATCTACAGGGAAAAGTGAAACAAGTTTAGAACAGTTGAAATGAAGAAGTTTCTGGAGGAGGGAGAAAAACAGAAAAAAGAGATAGGTAATGAAACCTCAGTTGCAACTGATAAATGGCCCTTCCGTCCTGTTTTCTCTGCATGGAGTTTCATCTAGAGACCAGAAATAGCATATTTTGGTAAGCAAAACGAGGGAGTTATGAAAGAGCAGACAGGATTGGATGTGAGTAATGATTCTCTCATACCTTGTAATTGTTTTTCTTCACATCAAATCCCAAAGGAACTGCAGTTTTCTCAATTTGTGATATAATTTCATTTGCAGAGCATTTAGATGTAAATCTTGTTTCCCGTTTGACAAGGCCCTGTTATCGAATAGATAGTAATAGAAGTAAACAACCCAAATTTGTATAAATTCGGAGTAAAGAGACATTTGCAGAGAGTACAGAACTCACCATATGTTTTTCGAAAAGTGAACTGAGGTTGAGACCCTGAGAAGTTGAGATAAGCTCAAATGCATTCATGGTCAATGGTGTGCTTGGCCGCTCTTCTCGTCTCTCCACAACGAGATTTGGAGAGTCCTGTAAACCGAGAATTAAGTAAACATATATATATATATTCAAACAACTGAGAAAAGATGAAGAACACGTACTGCTCTTTCGTTAAAAATAGCATTCACATCGTCCAGGTTAACTTCCTCCTGTTCAAAAACAGGTGGCTGATATCCTTTCTTGAACCACTCATTCTCAATGACCTCGGAAATTGAGATACGCTGTTCAATAGAAATTCAAAAGTTAAGATTGGCATAATAGAGCTCATATCGAAATCCATGTCTGTTTAATTAAGGCAAAGATAAGATTAAATGAAAGCTCCCCCCACATACTGTCTGAGGATTAGGATCAAGAATTCTCTTGATCAACTTTTTTGCACTTGTAGAGAACCATGGAGGGCATGTGAAGTCAGCCTTAAAGATCTGAAAGGAAGGAAAGCATGAGCAAACTGAAAACAGCTGACCAAAGATCAAGATATAAATTCAGGGAAGAAGAAAAGTATTCACCTTTTTATACAGTGACATGAGGTTTGATTCTTCGAAAGGCAAATAACCGGCCATCAGGACAAAAAGGATCACCCCACAGGACCAAAGATCTGCCTTTGCTCCATCATAACCTTTATTGTTAATCACCTGAACAAAGAAATAACCAGAGGAATGACGACAATACAATTGATAGAAACATAATGAAATTACTCACGGTGAAACATAATGAACTAATCGCGCACCTCAGGAGCTACATAATTGGGCGTTCCACATGTTGTGTGCAGTAATCCATCCTCCTGAACAAACATATTAAGAAGACGGATTTCAAAAGTCATTCTTGAAATATATGAAAAAACCCCATAAACGAAATACCATACTTACACGAACTTGCTGAGGTAATGCACTTAATCCAAAATCCGAGACTTTCAGAATTCCATTAGCATCCAGTAACAAGTTTTCTGGCTATAAGATTAAAATAAATCAGAGCATTATCTTAATTTTCCCCGAGAACTAAAGGTTGAGCTTATATAAGATCGAGGAAAACTGAAATATTCACCTTGAGATCCCTGTGGTATACTCCTCGGCTGTGACAGAAATCTACAGCATTAATTAGCTGCTGAAAGTATTTTCTTGCTTCATCTTCCTTCAGTCTACCTTTGGCAGCCTAATGAAAAGAATAAGTAATCTTAGACATTCTTTGCTTTACAAATCAAGTAGGCATAAGAAAGGGTAAAACTGAGGCAGGAAGTTCCTTACAATTTTGTCAAAAAGTTCACCGCCAGTAACGAACTCAAGAACAATATATATCTTTGTCTTGCTTGCCATAACCTACACCAATATCGAGTGTCCTTAAAGTTAAAACTAACTCCAGGAAGAACAAAATCAGATGATTATAAGGTTGTAAGAACATACTAAGAAAATAAGGCCTAGATAAAATAGTTAAGCAACTTTCACATCTAACCTCAAACATTCGGATGACATTTGGATGTCTGATTAATTTCATGGTCGAAATTTCGCGTTTAATCTGCAAATGACAAACACAATTAAAATGTATTTGATTTTCCTGAACTCAACAAGTTCTGTTTTTGTTTCACCTTTCAAAAAGTAAGAACCAATATTGAATGAAACCATGGAAATTCCAAGGCTCAAATGTTCATCATATTACTGAGAACCACAAACCAAAGAACTATTTTTAGTACTGGTCTAGTGTTCATTACCTAAAGCAACAAATAAGGGTAAACAAACTTTTCTGATTTTTCAGAACCATAAATATCATCCTAACACAAAATTCCCAGAATTCAAGATGATAATACTTGTGTGTAGGAAGTCAACCTTAAATCCTCTGTACAAATAAGAACAACTACAGGGTACCAAAACCCTGCTCGGATAAGTCAATGAACCATAAAATAACACAAGAAGAAGAAGAAAAATTCTAACTTTCAGCCAAACAGCATATAAAATGATCACACAAATAAAAAAGGGTACCTGGCCAATCATTTTATGCTTGAGAATCTTCTCTTTATCAAGAATCTTGATTGCAACATTCTCACCTGTCTCTGTATTCCTTGCAAACTTTACCTTAGCAAAAGTACCCTCTCCTAGAGTCCTTCCAAGCTCGTACCTCCCCACGCGCGTTCTTGCAGTTCCAGATCCCCCAACACTACCTGATCTTGATGACATCTTAGTGACAACAGCAATCTTACTTCTTTATCTCCTTTCTCTCACTAGAAAATCTGTGCTGTGAATTCAGTTACAGAGTCTCAACCAATACAAATCCCATCCATATCGCTGTTTCCTTTTTAATGGGTTCAATCAGTGAAAAAAATCGATTCTTTGAGTTTCTATGAAAAAATACTAACTAAATCAAACTCTAAAGTCTCTTCTTCTTGCAAGGTTGCCAAACCTGAGACTTCGCCACACTCATCTTCCCAAACAAAAAGAGTAAAACAATAATTTAAAAAAAAAAAAAAAAAGAATTCTCGGATCACTCAGTTGCCAAGAATCTCAGTAAGGGTAAAGGAAACAAAAGGGTGGTTTGGAACAATGAAACAGAGCATAAACGCCATCGGAACAGATAATAATTACAAAGAAACGTGCAATTCTTGTTTTTCTCTCTCTCTCTCTCTCTCTCTAAAAAGAAGGGAATCAAAATTAAAGATTAAAACTTTATAAAAATAAAATAAAATCCCATTCCCTAATTTATTCTGATGTTTCTTGATCTATGGAATTGACAAGATTTGGCTCAAAGTCTCTGTATGTAAGCAAAAGCAGCGGCGAAACAGATGGAAATTTTGGTTGCTCTCTGCACAATAATGATGAAGAAGAACAAGAAACCGAATATACTAATACGAAAAATCAGACAGAAAGTAAACAATAAATTTTTTGCTGATGAGGGTTTGAAAAGAATTTTCTTGAATTTCATGCCTTTTTTTTTTGTCCTTTTTTAAAAGGGTTTTAAAAGTTTTCACAACGATGAACTCCTAGGAATGAAGGCTACTACTGGGGAAGGTTCTATGTTGACTTCCCATTCTACGAAATAATTGCTTAATTAATTTCTTTTTAATTATACAAAAAAATTTTATGTACTCTCAACTTTTTTTTTCTTAATCTCTAATAATTTTTAAAATTTATAATATATGTATCTATTTAGATACAGTAAAAATAATATTAAATAGTTATACGTGACAAAAAAATTACAATAGAATTTTTAATTGAAAAGATTAACCAATCATTATATTTTTTTTTCATAAAAATAAATTTATGTAAATAAAAAACAAAATTTTTGTTTGTTTATTTTTTACACGTTTAAAATATATTATTAAATAAAAAATTTTGGACTCTATAATAACGTATAAATAAATTTTATAAATTTAAAATACGTTATTGTTTAAATGACTTCAAAAATCATATTTACAATTTTTTTTACGAGTAAAAATGAATATTTATAAAATTTGAAATTTAAAAAAAAATAAAATTTACTTTTACTGTGACCCCTTCCAAAAGAATTAAATAAAGACTTCAATAGTATAATAGTTTGATTATTATTATTATTATTATTATTATTTTGCAGAATTATTGAACTTAATTAATAATAACAATTTGTCGCCGTTATTCATTATTTTAAAATTTGTGGACTTTTAGTATATTATCTTTTTTATTTTTTTATTTTATTTTTTTAGAATGTAGTGGTCATATGATTCAGAATGAAAATATAAAGAAGTCATTTTTCATATTATAAAATTTATGTAGAGGTTTGGTGGAAGGCCAAATCAACTTTCCTTTTTAGGCCAAGCGTCCTCTTACTTAAAATAGAAAAACCATAAACTTTTGGAGAAAGATTATTAAATTTAGTCCCAAACTATTTATATTTATCAAAAAGAATAATTATATTTATTAAAAAGAATAATTATATTTATTAAAAAGAATAATTGATGACTTTGGTCCCAAGTAAATTTATGTTTGACAATCTTAATCCCAACATATTTTTTTTAAAGATTTAAGGTCCCAAACTTTTTTTAAAGTAAACAATAAAGTCTCATTGAACAGATTATGTCAAAAATATTAAAAATTTAATGATTTTTAAATTTAATTAATTAAAAACAAGTATAAAAAAATCATTATAAAAAGATAAAACTAAAAATAATATTTAAATAAAATAATAAAAATGTCATCGATTTGTATTGTTTTCTTATATTAAAAAATATATATATATAAAAAAAAGAAAAGAAAAGAAAAGAAGAAGAGCATGAATATTTTTTTATTAATAATAAATATTTTTCTCTTAACAAAAATATTTCAATAGAAAACTTTTTTTTACAAAGATTCTCTTTTTTTTCATTTTTTTCTTTCTTCAGATATGTCAGAAAATGATAAAAATCTTATTTATAGTTGGAGAATAAAGAAATTTTGATATTCTCACTATTTTGATAGATTTTTTATTTTTAAAATTTAAAATATAAAAATATTTTTATCGATTTATTTACATTTTTTTTCTTTCTTTTTATATGTAATAACTTTTTTACCATTGTTTTTAATTAGCTAAATGTAAAAATTAAATTTTTAGAGTTTTTGACAGAATTCATCAAAATAGACCTTATTGTTCACTTAAAGAAATATTTGGACCTTAAAAATTAAAAAAAATATTTTGTGACTAAATTTGCCAAACATAAATTTAATTGAGACCAAACTTACCCATTATTCTTATCAAAAAATTTCCAAAACAGCCCAAGGAAAAAAAGCCCAAACGGCCCAACTTCTTCTGTACCGATAAAAATATGTATCCCTACTTCATAAATATTCAAAAACAATTTCCGTTTCGTTTTTTTATTTGCGCTCCATTCCTTCCTCCTGTGTATTCTTGTCGAGAGGAAGGTTTTTGTTGCAAGTTTTGTGATTTCTGTGTGGAAAGGAGTCGAAGAATTTTGAACAGTTATAATATATTAATTGATAATTTGAGTAAATTTAGTAATGGAAGCAGTAGGGGAGAAGAGCAAAGCTGGAGCGGCAGCTCAGAAGATTAATGAGCCAGTGTTGCCATGGATGAGAAAACCAATTGATGTTAGTCTTCTTGATAGCTGTCCACTTAGTCTTCTTCCTATGCTTGATCCTAGGTATTTTTTTTTGTCTTCCTTCCCAAAGACAAGCTCGTCCGTTATTTTAGTTTAATTTTTAATCTGTATTGGAGGCATTGCATTCCTTTTGATTAAGCATGTTCTTATTACTTAATGGAAGTGAGCCTTTTTCACTCTGTGCTATATTCACAATGTAATTTCCATTGAGATTATTTTAGGAGGATTGACTTGAAAATTAAGCTTTTTGATAAGGTTCTTCATATTAATTTGATATTTTATCTTGTTTGTATTTGGTGCTGCTCTGATACTTGTACTGAAATGCATATATTGATTTTCTAGGTTAGAAGAGGCTCTGAAGAATATGGGTTTCACTTCACTCTTTCCTGTGCAAGTTGGTGTTTGGCAAGAGACAATTGGGCCTGGTTCTTTTGAGCGGGACCTCTGCATAAATTCACCCACAGGAAGTGGGAAAACTTTAGCTTATGCTTTGCCAATTGTACAAATGTTGGCAGGTCGTGCAATCAAATGTTTAAGAGCTTTGGTAGTTTTGCCCACTCGTGACTTGGCCTTGCAGGTTCTTTAAACTTTATATCTAATAGATGCTTATCTCTCTTATGATAAACTTATTTCAACTAGCAGTGCAATTATCAGCTTATTATATTAAAGAAAAATTCTTTATAGCTGAATTCAGCACTTCCAGTTTTATCAGCTGGATGATTCTAGAAAATCTCTAATTTGTATTCTGACAATAGAGTTGTTGTTTTCATTCGGCTGAGTAACTGTGTCAACTCTTGTGTATGGAATCCTTTTTTTGACAAAATTATCCAGCATGTTGTTTGATATGCAGAAACTAAATTGATTCTGATTATGACACTGATGCAAGGGATTCCAAAAGTAACTTTTATTCTTCCTTGACACAATATGAATTTCCTCTCCGTCTATTTTGTTTATTTATTTTTATGTTTTAGCTGATTCAGCACATCTTATAATCTAAAGGAACATCTAGTTTCTTCTGATCATTACCACCCAATAACAAATTTGATGTACAACATGGACTAACAAGTGACTACCATTTAATGTAATGCCATTTATTCTTTTAAAGTGAAATATTTTATTTTCATTTTAGCACATTCAGATCTTGTTATTCCAATAATACTTGTTCTACCTAGTCGAACTTGATAAGGGTTATTGTCCTCGGAGAAAAAAATAAACTATTGATGTTTGGGAATTAAGAAGCTTTAATTTTAAATACTTACAATCAGAACTTCATTTGTGTTACTATATTATACTTGATAAAACTGCTCGATCAAGGCTGTTCTCGTTTTGATGGGTTCTCCATATTCGATCCTCTATTTTCTTAAAGTTATAGTCTAAGAATAAAATAAACATTGCGGAAAAGGGACTCGTGAGTATTCTTTTCTTCTTAAAGAATATAATCGCCGTACTTCTTTTCATGATTATATTAGATAGAGTGATCTTATATCAAGTCAATGATTTTCCTTTTTCAGGTCAAGGAGGTCTTTGCTGCTCTTGCACCTGCAGTTGGTTTATCTGTGGGTTTAGCAGTTGGTCAATCTTCAATTGCTGATGAAGTTTCTGTGCTCATTAAGAAGCCTAATATTGAAACAGTCATCTGCTACGATCTTGAGGATTCTTCTGAAACTTTAAAAAGTTCTGTGGACATACTGGTGGCAACCCCTGGAAGGCTGATGGATCATATCAACAACACTAAGGGTTTTACACTTGAACATCTTTGTTATCTTGTAAGCCACTAGCTGGAGTTGATAGACTATAAATATAGTGCAACTCTTAGTGTTCATTTCTTTAACTTGATAACATTTTTGCCCCTTCAAATCTTTCTACTCTGATTATGAAGAATATAACTTCTGCAATAATTTTTGACACTTATGCTGTTTATATTCTGTAATTTCTTGTTTTTATTCTTCTCATGCTTCATGAAGCTTTGGAATCATCATGATTCAGTTAGTATATTCAGTCAAATGCTATAATTGTCAAATAGATCCTTTAAGTGATTTCATCTGATTTCTATATTTATCAACTAATTGCTTTCTTTGCTGTAATTTTCCCAGATTGTTTCTTGTAATTTGCTTTTCTGGAATATCAGTTAGACCCTTAACCTGGCTGTGACATTTTCTAGGAACCTATTAAGCACCAACAGAAATCTAGTGCCTGATAATTCGTGAAATTCTATTTCTGAATTCCATGCTTAGTTCTCTCTTTAATACACTCTAAAGTGACAAATTACCATTTTAGGTGGTTGATGAAACAGATCGGCTACTTAGAGAGGCTTATCAATCATGGCTGCCTACTGTTCTCCAATTGACAAAGTATTCTGATGAAAATCTTTCTGGATTTACCCGGAGTTGTCCTTCACTAAGTGGTTCATTGACGACTATTAGAAGACTGTGAGTTCTATGCCCTTTAGTTTTCCCTTACATTCAAGAATTCAAGCTACATACATAGTTAGTATTTTTCATGGCTTCATATCTCTCTGGTTGTTTTTGAAGAATTACAATTGATTCTACCTGCAGGGAGGACCTGATTAGTTTAATCTGTCAATTGACATTAGTTTAATCTGTCAATTGACATGTTATTACCTGTTAACTTGGCAATTCATTTATGGATTATATAGTGTATTTGTGATGTACTTATTTGGTACCATCAAGGGGGATTTCTCATTTTTGTCTAATTGTTCTCGAAGATGTTTAGTTCAATGTTCCATGTGGCCTTTTTCTGAATTGTACTGCCAGTATTGTTTGATCTGACACAAGTTGTACAATATGTTGCAGTGGTGTAGAAAGAGGATTTAAAGGTAAACCTTACCCAAGGCTAGTAAAGATGGTTTTATCTGCGACCCTAACCCAAGACCCTGGAAAACTTGCGCAGCTTGATTTGCATCACCCTTTGCTCTTGACGACTGGACAAAAACGGTATCAGCTTCCTGAGCAGCTAAAATCCTTTAAAGTGGTATGACTAAAATCTCTACATTACTTTTGCATGTAGAGTGCTTTTTCCAGATTTCTGAAACTAATTTACTTATTGGTTCTGTTTTCTTGAAATGGAGAATATCCTTATCAATTTGTTGTATTTTAAATTAATTCTTCTTCTTTTTGTATTATCAAATATACAGAAAAATAAAAGCTTATCTCTGCAACTAACTTCCCACATGACGCATAAAGGAAATATAAGGGTGCATTTGGGCAGAAACTCAATTGCCTTTCAACTCTTAACTTAATTTCATCTCAATTATGTTAGCCATTTGGGTAGGAATTTTGTTGAGTAGGTTTTTGGTATTACCTCCTAAAATAAGTTTCTTTCAAAATTCAAAGTTACAATAACTTTTTCTCTTTTCTACTCACTATTCACAATCAAATATTACTCGATCTCAATCCCAATTACTGTTCACATGCACCCTAAATATTGAGTTGGCTTTTTATTATTTCACAATAACATCTTTATTTCATATTGTCCACCGTTAGCATGTGCAGTTGGTGGTAGAAAGGCATGCAATGATAATACAAGTTGTTGATGACTGCTATATTTATATCTCACTTATCTAGGTTAAGAATTGGACTATCTCTTCAGTGCAGTCGAAGCAGTAAAAAAACTAATACAAGAGTATTGATAACTGTATATTTTAATCTCAGTTTTCTAGGTCGTCTAGCATTATAGTATATTATGTATTCTTGGGTAAATTACCTGAATTCTTATATATATGGTTGTCATTGTTTGATGTGATTTTCATTTTTCCTCTTTTCTTTTTGGAGATCATATGTCTCCACTAATTCAAATATTATACATACACACAAATGGGAAATTAGCAAATGATTCTCTTGTTGATTTTTCAGATATGTGAATCAAAACTTAAACCTATATATTTGGTAACACTTCTGCAAAGCTTGCTTGGGGAGAAGTGCATTGTTTTCACTTCATCAGTTGAATCAACACATAGACTATGCACATTGCTAAACTTCTTTCAGGATTTGAAAATTGAGATTGGGGAATATTCACGTCTGCAACGCCAAACTGTAAGAAGGTAATAAAAAAATGCTATTTTTCCTAGTTGTCAATAGGTGTGTATAACCTTGGTTTGCTAATTTACTTTAATATCACTTTATAAATGCAGTGTATGTCACTGAATTGCTTCCCTTCTGTACAATTTTTGTTTGTTTGTTTTATTTTATTTTTTAACCTTTTGTGGCATCCGAAGAATGAAGATCTAATTGTAACAACATACTTGTTATGCAATGAAAGAGGAAGACCAATACTTTGACACCAAAATTCATAACACTTTTTTTCATGGGATTCTTTTGGATTATTTCTGTAATAGAAACTAAAATAGAAAGGTTACCATATAATTAAAAAAGAAAACTAATGATCTTGGGCAATTGATTGATGCATTTGTTTTTCTTGTATTCACTACTTCCAATTAGGTCACAGATAAACAGTGAAGGCTTGAACATTTTTTCCTAGACATGTGACATCTCCACAATTGGATGCTTACCATTTTTGCTTCTACAGAATGATAGCTACTTTTTATTGATGTTTATAGTTGACTGAGATGTCTTTATGTTCTAGACTGCCATGAGAGTGAAATTTGGAGACTCAGTAGTGTTTGCATTATTGGGAATTCTGTGGGCTCAGTTGATGTTTTTAGGTGTTTTGCTTTCCTTAAGTCTTAGATTAATTGGAGATGAGATTTGTTCTTTGAGGCTTGGGCTACGGTTTACTCTGATAATATGAGATGTTAAGTAGATGGGTATCATGTGACTTTTCTAACTAAATGAGAGAGAAAATCTAGTTTAATGATGATGTGAAAGAAAAAATGTGTCTATATGTCTACTAGTTTTATTTTCCTCACAGTAATGAAGGTCCTCTGAGTTGCAACTTTTTCTTCCTTTGCAAGAGTGGTTCATCAGCTAACAGTTGTAATCTCTTTTGTAGCAAAACATTAAAGGCCTTTCGAGCAGGGGAAATAAATGTTCTAGTATCCTCTGATGCAATGACTCGTGGAATGGATGTTGAAGGGGTGACAAATGTCATCAATTATGATATGCCAGCATACATTAAGACATATATTCATCGGGCTGGTCGAACTGCAAGAGCAGGCCAGTCTGGGCATTGTATCACATTGCTCAAAAAGGATGAGGTCTGGACTTTCTTCTGTATTCACCTTTCATTTTCTGCTTTTGTATCCCTTGAAAAATCTCTGTATACTTGTAAGGTCTTGATTACTGAAAATAAGTGGTTCTTTATTTTATTTTTCTCTTGATGCCCAAGCCACAAGCTATTTTCAGCTGTTCTTGGTTTCTTTTCCAAATTGATGATATTAAAAATGAAAACATCATTATTTTCTAGTGCATCATTTTCCAAATGGCCTAAATAGAATTTGATATTTCCATCTTTTGCTTGCAAAAAGAGTGTATTTTGTGAGTAATCAAAGAGTTGCTGACCTTACCTTTGTTGTTCACAAAGCTCTAATTTGGGAAAAGGATAAAAATATTTTTTTCTTTAATATCGTTAAATAACATATATTTTATGACCTAATTAATTTAGTCTTCTCAATCATACTTATGTTTCTTAGGTAGGATCTTAGTGCAATTGGTTTGGTGTTGCACCTGTATGCATGCATATATAAAACCTGTTTGACGAATGAAAGCAAGCAGTGTTTTATTTTTGTATTTGATATACCTTGTTGATTCCATGCTTTTCCCATTATTTGTATTTGGCGATGGAAGAAAATTTAGGTAATTTTGCTTGCAAAAGGCGCTTTTCCAATATAATTGCTAACATTTTTTATTTTACATTATGTGCTTCTCTGTTTCGTTTTCTCTGTACTTACACCTCTGGCATATCCTCTACGCCCTCTCCCCATCTTAGTGGCAAAAAAAGTAGTAAATGACTTCTATTTCCATCTGTTTAATTTTCCTTTATTTTTTAAAGTATTTATAGTAATCTGTTCTCTATGTAAGTAACTTAAAATTGTAGCTATACTGCAACTCTTAAAGAACAGAAAAACTTATCTGGATACTTGTTGGTAGATGACGTAAGATAAATAGCTTGTTATTTGGTTAAATAAATTGCTTTGTACCTTGGTTGTGCATAATGTTAGTTATCCACATCTTCTGTACCTGTATCAGGTTAAGCGGTTCAAGAAGCTGTTACAGAAAGCTGATAATAATTCGTGTTCTGTTTACCCTATCTCTTCAGAATCAGTAGAATCCCTTCGCTCTATGTACACTTCAGGTATTATTTTATATTTGCATTATGAGAATTCCCAATTTCTTGTCCAGCACCTTTTAAAGCACATTCGGTTTTTGGCGGGAGAATATTAATCTTACTGAAGAAAGGGGAGTGAAATTAGCTGCTATTTGATTTTGCCATTTCCCAGGAAACCATTTATCATATATTTTTTCTTGTTTCCCACTTTCTCTGGAACTTCATGAGAAACTTCTTTCTCTTAGCTAATTGAAAATTTTCACATGGAAGTGAGCTGAAAATACAGATGATTTTATATAGGAGAATTTTTGAATTTGTAAGATATCCTTTTACAGCTATGTGATTCTTATTGTCAGCTCTGGAGAAATTGAAAGAGACTGTGGAATCAGAAACACCTCGGAAACGCAAGCATAACTCAAAATAGAAAGAGAAGGATTCCGTTTTCTTTGTAAGTATACTATATTGTTTTTCCGCTTATTAAAGCTTTTAATCCTTGTATAATTTGAGTTCTTAGTTATGAACTAAATGTAGATTTAAGTAAAGCCAGCATTAATAGGTTGCAATCGGTGAAGGGATTCATTAATTAAGTATCACCGTGTTTGTTAATCATTAATTGCATTAATAGATTTCTATTCACTTGTACATGTCTTTAGCAGGACAATCATCATCTTTCAGTTGCAGTTATGCTTCAGGTGAATTGCAAAAATAATCCCTCAAAATCTCAAACATTCTCAATTAAGTCCGTAATAAAAGAAAAAAAAAAAAAAACCCTTTCAGTTGAGATCTTTATTTTTATTTGGAAGATATCATTTAGTTTAGATTAAGGGTGTATATAATCTGTCTCTACAAATCATTCACAAGAGTTAGACCTTCAATATTAGTGAGAGTATATCCTCTTAAACATTGGAGGTTGTTTTTGGTATTTTTTCGGCAGAATATGTTTATATTGCATTGTCATCATGGATGATAGAATTTTCTGACGTTCAGTATATGTATATTCAAAAGGTTGCTGAAATTCGTCATTGAATCTCCAGGATGTCATTTTGCTTGCAGGCAATATATCTTGTGACTTTCAAAAAGTGAAGGTTATTTGAATGAAGTGCTCCTGCAATTTCATATGTTGTTGTTGTCAAGGAAGATTGATTGAGTCTTTCCGATCTTATCTGGGATTTACAATACCCAGATTATGAGGGGGCTGATAAAGACAAATGAATGGAGGGAGGTGTTGTTAATATGGAATCTGGACATCCTCGAAGCATACTTTTCATTTAGAAGAAGAGGTTTAAACAATCCATACGTGTAGAGTTCCAGAGCTGAAACTTCTGATGCATTAGGAGGTTGGGACAGCTTGTGTTAAATGGTGAGTTGATTCTCTGAACTTCTTGATACTGTGTACTGACCTTCTATAGTCCATTGCCTATTGTGCATTCCTAGAAGATGAAAAGGGAAATGTAGGTGACCAAAAGAATGAGCATTTCTAAATGTTGTTTCTAATTTTTTCAAAGATAAATTAAGGTTCAGGTATTTGTTAGGTTTGCATATTTTTCTTACAATTTTTGCAGACAAAATATTAGAGTATAGATTTTTATTATTATTATTTTTTTTTTTGTTGAATCATCTCATTTTTTCTACCTGAAACACCAACAAAAGTAATACATGAAAAAAATATGAATGATGGATTTTGACATCAAAATAACATTAAACTATAGAAAAGATTATCAATAGCACCATATCTGATTGAGAATATATATATATATATAATTAGATAGAGATGATTATATTTTATATAAAGAGAGAGAGAAAATTCTTCTATTCCACAGTCTCAGATAACCTTGCTCAAGGTTTCCGGACTCGCTGCTAGTTTGGTGGACAAATATAAAAATCAAAAACTCAGATACACAAAGGAGAAGATACAGAAGACTTCTTAAAAAGCTCAGATGCATGTCAACTGCATGTGTTACATATCATGATATAACTATATATACATACGTATATATATATATTAGGCTTTTCCAGCTTTTGCCCAACGAGATATGAACTTCGTCGTCCCTTTGTTTGAAGTTGATGCAGATCTGGGAGAAATAATGGTATCATTGAATTCTTTTTCATCTTCTTTAATTGTATCCAGCATTTGGGATGCTCTTTGCCTTATCACACTCACGAATTGTGGCGGTGCAGCTTCCGTTACAAATCTTGCAATGCGAGCACTTGCCATTGATTGATTTTATGTATTATATATATATATATATATCGATATTTTAAGTAAGGAATGAAGGAGAAGTGGAAGTGGAAGTAGAAAGAAATATTAGTGTTGTGGATAGCACTAGTTGGATACACACACATATATATATATATAGTGTAAGGGGGTGGGGTGGGGGGAGATGATAAGATTTTGATGAAAAATCATAGGTTAAGATTGAAAAAAGAGTCGAAATCAAAGGGTTCTTTTAATCAGGTTTTATCCGTTAGTGCCGCCTATAACTTTTGGCATTGATTGTAAGGATTATTGTGGAGACTCACTAAATATATGACTGATATATATATATATATATGTGTGTGTGTGTGTGTGTGTATCTTGATCAATAGGACATCTTCTTGAAAAGTAAATAATTGTTGCATTCATTCATTAATAATACACACACACATATATGTATATATATATATATAATTTAGGGTCAGAAAAGCTGCATGTGTCCGTTGATGATTCAATGGAATGAATAGTGCCAAGTTCATACTTTTTTTCAGACAAATGTGATAAAAAATTTGGAATCATTTGTTTATGACATGTGTCTATTGATAATTCTGTTTCTTGAATTTGATTGGACTTGAAAAGATGCAGAATTCTCAAGAAATCTCCTCTCTCTCTCTCTCTCTCTATATATATATATATATATATATATCGCACGTCCATGATGAAAATCTGAAAGCTCCGGGAAATGAAATTATTATATATAATATATATATATATATATATAGAAATAAATGGCTATTTATTCTAAAAGTATTATCTAATCTATATTGTATACGTTGGCATGAAGTCATCTAATGCTCTATACAGTACGTCTCCTAGAGAAGCATATATATATATATATATATATATATATAAGGTTGTTTCCATTTTAACCCATTTTCATTGGTCCCTTGGGAAACCTAACTTTTCTTCATTAGTCGACTATATGTATATATATATATATATATATATATATAGTGTTTTGTTGTTCCCTTTCAATCAATATTGTTGTTCCATATATAGCATGAAATGGTCAAGAAAATGCAAACATACATTAAATTTTTGGGTGCCGCATTTGGATAAGGCATTTATATGAGAAAAAAACATTTTATCTGCTAGCTTTTTTATTTTGTTTCTTTTTTTTTCCTATAAAAAATTTAATTATTAAAAGCGTAATTTAAGTAGATAGTAACCTTCTAATTTCATGTTCTTTCTTTATTTTTTAGGTTTCTAATTGAAAATCTAATAAGTGTTAGGAAAAGAATTTATTTATTATATTCAATAGAATTATATTTGTTTTAATATAATTTCTTTTGTTTGAATAAAAAATGTGCATAAAAGGAAAAGAAAGCTAAAAGGGGAGATAAAGAAATTAAAACTATCTTCTCGTTTCCATATAGTTTTTTTTGCAACATTTTTATGCACATCTATATTTGCTTTTCAATTAATAAAAAGAATGAAATTTGTCAAAATTATAAAGATAAGAGATAAAATTATTTTAAAAAATTTAAAAATAAATGAAATTACAAAATATTATATAATTTAAGGGATAAAATTTATCAATTTGTTCATTATAAATAATATAGTAAAAAATTGAAAAACTTATAAAAATAAATTATTTCTCTTAGTTTTAAATATAAAAAATTTGATACGATAATTACAGTAGTTTGATAATAATATAATTTTACACGAACAATATTTTTTTTTATTTAAAAAAAAAAAAAATGAACAAACACTAGTGGACGGTTGTCATTGTTGCTTAAGATAGTTATCATTTAAAAAGTTTTAGCTGCCCTCATCTGTATTTCACCCCGTTATCCACCCCCATCATGTTTGCCTTCTTCAACAGGCAACTATACATACATACATACATATATATATATATATATATATATATATATATATATAACATATATATGTGTGTGTACTTTTTTTGGCTAAAAAAGTTTTGATCAAAAGGAATATTCATTTGAAGTAAACTATGGAAACTTATTTTAATTAATTTAGTAGTATTTCTTCTCTTTTTCCTCTTCAATGTTTTGATATCTACTTATATATATATATATATATATATATATATTATGTAAGTATTTAAGTACTTAAATTACTATAAATATGTTTGTAAATATTATTTGAGTTCAAAAGTTTGATAATTTGTAAATGCAATACTGGAATTTGAATAAAATTAAATTATACATGCATAATTTAAATTAGTCAAAATAATAATGATTTAGTATAATGAAAAAACACATTTTAAATTAGAGTAATTAAAAAATGCTTTATAAAATATTTCTTAAGAGTTAAATAAGATATTTTTCTAATCACATAATAAAATACAGATAAGATAAAATAAAATAAAAAACTAATAAACAGTTATTCATTTAAATTATATTTACATTAAATTTATCGATCAATTTTAGTGAATAAACTTGAATTTCGGATACCATTTACTTTTTTATTACGACATTAACAAGAAAAACCTAATTTCTTACCACAAATTTCAACCCTAAAACTAGGGTTGACGAGCATTTCCCTTTATTTTCGCTGGCATTTTTCCACTATATAAATTGATGCAAAAGGAAAAAGAAAAAGCAAAAACCATAAGTAAGCTACCATTCGCCCCCAAATTAATTAATTATCCATATTTATTCATTCCACAAAATATATATATATTTTTTAAATATTTTCCATTGAAGCTCAATTAATATTTGCTTCTTCGATCAAATCGATCTTGAAGAAGCAAAACAATATTTTTGATCTAATATATATATATATATACATTTGTTTTTTGTTTTACGTATATATATAAATGGGGAGACAAATTGGATCGTGTCCGAATATTTGGTCTGAATCAGCACCATCTCCATTGATATTGCCATTGAAGCCATCTATCAATGCAAGAAGGCTCGAGACCATTCTAGAAGAAGCACCTTCTAGATTTTATCCTCTTCTCAACATTCCAAGGGTTCTTTTTGTTGTTCCTGTGATTCTTTCATTTGTATCTTACTATATGATCAAAATTGGAGTCTAATTATTCATTAATTCTCCATCTTTATATATATATATATACATACATATTACGAATAAAATAAAAACTTTTTCGTGAATTTTTTTTTATAAATTTATTTCGATATTGATATTTAAAAGAATTAAATTGTTAATTACTATTAATTCAGATTTAACTTGATATTAACTAACTTTTCACTACAACAACAAAAAACAACAAAAAACCCTCTTACCATTTTAAGACAAACCTTCATTGTTCCTTGTTCATATATATATATATTATATATATATATATATATATATAATAATATGTTACATATCATGCATGAATTTGTCTGAAAATAGTCTGTAATAATGAATGTTTTCTTAAATAAAGAATATTAATTAAGGTAAGAGCTTAAAACGTCTCCATATTCTGGATTTCAGTCTTACTAATTATATATATATATATATAATATATATATATTACATAGAATAGATACGTAAGGCAACAAAAGTTTCTGTATGTATTATTTGCACTATATATATATATATATATAATATATATAATATATATATATATTATATATATATATATTATCATATGTATTTCCCTGCTGGATGGTCATGATTAGAACTCCACAGGGTTTTGCCATGATTTAAACAAATATTAAGGAGAGGAATTTATGGAAGGAAGATCTGAGTCTTGATGGAAGCTGGAATACCACACACAGATACATAAAATATATATATATACATATATGAGAACGGATTTATATAGCAGAATACAATGACTTTGTTGGATGTTTATATAGCTAGATATATTAATATATGTAATAATTAATAGGGTCTTCTAATTTAGTTCATGTATGATCTGAATCTGAATTCAAATTACCTTAATTTGTTTTTTTTTTTTTTTATCAATTGGGCGCCCTGGTGTCATTGAAAAAGTGTTACTAATTCGAACTCGGCCGTTCCAAACTTGACCAACTCACAAAGTTTAATTCTTTGATAAAAATTCAAAGTTTAAATTCAAAGTTTAATTAAGTTCAATTTTTATTCAAAGTTTAATTAAGTTCAATTTTTATTCAAAGTTTAATTAAGTTCAATTTTTATTCAAAGGTTAAAACTTCACTTATATTTTTTTTTAATATGAAAAAAATATGTTTTCGGAAAATTCAAACTCTTAATTATTCATCTGAGGAAACATTTAAGAGTCTACTTAACCAACTCTTTCAAGTTACCAGTTTACCTCAATTTGTTTTTATGTTTGCAAATCAAACAGCTAAAAATTCACAGAATGTAAAGAAGAGTAAAACTAGGTGCTAATTCACAAATTTTTCATAAATCAGTCACTAACAAATGATGAAATAATCTCAAAGAGTAGAATTGAAGTTTCATTAAGAATGTAAACATATACATATACAGATAGGGTACAATGATCCATATTTGACAATCCAGCCCCAGTGCATCAGCATGGGATTGTCCTTTTTTCTTTTTCTGTGAAATTCCAAGAAGAGTTTCCAACTTATATAAAACATGATTTTTTCATAACCAGTATGGACCAGAAAATGACTTCTGATCAAAGAAGAAAAAAATTTCAGCAACGTAAAGATTTTTGATGGGAGATATATCAGACATCTGCATCAATCAGTAATGTAGAAATTGTCAATAGAAGAATACAGAGCAGCAAGATTTGTTAATGATAAGAAAAAAGCCTCCATAAAGGAATATGATCTTTCAAGAATCCATTTAACCAAATTCCAGCGTCTTTATTATATGGAAATATGCTAAAAGAAAAGAAATCTGTTGCCATGTTTTCATGAAGTATACACTAAATCACATGATATCAAATGAGTCTATAAGTTGCATCTACAAATAAATGTTCAATAAAACAATCCAGTAAACAAGTATTTCCAGTATATTTTGATAAGAAGTGAGAATAATACGAGCTACAGAACCCTTAAGAGCAGAATAAGATGTTTTTTCCAGATGGATTCACGAAATTGCAAACAAGCCACAGTACTCAGTTTTCAATGAAAAAGGTGAACAATTAAACATTGCTCCTACAAAGAAAAAAAATAAATCCATCCAGCCACAATCACATGTAGGAAACAAGCAAAAGAACACGGAAGAACTGTTTTCCATGTCTAATGAATAAACATTAGCCAACCAATGGAACCTCCATACCCTTTCACATCAACCATATTGATAACTAGAACTAGATTACAACTAGCACCATATTTCTAATCACATCATGAATATAAAGTGCTTCTCCATATTAAAGATTTAACTAATTTTGTGCTTAGCTTAAAATATAACCCAATGTATTTCAGTATGCATTGTTGTGAAAGATGCATAACTACCTGTTAGTTAGAAATTCCTTTCCAGTTCCACGATATGTGTGTTGCATCTCTGAAAGGCCTGAAAAAATTAAGAGAGCAAGAGTTAACACAAAACTAAAGATCTTTAATTCTTGCTACTGGAAGTTATATTTATCTTTTGTCATTATAAAAATAGAGGGGCCAGACAGATTTTCAGTAGATACATTTAGTATAATGTGAAATATAAAGTGTGCTGCAGACTTGCAAGTTTAGGAGTATTTAAGTGAACAGCAGTAGCTTTCCTTCAATTATTATTACTATTATTTTCTGAAATAGGTGCAAGAAATTTCACTATTGAAAATAATATGCAAAAATGATCTCTTTCTTTTTCCTATTTCTTCTCTACTGGATGAGCATGCATAAAATGTGCTTGTTAAGTTAGTCCACATGATGCAACTAAATTTACTTTTGAAGTATACCTCGGATTTTTCAAATGAAGAAGTAAGAAAACAAGTGCCAAAACAATACAACAAGAACCAACTGCAATATATGCCATGCCAAGGAAGTTATTTCGGCCACCCAACCAATTAACTGTGGAAAGAACAAGCTTCTTTCTCCCACCAAAACTGTAAGTATTATAGTTGTTTGAGACAGACACCAATATCACATCATCCGTGTCTAGATCTTCTTCTATTCTTCCATACAATTTGCGAAAGCTAGGCAAGGCAGCGGTGCGCATCCAGACAATAAGATCCTCCTGATCACTTAGCTGGTGGATTTGTTGAATCCGAGACCCAAAAAGGAACACAATAAGAAGTTTTAAGTTATACGACCAAAGAAGGAAATGTATATGAAGTAAAAAAAGGAATGCCATACTTAACTAGGTAATACAAAAAATAATCACAACTTTCAAGTTGCTACTGTTCAAGGTAATACATGAATATTTTCAGAAACTGCAAAACTAATGATTGTTTCAACTCTTTGTTAAATTTTATAAATTGGTAGAACAGGTTAAATATTCTCTTTAAAATTCATGAAAAATGAATACCCAACACACTGCATCTCAATCTTTAACTAATTAAAACCAAAGGTTCATGAGATCCTGCTTCAAATCCTTTGATGACTAGAAAATGTAATCTGAAACCAATTCATGCTGATCATAGAATTCTAGAAAGATGCATGTATATATCCTTTCCTTCGATGTTTTTTAAATCTAACACAAACAAACACAAAAATCAAAGGAACTGGAGATATGCCTTTCCTTTCAATGCAATGTTCACTTCAAAATTTTCTTTTCTATACTAGGCACTACATATGGCCAACCATTTTCATGGACTATAGTATACCAAAAGTAAAGTCATGTATAGTAAATGATCCTATTCAGAGACACTCTATACTGCCTTGTGCATCAAAACACATGAGAAAACTTGTGGAAAGAGGTACACAGGCCAATGATGGTGGATGTCTTGGCAGTTGAGCAAAAGAGTAGGAGGAGAAACCCAGAGAAGATATAAAATGTGTGCTTTCCAAGAGTTACTATTACTTGAACTGAAATTTCCATCACTAGCATGACACAGTAGACAAGAATGATGCGAGTCAAACACATATCCCATAATTATTCATAAAGGGTAAGATGGTCCAACTCAAGATACATGTATCATGTTCAATGTAGGCATTCAATATATAATGTAGGGAGTAAAAAATTAAAATGGAGACTCCGTTATTACAATTACGGACATAGAACTTACAGGAACGTGAGGATCAAGTCTTCCTCCACCAATTAGACTTCCATTCTGGAAATTAAAGGGAAATACATCCTTTCCAAACTTGTGCTCACGATCACTTTTCCAGGCAATATTCTTTCTGTTCACACTTAATTCATCTGTGCCTCGGAAAAAGGAGTAACTGTCGTTAAACAAACTCCAGGCAATCAATCCACAAGGGACAACAGGAAGACCATTATTTAACTCTTCAGGTCTACATGAACTTGTATCATTGTACTTCATCCCATACAAAAGCTGTTTATCACTTCTACTTTTCACATACCTGAGAAAGGCACAGGAATTACTACATCTTGTGTTTGAATCGAAGCAGGAATAAGGGGAAATTGAGAAAATGGAAGCAGCTGTAGAAGGGAGGATCAAAAGAAAAATCAAAGACATCAGTATGAAATTAATAAGATCCACTGAAAGGGAAGTCCAGGAGGCCTGGTAGCGAAGGAAACTAGGTCAGAGTCATCAGAGGAATATTGACAACAGCAGCCTCTTTAAATTCTCAATAAGAAAATAATTGATACTGAGGAAAATAAAGTGAGCAAATATCTGATAAAGTTGCACTGAGAGATACTACGGAATTTTTATTTTTTTTTGATAATAATTAAAAAAAAAAATCAGAAAAAAAAGGGAAGGTGTTTTACCTTCTGTGATTTTGATAGTAGTTATCCAGCTGATAGTATACATAAATTGGCGCTTTCATGTGTTTGGGTACCTAAACAGTTTTCAATACAAATTCAACACCTAATCATACTTTATGATGTTATAAGTGATGAAGTTCAATTGCAGGTTTATGCAAAAGATAACCATTTATGCACATCAGACATCAATAATTGAATAGTTTACTTTTGCAAAAACAGATTTTCCAACCAACCTACATAGACTTCAAAGCCTAAAGTTTCATTCTAAACTATTTTTTTCACCATTTTTCTTCAACATGAGCACAATTAGAAGAATGACAGAAGGACCACTGCTACAAGCTAATCCAGTTGCAACAAAATCATGCATAAATAGAACAGTGTGGTTTAATTTCACAATTTGAGTCGTCTCCAGTCAATAACTGGAATTCCGGCAGTAATACAGATCAACTTAAAGAATGAAACAAATAGAAAATAAAGACTAAGAAACAGATATGATGTTCTCTTCTCATGGCTTTTATATGCAATTAGAGGACATATAACCCAAGCTTTCAGTATTGGTCAACCAATCCAATGATTATATTCCACAAAAGAGTAATACCTAGCTCATGAGTGGCTCAAGTCCTTAAAGCAAAACATCTTAGCAACTATTTGTAATGATTGTCATCTGATAGGTTTCTTCCAGCTTATTGATAAATGAAGATAATATGCTAATATTTTCCAGGCATATGAGATCCTCTCTAGCTATCTCTTTCCCATTGTATACATAAGCTAAGAGGCTGATTATTTGTTATCAGTATTACACAATTTGTTGGGGAGATCGAAGTGTATGACCACAGAATTAAGGATTTGTTGGACTATTAAGATGAAGAATTTTGGGTTCAAATCAGAGAAGGAAACATAATTCTATTTCAGTTATGCTTATCTCATCAATAATATCCATTTTATAATAAAACTTCTAGCCCATCTGATTTTTTTGGAAACATTATAGTTGATTGTATCATCAAAAACAAGATTTTTCAATAGTCATTGCAAAATACCACCCACCAAAAAAATTAACAGTTAAAAGAAAAGTAGAATCTAATCATTGAAATCATGTTTACCTTCAAGTGTCGAGTGCAATTCTTGGAAATGGAACTGTCTCTAATATATGTCTCCTTACTACCTTTAAATGGATCAGGGACACACTCACTATCATATGCGTCAACAATTTCCACAACCTACAAATGAAAATTTTAATTCTATGTTTTATCAGAGATAGCTTGGCAAATAACAATACAATAAAAGGAGCTAAAACAGAAATATAATACATTCTGAGAAGCATGTAAAGAGACAAGGCCTATAGGGATGCACAGGATGCCCATCAAGAAAAATGTTGAAATAACCTGAAATTTGAGATATTACGTAATAATTAGAAGAAAAAAAAATAAAGCAAAACTGCCCCCAAATAAAAAAATATTATATATATAAATCTGAATTCATATTATTTAGTTTTTCTCCTGCTTACCCATGCCGGTGTCAAGACAGGTTTACAGGCAGGAAGATTTTGTTGCTTAAACAAGTATATGGCTGCAAAGCAAGAAAATTATAAATTTTATAAATTAGATAAGATCTTGAAAAGAAGTTTGTATGTAATCCCATGATGCAACAAGAAGACAGAAAATACGAGTAACCACACCAAGGAGAATCAAAGAAAATCCCAAGAAGAATGCCAAGATGATTCTCAGGAGAAACACACATTTCATTTCCACAACTGTGCAAATAAAAGAGCTGATACATCTTACTGAGAGGATCCCCATATCTCTAGATAATTATTTGGGAAAAATTAACACAATTTACTCTTCTCTGAATAAGAAATTTCTCAAAGAAGTTAAACTAGAATCAGATTGATTCATGCTGAAGAAAAAACTTTGGTTCATGAAGTTAATCTCAAGGACAGTGCAGGAGATTTAAAAGGCTTTAGACTTTTTCCAACCTATAGGAACATTTACTTATAAGAAATTTATATGTAACACATTTAAATGCTATAGAAATAGAATATCCACACAAGAGAGGGGGGGGGGGGGGAATCCAATGATAATAACATTAATTCTGTAAAAGTCGTGGCATCTATCATCCCTAGGAGTATAAAATCTCTCATTGTTGTTGAGGACATTTAAAAAAATTTATGAAAATGTTCTGAAAACTAAAACATGATTACACAACATATCATATGTTAAGGAGATAATTTTATACTAGCATTACTTTCTTCTTTTAATTTCAATATTTTTCATATTATCTTCCATGGGTTTGCATGCTAAGTAATGAAAATATTTATTGATCTATTCTTAAACTTCAAGTATAGGTAGGTATTACCTTTGGCCAAGTCACAACCTTCCAAACTCAAAGAGCTCCATAAAACAAAAAAACAAAATTTCCAATAACATTCCAGGATAAATTGACATATAATACTTTAACATACTGAAATCAGGGACTGAACTAGGGTTAAGAAACTCTTTTTGAAACCCTCCTCCCTGGCCTCAAAATCCTGTCATTGACATTAATCTATAAAATGTAGTTCTGTTGTATTTTATATCATGCCCATACACATAGTATTGTTACTTCAACTTTCAAATACATGTTACGAATCGAGCATTCTTTTATATCTAATTACTATGCTTATAATTGAAAGATTTGCATAGAGGAATACCTTTAGCGCGGCCACGAAGGACGGGAATCGGATGAGCATCACCACCTACTGCTGCAACTGAAGACGAGGACGAAGCAGAGGACGAAAATCTTCCTTCATCCGGGTCCATCTTATAAATTTAAATCACCGAATTTTGCTTTCAATTTTCAAGAATCTTGAAAATTTATTCCCAATGAAATAAATTTACCATCCAAAGAACCTTCCTGTTTTAGAGAATAGAGAAATTCAGCAGCACAGCATCATCAATTATGCAGAAAACCAAATTGCTTTCCTGATCAAGACACTCACTCATAAATTCATTTGTATGAATAAACCTCCACACTCAAAAAGTCAACAATTAACTATATTTTAACGAACATGAATTTCACAGAACTCCAATACCCAGAAAAAAAAATTCAATCAAGAATCTACCTAGCCAAACAGTTGATAATTCTTCAGGTAATGGCCTAAACAAAAACTACAGCAACAATCATCTTCATAAATCAATACAAGGAGGGGAAAATATATGAATTCAGAGGGAATAATATTGACTTACCAATACCAAAGTGGTCTCGGAGTTAACCTCAAAGGCGGGATGAATCCAAGAGAAATGGAGTAGTGGGAATCAAAGGTGGAGTGAGAAGAAATCAAGATTCAGCGGCACGTGAATTTTGCTTCATTTTCATTCTTTCCTGAGTCAACTGAATTACGCCTTTATATATATATATATATATATATATATTATATTCCAATTTCACTCAATTATATATATAAACACTTTTCTCAAATATATATATATATATATATATCGTAATACACGCTTACTTTTTCAAATTAAAAAGGGCACCTTTATATATATTTTTTTTTTTTTGAAAAAGAAAAAAGTGTGCCCAAATACAGCCAATACTTTCAATACATCTCAAGACTATTTATTAACCCTTTTTATTTTCCCCTTACTATTACTTAAAACAAGAAAAACAAATATATATATATATATATATAATATATATATATGTATATTACAAATCAAACCATATAACAATTTCATTCACACGATTTTTCCGTTCATAAGGTGGATTATAACCAGCTTGACTGTAAAGTTGAACCTCAGTTGCAGCCTCCCATGGAGTTCCTCTCAAGTATCGCCGGAGCGCCGAAGCTTGCTTCGGAATATTCTTATCGTCGGAAAAACCTCCGAATCTTCTAACTGCGGCGAACTGCTTAGGAGGAAGAATTACGGGGCGAAATGCTTCGGAAACCGGAAGAGGAGGATTTGATTGATATTTTTGGGGTACGTAAAAGTTTACAATATACGGAGAATCAGTAATCGAGCTACCATTACCAATATCAACTAATATAGGTGCTGTTATTGATATATTTGTTCCGTCAATGTTATTCCCCTTTATGTAATCAAATAACCTGCATCAAATTCTTCTTCTCATCAATTATTATTCCATGCAAATACATATATAAATATATATATATATACACGATATAATTGTGAGTAATATAGATAATTTGCATACATGCTTGTATCTAAATAACAATATATATGTATGTATGTATGTAACTGCTTACTGTAAGAAGCCTCTGGTAGATGCATCTTTGAAGGAATTAGAATCATTAACGGGAAAAGCCATCCATTTAGCTTTCTTGTAAACTCTGATTTCGAAACGAGGTTCGCTGTGAATTACAAAATAATTAGGGCACTCGTATTTTATGCAATTTTCTGGTTTTTCATAACCCTTTATTATACCACCACATTCAACTCTTCCTCCAAATAAACCTATCATGCAAACTACCAAAGTTATTGTTAATTGACAATAATACCCTTTCTCAACTGAAGAAAACACCCTCATTTTCTTTCTTACTTGGAATAATAATAATAATCTAGAAAAGAGAAGGATTTATGGCTTTCAATTTGAATATACTTCTCTTTGTGGGAAAAATGAAAAGAATTCACTTGTATTTATAGTGTGATGGAATTGAACAAATTGTAGTTGACTTTGATGATCAGTCTACCGGCTGCAGTCGTCCACTTAAAAAGGATGAAAACGTGAAACAACTGTTCCATTCCCAAACTCCACTTACACCACAGCAATTCATGCATATCTTCAACAGTAAGTCCATTCGTAATTATTTTTTCCTTTTAAAAAAATAAAAATTTAATTATTTTACTTTAATATCTTCAAAATTTAATATGTTCAAAATTATTTAATAAACGCTACAATTTGACCCAAGCACTGTCAACTCCATTATGCCAAAACATTATTATTTTTCCCTTTTTTTTTTTTAAAATGTAAAATCTAAAGAGTTATTATAGTGACTTTTCGATAAATATCATTTCTGTTATAAAATTGATTATATATAATGTATATATAATGTATAATATATAGTAATGTATATATATATAAGGATATAAGGGGGAAAGAGATAACAGAGAGTTAAAAGGGGGAAAGAGAGAGGAAGAGAGGGAGAGAGAGAGAAGAGTTGCTCTCGGGATTCAAAAGGAAATGTAATAATAGAAAATGATTGTCTTTTTCTCATTTTATGTATGTCCTATATATAGATACATATATATATATATATACATAAACACCAGCAGCTTTCTTTGACGCCATAGTTGCCATTGTTGAAAGCTGCACTTCAAAAATGCAGCCGCAGCCAGCAGCCAGCAGCCACCAACAGCCTTCAAAGAATTTTGATTGTTGACATTGTAGGTAGCCAATTTAAAAAGGAGAGCACAACATTAATACTAGGTGATATTTATCACCTTACGTAAATTTCTGGGATGATGGACATCCATTTATTTAATGAATCTTCGTGATTCATAACACTCCCCCTTGGATGTCCATTACATAGAGAATATGCCTCGTTAAAACCTTACTAGATAAAAACTCAGTGGGAAAAAAAATTCTAGTGAAGGAAAAAGAGTACACTATTCTTTATGTGTAGATTTCTCCCCCTGATGAGATGATCTCTCGAAATCTTTAAATCGACGCAAACCAATTTTATATCTCAATTTTTTAAAGGTTGCTGTCGAAAGAGCTTTAGTGAATATATCTGCAAGATTATCACATGATCGAATTTGAAGCACATCAATTTCACCATTCTTTTGAAGTTCATGAGTAAAGAAGAATTTAGGTGAAATGTGTTTCGTCCTATCTCCCTTAATATATCCTCCTTTTAATTGAGCTATACAAGCTACATTATCTTCATATAGAGGGGTTGGAATCTCTCTTCTGGAGGATAAACCACAACTCACTCTAATATAATGTATCATTGACCTCAACCATACACATTCTCGACTTGCTTCATGAATGGCTATTATCTCAGCATGATTAGAAGAAGTTGCTGTTAATGTTTGCTTCGTGGAGCGCCATGATATAGCGGTATTACCATATGTAAATAAATAGCCACTTTGAGAACGTGCCTTATGCGGATCCGAAAGATAACCCGCATCTGCATATCCAATCAGTTCTGGATCATTTATATTTGAATAAAATAATCCGAGGTCAATTGTCCCTTGGAGGTATCTAAGGACGTGTTTAATACCATTCCAATGTCGTCGTGTTGGTGAAGAACTAAATCTTGCTAATAGATTTATAGCAAATGTTATATCAGGTCGAGTATTATTTGCAAGATACATCAGTGCACCAATAGCACTTAAATATGGTACTTCAGGACCAAGTAGTTTTTCATCATTTTCTCGAGGTCTAAATATGTCTTTATTTATATCTAGCGACCTTACGACCATTGGAATACTCAATGGATATGCTTTATCCATGAAAAATCTTTTCAACACTTTAGCTGTATATGTTGACTGATAAACAAAAATTCCATCTTTCATATGTTCAATTTGAAGCCCGAGACAAAATTTAGTTTTTCCAAAATCTTTAACTTCAAATTCTCGTTTCAAACAATCTATAGCTTCTTGAAGCTCTTCTGGAGTTCCAATGAGATTGATATCGTCAACATATATAGCAAGAATCACAAAACCAGAATCTGTTTTCTTAATAAAAACACATGGACAGATTTGGTCATTCTTATATCCTGAATTCAATAAGAATTCACTAAGGCGATTGTACTACATGCGTCCAGACTGTTTAAGCCCATATAATGACTTCTGTAATTTGATAGAATAATTTTCATGAGGGCCTTTAGAAGCCTTTGGTAATTTGAATCCTTCAGGGATTTTCATATAAATCTCATTTTCAAGGTTTCCATAAAGATAAGCTGTAATGACATCCATTAGACGCATGTCCACCTTTTCATGAACTGCCATACTTACAAGATATCGGAGTGTAATAGCATCAATAACGGGTGAATAAGTTTGATCATAATCAATTCCTGGCTTTTGCGAAAAGCCTTGTGCGACGAGTCGTGCTTTATATTTTACGACTTCATTATTCTCATTTCGTTTTCGCACAAACACCCATTTATAGCCAACAGGTTTTACATCCTTTGGCGTTTGGACTACAGGTCCAAAAACTTCTCGTTTTGCAAGAGAATTTAACTCCGATTGAATCGCATCTTTCCATTGAGGTCAATCAATTCTATGCCGACATTCTTCAACTGATAAAGGATCTAAATCCTCATTATCCTTGAAAATATCAAGGGCTACGTTGTATGCAAAAGCATTATCAATAACAACATTTCTTCGATCCCAACTTTGATTTGAACTAATGTAATTAATAGAGATTTCAGAATTCTCTTCATTATTTGTAGTTGGAATCTTTTCATCAGTTGTCCCTTGGTTTTCCTTTTCTGTTTCATCAATATGATCTTCTGGATCATTTGTTCCTCTTTTCTTTCGAGGATTTTTATTTTTGGAACCAAGGGGTCGGCCACGCTTCTGACGTGTTTTTGATTCGAAAGCTATAGGATTAACTTTCTGTCCTTCAGGAACTTCTATCCGTATAGGAGCATCTATAGCTGGAAGATGCGATTTAGTGACTCTGCTAGAGTCAGCAAAAGAATCTGGCAGTTGATTTGCAATTTGTTGCAAATGTATAATCTTTTGAACTTCAAGTTCACTCATATTTGTGCGTGGATCTAAATGATTCAAAGATGTTTTCCACGCAAGTTCAATTTTATGCCATTTATTCTCTCCCCCTAATTTGGGAAACAAATTTTCATCAAAATGGCAATCAGCAAATCTTGCTGTAAATACATCCCCTCAAAGGTTCAAGATACCTTATAATGGACGGGGAGTCATACCCAACATATATCCCCAATCTTCTTTGCGGACCCATTTTTGTCCGTTGGGGTGGTTCAATTGGAACATATACAGCACACCCAAAAATTCTCAAATAAGAAATATTTGGCTCTGAACCAAAAGCCAATTATGGAGAAAATTTATGATAACTCGATGGCCTTAAACGCACAAGTGCTGCAGCATGCAAAATTGCATGTCCCCAGGCTGCTGTAGGGAGATTTGTTTTCATCAATAATGGTCTAGCAATTAATTGCAGCCTTTTAATAAATGATTCAGCTAGACCATTCTTGTGTGAACATGAGCTACAGGATGTTCAACAATTATTCCAATCGACATGCAATAAGAATTAAATGCATGCGAAGTAAATTCACCAGCATTGTCTAGACGGATTCGTTTAATAGGATAATCAGGAAATTGCGCTCTTAAGCGAATTATTTGGGCAAGTAATCTCGCAAACGCCAGGTTGCGAGTGATATAAACAAACATGCGACCATCGGGTCGATGCATCAATCAAACCATGAAATATCGAAATTGCCCACATGGTGGACTAATCGGTCCACATATATCTCCATGAATCCGTTCTAGAAATGTAGGACTTTCAGCTCCTACTTTCAATGGTGCTGGTTTATAATTAATTTCCTTTGGAACATGCAGCACATGAAAGTTTATCAGAAGTCAAAATCCTTTGATTTTTCAAAGGATGACCGTGCGTTGTTTCGATAATTTTTCGCATCATAATTGATCCCGGATGACCCAAACGGTCATGCCAAACTTTAAAAGTGACGGGATTAGTAAACTTCTGGTTTACTAAATGATGTGCTTCAATAGCATTTATTTTTGCATAATATAGGCCAGAGGATAGAGATGGTAGTTTTTCCAACAAAACTTTATTACCGGAGGTCATTTTCGTGATACCCAAATATTCATGACCATTATCTTCTATTGTCTCAACATGATATCCATTCCGTCGGATATCTTTAAAACTTAATAAATTTCTTTGAGACTTTGAGGAATATAATGCTTTATCAATAGCAATCATAGTTCCTCCCGGTAATATTATATTAGCTCTTCCGGAGCCTTCAATAAGTTTTACACTACCATTTATTGTGGTAACACATGTTTCTCCCACATTCAGGTGAGAAAAATACTTCTCGTATTTTAGTATGGTGTGCGTAGTTCCACTGTCAATAAGACAGACACTTTCGATATCGTTGTTCATACCAGAAAATTGAACAACAGCCATCTGTTTGATTAACAAAAATTTTTTACAGAAATAAAAATTAAGCATATAATTACAAAAGTAATATAAACATATAATATTAATATTTTAATTATTTTGGACACTTTAATTTCCAATCAAGTGGTCAATTATTTCTTTTGGATGTTCGAAAAGATCAGTAACATCCAGATGAGTCATATCAACATTTTCAAGATCGTCATAATTTATTTCATGAGAAATAAGTCAACAAAATGTTTTGTCGTGCTACAAGCACGTTTCGTCGTGCTACAGACACGTTTCGTCGTGCTACAGGCACGAGACCAGTGACTTTTCATGCCACAGCGATAACATTTGTCTTCATAATTTTTCGGAACAATATTTCCTTTCTCATTATGTTTTGTCCACTTCAGATGGTCATAAATATTTTGGCACCTAAATTATTATTACAATTATAAGGGTCAAATTTATCACGACGTTCATGACCATGACCACGGTAACGACCACTACCATGATCTCTTCTGGGATCATCATTCACTTTAGGGAATTGAGTAGGTAAGTAGGTTGAGTCTCGTGATTTTTCATCAGTAATTCATTATTTTGTTTTGCAACAAGAAGACAAGAAATCAATTCAGAGTATTTCTTTCTCACGATATTGTTACTGCAGGACAATACCCTTGGCATGAAAAGTGGAGTATGATTTCTCCAGCATATCATCATCCGTTACATATTTTCAGCTATGAAACTATTTTAAACATTGAGGAGTTATACTCACTCACAGATTTGAAATCTTGCAACCTCAGGTGCAACTAGTCATACCGTGCTTTTGGGAGAACGACCATCTTCTAGTGGTCGAATTTTTCTTTCACGGTAATTTATTCATTTTTCAAAGCCTATAGCTTTGACACGATCTTGTGTTGATGACACATTATTTTATATAACGGTGTCTGCCGGACCCGTTGTAGCAAGATACATTCAGGCATCTAGTGTCCATAACAAATAATTCTTTCTGGTGACATCAAGAATCACAAATTTGAGTTTAATAAAATTTGACATAATAACAGAATACGTACCGGTAAAAACGTACCTGATTGATCTTCAAATAAACTTCAAAAATTACCTTACCCGGTGGTAGAGACTCGTGCTGATAACGTGTTATAAAATTGATTATATATAATGTATATATAATGTATAATATATAGTAATGTATATATATATATAAGGATATAAGGGGGAAAGAGATAGCAGAGAGTTAAAAGGGGGAAAGAGAGAGGAAGAGAGGGAGAGAGAGAGAAGAGTTGCTCTCGGGATTCAAAAGGAAATGTAATAATAGAAAATGATTGTCTTTTTCTCATTTCATGTATGTCCTATATATAGATACATATATATATATATATACATAAACACCAGCAGCTTTCTTTGACGCTATAGTTGCCATTGTTGAAAGCTGCACTTCAAAAATGCAGCCGCAGCCAGCAGCCAGCAGCCACCAACAGCCTTCAAAGAATTTTGATTGTTGACATTGTAGGTAGCCAATTTAAAAAGGAGAGCACAACATTAATACTAGGTGATATTTATCACCTTACGTAAATTTCTGGGATGATGGATATCCATTTATTTAATGAATCTTCGTGATTCATAACAATTTCAAAAGTTATTGACAAAAGAAAATTATTGGTCAAAACAGTAATAAGAGTAAGAAAAATAGGGTCAACATACTTTATTTTCCGTTTTTTGTCTTTTTACAATTATGAACATTTTTTAATTATTAGGGTTTTATTTTTAAGAATAATTTTGTTATTTTACTTTATTATTAAAAATCTGAAAAATATTTTTTTATAATGTCAAAGATTTGATCCTACAACCATGCGTTTAACTATATAAATATATAAATTTATTTTAAACTTATATTTTATATTGTAATTACAAAAATAATAAATACATATTTTATATTTTAAATATAAATTAAATTAAATATAAACATTCTCAAAAAAAAATAGAATAATTGGTGAGTTTGGTTCCAAACAAATTTATGTTTGACAAGTTTAGTCTCAAAATATTGTTTTTAACTTTTAAGGTCCTAAACATATTTTTAAGTGAACAATAAAATCCTTTTCGACGGATTGTGTTAAAACTCCTAAAAATTTAACGATTTTTTACATTTAGTTAATTAAAAACAAGGGTAAAAAAGTTATTACATGTAAAAAGAAATAAAAAAATAAAAAAATATTTAAATAAAGAGATAAAAATATTTATATGTTTAAATTTTTAAATTTAAAAAAAATCAATCAGAATAGTGAGAATATCAAAATTCCTTTGGTCGATCTTCTTCTTCTCCGGCTACAAACAAAATTTTTATATTTTTTGAATCTTTGAAGAAAGAAAAAAAAAAAGAAAAGAAAAAGAAAATCTTTATAAAACAAAAATTTTTTTACTGAAATATTTTTGTTAGGAGAAAAACTTTCATTATTAATAAAAAAAAATATTGATGTTCTTCTTCTTTTCTTTTTTTTTTTTTATATTTTTTTCTTTAAAAATGTTAAAAACTATAAAAATCAAATTTATATTCGAACAAAATGAAGATTGAAGAAGAATGTGAGACCCTTGTTGGGAACCCTAAGGGTACCCTAGTGGCATGGGTCGTGGCCCATGGGGACGTGGCCCATGGGGATGACTTTAAACCCTATCCTTCCCTAGATGGCTATAAATAGGGATAGTTGGGCAATGGAGAAAGAGAGAGAGGAGACAGACGGAGAGAGATAGAGTAATTGGGGGATAACATAGATAGACTAGGGTTGTTCTATCTTGTAGGCCTGTGTGGTCGCGCAGCTTTGTGCATAATTGTGAATCCTTTGTAATTCCTTCCTATTGGATGATAGAGAAAGGTTGGGCGAGTTGCATGTAAATACTATTGCTTACCCCTTTACTTGTGATTGTCTATCTGCTGTGTGTACTTGCGCTTGTGCCCGTGCCGCACGCAAATTGTGTTGAGTGTCGTGAACTGGTGGCCATACCAGGAAGAGGCACTTCGTGACAAAAGTGGTATCAGAGCACAGTTCACCTTGTGGAAATGTATAGTTCGTCCGGAGAATCGCATAGGGTAATGCGTCTTGACAGTACGTTGATCCCTCATGCCACAACCGCGGATCAGTTGACAAGGTTGGAGACGTTGTTCACGCATCATGTGCAAGCGATTAGTGTATTAGAGCATGTGGATAATGCTCGTCCTTTGATAAATCAGATCCAAGGACCACCAAAAGTTGTGATGGATTTGCACCAATTCCAAGAAATGGTCGATAATATGAAGGAAAGCTTCCAAAATAGCATTGACGCACTCCAAGCTAGTGTGGCGACACTTCAATCTAATACTGCTGGAGCCAGTGTTAGACAACTGTTGTTTAGGGTGCCTGGGCCTAGAACATATTCGGGTGTTCGTGATGCTACGGTGATTAGGAGTTTCTTGTGGGATATGGAGAAATACTTTGCGATGGCTAAAGTCCCGAAGAGTAAATAAGTTGCGATTACATCATTGTTCCTCACAGACACTGCCAAGTTATGGTGGCAGACAAGGGAAACGGACCCTATGAAAGAAAAAGTACAATCTTTCAGACACATGAAGGAGGAATTGATGGAGCAATTCTTGCCAAAGAATTCCGCGTGGATGGTTCGTGAGAGCTTGAAAAGACTAGAACAGACAGGAACTGTTCGAGAGTATGTTAATCAATTCTCTGCGATACTTCTTAATATTCCTAACATGTCCGAGGAGGACAAATTGTTCAACTTTTTGTCAGGGTTGAAAAAGTGGGCTAGGATCGAGCTAATGAGGCAGAACCCTAGGAATGTGAGGGAGGCCTTTTCGATGGCGGAAAGATTGACGGATATGCAATCTTTGGCTCCTCCTACCCCTGAAAGAAAGAGTGTTCCATTGAGGAGCAAGGGGAAGTCTTGGAATGACAAACCCAAGAAGAAAGATGGTGTTGTTGGGAAATCGAAGGATTTAAGTGTCAAGTGCTACAATTGTAGGGAAACTGGACACATGTCATATCAATGCCCTAAGCCGAGGCAGAATCAAAAGTTAGCTGTTGTCTAAATTGGAGATGAGACCGGAAGGGAACCACCTGATCGTGTGAATCCCATTTAGTTGTGCAATGTCATTCAGGTGTTCGAGCAACCACAAGCAGTGCGTGGGTTGATGGGTTGATGTACGTGAATGTGGTCGTGAATGGTATTAAGATGTGGGCAATGATAGACTCTGACGCAACAAATAACTTTGTGGCTGACCGAGAAGCCATGCGCTTGCAGTTGGCACTGCAAGAAAGTTCTCACACCATTAAGACTATCAATGCCGCGCAGCAACGGGTGAGAGGCAGTGCCATGGTGTTATTAAAGATGTGAGATCCTTTGTCCCGATGGTACGGGGCAGCTGCGCAAGTGTGCGAGCAGCAAATGATTTAGGGTTTGGCTGTGTGCCCCCTTTTATAGAGAACTAGTGTGCGTGGGCCGAGGCATTGTGGCGTGGGCCAAGGCACCAAACCGAAAATGTTGGGAACCCTAAGAGTGCCCTAGTGGCATGGGTCGTGGCCCATGGGGATGACTCTAAACCCTACCCTTACCTAGATGGCTATAAATAGGGATAGTTAGACAAGGGAGAAAGAGAGAGAGAGAGAGAGAGAGAGGACAGACGGAGAGTATAGAGTAATTGGGGGATAACATAGATAGACTAGGGTTGTTCTATCTTGTAGGCCTGTGCGGCCGCGCAACTTTGTGCATAGTTGTGAATCCTTTGTAATTCCTTCTTATTGGATGATATAGAAAGGTTGGACGAGTTGCCTATAAATACTATTGCTTACCCCTTTACTTGTGATTGTTTGTCCGCTGCGTGTACTTGCGCTTGTGTCCGTGCCGCACGCAAGTTGTGTTGAGTGTCGTGAACTGGTGACCGTACCAGGAAGAGGCACTTCGTGACAAGATTTTTTATTTTTTAAATTTTAAAATTTAAATGCGATGACATTTTTATCCTTTTGTTTAAATATTATTTTTAGTTTTATCCTTTTGTAATGACTTTTTTATCCTTGTTTTTAATTAATTAAATTTAAAAACTGTGAAATTTTTAAAGTTTTTGACAGAATCCGTCAAAGGGGACTTTATTGTTCACTTAAAAAAAGTTTGGAACCTTAAAAGTTAAAAAAATATATTTTGGGACTAAGTTTGCCAAACATAAATTTGTTTAGGACCAAAGTCACCAATTGTTCCAAAAAAATATTATCAAATGACACAATTCAAACCACAAGTTTTTTTGTTATTGTCACGTTCCTTAAACATTGCACTAAAGTTCTTCTTTAACTCTTTTGTTTTGAATTCGTCACAGAACATGAATTTCGAGGTGTTTTTTATACAATGTCATTGATAACACTAATAATAATAATAATGTAATAATGTCATTGTAAAAAAAAACTCAAATTTTGTATTTTGCAATGAATTCAAAGTTTAAAAAAATAAATTTAATGTTTGACGAATGGAATGACTTCGAAGACATATGGTTTAAATTGTATTGTTTGGATAATATTTTTTCAGAATCTTTATATTTAATATAATTTTCAAATAATATAAATTTTTGTATTTGCCCAAATATTAAATGCTTATTTATTATTCTTACGATTGTGGTTCAAATTTAGGGGTTCATAAATTTAATTATATTAAATTTATTTTGACATCATCTAGTGTGTAATATAAAATATAAGTTCCATAAAAAGTATTATGTTAATAGTTGTTACAGTGGATTAATACATTTTTGTCATTTGTATGGTTGAGGGACATAAAAACAAAATTATTCTTAAAAATAAAACTTTAATAATTTTAAAATATTAATGATTTTAGGGTAAATTATCTTATTAACACTTCAACTTTTCAAAAATCAAACTTTTGCACCTGTATTTATTTTTGCTTTAAACTGACACTTGAACTATAAAATATCACCTCATTTGCCCTTCCGTCCAAAATTTCCGTTAGACTTCATTTTCCATACAATTCTTAGGGGCATTTTTGTCTTTTAAAATCATTAATATTTTAAAATTATTAAAGTTTTATTTTTAGGGATAATTTTGTCTTTTCATAAAATTTTAAAAATGTTGAAAAATCTTCTTAAATTAGAGGGATTCAATCATTCAACCACACAAATGGTAAAATCATATTAACCCACTGGAGCAACTATTAACATATTAATTTGTATGAAACTTATATTTTATATTGCATACTAGATGATGCCAAAATAAATTTAACATAATTATATTTGTGAATCCCTATATTTGAACCACAACCGTATAAACAATAAATAAGCATTTAGTATTTGGACAAATAAAAAAATGTATATTATTTGAAAATTATATTAAATATAAAGATTCTGAAAAAATATTATCCAAACAACACAATTTAAACCAATTGTCTTCCTAGTCATTCCCTTCCTCAAACCTTAAATTTATTTATTTTTAACTTTGAATTCATTGCAGAATATAAATTTTGAGGTTTTTTTACAGTGACATTATTACATTATTAGTGTCAGCAATGACATTGTATAAAAAAATATCTCGAAATTCATGTTTTGCGAAGAATTGTAAACAAAAAAGTTAAAGAAGAACTTCAATGCAAGCTTTGAGAAATGTGACAATAACAAAAACTTGTGATTTGAATTGTGTCATTTGATAATATTTTTTTGAGAATGTTTATATTTAATATAATTTATATTTAAAATATAGAATATAATCGCAATATAAAATGAGTATTTATTATTTTCGTAATTATAATATAAAATATAAGTTACAAATAATTTTGTATATTTATAGTTGCTTCAGTGGATAAATATAATTTATTTAGATATGTGGTTGTAGGATCAAATCCTTGAGATTACAAAAAAAATATATTTTTCAAATTTTTAATAATAAAGTGAAATGACAAAATTATCCTTGAAAATAAAACTCTAATAATTAAAAAATATTCATAAGTCTAAAAAGACGAAAATGCACATAAAGTGAAATGACAAAATTATATTTAAAAATAAAACCCTATTAATTAAAAAATACTCATAATTGTAAAAATACGAAAATGCCCCTAAGAATTGGATGGAAAATGAAATCTTGCGGAAATTTTGGACAGAAATAGTTCACGTGTCAGTTCAAAGCAAAAATAAATACAGGTGCAAAAACTGAATTTTTGAAAAGTTTAAGTGTTAGTAGGATAATTTACTCATTATTTTAAAAGATGAAAATGCCCCTAAGAATTAGATGGAAAATAAAGTGACGGAAATTTTAGACGGAATGCCAAAGAGGTGATATTTTATACTTCAAATGTCAGTTCAAAGCAAAAATATGTAAAAACTGAATTTTTAAAAAATTCAAAGTGTTAATAAGATAATTTACCTAAATATAATATATATATATATATATATTGTGCACATTTTCTAGAATATTCTAAAATTTTATTACTAACAGAGATGACACAGTCATTTTACAAGATACGTGGCACGTGCAATAAAACCATTTTGGATCAGAACGCGTGCAAAGCATAAGTAAGATAAGGACAAAAGATTCATTCAGAATGTGATTCTTGTTAGCGCGTTGAACATAGTGGACGCAAAATGATAATGCGCCCCAATCAAAACTTTCTTCAAACAAACTCCACTTCAATGCTTAAATAATTAATAAGAAAAACAAAAAAAAAAATAGGTAATCACTTCAAATTTCACATTCTTCATTTCAAAATTTTCTTTTTTAATTTGTAAAATTAATTTAAAATGAATTAAAACATACAATATTACAATTTCTAAAAATATGTAACAAGAAAATGATACAAATAATATTCAAAAAAAAAACCTTTGATTAACTAATCATAATGGATTATAGGCCAAGAGAAATCTTGAGGAGGAGAATTGATTAACTTTTCAAAATCCCTTTGAACTTTTAATTTGTCTTCCAAATCAACTGTTTTCTTCACCTCTTCCAAAGCTTTCTTAGCAGCTTCTCTTTCCAACTTCAACTCTTCCTTTTTCTTTTCAAATTCATCAAATTTCTTTTCCTCAATATTCTTCTCCAAAGACTCCTCCATTACTCAAATATATGTATGTATATATATATATGTTGTAAGTATCAAATATATGTATATATATATATATATGACATTCCAAGTATCTAATTTTGAAACAAATCACTTTTAATTAATTAAGTAATTAATGTCAAACATATTAGTTTTAGTAGATTTTTTAAAAGTATTAATAAACTATTCACTTTCTAAAATATTTATTTTATAATAAATCCTTAAAAAATAGATAAGTAATTATATAAGGAAAAATAATAATGATAATATGAAATTAATTAAGATAAGATAATGATGAAAATTAATAGTATAATGATATTTTTGTTATATTCAAGAATATGGAAAGTATTTATTTCCTTAAAAAGAGATGTATGGTAATTCTTCATAGGACAATATTATTCGAATCGGTTTATAATTATGATTAAAATTGTAAAAATTTCCAAATATTAATTTAGGTATATGCATGTACCTAGTTTTTTTTTTTAAACAATAATTAATTAAGGATTAATAATAATAATAATTAATTAAGGATTAAAAATAAAATTAAATGTTAAATAAATGTGAGAAAATATTAATTCCAATTTCAAATCATCACCTATAAACCCAAACAAAAATATGTTATCCACAAAATTTAAAAGGCCCAAATATATTAAGGTACAGCACAAAAAGAACACCCAAATAATTTAAAGCCCAGCCCAATAAACATAAAAAAATATTACGCACAATATTTATTCAACAGAACCACAGCCATATTCTCCTACTTCAAAAAGACCATATATTTACAGGCCAACCAGAATATGATACCCAACCACAAAACCCAAATATATTCAGATCCAGCCCAAAAGGAAAACCCAAATATAAAGCCCAGCCCAAATCTCATTACAAAATATAAACCCAATTAATATTCCAAAGAAAAATTGTCCTACATAAAAAGCCCATTTACTTACAGGCAAAACCCAAATCTGCTACCCAACAAAAACCCCAAATATATTCAGTCAAGCCCAAAAAGGAAACCCAAACAAATTAAAGCCCAACCCACAGATGAAACCAAAATATGAAGCCCAACATTTATTCCAAGGCTCAATTATTCTACTTAAAAAAACCCATTTTTTACAGGCCACACCCAAATCCTACACAACAAAAAATCCAAATACATTCCGATCCAGCCTAAAAAGAGACCAAAACAACTTAAAGAAATCCCAAACCAAATACCAAAATATTATGCCCAATATTTATTCAACAAGACCACAGCCCTATTCTAATACTTGAAAAAGCCCATATATTTACAGGCTAACCAAAATATACTACCCAACAACAAAACCCAAATATAATCAGATCCAGACCAAGAGGAAAACCAAATATTTTATTGCCCAGCCCAAGTCTCATCTCAAAATATAAAACAATTGTTTATTCCAATTATGATCCAGATTAAATACGAAACGCAAATAATTTAAAGCCCAGTCCAAATAATAATACCAAAATATTAAGCCCAATATTTATACCAAGGCTCAATTCTTCTACTTAAAAAAGCCTATGTATTTACAGGCACAACATAAAATCTGCTACCTATGAAAAAGCCCATATATATTTAGATCCATCCCAAAAAGGACCCAAATCATTTAAGGCCCATCCCAAAAGTCAAACCAAATTATAAACCCAATATTTATTCAAAAACCCAATTCTCCTAATTAAAAAAACCCATGTATATACAGACCCAACCCAAGATCTACACAATAAAAAATAAACCAAAATATATTAAATCCAGCCCAAAATGAAAACCCAAATAATTTAAAGCCCATCCCAAACAAAATGCAAAAATATTAAGCCTAATATTTATTCCATAGCATAATTCTCCTACTTAAAAAAGCCCATTTATTTACAGACCCAACCCAAAATCTAAAACCCAAACAAAACCCAAATATATTCAGTCAAGCCCAAACAAGAAACCCAAATAATTTAAAGCCCAGCCTAAACATCCTTACCCAAATATTAAACCCAATATTTATTCCAAGGCCCAAAAGCCTACTCAAAATGCCATGCATTTACAGGCCCAACCCAAATTTCCTACCCAACAAAAACACAAATATATTTAAATCCAGAACAAAAATGAAACCCAAATAATGTAAAGACCACCCCAAAGCTTATAACAAAATAATAAACCCAATATTTATTCAAAAACAAAATTCTCCTACTTAAAAAAGCACAAGTATATACAGACCCAACAAAAAATCTGCTACCAAAAAATAAACCACAATATATTAAATCCAGCCGAGAACGGAAACCCAAATAATTTAAAGCGCAGCGAAAACAAAATCCAAAAATACTAAGCCCAATATTTATTCAATAGCCCAATTCGCCTACTTAAAAAGGCCCATGTATTTACAAGCCCAACCCAAAAATGGCAACACAAAAGAAACCCAAATACATTCAGATGGGGCCCAAAGAAAACCCAAATAATTTAAAGCCTAGCCCAAACCTCATATCAAAATATTTATCCCAATATTTATTCAACTATCCAATTCTCATATTAAAAAAAGCCCATGTGATTACCGCCCCAACCCAAATCTCCTAGCAAAAAAAAAATCCAAATAATTAAAAACCCAGCCCAACCCAAATACCTAAATATTAAGCTCAATATTTATTTTTTAACCCAATTCTCCCACTTTAAAAACCCCATTTATTTAAAGGCCATACCCAAAATCTGCAATCCAAACAAAACCCAAATATATTCAGTTCCAGCCCAAAAAGAAACCCAAACAATTTAAGGCCCAGCCGAAGCTTATACCGAAATACTAGGCCCAATATTTATTCGACAACCCAATTCTCGTAATTTTGAAAAGCCCATGTCTTTACAACTCCAAAGCAAATCTGCTACCCAAAAAAGAAACCCAAATAGTTTAAAGCCCTGCCCAAACAAAACACCAAATTATTTAGCCGAATATATATTTTATAGCCCAATTTTCCTACTTGAAAAGGCCCATGTATTTATATGCCCAACCCAAAATCTGTTACCCAAAAATAAACCCAAATAGATTCAGATCTAGTCCAATAGAGAAACCCAAATAATTTGAAAGCCCAGCCCAAAATAAATAATAAATTATAAAGCCCAAATACTTTCAACCAAATCCAAATCTACCGAAAATATAAACATAATATATTCAGATCCAACCCAAAATATAAACCCAATGTTTTCCGGAATTATAAACACAAAATTTGAAACCCAATTTATTTAAAACTGAGGCTTAACCTCATACCAAAACATTAATCTCAATATTTGTTTTAAAGCACATTCTCTTGCTTAAAATGCCCATGTATTTACAGACCCAAGCCGAATCAGCTACCCAACAAAAAACAAAAATACATTCAGATCCGGCCCAAAATAGAAACCAATATAATTTAAAGCCCTGCCCTAACATCATACCAAAACATTTAGCCCAATATATATTGCACTGCCGAATCTCCTAATAAAAATAAACCCAAATCTACTAAACAAGATGTAGAGAACAAAAGACAATGGGTAGCTTGCAAGACCTCACAACGGATATCACATTTGTTATTTGTGGATGACCTTCTGTTATTTGGAGAGGCGTCGGAGAAACAAGCCCGAGTCATGCAACAGGTCTTGGAGACCTTTTGTAAAGAATCTGGACAGAAGATCAATTTGGGGAAATCTAAGGTTTGGTTTTCACCAAACACGGCCCGTGGAGTAATTCCCTCTATATCTTCAAAATTTGGAATCCCGCAGACGATGGACTTGGGAATGTATCTTGGTATACCGCTTATCCATGGAAGATGCAAGAGCCACAAATTCCAGTATCTGGTTGATAAAATCAGAAAGAGACTAAGTGGGTGGAAACACAAGCTCCTTTCTCGAGATGGACGTCTTGCATTGATTCAGTCAGTGAATGTGGCAATTCCTGCATATGTGATGCAATCGAACAAGATACCTGGGAAGATCCGAGATCAAATTGAAAAAATCAACCGAGATTTCTTTTGGGGGAATTATGAGCAAAGTCGATCCACGCACACAGTAGCATGGAGTACCATCTGTCGACCTAAGCATATGGGAGGATTGAGAATTCGCTCGATATATGATACTAATAAGGTCCTGCTTGCGAAGCTGGCATGGAGAGTTTTGAAGAACCCAGAGGCTTTATGGGTCCGAGTCCTAACAACAAAGTATGGACATCCACTGGAAGCAGTAGGAGATTCGCCTAAAAGTACCTCAGTCATCTGGAAGGGTCTCAAATGGGGGTGCTAGATACTCACACAAGGTTTGCGGAATGTACAAGATCAGCAACAGACTACTGGAACATGGTGGCTTCCGTCCTCCAACGGTAATTTCACCACAAAGTCTGCATATGATCTCATTGTTCAGCCAATGTTGACTGAGACAACATTTAATTGGAAAGAATTATGGAGGTTCAAAGGGCCACCCAGGGGCTCGCTGGCATTATGGCTATTATCCCACGACAGACTTAAGACAAGTCATCTCTTATGCCAGAGGCAATGTATTGAATCTCCCAATTGTAGAATCTATAACAATCCCTTAGAAACTTCGATGCATGCGGTGCGAAATTGTTGTTTGCCACGTCAAATCTGGGATTGCATTATACCGCGATACCTTTGGCGGAGATTTTGGGAAAGCTCAAATACAAAAGAGTGGGTCGCACTCAACATTTCTGACTTACCATCCAACGGGACATGGAAGATGGAGGTATATATTTCGCCAAGCTATCGTGAGCATTTGGCATTGAAGAAACGTTAAATTGTTTCAGGAGATAGAATCTCCACATGTAATACAGGCAGTAAGATGGATCCTGGAAAGGACCTCGGAAATCTTGCCCATAGATAGGTAACTTTCATCCTAGCTATCCTTCTGGAGGCTGGGAGCAATTCTTTTTGGCCCGGCGGCTATGTTCATTTGTCATTTATTATATAGCAATATATAATTCCTTTAAACCAAAAAAAAAAAAAAGAAAACCAAACAATTTAATGCCCAGCCCAAACCTCTATCCAAAATTTGAAGCTCAATATTTATTCAACGGCATAATTATCCTACTTAAAAAGCCTACGTATTTACAGGCTAATCCCAAATTGGCTACCCAACAAAAAACCTAAATACATTCAGATTCAGCTCAAAAGAAACCCCAAATAATTTTCAGTCCGGATTAAATACCTTACCCAAAAAAGAAATCCAAATAATTTAAAGCAAAGCCCGAACCTCATACCAAAATGTTAAGCCCAATACTTATTTATTGGTCCAATTATCTTATTAAATAAGCCCATGTATTTACAGGCCCAACCCAACTCTGTTACCCAACTTATACCCAAATATATTCAGATCCAGCCTAAGAAACAAACCCAAATATTTTAAAGCCCAGCTAAAACCTGGTACCAAAATATTAAGCACAATATTTATTCTTTGGCATAATTGTCCTACTAAAAAAGCCCATGTATTTGCAGCCTCTACCCAAATCTGCTACGCAACGAAAAACCCAAACGCTTGTCCGAATAATAAACTCAAAATTTTGAGTCAAGAAACCCAAATAATATAATGCCCAGCCCAAACTTCATACCATAATATTAAGCTCAATATTATTCTACAGCCCAATTCTCCTACTTTAAAAAACCCCATGTATTTACAGCCCCAACCCAAATTTCATACAAAAATTATAATTTCCAATATTTAGAGCCCAATCCCAAATAACTAGCATAAATATTAAATTCAATTTTAAATCATCTGCCCAAACACTTTCCGTACAAACTTAAATCTAATACCCAGATATAAAAGCTCAAGCCCAAATATTTATGGGCCAGATATAATCGCCTACCTAAGTAATATGTAGATCCAGCCCGAATATTCTATTTAATGAATAAGCGGAATAGTTTTTGAGCCTAGTCTAGATTTCTAACTTAAAAATATAAGCCCACTAGTTTCAGATCCAATCCAAATGTTCTACCAAATTTTTAAAATCAGAAAGCCCAAGAATTTACATTTATATTAAATCCAATTTTAAATCATATGTCCAAATACTTTTCATTCCAAACCCAATCTAATGCCCAAATATTAAGCTTATGCCCAATTATCCTATCTAAACAAAAAGCTCAAATATATTTTGAGCCCAGCCTAGATTTCCTAGATAAAAATAAACCCAAAATATTCAGATCCAGCCCATATCTCCTACCAAAATTTGATACTCAGAAAACCCAAAATTTTTGCATAAAAATTAAATTTATTTTTAAATCATCTGCCCAAACACCAAACCCAAAGTACTGTCCATATAAATCTGAATCTTTTATCCAAAAAATAGGCCCAAATAACTTCAATCCCTGCCCAAATCTAATACCCAAATACATAATCGGTTTCTCAAGATTAACAAGAAAATGTTAATAGTATGCGCTAAAAATATGATGATTATCTTTCACAATTAACATCTTTTCCAAAGAAGCAAAATTATGATGACATCATAATTTTAATTTTAATGTAATTACAATTATGAAGGTGTGATTAATAACATATAATCAGCCCAAGTTGACACCATGGGCAGGCAACAAAATGAACGTCAATACTTTATTCAGTTTCAGCCTCATCAACAAAAAGAGAGACTGACAAAACCTATCAAAAAAATACTAAGAACACATTTCTGTGCCCTCCGCGGACTCAGATCATTATTCAAAATTGGTAGTCTGAGAGATTTATCCATTTCGTTTGTTAAGTTCAGAATGGATACTTGATTGGCTCACGCTGTAAAGCTGTTTTAATAATGTGTGTTTGCTCCTGACCATGGACTTGAAGGAATCCAGTGGCTGTTGCAGCAGATGGCGCACGACCCACGTATTTGATGTCATCCATATCACCCCTTCCCAATACCTTCATGGCGGTGCAGAGCCGAGGTGCTATATAACTGTATGCACCCATGTTCATTGGCTCTTCCTGGCACCAAACAATCTCGGCATCTGGAACAAACAGAACAAAAAATGCACAACAGTAAGTCATCTAGTGCAGTGCATTCTGTGTTTCTCTCACGTGGGAGGAACAAAGCGTAAACTAGGGATGCAGTACCCTACAATCTTACAAATAAAGAAACTTATATGTACAAAGAACCCTATTCATATAAAGTTGAGGTCCCTTTTCATCAGTGGACGGACATTGTTTTGTGACTTTTGTCCATTGAAAATGAAAATAAGTAGTCAGATCAAGATGAGGGCAAAGCTTCTTCGTTGTTTTGAACATTTATTCACTACCTCTATCTTAAAGTCTACAATGAGAAAGTATTGTGATATATAGTTGTAGGACTTCATAAAAGGCTTCTTGCAAATAATAATTGCAATTAGCTGATCCCTATTCTTCAATAGACAGGTTTTACATCTTATTAGATAGAGAACATGCAGGATGATGCAGACTGTTAGACAATGCACAAAATGAAACTGAAAACATACTTGGATATCGCTTTAATTCACGTTGGATCAGGTCATATGGGAAGGGACATAGCTGTTCCACTCGACAAATCGCAACATCCTTCCTCTCTACTTGCCTCCTCTCTTCATTAAGTTCATAGTAAAGCTGAAAGTAATAAAAGTCAAAGAACTGACTGGACAGAACTTCACGTCTAATATCAAAATTTATACTGAGCAAAATCAACAAATGAAATAAAATGGATGTTTCTAAGCAACATAAGCTTTAAAAAGTTACCAACTATATGATATAAAAAATTACACACCTTTCCAGAGCAAAGAATCAAACGGCTAATGCCCTCCTCAAGATTTGAGTGATCATTCTGGTCTTTTATGAGGCGCTTGAATCTGGTCCCTTGCTTATCAAATCCTGGGTGACCTTGGACGTCATCAAATTCAGAAAGATTTGATTTGCATTCTTTATGTCGAAGTAAGTTCTTTGGAGACATTACAATCAATGGTTTACGAAATCCCCTGTGTAGCTGAGATGCAAGTACAAGGAAGAACTAAAAGCACTGTCTCAAGGAATGAGAATGAGAATCATTACAAAGAAGCGGCCAGCAGCCCACTTACTTGACGACGGAGGACATGAAAATAATTTGCAGGTGTGGTTACATTAACCACCTGCCAGTTACACTCTTGAATTTGCTTTCTGAGTGTTGGGTCCATTTCTGGAATTACAAAGGGATTATCATCACTCATCTGCCACCCAAAAGGGGAAAAAAAACGGCAGTTAAAATTAAATTTTTACAAAAAAATCCAGAAGATAATGGCACCGTAGGAATTTATGTTAAGTACCTACTACATGATATTTTTTATATGCAATTGCTTTTACTGTAGAAATTGCATTTTTAATGGGCAGGAAACAAAATATCCAATTCTACTGAGTTGATGTCTAAATAAGATACTTTGCATTATGAAGGGATACTACTTTCAGCTTAAAATCTTAGAACATTTTATCACAAAATCAGCACGAGTTTGGAAATCCTTATGTTAATATTTGCACACTTGAACATGAACATGTTAGGGAGAGAAAACGTGGACACAAATCACAATCAATGTTTACTGCAAATGTATGAAACAATACCTGAAGAAACCGTTCCAAACGTGCACTAGAATGTTCAGGACCCTGACCATCATAACCATGAGGTAGAAGGACAACCAATCCTGTCTGACGTAACCATTTTGCCTCTCCACTGCTCAAGAATTGATCAAATATAACTTGAGCTCCATTTGAAAAATCACCAAACTGAGCTTCCCACAGTACCAGGGAATTTGGATTCTCCATTGAGTAACCTAATTCAAAGCCTAGAACACCAAATTCTGACAGAGAACTGAAAAAAGAATGGTAAAGGTTTCAGAACATTTTCTCCTTGTTTCAAACAATCCATTTCACAATTTTGCTATTCTTACTAAAAAAAAAAAGAAAAAAAAAAGGATAATGAATAAGATATGCAACTGGAACACAGACTGGAGAAATGAATCCACATTTTGACAAGCAAATTTTTAATCAGTTTCTCATATAAACATTGTTAAAAACAAATATTGATTAGTACATACCTATTGCTCACAGTAAACATTTCCTCATTCTGGTTCATCATTACATGATCTAGAGGGCAATATTTTTCTCCTGTTTCCTGGTCATGAAGGACAGAATGTCGATGACTAAAAGTACCCCTTTCAACATCTTGACCACTCAACCTGACATGGTTTCCTTCTACAAGCAAGGTTGCAAAAGCAAGTGCTTCTCCTAATGCCCAGTCAATACCTTCTCCACTCTCAATCATCTTAGCACGATCCTCATAGACCCTCCGCACTGATCTATGAGGCTTAAAATTCTCAGGAACAGTTGTGATTGCCTTGCCAACATTCTTCAAAATCTCTGGCTTCACACTGCAGAAAAAAATAAAAAATAAAATCAAAGCCTTATACCTCATTTTTAAAACCAAACTAACTACAAAAATAGAAAAAGGAATAATACCCAGTATTTCGGATACGGGAAAGCTGTTCTGGAGATTTGAAACCAGCCCAATAAGCTGAAAGCCAGTCTCTACGTTGAGGGATATAATCCTTGCTAGCCACAAATTCTTCATTAAGAATTGAGTTAACCTTCTTATTTATCCTATCGATGTCTTCCTTGGACACTTGCCCAGATTCTAGAAGTTTATTTTGGTAAATCTGAAGGGCTGAAGGATGATTGCGGATGACCTATTAACACAATAAATATTGAACCAACAATCAAGGACCTAGAAAAGGAAAGGCAAGTGAAGTAAAAATAGTATCGATGAGATAATGAATTTCTCCAATGAAAAGACAAGCTGACCTTGTACATTTTGGGTTGGGTAAAGGATGGCTCGTCAATCTCATTGTGACCAAATCGGCGATAGCAAACTATGTCAATGACAACATCTGAGTGGAATGTCTGCCGCCACTCAGCAGCAAGTTCACAGGCATGAACCACTGCCTCCACATCATCACCATTAACATGGAAGATTGGAGCATTCAAGGCCTTGGCAACATCAGTACAATACTGTGAAGATCTTCCTGCCTTTGGATCAGTAGTAAATGCAACTTGATTATTCACCACAAGGTGTATGGTCCCTCCAGTAGTGTAATTAGGAAGAGCACTAAGATGAAGAGTCTCATAAACTACACCTTGTCCTGCAAAGCTACCATCTCCATGAATCAAAACACCCATGTTCCTTGTTCTATCTACGTCATTAGAATAATACTGCTTTGCCCTGGTTTTTCCAACCACAACTGGATCCACAGCTTCCAAGTGACTAGGATTTGCTACCAATGACAAATGAATTCTCTTGCCTCCCCTAGTCGGTCGGTCATAGGAAGTTCCCAAATGATACTTAACATCACCAGTTCCGGTGTATAAGCCAACCTCATCTGTAGCTGGTTTTGTACCACCACTGAACTCACTAAATATTTGACGTAGGGGCTTCCGCACAACATTACCAAGGACATTTAATCTTCCTCTATGTGACATTCCAATAACTATGCTCTCAACCCCAAGATCTGCTGATCTATCAAACATCTCCTTCATGCCAGGAATCAAGGTCTCAGCACCTTCAAGACCAAATCTCTTGGCAGCAGTCCACTTAGTAGCCAAGAAATTTTCAAATTGACTACTCCATATAAGACGATCAAGAATAACCTCACGTCTCTCACGATTATATTCTGTTGGTGTGGGAGTCTCAATCCTGTCCCTCAACCAATTACACTTCTCTCGGTCAGCAATGTGCATGTACTCGTAACCAATAGAACCACAGTAAGCCTGTTGAAGTCTGGTCAATATGGCTCTTAATGTTTGCACAGGACGATTCTCAGATAAGAACCCAGACATCCTCCAAACCCCAATGAAGAATTCCCGGTCAAGATCAGCTTCAGAAAATCCGTACAAAGCTGGATCCAGATCATCAGGGATTTCCCTCTGCTCCAAACCTAAGGGATCCAACTTGGCTTTCATGTGACCATAAACTTGGTATGCTCTAACAAGTAGCAGGAGGCGCATGCTCTCTTGAATTGTCTGGCCAGAAATTCCAGGTGATGTAGCAGCCTGGCCAACGAAATTCCTGAAAAAGTTATCCCATGACTCATCAACACTATTTGGGTCTTGCTCCCAAGCACGTTGAAGCTCCTCAAGATATACACTGCTGGTACCATCTAAGAAACTGTCTGTCAACTTAGAAAGGGGAACAGGACGAGGGACAGGCGCAGATTGTGCCTTAAATCTGAATATAGTTGTGTGAAAATATCGATCTTGCGAAGGGATAGATCGGGTTCTTGCAGCATATGAACCAACTCCCTGTGCCAAAGTTCTTCTGACAGCAAGCTTTGCCGCATTAGACCCAGCTCTAAGCCACGCCATTGCAGTCTCACTATAGGGATGTTTCTTGCACACCAATATGAATTCTACCTGTGTGTATGTAATGCAAAGTATGCAGCAGAAAGTTTCTGAAAAATGTGAGATTCAAAACGAATGAGTAAATGGTTACCAATGTCAATCCAATGAACTTTAAATAATGTGTAATATCAGCAGAGATGATTGCTCTCTTAGAAATACAAAATGACGATTTCTACAGGCCTTAGCAGAAGCTTTTCGGTAATACAACTTCATAAAGACCCTTCAGTGAAAATAATAAACTGAGACACTACAGAAATACAGAATCACTAAAACTTGCTGGAAAATCACGCTGTTTCCATATAGCGTGTATATATATATATATATATACCAGTTACTTGTTTAGGGAATTTTTGTTCGATTTTTATTCTACTATTTCCCAATTGAAAGTGATTTATTTCTTTTCCAGTGGTTTCTACTCTGCAAAAAAAATGTTCAAATAACCATATCCATCCAGTAAATAACAAATAGTAACCACACCTCTCGTTACGCTAACGTCAAGATTGTGCAAAATTAACCATAAATATCACAGTTAGAAATCAACACATATGCAAAAATAAAATATCATAATATTTGTCGACCTGAAAATGAAAAAAAAAAAAAAAAGACTAACCAGCTTCGTCTTGGATAAGAGACGCTAAGAAATAGCCATATCTGCAAATAAGAGCTCAGAAATTAGTCGTCGTCTCCATCGCACAGTACTTTCTTTAGGGTTTCGATGAAGCAGTTGAAGAAGCTTCAAAGCTTCCCTTAGAATGTTGTTGAAATTGTCTATAGTCCCCACCACTTCTTCTTTTTTTCCATTTTTGTTTTCATTTTCTCTTTTTCTTTAATATTTGACTTTTATTACTTCACTTTATTTTTTGTTAGTTTCTTTCTAAAATACTTTTTCTTTTCTTTTTTTTTTATTATCCAAAATTAACATATAATCATCACTTTTAAAAAATTCTAAAAATAGAAAGACTATGTTTTAGCTTTTTTTTTTTCCTTTTTTTACTAATAATAAATATAAAATACAATTATATTTTATATAAATTTACTATGATAACACGTCTTAATTATATTAATTCATAATAATTTATTCAACTTTTTTTTTAATATCTCAAATATTAAAAAGTAAGTAGAAAAAAGATGGCAAGAGAATAGGAAGGAGGAAGGAAAGAAGAAATTGTTTTTTTTTTTTCTAAATTATTAGATTTTAACAATTTCAAAATGCCTATGAAACTAACTGGATCTTTTAAAAACATTCTAGTTAGTAAATAAAGGCCAAAATTTGTCAAAAGTTGTCAAATATGAATATATTTGAAATTAAACTTACCAATTATTCTTATTAAAAATTAAAGTCTTCCCAACACAGAACGCAAAGTATGATTGCGATGTCAACCTGAAACCCCTTCAGTAAAACACGTTTCAATAATAAATTTTTTGTTTAATTTTTTCGACTTCCCCTTTCCGCTCTCCTTCTTCGCCAAAATCCCTTTCTCATCGAATCTTTAGGTTATGTCTGCGGATTCTTATGAGAGGATATTAGAGTGGTTTTTTAATGTGATTTTTTGTTTACTATTTGAAGGCGTCCAGTGGAAGGGGAAATGATTTATTTCGTTTAAGTATTTTACTAGGTTATAGTTTGATGTATTTTTCTTTCCCAAAAGGAGATTGCAAAGCCAACAGGATTCAAAGACAACATTAACATCACCAAGATATTGGGACAAAGTAGGTTAACGTTTGGCAGACCAAGAAATGAGATTATTTCCGAGATAAACACAATATCCTGAAGTAGAACGACTGATATCCGGACAACCACCACAGTCAGCATAGTATGAGCAGAATTGAAGTAGAACATGGACTTTGTTCCCACAATTTCTTGTCATAATATGAGGGAAACTAACAAAATGAAATATATAGCCAAAACCATGTTCCTCCAAGCACATCACCTAGTCCTTCATGCACATGTTTAGTAAAAGAAAAAAAAAGAAAAGAAAAGGGCAATCCAAACCCCACTAATCAAATCAAAGTAATTAAAACTCCCAAAACCCTACCTCTATGTTCCTAATTTTACCCATGTCTTCTTCCATCACTGTCCCATTAATTTTCATTTTATTTTTTGTTTGTTTATATATATATATATATATATATATATATATATATATATGCTACCAAAAGTTATCAAAATGCATGTGGATGATGTCTTCATTAAAAGTGACAGTTCTATTTTTACATACATAGAAAAAAAAAACTAGAAATAGTAATTGATTCAAATTATGTTTCCCTAAAACTACTACTACTACTAAGTGACAGTTTTTTGGAAATAAATTGGAAAATATTGCATGCACCATCATCATCTCTGATAAGAAGAAGAGTAAGGATGCATAATACATGAACCAAGGAGGGGATGATTTATAATCATAATTGTATTATTCATTAGTAATCAAAAGAGCAAACCGATGTGATCCTGCTTCCAGCAGCCGGATTCCGGCCATTTGCATAATCATCACTGCTGCCATTTTGCAGCCTCGACGCGGAATTTAGAAGCTCTAGACCTTGTTTGCCCATGTGCTGCACCTCTTGAGGTGATAGTATCTTAATACACCACACACTGCTCACAAACTCCCTGTAATAAATAACAGGAACACATAAAACACCCTTTTCTTTTTTATCCACAATACAACAGTACTAATGCTCTCTTACATGATCTTATATAGTAAAGATATATATATAAATATATAAATACTTACGGCCATGGATCATCACCGAGCAGAAGAACATCGTTCTCCCGGTCAACAAATACAAGCTGCCAGCCTGATCTCAAAGGGTCCTCCAAATGGCCTTCAAGGCCAAACATTCGAGCAAGTTCACTACGCAATTCATGGTAGCTACTGAATTTAGTAAGGTCTAGTGATCTACCAAAAGAACCCGACTTGTAAACCTATTGAACGAACGAACAAACATAACTAAACAGGTCAGGGGAAAAAATGACAAATAGGTACAATACAATATAATCTCCACCGAGAAAAAGATACTTACTTTCACGAAGGTTCTTGTAGGTTGATTTGCTTGCCCGATGTTTTCAGAAGACTGCAGAAAGCCAGATTCGTCAATACAACTTGAAGGTGTCATTGTTGTATTGACGTAATTGGAGGAACCAAAAGGTACAGTGGTTGAATCACTATCACTAACAACTCCTCTAAGGTTGGAAATCCCATTCTGAATAATCAGTGAAGATGAATCAATATTAACTCCGAATAAAAGATTGTTCTGTGGATCACCGGTCCCTTCTTGGTCGATTGAACATTCCCGGCCTGGAAATGGTGGCAAGGACACACTATTCGGAGATGTGTTGGGGTTTGATGAATGTGCCACTTGTGGTGAAATAGACTGAGGACTCACTGAAGAAAGCACTGTATCAACAGCTATCCGTTTTGGCGGCCAACCTGTTGGAGATAATAAGGTACTGGACCTCGGAACATTGAGAACATGGGATGTCCCATCCGGAGGTATGGAACCTACTAAACTGTGTAAAGGTGACATAGCAGCAGGGCTGGTAGTGTGGTTCCCGTTAGACTCTGCAAAACTCTGTTGTTGCATCGAAGAGAGAGATTGCAACGAAGGCGACTGAGGTTGACAGTTTGAAGTAAATTGAGATAAAACAGGCATAACGACGGAAACCTGCTGGTGATGATCATTTAGTTGCTGCTGCGGTGATTGTTGCAGATTATTGAACGAATTCTGATGCTGCAACTGTTGCTGAAGTAGAAGGGAGTGAGAATGATTTGGAATTTGTAGATGGGATTGAGTTTCCGGCATACTTTGGAGGAAAGTCGGCTGAGATTGAGATTCTTGTAACATCTGATTCTGCATTAACGGTGCAGGCCGGCTGCCAGGAACGTTTTGGCATTGCTGTAACTGTAGAAACGACGAAAAGGCGGCTTGTTTGGATGGATCTACAGGCCTCATTTCTTGAAGAGCAGCAGTAGCAGCCATTGCTTGATACAGTTCATTTTGCATTCCTAGTATTGAATTAGGATCAACCCTCGGCTGCATCCACGGTGACATCCCAATTCCTTGAAAGTTAAGACAATGCATTGCACGGTCACTGACATCCCCACGGAACCACATGAGAGACGAATTCATTCCCATGTCATCTTCTTTCATCCCTGGAATGGTACCATTAAAGGAAGGTAGTCCAGGTGGCCATGGCCGCTTGAGCCGTAAAGGGAATGGAGTAGGATACATGGGAAATGTTGTCAAAGGCTCAATTTCCCAAAGGGACACTCTTGGTTGCCTTTCTCCAGTAGTAGATTCGTCCCAACCAACCTGCATTTAAGCTTTTAAACTCCATAACCCCGCATAATTTCCTGACTCAATTATTCACAAAATTGCTGACACCACGTTAGAACATACCTTAACCGAACGCCAATGTGAGTTTTGCCACCGAACAGAATCCAAATCACTAATGCCAGTGATTGTGCCCATGTAACTGAATTTAAAATCACATGCATACATTAGACTACATAAGTTTCATAGTTCTCTGCTAACGAAATTGTGAAAAAAGCATTGTCAAGAATGACAAATAATCACAATAGATACATACTTTATAACCACAAATGATAATTATTATTTCGAGCACATAAGTCTTGATCCCGTACAATAAGTGAAGGGTAACTAGAAACCTACCGACGAACACTAGATTCCTCTGTCTCGAACAGCATTCTGAACCGCATACCGACAGACACTCTAGTATGGTAGACGGCTTTGATATACTTCGCCAGGGGAATGACAAACTCTGACGGACTGGCCCTGAATTTAAAGATTGGTGAGACAAGTTTGGTAAAACTTATGCAAGCAATAATACTTTTGTAGTGTGCAGAGTTCTTACCTTGGATTGTAGAATATTGTGAAACGGCTATTTGTTGCTGCTGCATGAGCAGCAGCTGCAAGAAGACCTAAATGCATGCTATCACTTGATAAAACAGAAGAAGGCATGACTGTTTGTGGCCGATTAGCACGCCGGATGCCCAAAAGTAGCTGATTCTTTTCATTCCTAACGAATACAAAAAAAAAAAAAAAAAAAAATCTATCATATCAAGATTTTCTTCTAAAAACATCCAAACAATAAAAAGAACTTTAAAGGAAGAACATTATAGTAGGCTGCATACCATATGAAAAGGACAGAGTCGCCAGCAACGAGTCGTTTTGCACTCACAAACACACTCCATCCTGTTGTAAGAAGATGTCTTTTCGGCTGGCCTATCATAAGATAAGCAACAAGTTACTACTATGATAAATAAATATGTAATACAAACTATACATACAAGTACATAACACGGAGAAGTTATTGTACTGAGTAATTCGTATAATAGAGCATACCTCGGAAAATATGTCTAAATTTCCACTCATTATCATGAAGGTCTCTCGCAATCAATTCTTGTGCAGGAGGTTGCTGAGAGAAATCCTGTAAGCATATATTTATGATGTATTAGGACAGAATACTCAGAACTAAAAGCTAACACATCACATCACAGAAGTCAAAGAAATTCACCAGTGGAGGGAAAACTTTCTCAGCGGCACGACGGGGAACAGAGAATCCTCCGTGTGTACTTGTATCACTAGCTGTCAATGTTTTGCAGAAGTAATTCGTTGGCTGTTTGCTCGGAGAACCCAAATCTGCCGGAAGAAAAGATGCCTCCTTTTGCTCTTGCTATATATATATATATAGCAGTGTCAATATCAATATATATATATATTCATGTTCGAGTTGAAATTACATTCAAGAGAATAATCTAACATACCGGGCTGAGCGGCTGCAAAGTCATTTGTGCATAAACTTCATCCGTCTCGATATCAGCCTAGAATAAATCAAGTTTACAAGTCTCAACAAACACTAAGAGAAAAAAGAAGCACTATTAATCTTTAATCCATAACAGATAATGAAATATACATACATGCATTGTAACATTGTGAAGTTGGCATATCAATTGTGGAGGTAAACTAGGGACATTCGGTATATGATCAACTTCCTTGTTCGTGGAAGCAGCAACCTAGGATAAACCATCAACCTTAACTTCAAATACTATGTTAACAGAAACAAGAATCCTTAAACAATACATATGTAACCCTTGTCCTAAAGAATCATCAAGAAACAACTTTTTCACTACTGATTAACTGCAAACATGATCTATAAAGAAATATATATATATATACATATATATATATTACCTGTTCACTGTGACCTTGAGGAAAATAGACAACACGGCTACCAACAGGAGGCAGAGAGACAAGAGGGCCCGCACATGCATGCCAAAGTTCAGAATTCAGGCATCTCTTCTCCCCTGAAATTCAGGGACAAAACCAAGAAACAGGAGAAGAAAAAGAAGCCATTAATAAACAAACTGCTCTAAGTAGAATTATACCCACAAAAAAAGGGGGAAAAAAGTCTAAGTGTTTGATAAATTTGATTCCTGTGGGGAGTATCACAAGATCTAAGGAAATTATTAAACATGACCCATTTGTATCCACTCACCCAACCCACAAAAAAAGAAACAAAAAAGAAAAAGATTATTTTTTTACCTTCATCAGGGGACTGCTGATTGAAACCAGCAGAAGATAGCCTCATCTGAGCTGATTCAATGAGAAAATTTGAAGCCACTGTAACAGATTTTTACAATTTGAGGAAAAAAAAAGAAAAAGAAAAATGGAAAAAAGGGTTCCCAATCCAAAGAACAGAGAATCTCTTCTTTTGCCCCCTTTTTCTACTACAAAACACCATAATATATTATTATCATCATCTTCTTCTTTGCCCCTTCTTCTGAACCCAGAAATATCTCCATGCAGGGAAGATTTTATTTTTTTTTACAGACCTCTCTTCCCAAGAAAACAATTTGAAATTCTTGCAAACAAAACCTTCATGAGAAGATTTATTCACTACGTTTTCTTCAACCAAAACCACTTTCACTGCACAATACTAAAGATTTAAGCTTCATCAGCTCTTGATCTTCTTCCCACCACCACTGCATACCCCAAAATAACAACTTTTTGGTAAAAACTTCATGTGCTCCTTCAATGCTAAAATCATTCCACCCCAAAACAAAGAAAATACTCAAAAAGGGTCAAAAACTACAGAGTTTTGACAGATCTCAGCTTAACTCATGCAGACTCACATCAAGAAAAAAATCCCACATCCCTTTTTCATCAGAAAAATTCAAGAAACTCATCTAATAAAACAAATCATATTAATTTGGTCACTCATATCATATGCACTGACAAATTCAGTAAGCCCCAACCTTTATGCATGTATTTATGTATGTATATATATATATGTGTGTGTAGGTATAGAGAATATAAGTAATAAAACTATGGCTTTTGTTTACAGGTGACCAAGAATGACAATGCAAATGGTGGGAGTAGTAGTACTACTAATGCTCAGATAATATTGGATTGCCTCTGCTTCAATACTTGTGCCCTTTTTTAACTCTTTTCTCTTTCTTTTCTCTCTCTCTCTCTCTCTCTCTCCTTCTTCAAGTACAAGTACAGAATACAAGTATACAGATATACACACACTTCTTGAATTCTCTCTCACTCTATTTATATATATATAGATATAGATAAATATATTTAGCTTTCTCTCTCCTCTCCAGGGTTCCAACTCCCAATCAATTGACTGAGAGGCACCCGCCATTATTTTCAGATGTCATTTTATACCATACTATTAGGGAGAAAAGAAAGAGAGAGAGAGAGAAGAAAAAGAAAGTGCCACTAGATTTTTTGGGAGAGAATTTAGTAAGAGAATACTGCCATTGTTAGACCTCCAAGTTACAAAGATTTTCTAATCTACCATTTTGTTTCTTTTTCTTTTTCGGCTTTTTATAATAAACGTTATCTTTTAGCTATTTAGCGTATCTTTCCATTTGATTATTATTATTATTTACTTATGATTATTTGTATTTTCAGACAACCTTAAGATTAAGGTTCGATTGTGACTAAGACACCAACAAGACAATGATATTAACAAGTTAAGGTTTTTTTTTTCCTTAAAATTAAATTTTTTAAAAAAATTATTAATTAAATATTTTATTCAAAATTATTTTTATAATCTAATAATTTTAATAGTAATAAAAAATTGAATTTATATATATATAATATATATATATATATATATATATATAAGAATATTATTGTTTTACAGAGTGTTTTAGGTAACAATTAGGTATTACATTTAATAGTCATATTTTGAAATTATTTGATAAAAAAATTACAATAATAATTAAGTGTTTCGTGTAACATTTATAAATTATCTGATTTTACATTATTTATAACATTTTTTTAAAAAAGAAAATTGGCATAATTGTAAAAGAAAAATTATGTGATTACCAAAAATGCAAAAAAAAAATTATATTTTCACTAGGAAAAAATTGGTGATTTCATCTTTTATTTTTTCTTATGTTCGTCTATAAACCTTTTTTTTCCTTTATTTATTTATTTTTCATTTTTTCTAATGCATTTCAATTACTTAAAAAAATAAATTAATTTCATTCATTTTCTTCTAATGTATTTCAAATTACTTAATATATATATATATAATATATATATAATATATATATATGAGAGGATTTTTATCCTTCCACATGTTCATTATTTAGATTAGACCCTTTGAGCACTATTATTTCAAACAAGCATGTTAGATTTCACACACTTTGCTACCTTGTTTCTTTGTTTGTTTGTTCTCCTTTCAAAGTATATATATATATATATATATAATTCCTATTTTTTTATAACAATTTTGGTCCTTATAATATGTTTTTTTTATTCTTATGAAAATTTTGGATGACAATTTGGCCATTTAATTATATTTTGACTAATTTTATTTTTAATGTTAAAATTCTACTATCAATTCATATTATAATTTGATTGAATAAATTAAAAAATTACGAAAACATTATATTAAAACTTCTTGTAAAAGTTTAAAGTAATTATAAAAAAATAATATAATAAAAATGATCAAAACGATTATTAGAAAATAGTATGAGACGAAAATTTTTAAATTTTTTAGAAAAATTAATAAAATTCGACTAAAATTACTAATTTTCACATGAAAAGAAATATACTTAATAATAGGTTAAAGATTTTAATTATATTAATATTATATATATATATATAATTAATACAATAATTATTATTAATATTATCTATTTTAACACACTATTTAAATATATTTAAAATATACAAATATTTTAGATCATTTAATAATATTTTAAATCATCATATAAAATATTTTTTTCATAACAAATATATATTTTATAAAGTAATATTAGAGCAAATATTGTGGAATTCATTGAAAAGTATCACATCAATCTACTATATGCATAAATGTTCAAAAATCTTTTTAAATTTTTTAAGGTTTTTGTACTCTTACTATGTGGTACTATTAACTAAATTATATTTTCTTAAACCTTTTACTTAATAATATGTTTTAAACTCGTGAAATATTTACAAAATATATATATAGATATAAATGAGAGCATATCAAATCCAAGTTTTCCTTTGAGTAAGGTTTGAAGTACTGCCATTCAGAAAATGGTCATTCATATGTATCAATTCCAATGTTATTTTTTATTTCTACTATATTTTGAACTAATGATTTTTTAAAATAATAAGTAAGAATATTAGTAACTAAACTACATCATTTTGACGAAACACTTTACTTTATCAATATATTTTAAACTTGTGAAATTTACTCGAAATCAAATAAAACCCTAAAATATTATTGTACAAAAAAAAAAAAATTATATATATATATATATATTATGTAATAGGAAGGAAAAAGTTTCAAAGGGAAAATGAGAGCATATCTTATCCAAGTTTTCCTTTTAGTAAGGTTTGAAGGACTGCCATTTAGAAAATGGCCATTCGTCAGCATCAACTCCAAAGCTACTTACTTACACTCTTGTCGGCACTCAAAATTCCATTCATATTCCTCTCCAAGAAACAACCATTCATTCATTATCCTTCATCATAACCAAATTATAATGATAACAAATAAGCTTTTTTTTATTACATCTAATTTACTTGTTTTAATAATGTTTTATGTTTACTTTTTCATGTTATATATATATATATATATATATATAATAATAGATTTCCACTAATTTAAACTTTTTAAACACTCATTTCTTCATTCAAATAAGTTGAAATTTGAAATATTATTTTATTAAAATAAAGAAAGAAGAAGAAGTATGTATAGCAACAGCTTACCAAACAAAAGGAAGCAGACAAAGGAAGGAAAAGAAAAGGAATTCATGTATGTGTGGAAGAAGGTTGCCATATCAAAATCTTGGCCAACCATATATAATGTCATGATCATATATATATATATATCACAATCCGAACTCTCATACTCGTGTTACAATTATAAATCTGAAAACATCCACAATCATATATTTAGTATTATCTTAGCAATACAAAAAAAGATACTTTAAAATGATTATAAATATACAAATTCATTTTTATATATCATTACACATTTATTTTATTTATTAATATGTGATGATATATATATATATATATATATATATTAAGTGTGTCTGCTAGATCTAATGGCTACCTCTTCCTCCATCATCAGTTAATGAGAGCCTTTGTCATTTCGAAAAAGAAAAAAAAACAAAAAAAAACATCAAATCTGGTACGTACGGAGTGAGTACTGCACTCATAAAAGATTATTATATATTGGAATAAATGGACCATCCCCAATGAAGTGGGATGTTTGATGTGCAACCAGAATTCCTACATCTCCAAATGCTTCAATTCTTCCTTCATTCAATTAATTCACTTCTAAATAGCCTACCATAATTTCATAATCCCTCAAAAAATCTCTTAGATTAGAACAGTACGTTACGTGAGATATTATATATATATATATATATATATATATATATATATATATATAAAGAGAGAGAGAGAGAGAGAGAGGGAAATTTAAAGATTGGAATAAGTCTTGTTGGCCCCTTTTTCATTAATTGAACAGCTTGCAAAATGCAATTCATTGCTGGATCTAATAATATCTTGTGAATTGAGTTGGCAATTTGGCTTAGACAAATTTTATTATTATTATATATATATATAAGGTCTTATACATAGAATCTAGGTTGATAAAAATAATAGATACACACACACACACATATATATATATATATATATTATATATATATATATTAAGTTAGAATTTTTTGAAGAGTTATTAAATAATAATTTGTCAAAAAAAACGTTCTCATGATAATAAACACTCACGAAAAAATCGCATAAATATTTTTTTAAAAAAAAATAAAAATTTAAAATTTGTACGTGAATTCATTAAAATAATTTAAAATTGAATATAGCATGTAAGATGTTGGAACCAATTAATATACAGAAAGTATGCATTTTTTTTTTATAAAGGCAACAACTGAATTTTAGGATTCACCGAAAAGAAAATACAACTGAATTTTAGGAAAATGTTTTATTTGAGTAAATTGACAACAAAAAAAAAACTCATTTAGAAATAATTACTTTTATTTTTAAATATTGGCTAAAACAGTTGAGTAATATCTATATTTATGTATGAATGTATATATATATAATATATATATATATATATATATATATATATATATATATATATCGATTATTCATGTTAAATAGAAAACACATGAAATAAAAGATCTTTTTTTTTTGGAAAAGAAATTATCACACGTTTATGACCTAATAATGGCCTTAAAATTGAATTGAATTTTTTTTTTCTCTTTCTGCAATTCAATGTTGTGCTTAAGTTATTTATGTTTGGACATTTAATTGTTTGACATTTTTAAAGTTTGGCGGAATTGAAATGAATTGGAGCCATAATATATATATATATAGGTTTTTATTTTTATTTGAGGAGGGTAATGGTTTCCGTTGCTTACTCCTTTTTTACAATTTTTTTTAAGGATTTTTAGGTTTAAAATCAAGAATCCAATTATACTTACTATTTTTAACTTGTCCAAATTTTTTTTAAAATTTATAATCTTATATCGTATTTTAATCATATATTATAATTTCAAAAGACAGATTTCGTAAATTTGATGAATGAAAATATCAAATAATTAAAAGATATATTTAAAGTATTATAAGTAGTTTTATTACATATTTTGTGGAATTTCAAGCTTATAGATCTATAAAAGTGCCCTAATTAATGATGAGAGATTCACTTCTCAACTGATTAATTAATTGTGCAATTTACCTAACTATAGAATAGGAGAAGTTTTATCAACGGATTAATTTCTTTATATACAATTAAGACTTTTTCTTTAATATTATGTATATGAATTTTCTTTAAAATAAAAAATATTAAATTTAAGTAAAATTTGAATTAAGGAAAAGTATATATATTATATATAATATTATTATATTATATATATATATATATATATATTATATATAACCAATTATTTTGGTTTGGTGATGGAAAACAATAGGCCCTATGAGAAAGAAACAATAGACAAGTCCTTGCAGATAAAAAGCATAGTCGTAGGTCCCAAACTCACAGGTCAATAATGCAAATTTGTAATGTAGGCGAAACTACACACACACACACACATATATATATATATATATGAATCTATCCCCCATAAAATATCATAATACATACACACACACATATATATATATATATATATATATATATATATATATATATATATTGTTTAATATGTTACATTTAGAGAATCACAAATACTATTATACACAATTGAATTGTGATATAAAATCATTCTCAAAATAAATCAAATTCAAAAATTTTGATTTTAGAGATAGAAACAGATATATTTAAAGAAAAAATGTCACATTAATTGAATTACGACCTTAAATTTATCATAACTGAGCTAGTATTAGGATTATAGTGAAAATTTGTAAATTAAAATATAGATTTTTAATATAATTTTATTATTATTTTTTTTAAAATGTAGTATACAAAAAATTGATGCAAACAAAGAAAGAATTCATTTACTAAGAGGATATATATATATATACATATTATGTTTCACAACATGAACTTAATTTTTTTATTAATTTATTTGTGTCTGATAATTACTTTAGATCTCAATTAAATTAGATTCAAATTGCGTTAAATCTCTATTAATCAAAAACAAACTCCTTCCCTTCCAGTCAAGAAGTATTGGTCATACTATGAACTTAGTTACTACCACAAACATATGTTATATATATATATATATATATATATATATATATATATATATATATATATATATAAGTAGAATCCAAGTAGGTACTTTTGGATGCTACAACAATATTGTATAAGGAAAAGAAGGAAGTGAAAGGAAATGGATCCCACTTTCCCATCTTTCTCTTCTTTCTTTGCTTCTGTATTCTTCCTTATTTTTATTTATTTATTTTCTGTTTCTTTCTCTTTTCAAAACTTCCAAACTTGCTCCAACACTTTTGAATAATTTAGTTCGAGTATCATTGGTATATACATATATATGAATTGTCCATAATTATAAAAGTAAGATTTAAAACAAATTATCTTCCTTATAAACATAAACTATATAAATTTTATAAAATTTCAAAATTACTAACCTATTCGATATATATATATATATTGAAAATAATTACAGCTAAAATATTTGTCGTAAATATTTGTAACTAATTGTGATTATTTAAAAGACGATAGCAAATATTTACTCATGATTACAGTGATACAGAATGTAGTTGTAAATGAGTGTTGTTAATTACAACGATTTAAAGATTTGTAGCAAAATTGATAAAAAAATTTATAAAATTGGTAAAAAATGACAATGATTTAAAAAAAATAATCAATTATATCACGATTTAGTAGGTGAATGTAAATTTTATTGTAATTTACGACAACTTAGTATCCAATTATAAATTTTGTATTTGTTTATGTATATTAAAACTGATTTTTCTTCTAGTACCGAAAGAAAGGAAAGAAAGGAGTAAATGAAATATGTTTAGACATGATGCCAACTTTAAACCAACACCTGTTTTAGGAGTGGCTTTTCTTTTCTTTTTTTTTCAAGTGATACGATGAAGATTTAAAAGGATTTCTCTGAGTCTCATTCGTGCACGCATATTTGCAAAGCATTATAAGACCATTTCCACCACCGTATGTGCCAATTTTGTGGACCTCTTCAATTATATTCATACATACACACACACACACACATATATATATATATATTCAAAGGTGAAAATGTAAAGAAGCTTCCCTCCCACCCCCCACCCCCCCACCCCATACCCCACACCCACACCCCACCAAGAAAAGAAAAGATTAAAGTTAAATCCCAACCCGTGACTATTGACACTTCTTATTTTAGGTTATGCTTTTGTTATATTTACAAAATGCTCTAATCGATCATAATTTTTTTTCTTTTTTTTGAGATTTGCGTTACATATATATATATATATATATATATATATATATATATATATTGGAGGTGAATTGAGGTTATTTAATATGTACTTTTTTACATAATTTTTTTCGAAATTAATATATTCCAAATTAGTAAATGTAGAAAAAAGTTGTCCATGTTCATGTTGTGGAAGACATGGTTATTTTATCTTAAATTTAAGATATTTCTAAATAATTCTGTCTTAAAATTCAAATCACTTTTCACACCTACATTTTCATATGTAGAATTTAAACTTGAAAATTTTGATTTATACGAGGAAATTAGTGTATTTTGAAGAAATAAAAGTTTATATATTATTATATATATATATATATATATATATATATATATATATATATTAAAATATGATAAGTAATAGAAAAAGGAAAGACAATAGTAAAATTGCATATATATTATATATATATATATATATTTTACTAAGGCTGTATAGGGGTTTGTGTAGTGTAGAGAAAGAGAAAGAGAAAGAGAAAAAGCAGTGTGGAAAAGGGATAGATGTCCAAAAAGCAACAGCTCAGCTCTTAGATTTGAGGGACCCACACGAAATTCTCCATATCTAGATTTCCTCGCCTACAACTCCCCACTCTCTCTCTCTCTCTACTTTTTGACGTTGACTGTTGATGGCAGGTAGTGCTGCGGGGTCAAACTTGGAACTACCGCTCTCTCTTTCTCTCTCTACTTTTCTTCCTTCCCTTGGGAACTCTCATTTGCCGTCGCTCTTTTCATTAACTACTCCTCCACTCACTCCATTATTATTTTTATTAAATTTATTTATAACACGTTATTAATGTAATAAAATATATTAATACAAATAATTTTATTAAATAGTTTATAACAAATAACAAAGAATAAATATAAAAAATTTGAATGTGGTGAAGTATAGACATAATAATTGCTGCTAAAGAGGATAATTGTTTAAATTTTTTTTATTAATTGCAAAGAATAATTAAAAGGGATATTTAATCCTTCAAGTTGCAATTTTTAATTACAGAAAATATAAAAAATAATATAAAGAAAAAAATAATTACAAAATACATTATTTTTATCGTATGAAAAAAAATTGTTTAGAGAAACCGATTATATCTTCAAATTAATATATTTACATATATTTCTTAAACTATTTAATATGTGGAATTATTTAATATTATATTTATTACATTATTTGTCACCTAAAAAAAAAAAAACTCTTCAATGTAAGAAAACCTTGATTTTATAATCCAAACATTTAAATATGAAATCTAACAATACTACATGATTCGATAACAAGATTTATAACAAAAACTTACTATATATATATATATATATTTTAAATGTTTTATCTATATTTGATTGATCCACAATATTTTTTAAAAATTACGTAAATTTTGTAAGAAACATTAAATTTTGTAAGAAACATGACAACATATTAATTAGTTTCTGTTTCACTTACTCAAAACAATACCATCAATTTTTTAAAATTATATTTTTGTTTATTTAGTATTAATTTTTATTTTTTTGATTGGTCGGTTTAATTTAATGTTTCAAATAATTGGCAAAAAGTAAATCAATAGCATTGATTACCTTGTATTCTACCACATCTAAGCAATGTGTACTTCATGAAAACCCTAGAATCTATCTATCTATATACACATACATACATACATACATACATATATTATAATATATATATATATATATATATATATATATATATATGTGGTGTGTGTGTGTGTGTGCATGTCATCTTCATGTAAAAAAAAAAGGCCTAAATTCCAAATTAAGTGGTCCTTCAAAAAGTGTCATTTTGATACACAATCATTCAAATGGTTACTTAAATGTATCCATGCATGCCCTAATATCTGTTCTCATGAAGTGGTCCTTCAACTAGTTTATATACAATATCCCTTCTTGTGATCCTTATCCACATGTGCATGTTTTAAGCTTCTTTTACATATATCCCTTTGGTCTCTTTCTTATAATGGCAAACAACGTTTGTTTCAAATCTTTTGCTAAATTTTCTCCATCATATTCTTTTTATTACACCAATACAAATATAATAAACGTCAGTATTTTATTAATATTGTAGAAACATACCGACAAACATAATAACATTTTAACGTATTTGTATTGATATAATAGAAAAAGATCTTTCACTATTTATATTCTAATTTTGTTTAAAGAAAAGTGTTAATAAGTAGCTAATGTTGTGTTTGATTAATTTGTGTGGTTAGGTAAAGAATGAAAAAAAGTAAAACTCTCCTATTTAGGGTAGTTAGGTATTTTTCTTTTTATTCTTTCCCTTCACAATTTATATATATTATATATATATATATACCTATATATATACACATTTTAGTAATATACAAAATAAATTATATGGGTCATATGTATATAGTTGTTACATGTTATGTCACTAATGTGTGTGTATATATATATATATATACATGTTGAATTGGAACAACCTTAATTCTTTATATTATATAAATAAAATCATGGGACAAAAAGGATCTTGTGGGATGAGGACGAAATATATATATATATAGTAAGTAATATTTGTCAAATTAACGTGCCGCACAAGCAAACTTAGAATATTTGCGATCATATCACTAATTAGATTTGGTTAATTGTAAACGTCACTTAACCAATGCCCTAATCAAAAGTAGCAAAAAAACAAAAGCGACATAATTAAGTACAGCATGCATTCATTCTTTACTTACTATATTTATATATACACACATATATTTATCAATTTTGACGTTTTATTTTATTCTTTTTGTGTTTTTAAATGAATTTCAAGTATAAATAAAGTTATTATATATATATATATATATAATATGGTGCAAGATTTTGTTTTACACTGTTGAGATAGAATATTAATGCTTACAAGTTTAAACAATATATGTGTATATATATATTGAGGAAAATAGGGAAGCAATAATAAATAATAATTAGTGTGGAGCCCAATTGTTAATCATGTATAGTTTAGTAGTGTGTATATATATATAATGACAAAGAGAGGTTTTGAAAGGGGAGACTAATGATGATTTAAGAGAATATAAAATGTGATTAGTCACTGTATTAATTAGTGGTACAATTGTAATTAAGAGCTATACCAAGCAAGCATGCATGCCTTAGAATTTGCTAGTGGTTAGAGGGAACAAAAATATTCTCCAAACCATATATATATATATATATCATTTTATTTCAAGAAAGATATATATATAAAAAGATGTTATTAACACATATAATAATAATCTTATTTACGACTGTAAAAATGATATTATGGAATTTTAGAGTTATATTTAATAGAGAAATTTTTATAATATATAAAAAAAAATAAAATAATAATAATAATAAAAAAAAAAATAAAAAATAAAAAAAAATATATATTATATATATTATATATATAAGAGGAGGCAAGAGGCAAGAAGCAAGGAAGCAAGGAAGCATCCTTTTGTTTCTTTTCTTGATCATGTTTTGGGTGACAGAATATCCAAACATATATCCAAAACTAAATGGAATATTTGTTTTAATTGTGTTTTCTTTTTTTCTCTAATCATTTCTTTATCATCAAAAGTATTCTCATAATCCCTTCTTTAATTTAATATTATATTTCTTTTTTATACCTAATCACGTCTAATCTCTCTCTCTCTTCAAACACAATTTGCAACAGAGATATTTGACCAAATGGATGGATGGCTGCCTGCATGGACGCAATTTATATATATATATATATATATATATATATATATATATATATATTGAGTGTTTAGAAGAATGGAAATATTGGGTTGCATAAAATGTAAGAAAAATCCTAGGTAGGGAATAGTTGTGTTACTTGTTAATATTAAAAAAGTAATTTTTTGCTTAGGTTTCTCTTAATTCTTGGAGAGCCTCACAAAATGTTCAAGAAAAGATTCCAAAAACTTTTGATTCGGATAATATATATATATATGTATATGTATATATATCATTGGTTTGATGATCATCTCTTAACAGCGCAATAGAGAATTTGAATTAGTTGCAATAAGCAAAAGCAATATATATATATATATATATATATATTATATATATATATATATATATATATGATATATAGAATCTATGTGTATGCATGGGGGACCATTCAAAAACACATATAATGATGTGCATATGGTAGGGTTTCCACACACACACACACACACACATATATATATAAATATAATCATCTTTTACATATAACTAAAATTATTATTTTACAAATTTAAATTTAATATAAATTATATTCACGTATTAATTCTTATTTTAAAAAAAAAATTTACACTAAATTTTACATAACACTTAAAAAAAATGTCAAAATTCAAAATCACGTTATAATATTTAATAAAAACAAAAGACATTACTATTATTCTTGATACATATAACCACTTCTTGAAATCTTTATATAATATATATGACCAAAGTTTTCAACTATCGATATATTTTAAATTTCGATTAATTTAAATTTAATTCTATTTTTAAAATTTTAAACTTAAAAATATTCTTTTAAGAAAACTTAAATATAATTATATATATATATATTAAAGTGTGAGTGTGTGTACATAAGAGAGATTTTGGGTGGGGGTGGGGAAGAAGTGTGAAGAAAAAGGGGGATGGTAGTTATTGGGGTGGGGGCTAAGAGGAGTGGGAGACTGACTTGGGTATAATAAATTTTTTCAAATAGACAACTTTAATTAATGTTCAAAATTCATCAAAAAAAAAAAAGAAAAAAAGTAGGACCCATATTATATATATATATATATATTGTATGTGTATATATATATATATATATATATATATTGTATGTATATATAAAAGTAAGTAAGTAATTAATTTAAAAACAAGAAAAGATGGTGAAGAAAAAGAAGAAAAATCTGCTTACATAACACAAAATCCTAATTATTAATTGGATTCTCTCGCGCTTTCACACACACATGTTCCTGGGGATCCCCCAAACTTTTCCTAATCTCTTCCTACCTTTTTTTTCTTTCTTCTAATTTTTCATATTGTATTTATGTTAAATTATTAAATGAAGTTATAAATTCAAAGTATATTTAAAAATAAAATGAACATCTGATTATAATTAAAAATATTTATTTATTTTATTGATTTTTAAATTCAAGATATTTCATAATAATAAAGACAAGAAAATAATTGTATGTCTTGTGGTAATGAGAAAAAAAAATAAAAAAATAGAAATTTATGTTAATTAAGAGGAATTGGCTAAGACCATAGACTTAAATATAGTGGGCTTTTTCAGAAGGGTTTTTTTTTCTGGGCTATTTCTGGCCCAGTCCAAAGAGTAATAATCTATAAATAGTCATAATAATTAGTGCAATAATATTATTAGACTTGTAAGTAAATTTCACATATTTAAAACGTGTTATTGAGTAATAATTTAATATTTTATAATTTGACATTTTCTAACACAAAAAAAAAAGAAAAAAAAAAAGAAGGGATTTTTCAAGGGCAAACTCAAATATCAAAGCAGAGAGATATTTACCCAATTTTGGAATACAAATGCAAATGCAAATGCCTTCTTGGAGAACCATTTGCATAGGTGCAGAATATGCACAGCTGATGCACAGAATTGTGTTCTGAAAGTAAATCAACCATCATCATTAGGTATCCAAAAAAGTTCTGTACATCAAAATTGTCAATGCCTTTCACATAATCATCAGCCATTTTCAATATCCAAGATCTTGATCATATATAGTTTTTAATATATTAACCAAAGTTGAGCCAATATATAGGAGTTTCATACTATTGATCCAATGGGTTGTTTATTTTCTTCAGCTTCATACTGTGTGATAAACACATGTCAAGAAGTTATAAATAATTTTCAAGCACTGATTTAGCATGAAAAAGGCAGTTTACAAGGGAAGAGGTACTTGGAGACATGCAGAGAAATTATTAGGCATTTTTGCAAATAAATATCACCATCAACTAGTCCATTTTTAGACTTTTCTTGTTATATCTCGACAAAGCTCACCTTAAGAAGTCCATGATCCAAACAGAATCATTCATCCTCCTCAAAGTCCATCAGAAAATCGGTTAAGTTCTCAGCATCATCAACAGCCTCATCCAGAGACATATTATTCTTTTTAGGTTTTTCCTGTAATAAGAAGCAGCTAAAGTTACATGCATAGCTACCAACAAACAAAAATGAGCCCCAGGAAGTAATTTGAACACAAGGAAATGCCCCCCCAAAAAAAAACAATGTTGAAGGATCACGTCATTTTTTGCTTCCTGAGGAGCCAATAAACAGAAAGAATAATGAAAATGAATGGCATTCTCCTATATTTAAAAAAACAGAGGCGCTTCGAGTGTCATGGTACATGGTCCTTTTATTACCTTTGCTTAATAGGGTTTGAAGTGTTTAATGTGAAATATAAAAGTATGTATTGACCAAGTCCTTTGGAATTCCCAAGATGGCACTTGTGTTCCATGATAACCATCTCCAAATGGGGAAAAAATTAATTTTGGGACCAAAAATTCATTCACTGTTAGGAATTGTAACAATAACCTTCTTAAACCACACAGCTAAATATGCTCATTGAATGATAATTGTAGAATGATTACAATCATGATCAAATACTGATTATATCAAAATGATTAATCATACGACACACTTATGAGATCTAGTAATTAGAGGAATACTCAAAATCAATGAGCTGTATATAGAGGTAAAATGTACACTATATACAAAAAGTAGATAGGCATTTCTTTGAGCATTCTCAAAAGTTCTTTGGTTTCTTTCATTTATAAAGTATCAATGCCAAGATCTATAAGTAAAATGGTTTATGTGAAAGTCATATTAAGGCCAACATAACATAGGTATATACATATATACACATACTCACCTTTGATTTGCGAAGCTCAGGATTACTTTTCAAGACACTCCAATTGCGTTTAATCTGCTTTTGCTCTTCATCGTCACCTTCCATCTCACTTTCCTCATCATCATCCTTGAAGAAACATCAGAAGAAATTTTTGTTTTACAAGCCAAGAAAATGAAATTAGAAATTCCCAAGCACGATATTCAGATATATAAGAACCTCATTTTCACCAATGTCCACAGCTCGTGCCATAGCTTCATCAATATCTGTTGTCTGTGCAGAAGACAAAATAATAAAAGTAGTAAGTTGAAAGAAAGGCATCTACTCTTTAGAGCATGTCCTGTTAAGACAATAAAATAAATTGAAGGAGTCTCAAATGAATTTGCAAAATCAAGAGCACAAGAACATTTTAATAGTCAATATACGTTTATTATCATTGATCACCATGTTGTCAACTGTTGCACAAACAGATCTTTTGTTGCCTCCTCAGTAAATATCCTGCCTCTAAATGGTTTTATTCTTAGATTTTTCCTGTTGCATTCATGAGGTATGACATTTTAGTGTCAGTCCTTTGCTTAAGGAAAACTGCTTTCTTACTGTTTGCCACTTGAAAGTACTTTCAATATCAGTTGTGGAAAGAATTGAAAGAAATTAGTCATTCAGAAGAGAACACATGAAGACATCCCGATAGAATGGGTGAAATCCAAAAACACTTCCTCTTTCTTTTTGGTCCTCAGGGCTGTGGGAAGGGGAGTGGTACGAGTAAAACAATATCTTCCACAATAAGAAGAAGTTCTTAAGAGCATCCTTTCAAGTCTTCTTTTCCCACTGTGCTAGCTTCTATAGAAAACAAGAGTTGGGGAAATATGAAGAGAGTACCTTTTTCCATTTTATTCCGCTTTTGGGTGAGTGAGGGTTAGAGTGGGGAGGCAGTCGAAGATAAGAGCAAAGATGACTTGGCCAATTGGAAGACAAGGAGGCCTTAGGGTAATAAACTTGCATTTTCCCCCCTTATATGAAAAAGTTTAGTGCAAGAGCAAAAGAGATGCAAGACACCGGCTTCCCAAGGAGGCAAGATTATCTCATTGCGTCAGCCTATATTTGACTAGGCTGACGATCTTCTAAAGATGCAGAATGTTTGGGGTTGAAAATGATGGCCACATCAGATACTAGACCAATATATGACGTGGAGACTTATCTTTGATAATAGATTATATCAACTTATACAACATATTGCTAGACAAACAATGTCGACTGGCTGAATGTTTGTTGAACTTTGAAAGATGGGAATTTTAAGTTTTATAGATACTCAGTTTTCCCAGGTCCTCACACTAGGGTAACAATGCTTTTCTAGCATCTGTACTTTTTCCCTCTATTTCATGTGGGTGTGTGTGTCTCTGTAAGATAGTTTACCAACCAAAAGACTCTAAGATCTATATTGACTTGTGGAGCAGTTACACTTAAATGTTTGAATCAAATGTGTAGAAACATATTTGTCTATCATTAAGGAATATGCAAACAAACTAATATCACATTGTATTTGTAAAAGAAGAGAAGTACATGAAAGCAAGATGTATTCCATAACTCGGATATGCATGCTTGATGTAAAAGAATGGTCACATTACCTCAATCTCCTCTGTCTTCTCTTCACTAAGAATTTTATCCAGCTCTTCCCGCGATATAATTTTGCCATGCTGATCAGAAAAGTTTTGCATGAGGATTTGACATTAGTGACTGTGACCTAAATATATGTCCATATAAATGATTATCCTAAACTCTATTTTTGATGCCTTGACAGCTAAGAAATTCTTGATCTCATCAAATGTGAACAGTACGCTAAGATTGGTAATATTCTCATGCTAATGTAATTAAGAGCATCAAATAATTAAATATTAAAAGAAGTGATAGCCCCGCCAGAAGAAAATGAAAAAATCAGTCAAGACACCATTGATAGACGTATTAGTTAACACTACAACTCTCCTATTGAGCAATCTAATCCTCATGTATGTATATTTTTAACATAGTCTTATTTACCTGATAATAATATCAAAGAAATAATGGTCCATAGAAGATGTAGTTCCCTAACTGAAACAACATAGAAAACTAGATACCAAGCATCAAAATCATTATGAAGGCAGACGAATTCAAGACTATATCAATCTTATGTATTACTAGTCCAATTCCATTGTCTTCAGTCTAACAAGCAGAGGTTTCGTAACATTACAAGAAATGCGAGTATATTCATTTATATCTTCAAGGAAATAAATTTCTTCTGGCTTCATGCAGACAACAAATATCATGGCAAGAAAGTTAAATGATATCTACTTCTATTTATAAAGCATGTATTTGCAATCTAAATCCAAGTGTACCTTACTTTAGTTTCTCTATGTGAAGAAATGAAAAGGAAGAGAAGTAATAAATAAATAATTGAATGCTAAATGATTTCAGGTAAAACAAGAAACATGAACCAGAAATGAAATCAACTTTTATCACCAGACCTCTTTCAGAAAAGCCAACATATCTGGTGTTGGTTCATGAAAATCTGCACCCCTATAATCAATCACTTCATCTGGATCCTGAATGTAATTTATGGTTGGGTAAACTGGATCACCACCCCAAACTGCAAATACCAGAATTCCTTCACAAATGGAACTAGAGGGAAGAAAACAATCCTTCAACTTTAACATGAGTTTAGAGAAACTCATGAATCTAACAGAAGTACACAAACACACACACACAAAATAAAAAACAAAAGAAAAGAAAAACACAGGGGACCATATTAACTACTCAACCATGATGGTAAAACAAGAAAAGGTCGCACAAACACCTATATTAGTCCATTAGCTATAAAGACAAAATGTAAGATGCAAAATGGGTCCCCAAATGCAGCAATTTGATTGGTAGCTCATACTCTAACCTCCAAGGTAACCAAGTACAGAATAATGAAACACATTTCACTATTCTACCATCACTGTAAAAGATGAAATGATCAAAACATTTATTTTCAATTCTTTAAAAGTAAAGAGCAGGTTTAAGGCACCCAAGACAGAAGAATGAAAGTTTTCCATTACACTGTTAAAACAACAATGTCTATAACCTCTGGTCTCTAGACACCTGGGGGGCTGGGGTTGGAGGAATTTATTTTCATCACCTAATACTGCAAAAGGCTGTGAGATGCTACAACAATTAACCTTCCCAAAGCACAACTATCTATCATTCTCTGTTAAAAAATATTGAGAGCATCAGAATTACACAGCATGTTAAGGGAGGGACAAGAGAAAAAATCAGATATCTTAACAGCATTAAAATTGTTAAAGATAGCAACAGAGCAAAAACTTAATTATGGACCCCAAGTTTGATTTATATGGTCTCAAAGACCATATCCAAACAGAAAAGATCCGATATTGACATGTTACTAGAAGCTCAGATGGAGAGATAAAAGAAGTTGCAAGAGAAAAACTAGTACTTTGTTTTATTTGATCCTCTCGCATTCTCATCGCTAAAGGATCACGTCGTATACGAGTATCTGTACCCATCATTATGCGGTATTCTCGATCAGTTTGATACGTGAACATTTCAATAAGCTGAGTGTTTTCGTCTTCACCCGTCTCTTCAAAATGCTGCTGAACAGCTTCGCGTGAAGTGTCTCTCTTCCAAGCTTTCACCCATTCTGAGTAATAAGCCAATGGACCAATCTTTTGCAATTTTTCTTGTTCAGCCTGCAGCCTACAAGACTGAACAATTAATATGCACATACTAACAAGCAAAATAAGAAAAAAAAATCCATATCAATTGAAAATGAATGAATTCAGAAAAATATCAAAAGATTAATAAAGGAAAAAGACATGTTCTTTGGGTCAAACATATCCCCAAATTCAATAATTACAATTTAAAGCTTCAGAAAAACCAGCATAGTCAAAAGGTTACTCAAAACCAGCATAGAAACATTTTCTTAAATTCCTGCAATGTCATATAATGATAGAGCATTAAGCAAAAGGTTACTCAAAATGTAGCTGGAAGTACTTCTGCTACATGCACTTCCTTTCGTTTGTAGGAGTGTAGAAGATCTTGGAATATCAAATATGGACCATCTGACATTAATCTTTGCATATAAATCCTACAATATCAGGTGACAGTTTTTATCTAATTCAATGCTGTCATGACAGGATTAAGAAGATTCTGCTTCAAAGTTTTCCCAACAACTTGGCCTCCTACACATGATAGATATCAGAAATCAATGTGGATTTCCATTGGACATTCATGTTTTTCACCTAAAATGCAATATTGTTTCTCCAGTAAACTGGAACTAACATAGCTGATGCCTACTAGATGCACGGAGTTAAACGTTATAGGCACTCTTGATGATTTGGGGAAATTACAGAATAAAATATATGGTAATGTTGCCTAAGCCACAGACAACAGACCCACAAAAACTATTTTACCTTTCCTCTTTGAATATATGTCGCCTAGCTCTATAAAGTGAAGTCTCAGTCAAAGTTGGATGGTCACCATAAAGCTTTATTTGCCCAGTCTCTGCCATAGCTTTGAGAAAAACCTGAAACCCCATCACAAATGCCCAAATCCAAAAAGTTTGAAAATGAATAGATAGCAAGTAAAAGATATATAATGACAAGCATATGAAAGGAAGGTCCTCTGAGATCAGAAATAAAATTTCAAATCATGACAAGAGCATCTTACATTCATTCTGGAACTATATCCATCTACATAAGCATTATATACAACAAAACAGAATAACTAAGAATGGAGAAACTCTCTACTTAGCAGGATTAGTTTTCAAAAGGTTCGCATCATATGTCAGTAAACAAAGTTAAACTATCCTCTTTAAGATAGGCTATATTTGGACAAACATTTTGTCTACAAATATTTTAACATTCAAATCATCTTCCAAAACATTTTTCCCTAAAAATTCTCACCTAACATAACATTCCACATTTAATGCGCCTGCTTAGATATTTAAATTTAAATTGAACATAGTGCTTATTTTAATAACTATTGCCCACTTTATCCAACACAGGACCAACTAAACCTGAAATCATTTATTCACTTAGTAAAATCAAAATCCTTATTTGAATGAGCTTTTCACATATTTTTATTTTTACTCCAAGGAAAAAAAAAAAATTACTTTGAGTTGTTGTTCAAGTAAACCCATAATTGTTAACACTTATAATAGTAAACATTTGTTTTGAAGTTTGTCAGGACAAACCGTCTCAACATCAGGACGCCTCTTCTGCCACCTTGACCATCGTTGCTTTTCTGGCTTTCTCCAGTTCCACCATAGTTCTTCACTGGTAAGAGTATTTTCTATTGGTTTCCTTACCTTTGGATCAATAAAGGGATGAGGTCGTCCAAGTTTTTTGTCCAGATCATATCCAGTTAGAGTCTCTTCCTGAGGTTCTGACTGATAGACAACAAACTCTGACAATGACTCTTTGGGTTCTTCTGCTGCAGCATCTGAAATCTCAGCTTCCATGGGATCATCTTGAAGAACACTTGTTTCAGCAGTCTCAGAAGAAGAAACTGATGATCTGTACCTCTTCCTCCGGCTTCCTGGGTTCTTCCCATAAGAAGGACTTCCAGTTGACACACCAGTAGGCTCCGGTGCCCGTGCAGCCCTCACTTGGCTTGCAGTACCTTCTGGCCAGTATTCCTCACTTGGAATGCTTGCACGTGCCCCAGAAGCAGGTTCCATCTGCCCAGATGTAGCGTCAAAATAACTAGAGTATGGAGCACGCTCAACAGATACCTGCTCAAATGAACTCCTTTCCTTTTTGGAATTCTGACATTTTATACATGGAAGTAGGGGTGCTCTCTTAGATGAAGAGCTCAATCCAATGCTCAATTTCAAAGGCATAGTCTCAAGTGATCCTGAAAAATAATTCTGAAGTGGCCAAGAATCAAACAGGAACAGTTTAGTTAAATCTTTAGGCAGAGTATTGAAAAAGATGGATATTCCTGCAACAATCTAGACTTCTATATTAACAAAATATTCATCTCAGAAAGCTCATGCCACATTTTTTAAATGTATTGATTTTCAAAACTATGTTTGATATCATATATAAAAAATTCAAATTTGTGAACTCAGACAAATATATCTTGTAACCCATAGGGCCTAAGCCTTTCAAATGGTATTTTTTGTCTTTCATTGTCAGCTTCAAAGGCAAAATGGAAAACACATTGGCAGTACAGTGTTTCTTCTCCAAGGAAGGATGGTTTTTCTCAACCAAATAGCATGGAAACCATACTTCAGTAAAGAAAGAGACAGAAAGCTACTAGCAGAAGTTGCACATATTCTTTAACCGCCCACCAACTTGATATTATGGAAAGATGCACCTTTCTCCATTTCTAATCCTCCAATGCAACATTCTTCATTTTTCTTTAATCACCATATCATAATGCTATTAATATAGAATGGGCATTCCAAATATAAGGATTTTGAAGTCCCTTTCTTCCTAAAATTCTCGCAATTATTCACCAATAAATTATTTTTCAGTATATAGAAATGAACACTATTAGAAGTTTCCAAGTATCCAATAGCTAATCTGAAAAGACACCTGTTTAGGAATTACGTAATCAAAATTGAGAATTTTAGAACCAAATGTAGTAAAGCTTATTCCCAAATTCCAAATTAAGTATATATATCAAAAAGAAATATAGTAAGTCTATATATCTCAAAAAGGAATTCCAAATGAATTTCTTTTAAATTTTTCTCTTCAACGAGACTTCATTTATCATCAAAGGAAAACAAAAACCCAAACCATATAGCATTTTGCAGCAGACAGCCTTATTTTCTGGCTACTATCCAATACTTGAAAGTCCCGATATCCTTTTTACAATTTCTAGAGATCATTCCTTAGATGGTTACTTGTCCTTCGACAATTATGCATAATTTGCATTTCTTTTTCTTTTTCTTTTCTTTTATTTTTTTTAAATTTTAACAAATGTTCAGATATTCAAACTCATTCCGAATTTCAAAATTATCCACAGTTGTAATCATTATCCACAGTTGTAATCACAAAAACACATAAAACCAACCTTAAAATACAGCAACCTCTTATTAATTGCCCCATTAAAAGAAACCAAGCCACTTGACATTCCTCTATCTGCGAAATCAAGAAAAAGAGAATTAAAAACTATAAAGTACAAATTCAATGGAACCAAGTAAAAAAGTAATCCCAGAAATGCAAGTAATCTTTACGGTTAAACGAGAAAAACCTGGGCATAACAGCCAAGAAGGAGATACAGAGGAAGTCATTTCTCAGATAACCCAGCAGAAAAATCAGCCCACAAACTTCTAAAAGGGAAATTTTACATGCAATCCTAGAATGTTTACCCCTCTTTCAAAGTGTTTTCTAGCTATGGGGTTTTAGGAAGGGTTCTTGATGAGTGTGGAGGAAGAGATAAAATGGTGGTTAAGCATCCGGGTTTTCTGTTTTTACAAAAAACATAAATAAATAAATTGAAACATGGATTATATTTTCGTTCGGTCCAAAACCTTTTTTTTTTTAAATGGGAAAAAAATTTATAATTTTTAAATACTATAAATAACAGTATAAAAAATTCCATAACTTAAATCAATATATAATAAAACATATCTAATAACTCTATTAAAATTTTGTTCCGTTTTATATTAATTTTTTAATAAATAATTTTTGTTTAATCAATTTAATTTTGCATTATAAATTTTCTCTTTAGTTTGCTAAATCGACGTACCCTTGAAAAAGGAAAAAAAAAAATAATAAAATCAATATCAATAGTTATTTTAGTGAAAAAAAAAATATTATCATTTTTACTTTTACTTAGTTCAAGTAAAAATGTATAAAAAAAAATAGCAATTATATAACTTCGAAAATAAGAGAAATACAAAATGCTTCAATGGATAACACAAAAGAATTATATATATATATCACAAATTGCAAACAAATTGAAGAAACAATTTAGGATTGAATCATTTTTATATCTCAATAAATTCTTCCAACAGCTTCTCAATAGTCTTCCTTGATGTAATTCTACCAATTTCATATACTCTCATCTCAGATCCTATACCTGCATGGAAATTTTCTAAGGATTTTGAAGGAGAAAAAGAATTAAGAAAAAAGAACCGTCTAGAAACTACATATCAAAAAACATACTATACATTATGGGAAGACAGCATATCTGATTCTGCAAACTCAATGACAGCAGCATATATATATATATAGCAAATTCAATTCATTAAAGATAATGATGAGGCACACAACACATATTTCACTATGGCAGACTCACGCCTGCATCCCAAAAATGTTTAAGAGCATATGATTAGGGAAATTGCAATAAGTTAGTCTCTAATTTATATATATAAATCCAAGGGGAATAACTTCTTGGCTTGCTTCATATGTTTATATATTTGCAGACATTCTCTATAATATGCAGCTGTGCTAGGCTCTCCTAACTTAAGATGTTGCAGGTTCAAATATTTAAAATTTGGAACCAAAACTTACTTCTTATAAGGGATCTATTTGACTTGACTGAGAATATGACTTAAAGCTGTCTGTCTATAATTAGGGCCATCAAGAAACCTCATTTCATATATTTTATATATATATATATATATATTTTTTTTTTTTTTTTTTGCAGACAAGATAAACATTGTTGTGGCACATCCATGCTGCCCAGATGATAAATTAACTATGTTACTGGGGAAGGTAATGAGGTGCAAAAGGAAGTGTTGGTTTCTGCCTCTTAGATTGGAACAATTTTTATCTCAATATGATATTGGGAAGCATTTATGTAATGATTGTTGAACTCTGTTATTGGCAAAACAGGTTGACCATTTCTCCACAACCAATTATAAGTGGCTCAAATAATAAAGGTATGGAACTTATCAGTGTCTTTTGTTAGAATCTAAGATGATCTATCAACCAGAAATTTTACATGATAAAAACTTGCCTCAGTGTTTAGAGATTCTACCTAAACCATTTACCATTTACATGGGAACTCACAATAAAGCAGACGCTAAAGTTGGACAGCAATCAGATCTATATAAAAGGAACCAAAAAGAAAACAGACCTGTTTGATGCAAAGCTTTTAGAGGCAACTCATTTGCACATGATTTTATGAATTTAATAAGTCTCTTCAAGAGCTCTGCAGATTCTGCAGACATCAAGATTTCTCTCTGCATTGTACAAACAGGAAACATGGTACTCAGCAATTCAACACGAAAAGGGTTCTTCAAACCTTAACACAATAAGGATATTTATCAAACTAGTAGAAAAACAGACCATAAAAAAACCTATGATTCAACTCTCTAGTCAATCATGTACTTTGTAAATATAATGAGTAGACAAATCTCTGTTCCAGTCTCCATTTCCAATGTAGAGCAGAATCATAAAACCAATTGATAATATTATTGAAAGACTTGAGGCTTTTCATTAACTGAGTTTTGATAGTGAGAAACAATAGTCTTGTCATGAAAGTGAGATATCTTTTAACTTAATCTTACTTGTTCAAGCAATGAAACCAAACTATATTGAAAGTTTTACACAAAAGCAGAAACTTGAAATCCCACGGAATCTCGATTTATTAGAACTAGTGTAGGGATGTTTAATAGGTAAATCTTGTGTTACTCTAGCTTTTTATTTCTTTCTTTATTGTTTTTTTCATTTTTAATCGCTCCATATTTTCCATAGAAATATGCTTTTAAGACTCTTCTCTTTGATGTACAAAAGTTTTTGCTCTATTATTTTCTTATATTGTTTCTAAAATATGCATGGATGATTTCCTAGAAGTTATCAATGAGTCAGAAGTCTTTTAGTCGCATCCGAAAATAGATGATAATTAAACTTGAATGCTTGCCTGATGAAAATTCAAGGCATGCGAATGAAAAGGATTATCCTACTTGCTTCATTAAAATCTCTTCAAACATGATAAACTTAGCATATCAAAATTAGTGGATTTTCTAACCTAGGGAAAAGATGGTTTAATCGAGAGAACAAAACATCTTCACACTTCATTGAAAAGAAAAGTGTGTGATCTTGATACTTGCTATCTTAAATTAAAAAATGGTAATGCATAAGTTGCTAGGTTCATAAAGATCATCACATATGAAAGATGGAATTGGTTACATCAAGCCTTGTCATTCATTTCAATTAAATAATGTTACGCCTAATGTGGTAAAAATGGTCATAAAGCTACTAGATGTTTGATTAAGAAGAAAGCTAAGAATGGAGTTAAAACAATATAGGTTGAGAAAATCCCATAAAGCTAATCCCCTTGAACCTTAAAAATCTTTAGGCAGTTAGTCTTATCCTCTTCCTTTGTGTGTGTATGTTTGGAAATCAAAGCCAAAAAAGATAAAAAACAGAATAATCAGACATACATTTCTTCAACCCAAATGCCTCAAATACATAATTTTTTAAATTCAATCCGCAACCCAATTTCCTATCATAACTATAAGTTGAGAATACTTGAAGCCAAAAAGAAACCTGTAGTCCCTAAAGATCACTAGACGTTTTGTACGTGTAAGTTTCTTTGTTCTTGGGCTACGTGATAAAAGGCATTCTCATATTTAGGGAGTGACAAAAGTTTCATACAAGACCTGTATAATTGTTATATCATATGATTTGTTTTTCAACATGTGATCTATGAGCATTATAAGCACAAAAATTATTTTGGGAAATCAATAAAAAACAGCATCTAAAATACAGTGGCCAAGAGCATTCTAACATTTCCTGTTAAAAATAAAGGTGAAGCAAAAGATATCTAGATGCATGTGTTAACAAACAGAAATTTTTATTAGGCATCAAGAAAACAAGAACAAAGTTTCCTCAAACCTTGAATTTATTTTCAGCATCATAATAGCCAGACACAATAGCAAGCACAGAAAGTTTCTCCAAACCTGCGATAAGTGTGCAAATTGAAGTTAGAAAGACCAGAAGAGTTTCCTTATAAACTTATAAAGTTTAAAATGCATTGAATGCCTTAAAATTATGAAAAGGTTTGAATTTTTAGTAAATTCATGATTCATGACATGGCAGCTGGAAATTCAAACGTTTAGGCATGCATTAAGTTAATAAAAAGGACATTTACCCAAAAAAAAAAAAGTTAATCAAAAGGATCTCCAGAGGAAATTTTGAAGGTGCAGCTCCAAGACAACTAGTAAAATTCTTACAAAGATCAATAGAAAGGTTCATAATCACTAAGATAAGTTATGATAGATAGAGAGCTGTAAAAAAGGTAAAACATTGAAAAAACATGTTTTTAAGGGCATGAGGCTGAAAAAGGCAAGCGAATGACACACAAGATGTAACTAGAGGAAGTTGAACCTTTCAGGTGGTCTGGTCAAAGAATATACAAACAATAGTGAAATATGTATATAGGTAACTGAATCAGCATTCAGCTGGATCTTACGCTGGAAATCTCTAATCTCTGCTTCTGAACTAGAACAAAGTGAGAGAAATTCTGTAACTGATATTCCAATTGAACTCATTCCAAAATTTATTGCGGTCAATATTGAACTGCTGTCTGACTTACCTGCTACATCAATTTTGTCAGGTTGCGAATGAACAATCTGGGTAACTACTTCCAGAAGGGACAGATTCATAAAAGCAGGAGCATGTGAAAGGATGAATTAATTGACAAGATTGTACACATAGCAACAGAATATAAAGAAATTTAACAGCTTATGCAACCTTTTTACATTCAATTATATAAATCTATATGATTATGAACTGATATAAACTATATATCCGTAGACCTCCTACTATGAGGTGAAAAACATATGGGATAGACTACTCTGACACTCTCATCATTGCTCAGTTATCTTCTGCCAATCAATTTAGCTTTGAGAATGACACTTCAAGAATCCTATACTCAAGTCCTTTCCTTCACATATAGTTTCAAATACAAGATTTAGGGACATTAAAATATTTCTTAGGAGTTAAAGTTCTAGGACTAAACGAAGTATCTTCCTATCTCATAGAAAATATGTACTTGATATACTTGCTAAAACAAAAAATAAATAAAAAAAAAAAAATTGAAAGTGGAACTAACTAGTACTCCAATAATTTAAAATTTTCAGTTTGTTAAAGTGAGTTGTTAATAGATCTTAAGAGATATTGAAGACTGATTTGGAAGTAGAATTATCTTACAGTACTGAATAATATGTTAATGTTGAAAGTCAATTTATGTCTCCAACAGTTGAATATGGCAACTTTAGAGCAAATTTTGTGTTACTTAAAAGGAGCTCCTACATGGCACTGTGTACATGAATTATGGGGGTTAAATTCCACCTACTCTAAAAGTTTAAACTAGATTGAATTTAACTACTTAATGCACTTCCTCACATCTAGCCCGAATACAAATTTGGATAACAGACACATCATATGACCAATAATTAACAAATGAAGACAAATATAAGAGTCAAATTCAAGACCTCCTGCTTTAATACCGTTTTAAAATCTCACCTCATATAAAAGTTTAAGTAAATATTTAATAATAGGCATATTCATATTGGATCTTATTCAGATTCACTTCAGAGTATTGTGTTGTTTCAGGACCAATTGCAGAATCAGAATATTGGACTATGTACAATCGTTTACGAAATTATGTGGTTAAATCACCTCTTAACTAAGGTTAGTTATAAACCATCTACGACAACATAATTATAATTTGGCTTCTAAACACCAAACATATAGATATTAACTGTCACTGTATTCATAAAAAATACAAAGTTGAATCCACAGATTATGTAAAGAGAGTATAGCAATTAGGCAAAATCTTTACAAAACTTCAATTTATAGAATTATTTATCTTTGTAACAAGGTGGGCATGATTAATATTTATGTCCTAGCTTGAGAGGAATGTTATAGCTTTGGTGCTTTATTCAGTGTCTAGTATTATGTAAATTATATCATCAGGTGATTTCATTATGCTTAAATAAAGAATTTGTTTGGGATTTAATTAGACTTAAATTTTAGGGCTAGTATCTCCTTTACTTTATTAGGAATTTAATATAAATCCCTATTCATTCATGTCATAGAATGGTTGTTGAGAATTTGTGTTTAGCCAACATATGAAGGCAATGTATTAAGTGTACAAATTCAACTATGCTATCATCTTAAATTTTCAGATGAGATAAAAATATATTGTGGTATCAAAGCAGGATATTCCATGTATGAATCTTACTTTGCCCTATTTGATGTTAGATGAAGTGAAAATATAATGATAGAAAACCAATTACTTAATTTAGAAAATACCCCCTCACTTTGTCACAAAAAGGTCATTAAGCTATGATATTCCTAAATATGGAAACACAAAATAATCAAATAAAATCAATAACTTGATATTATATAGAAGACACTTCCCCAAACACAACATAACTTCATATATTTCTCCATTTCTTTCTATTAATTGAATCATTGAGGCCCCAGTAAATCACTTTGAAACTTAATGAAGGAGAATGACACAGGGGTGCAAAGGGCATACAAAATAAAAGAAAGAGATAGACCTATTCTCGTCCATTTCTTGAGGTCTTTCCGCAGAATTCCTCCCATACTCAAGTCAAAGGCATCATTCATTTTGGATCTTACTGCCAATCAGGTGGTTTGAATCAACATTAGTACTGCATTAGAATGCACTTTAAGAATAAAATAGTAAGTATAAGAAATTAAATAATTTTCAAGACATACAAATCTGGTAAAGACCATTGAATCCAAATCCACCAGCTCCCCTAATCAACAAGGTTGCCATGTACTTGTCTTTGGAAGTAGTATTAGGGTTTCTCAAGTTTGCAGTATCCAACAGGATACCAGAAAGCTGCAAATAGCAGAGATATACAGAAACAATAAGTACATGCATATTCCAGAAGCCATTTTTTCCTACTTGGCAACATCGTAGGATGAGATAAAAGTCCATTAAGCAAAAGTTTTCAAGAAATAAAATGCAGTTTAGTACTAAGAGGAGAGAAGATGAATACATAGGTTGTTTATAATAGGCACACTTAACTCTAAACTCGTTCCATACAATAGCTGTGAAAAAGGAATTGCTATGATAGTAGAATATGTAGAAAGAGAATTGAAGAACTTTTAGGCTTAGTGTGAGAAGAAGACTCCTACTTGAACACATCTATTAGGAGAAAAATAAATCATGCTACTATAAAAATTTTAAAATAAAAATATGAATGCCAAGCAGCACGAACCAACTACTATACTTCCTGTTCCAATAATGCTTTTACCTGCTTCTCTCTCTACCATATATCTACATTCAGAAATTCTCTTCAATTTCAACCAAATTGCAGATTTACCAAAATAGACTTTAAATAAGATTATTTCATTATTCTTCATATATGTTTATGAAATTATATGCTTAGATATATGATTTTGCTGTGAAAATTGAATAAGAATAAAGATGTTGATAATTGAATTTTGGAATAGATTTCTGCCATGAATTGTTATATACATTGAATTATGTTCGGAAGGATGAAAATTAACAAGTATTATTGATTTAATTGCAAAATGTTACATAACAATTCATATTAAATAATAAATTGAAGTCAACTAGTAAAATTCCAAAAGAATCATATTCAATCAATAAACTAAAAATTAAGATATTAACTATACAACATAAAAAATGTGTAAATGAAATTTCTTTTGAGGGAAAATGAACACTAAAGTTTTAAGTCCCAGCTGAGTCAGTCAGAATCCTAGGGAAGTCTGTTAGTACTGTTGAGACTTTCATAGGATGCTCAGCCAGGTCAGTTAGGTCTCCATAGGTGACTTCCTGTATAGTTTAGTTGCAACTCAACCAATTCTGCTCAAACCAGGACTTCATTTTCCTTTCTTGATTTTTGGGCAAAACTTATGTCTTTGTATATATAAAGATAATCTTTTTGAGTTCAGATAGAAGTTTTTGATACAGAATTGACCAGATTGATGGGGATTTAAAAGTCAAGAGGGTGTTGCACCACAGTAAAAAGGTGATTCTTCTAGTAATCTACCCCCAACCCCCCAAAAAAAAAGGACTAGAAGATGTGGATCTTCTGGTAATACAGTGGTGAAATCTTGAGAATAAATAAATAAATCTGTTAAATAAGGTAAATAATAAATGACAGGAGTTTATGTTAGTATCTACCAGAAGCCGACTAAATCCTTGCCCAGCCAATATTTCTGGAGAAGTGAGTGCAAATTTTTCAGCAATAAGTGTGCAGCAGGATGCTTCCTGCACCATAAATGAACTAGCTTAAGTAATTAGTTAAAAGATTGAACTTTGAGTGTCTGAATTGATGCAACTAAAGATCAAAATTTAGTGCAAAGATAATTTTGAAAGGTACACCTAGTCTGCACAAGATTAATTCCTTAGAGAAACAGTTTTAAGTTGAAGAGCCTGAAGGTAACACATGTTGCTATCTGCACATCTAAATATATTTATCAGCTGTCTCATCTGGTTAAGAGGATTTCTCCCCATCTTGCATGTATAAAGCAATGACTTGATCCCATAAATATATGAAACAATTAGGTATATTTACGAGAATAAAGGGTGTAAGATGAGTGGATCAATAGAGAAACTATATAGAAGTAAATAGTATGGTTTTCATATATCTGTTCCACTGAAATAAGAGCAAATATGAGTTTTAACCAGTTTATTGAATTGCACTATTCATATAACTCGGATCACAACTTAAATATGATAGTTGTATGCTCTTAGCTGAGTCTTCTGTGAGGACTCCCTGGAATCTTCTGAATTCTCTAAAACAAGCCTTGGGTTTTGGTACAGTGATTCATTTAATACAATTTCCAACAGGAAATTTTCCCTAATTGTTATATCAATGATATGGGTTGCAAAGGAAATATGAAGTACCAACCTTACTAGTGATGCTTAAGTGTGCATATTTTTGCCAAGATAAAATAAGAAAACACATAAAGAAACACAAAAGCCACCTTTTATAATTCTTCTGGAAGAAAGATACAAAAATGAAATAAAAGGATGGATTTCTATTTTGCTATCAGAATACCTCTCCAAGTTTGACATTTTTAATCCAAGGGTAAGCATTGTCATTCTGCCAAGGAGAAAAATGATATTGAAGCATGATTCTCTTAAGAAAATGTCTCAAGAGGTAAGCAACATCAATGCATATTCAGCAGCCCTAAGGCAAATTCATATCACCTTAGAACAATTGAAGATTTCAACCAGGGCTTCCTTCAAACCCTATAAAATTGAGCAAGCATTCAAGACTCCTAGTGACTTAGAAATAAAAACAAGTGATGCAGTAAGATACTGACCGCTTGTTTGGATGGAAGACTAGAGCAGTTAACCAGGACTAGTTTAAGACTTCCAAATAAATCATAATAAGACAAGTCAATCTGCACATTCCCATAAAAGAGAAAAATATCAGAATATGGACATTAAACAAAGTATGAAGAGGAAAGGAATGTAATAAAGTTGATAACCTGCAAAGCTTGCAAAGGAATTCAAGGGTTCTCTAAGAGCTCATAAAGGGAAAGGCAGAGAATGGGTGAAAATAAGGTCTCGAAGTTCATTGAACATCTAAAATAGGCCAACACAATTCAGATGGTCCCAACAAATATTGGATTTGAGCAATTCAAAGTTGCAGTATTCTAATTTTATTGTGGAACCAACCTCATCAATAAACAGTAGTGATGACTGATCAATATGGCATGAATCAAGCAGCCATTTGAGCTCCGCGTGAGAATCTATCTCCATCCTCTTCATATTTATAATAGGAACAGTGCAGAATTGGTTGTTCTCTAGTGTTTCATTGAGGTAAAAGGCATACATGATGGTTGCAGCAACTGATCCAACATCTGCAGTGAATATGTTTAAATCAGAATTTTCTAATAAATTATACCGATTAGTTTGAAGGCTACAGGTTCAAGGAAGAATCAAGGTTCACAATATCTAGTAAGTATAAACATATCACTTGATAGTGGCAGAATGTTATGACAGTATTTGGCATATAATTTCTATGCAACCACTTCTTGGCACCATCAGATTTCCTGTGATTATAACAAAGTTGATAAGTTTCTTTTAATCAAATTCAAATTCTGAGAAGTTATTCATCAATTAGCATCTCCATTGACAAACAGTTCTTTATTATGGGTACATCTGAATTAACATTTTTTTTAAAGAATCCTTTTACCAAACATACTTGAATTAAAAATTAAAAACATCAAAAAGTCCTATTAGTTAAAACTCAATATACCTCCGGTTCTTGCAAATAGTCCTCTCATTACATTATAGAATTTTTATCATTTTTTTTAACCCAAATCACCTTTTTAAACAATCAATAAACTGTAATGGCCAATATTTAAACACAATGATACAGTTTAAATCAAATCAGTTATTTAAACACAAAATTCATAATTCCATCCTAATACATTTCTAATTTCACTCTAAAAATCAAAAGAATATTTTGCACTTTAAAACCAAATCTAAAAATCTCCTATATCTTCCTGTTTATATGTGCTGTGTCGCATGCGCAAGTCCGGTTTTCTATTTACTAGTTACAAGTACTATGAAGCATGGATTAATTATCTTCATCATATAACAATTAATAGGAGTTACCAGAGATGTTTGGGCCAATTACAGCATGCAGGAATCTTCCTGGCACACCTGCATTGACATCATGCTTTGTAGATCTCAAATACACATTAAGCTTGTGAACGCTTTGACAACAAGGTTCAAAAACTTTGACATGTGGGGAGTTCCCATTGTAGAACAATGCTGTTGAAGGAGCAAGTGGGATTTCATATAGATATGTTCCTCTCTTATTTAAAGTATGGGTTTCTTCATTTGCATCATAGGTTTCAGAGACGTACTCTTTTGGTGCATCATTTACATCATCAAATTTCAGTTTTATATCTGAATGTACATCATCTGGCAGAGGAGATGAATTAGGTTCAGGAATTCTCGACCACCTCCCAGAAAATGACTGGCCAAAGGGTCCTAAAACTGAGGGTAAATCTTTCCATCTAATAGATGTGTTATGTTCTGCTACTTCACTAAGATTATTTTTGGATTTTCTAGAACCCGTATCTGAAACTGATTGCAAAATTCTTTGGCTTGCAGTAATGCCTTTATCCAACATTGCCGCCTTTCCCCTCCTCATTCCATCAAAAAAAGGGTTATCACGGGCCCAAATCTCTTTCTTCTGGAATTAAACACATGAAAATCAATATATATTTTAAGAAAAAATTCAGTCTTTAAGTAATACATTACATCATATATTGTTAGGAAATGTTTTTTTAAAAAAGAAAAAGAAAAAAAGAAAATAAAGAGAACAATCATCCGAATCATTCTTATATGATATCTTTTGTTGTTTTTTTATCAAAGGAAATGCAAACAAGAACGGAATGCGTGCAAATAACCAGTCTCATAAGTAACAATGACTTAGCAAACCAATGCTGATTTACAAATTTGACGATAATATACCTTGCAATCTCCAAATAAATATGATGCATTCACGTAGTGAAACCCACAAAACCCGTGTTAAATTATCAGTTCCCCCAAAATTAAAGTTGATAGTGAGGGAATTTCAACAATAAATAAACATTGATCAAAGTTAAAGATTGTTTACCTGTTTATTTTGTGTCATTGTTGAAGAAAATCAGATGTGGCCAAATCCAAGAAACAGGGAAGAAAGAAAGGGTTTGAATGGAGAGAGGTTTAGTGGAAGAAATGCAGCAGCGGACGGTGTAAAGAGGGAAAGACAAACATGTGGAAGCACAATTCGGAGTCGTCTCCATTAGAAAGTCCGCCATAGCTTCGGTAACATCAAACGAAGAGAAAAGCCGGTATCGTTCCTCTTTCTTCAAACGCCTGCGGAAACATCTACTCCCAATTCCATGGCATATACCCAGAAAAAACTTTTTCATTTCCAATTTTGTCCCTTTTTTTCAGAATAATATTATATTTCGAACAAATTAAACATTTATCTTCTTTTTTAAAAATTTTAAATATAAGCTAATATTAAATTCATTTTGCATGACTGGTATTTATATTTAAATAGGATTTTCTATCAATAAAATAAAATAAAACAAATGCTATTTATAATCAATTATCTAATAATATTACTTTAATATATATATATATATATATATATATATATATTTACAGTAAATATTTAAAATTATATAAATCTAAACAAATTTTTAGATATACAATCAAATGTCACACCTCAAATTATTGGAGATTAAAAAATCTATTGAGGAAATTATGACTATTATATACGGAATTAAATATGACAGCCATTGTATACAGCGGAAAGACTGTTATTATAATAAATTAATCCATAACTTCAACCAAATTTAGGAAGTGAAGGAATGTCCAGAATGACAAAATTTTCTTTCTAAATAGAAATTATAGGAAAAAGGATACTCTTTTATCAGAGATATAAACAAGATCCTCGGTTCTTACAGGGCGCACTTCTTGACAGAGAGGAGGGAGGAGGGCGCACAACTTTTAGGTTCAGCAAAGATTCAAAAGAAAGAAACAGGGTAGTTATTCAGAGTCGGTGAAAAAAATCATCAGCCTATTTGATTGATAGCAAAGCCCCATTGATGTACAGAAGGCTCTGAAATCATGATAAGTACTGAGTATAGCAGTGTCCGCAGAGAATGTACTTCAGTTACAGTTACTGATGGGCTGGCTGCAATCACTAGTTACGATTTACAGTAGTACCTCAATGTCAAAACTAGTTACCTTGTTCCAAAGACTTCATGAGAATCTGCTGTTGTGACACCTGGCTTCTCCATAGTTTTGAGAATCCTAAATGCAGCAGACAACAGAACTAAGAAGTACTAGAGCCAGATTCGACCTCCAAAGCCTCATGTTGTCCTATACTCTTTCATTTTTCTCATCACTAGTGGTCACATCAATTGATGGAGAAGCTTCTGTTATATTTTTTGGACTAACATCATCGCTCTCATTTTTCTCACCACTAGTGGTCACATCAATTGATGGAGAAGCATCTGTTATATTTTTGGGATTAACATCATCGACTGGAGCCCCAAATTCCATTTCTAGACCACCATTTACTAAAGATGAAGGTTTGACTGCGTCAGATTCATTGCCAGCATCGGGAGCCTGACAAGAAGATTCAACTATATCAGAACTTTCTGTCCATTCTACAGATTCCGTAGATTTGTCACACTCCTTGCTTTCATTTTCTAGACAATCTTCAGATGAAACATCTGATTTGGAGTCTTCTTTGGCTGGCTTGGCTTCAGGATTTTCAGAACTTGTAGAATCCACCAGATCATCATTTCCATGCAGAATTATCTCCTTATCGGCACCCTGGTCAGCAACCTCTGTTCCCTCAGCTTCAGGAGAAGGAAAAGCAACTGATCTGGTTGACCGCTGATTTATACTGTTTTCATCTTCAAAGGCAAACCAATTGGAATTTGTAAAAAGAGATCCACTGCAAATACAAGGAAGGAATAAATACAGAATTATGATCATTCCTTATAGTTTGGAAAGTATTTATAGATAAAAAGAGAAAATCAAAAGATTATAAGACCTACCTTTCCTGATCATCTCCAAGACGAAGAGAAGATATGACAACTTCAGCAGAATCATCGTCAAAATAGGCGTCCTGCAAAATATATCCATCCAGATTATCCATAGCAGATCTCAATAACTTAATGTATATTATAATGCTGCAAAGCTGAGAAAGAAGCAGCATTTTCTTGAATGCAGAATAACAGACTCACAAACACATAATCTAATTAAATAAAACTCACATTAACAAGACAACCATCTAAGTTATTACATTAAGACCCTTAAGAGGACAACATCAGAATCTCTCCTGATGAATTCAGGCACTGCTCAACTTGTTATGTATTCTGAGCAAAACCTTTATGCATAGCATACAAAAAACACCAATTCATTACCTAGTACCAGCTATGCAGAGAGGATCCAAAGATTAAAAAATGTGTTCTCTGCTGATATTAATGTTGATTTCCCCTGTAATCCTTACAATAAGACTGTTATTAGTCCTTCCCAGGAATTACCCACTAGGCTGTGAAGGTCATATCACTAGAACAGTATCTTCAACTGCAGTCTGGCAGTCCAGAATCTGTAAATGCCCATAGCTCCAACTTCTAATACCAATCTATTGAGCATAGCACTCTGCTAATTTTACAGTCTCCAGTTTGGATGGTAATTATATGATTAATATAGAATAATATTAACTTGAAGAGGACAGATTAATGTATGTCCGTCATTGTTCTTCCCAAATGAATACTCAAAGGCCGTTGAGCATATTCATCAGTGAATTGTGCAAAAGAGTTACGTTAAAATTGTTGAAAACTTGACTTGCATACTGAACAATCAGAAAATAAACTAGATTGCCCAGTAAAGGAAATCACAAGAAACTAACACACTCATCGCCCCACATCCAACAGTTCAAAAGAAGCTGAGGAAGAGGAAAAAACATTTTAAACAAAAGCTACTTCACATTGATTAGCACACAAAGTAAACAGGGGTACTTTTGATAAAGAAGCGCAAGTATATCATGCCTACATGACATTATTCCAAGAAAAGATAAAAAAAGGTAAACTGACTAAAGCATGGAGACTTGATGAATTATACTCAATATCATGTTGAGTTTAACTATTACTATTGTTAAATGTTCTTAAGAAATGGAGGTGCGGTAGGACAAGGAGCGGAGAGAGGAAAGACGAGACTTCACGTAATGTCAAACTCAAAACGTACAGTTTAAGCAACTTTCTTACCACTAAAACAAGTTTTTGCAAATCCAATGTTGAAGTTTTTCAGTAGAATTTTAATTAAAATTCAAGTAAACTGAATTTGTAAACCAAATGAAAGATATTCAATAAATTTTGAATACACACTCTTTTGTCAGGGTAAATCTTCATGCATGCAAATCATTCATTTTATCAAACCAAATCATTTTCAACACTCACTATATTCTTGTGCCAAAAGAATTGATTTTAAGATTCATGACCATCATGTTTCAATCCCATTTTATGCAGCAAAGCCAAAAGTCAGTAAGCAGATGTTGAAGTCATTTACAAACATACCTCATCATCTCGATCAAGCGAACCATGGCCCTGCATACAACAAAAAATTGGCAAACAGGTTAGAAGTCGAGGACCTTAAAAATGCTAATGTATTTTTTATTTTTGGCATAGGGAAGGGTGAGTAACAGACCAAGGACCCCCACATTTTCTATGAAGTAAAACGGATTTCTTTTAATATCTACATGTTTGGAAGTTAGAATTAGCAACCCAATCCCAACAAACACCACTAGCCCAACATAAAAGACTATTCCAGGTGAAAAATGATAGGAAAGATAAAGTTTTATACTGATTCCTTAAAGTTTGCACACACAATGTACTGGTGATCTCAACAACTGATATATATACCACAGTGAGATACCATAAATAAACTGGACAAACTGTTTATATGAACTACTGTACAATTATTTTTGCTAACAGCCAAAATGCCAGGGGGGAAGATTCTACATATTACTTGTAATGAACTAAATAAAAATGGTATTCTGTATAATTATGACTTTTGGAATATCAGTTGTCCTAAAATATCTGAAAAGCCCACCCAATATACATGGTGCACCTTCATAAGTACCAGTTTTCATCTAGTACATTATAGAATGCTCTTCAGGCACATTCATAACTACCACCCACGAAAGTTCTTTTCTGCATGCTCTCAAGGCAATATGAAACATTAAATTTTAGACTATAAATAATTTCAAAGCACTGAAGGAGTACCTCATCAATGTCATCGTTGCTACACATACCATACCGGAAGGCTTGGCTTAAATTATTGGCTAGAGCAGCAACATCATAATCCCTATCTTGGTAATCATCATCTTCGCTATCCCTAGTCCGATCTTGAAGGGGTGTAGGCCTCCTGCAATAGATGATTAAACAAGTTAGTTCAGAGTGCAACGCATAATAGAGGATAGTTCAAGAACTTTCAATCAAACACAAAAATTCTCGAGGAAGATTGGGAGGCTATAGAAAAATAATTCTAATGTAGAGAAGTAGTCAAATTTTCAAGGATGCTAATTATGTTTCAGGCTTTCTATGCTTAGTATTATGAAGGAATAACAATTGTAGATGATATCACGCCCTAGTAGCTGATAAAAGTCTTACCCACAAGCCCACTGGAATACATTTTCCACTGCATTACGCTTGGTCAATATATTCATTTGCCAATCATTCCATTCCCTGTTCTCCTGAAAAGCAATTCACATCATTAGAAAAGAAAAATCAATTTTAAAATCAATAATAGGAAAGAAATAAGTCTAAACTTAAGAACTAAAAATTTGATATTATGCTAGTGTGTAAATTGCTTAGCCTGTGATAATAATTCTGTTTTGTAATGCCAATTATGCTAGATACTTCATAAAAGCATCGTACACAACAGAGGATGATTGTCATATCAATATATGTTTTTTTAACCCCTTTCTCCAGTGCTTAAGTAATGCCCATTAAGCTAGGGAAACTTCCATAGAAAATATCATAGGAAGCAAAGGAAGGGGAAGTCATGCTACCCAGGTTTATAGCTAGAGTATTGAAATGAACAGAGATCCTCAGAAAGAACCTGCACGTATGTTTGTATGCTGATATCCCCTAATTGTACAAGTTTGTTGGCTATGCGGGTTATGTGACCAATATTTCCTATCCTTGGAGATGGTTTCCCGCCAGCTGGAACAGTTAGCTGTAAGAGATCCAAAAATCAACAATTTTCAATTTATTGGGAAAAACAGTAAATAATTGTAGGTTCAGCACTCTAAATCTTAGCCACAGGAAAATCAAGTAACATTATCTAGAAATATTATCAACGAATGATAGAATGTTTGGTATAGAAAAAGGTTAATTATCACCTTGTTTGGATTAGCGGCTAATGTGAAATTTATCTCTGCCTCAAGGATTTTCTCAACAAGCTCACAATCACGAAGCAGATGTTCAATAAGCTTAGGATTCTTGCTCTCCAGGCAAGATGATATTATTTGTTCAACATGATGATGCAAAAAGTTATTGTAAGGGTACCTGAATTAAAGACAACCAAGGTGATAAAACATTACATTTTACACTAACAGAAGTTCGTATAAAAGTTAAACAAGAACAAGAAAGCTTACTCAAAAAATAAATTTATAATTCGCTTTACAGCACCAAGGTGAATTAATTCCTTTTCAGCAGCTTCGCTGCTAACCGTCAATAAGACTGAGATAAACTCAACAATCTGAAAGTTCAGCACACAAAAACTTTTGAGTATCAATAACCAACAAAATAATCAAAGCTTTCATCAAATGAAAATTGCACAGATATTAAATATTAAAGAAAAGAGAGAAGACCTCTCCAATTTCATAAAACTAGAAGTAGTACAGACCAAAAGAAATTACAAAAGGCAACAAATGACAACAGCAAACAATATTCATTTCTTTCTAAGCATCTTAACATGGGAACTTCACATAATTCTATGTCCCATATCTACTATCTTGATGGAAAAGCATAATTAACAAACATCTTTCGGAGATTAGAAATTTCTCCATCAAAGAATACCTTCAAGCGGTGCTTCCCCAGAGGTGGCTGCAGCTTGCCATATGTAGTTAGCAAGGCATGATCATCCAACGAAATATCCAAAAGCTTGAGCAAATCACCTGTAGAATACAAAAGTAAATAAATAACAAAAATTTTCAAGAGATCATAAAATTGCAATCAAATATCTGTTATCTATAACCTACTCGAAAGGAAAAGTAAGAAATATTCATAAGTATCATCTTCTTCGTCTTTTCCAATATTAATGTTCATAGTGTACACTAGCTTGAATGAGAATCATATGCCTGCTCAATGTTTCACTTGCAAGTATTAGCCTTCAGAGCTCCTTATCCATTTTGTTCTTACCCATAATCACAAGTTTGATAAAAACTTCCCCCAAAATTGTTCATTCCCATTTCTGCTATATTTTACACAGAAAAATGCCTTTTCAAAAGTAAGGATTGCTAATCAACTATCTGTACAGTGGGAGCACACATATCAAGAAGTACTGAAATATGATGAAATAGAGATATTTTCTGAACTGAAGAACAATATGAGACCAAATGACAAGGGAGATTGTTGGCCAAAAGTAGCAATTCTACAGTAGAATTCAATTATGAAATGCCACAAGTGCATAAAAGGATATCAATTATAAGCATAGCACCTCCATGGGTAACTAAAAAAATGCATTTATATAAATAAACCTTGGCCAGACTGTTAATTGAGGTTGCCAGAAAGGGATAATATGGTCACAAACCTAGGCTTTCAAGCATTCCCTCCACAATTTCTACATTTGCAGTAACAGCAGGACCATGAGACATATGACGGCTGTACATATAATATGATCCTGATGTTAACCTCTTAGGGTCTAGCAGGGATATGCATACTGACAATGAGTTGACCAGTACAGATTTTGGCCGGGAAACCTCCAAAGCATGACGGAACAATCTGCCTATAAAACTGAAAGAGTATAAATCGAGAAACATTGTTTCAGTTTCATAATGTGATAGAAAATACCAAGCCAGAAGGAAAAAAAAAAGAAAAATGTTAAAACACTGAGAAAGAAGGAAATGCAACCTAGGGCTTGATATTTTTAAGGTAATGCCAGGTGGAGCATATCGTGTTATAGCACAGAGAGCCTCTGCTGCATTAGCATGAACTTCAGGACAGTCCTGCAGAAACCAATATGGTTACAATCAATTGAACTATATAAAAAAATAATAATCATAAGCGCTCTCCGTATTTTCCTTTCTTCTCTTTTTTTTTTTTTTTTTTTGGGTAGGGCGGGGGGGGGGGGGGGGAGGGGGGGGGGTAATCAACAAAATATGCATCATGGATGAGTGGTATAGCAGCCTCTAACTTCTAAATTATAATATTCTAGCATTACAGCCTAGTAGACAACACAAACAACTCCCCCCACCCCCACCCCCACCCCTGCGCCCCAAATAAAAGAAGATATGAGATTGAATTCTCAAGGAAAATACAATAAAGACAGCACTCACCAAATGTTTTTTATTTTCAGGTCCATATTTTAGCTTTAGGCTTTCAACTATAATTAGATGTCTTTGTTTTCCAGTCAAAAGAAAGCATTCAAATATCACAACATATACAATTATTCGAGAAGAAAACCTTGACAACAGTTCTCAGGCAACAATTTTCTAGAGGAAACAAAGAACAAGTGCACAACTTTGGTGTCCATCAACATTACAAAACTCAAAAAAATTGAAATTTGAGAAACATTCAAGCCACTAATGCAACATACCGACAAACTGAACTTATCTACAATCATCTCCAGCACATTTGTCTCTTCCAACCACTGCATCACGTCTGCATAGTTTGCATATAGATGTTCATCAGCGCCAATAAGGCGGATTAAAACCTGTTGATAAGAAGAAATTAGTACCAAGCTATTTAGTATACAAATTCAGAAAAATTTTCTAGACGGCTTACAGATTGAAATCAATAAAAATATAATATATATATATATATATATATAACATATATTTAAATTTATAATATGTACATTGGTCGTACTCTGACTCTCCCCACCAGCATTAAAAATGTACCAGAAAAAGATTATTATTTCACCCAAGAACTTACAATGGTTATAAGCATCCAAAGTTAGAGAAAGTCACAAAATTCCTACACTGAAACAAATTTTTCTCTAGTAATATGTATTAAGATGATTTTAAGACCTCCACAAACTCAGCACAAGGACTGTGCTTCCATTATTAGCTCTTTCGATTGGAAGAATTAATTGAGCAAATGAAAAGAGTATTCTAGAATTAGAATACTCGTTGGTTCAATTCTTGAGATTATTTATAAATCCTTAAGTTGGAAAAGGACATATTCTTTTGTTAAAAATCATAAATAACAATAACAATAAATATGTGGAACCAACCTCCATAATGGACGTGATTCCAATGAGCTCAACCAGCTTTCCCATTATATCTTGATGAGCCTACACAAGCATTAGTTAATAAATTCAATCTCTGGTAATTCCATAGTCAGCCGCAAACAGGATCATACACAAGCTGCATCATGCTGTTAATAGCTAATTAAAGAACTAAATAAAGCTTATACAAGTAGGAAGAAACTACAATGATAAAAGAGAATACGAATCAAGAACAATACAGAAACTACTGGCATGCTTTTAAAGAAATACAAATAGTCGATTCCAAATAAGAACAAAGCTAAAAGCTAAGTGGTAAAGGCACTTGACTTACACGTATATAGTTCATTAAATGGGCTGTCTTCCGCAGCAACAGACATATGACAACCTAGCATTTGGAGATTTGGACATTAAATGCCAAAAAAAGAATAATAACAATACCAAAAATAGAGAATTTTGAATATTCTGTATGACCTTTACAGAAACTAAGCACAATGTTAAATGGAGATGCTCATAAATGGCAATCAATAAAGATATAAGCTTTACCACTTTCCCCTTATTGAAAAAATAAAATACAAGAAACTTGTATCACATGCTCTTTTTACTCCAAATTCACAATCTCCCTCCATCCTCACCACCAATAAATTCAGAATTAAATAACGAAAATATCATTACAAGATCAATAAAAATTTCAAAGACAACGATTGAAATCACAGAGACAATATATGCATTAAAGTGTCACACAACAGAACTTCTAACCACCAAGAAACCCACTTATAAACAAATTGATAAGCAGTCACAACATACAACTCTTTCTGTGGACAGGAACAAGCACTATATATCATTATAACAAGATCACATGAGATGACACTTCTAGATTTTTCCTTTCAGTATTTTGCAAAGGGAAAAGTGGGTTTCAATATACGTGTAAGAAATAGACATAAATATAAATTTCATTAACTATTGCATCCAATAACTAGGAACTGGGTGTCTCAAGAGCAATGGGGATAAAATATTCAATCTCATCGATTTGTGCATGTTTTATCATGAGATGTTTCAATGTGGGTCCAAGTAACAAAAATATAATTTTCAAATGTTCATAAAAAAGATTGATGCAGCAAGCATGGAACTAATAACAGAGAAAAAGAGCATACCATCAGCAACACCAAAAAAAAAAACAAGAAAATGTTTTTAAGTTTTAAAAGATTGGACAGAAAAGTAACACAATATCAAGGAAATGTCCACTATCTACAAAATAAAGTTCTATTACTCCCCCATAAAAAGTAAGTTAATATCTTTGCAACCAAATTGCCCATATGCCCTGCAGCAGAAATATAGACGATGCATTATGTTGAAAGAATTCATTCTTCTTCACATTATGCCTCAAAATTTAATTTTTCTAGAAGGGCCAATGGGTTGACATGATGTGAGGTTAGAAACAAAAAAAAAAAAAACCCAAAACTTTAGGAGTAGAATAAATCTTTCCTTTAGATGGAGCCCATTGTCTCTGAAATACTACTACATAGAGATAAATTATACATACCTTGCTGAAGTAGCCAGCAAGAAGGGTACTATGACAGTGATCAGGTTCCAGGAAGGAGAAGAGCAAATTCATTATCTGTCCACCATACCAAGAAGCCAATTAGTGAATCCATTAAGAATAAATATTATATATATATATATATAACATAAAAATCATTTTTTAAGTGAACAATAAAACTCTTAATTCACACCTCCTCATCCTCAACCAAAGCTTTGAGTATAACATCAACTTCGCACGTAAAAACTTCACATGCAATAAAAGGAAACCTACAAAGCAATCAACAGTTCAATTACATGCAGTCAATCTTGATAGAAAAGCAGAATTACAGCTACTCCAAACATACTTGAATGTTCTTGTTTTCTCAGCATCCTCTGGAGCTTCTTCCACAATGTATCGTACAAGATGTTCAATTTGGGGTCTCTCACGAAGACTGCAAGTTAGACAACATGATGACACTAGTGTCAAAATAATCATATCATGAATGTTGTAGCATGTGATCCCATCATGAATGTTGGCATGCATTTAAATATTCTTGACAAATATTATTCCAAACTAGAGAAAGCAATGATTAGCCAAGGAGACAGAAGAGAATATTGTTAGGTTGTGGAGTCTGATGTTTACTTATGGATTAAGTTTACTTAATGGCAAAGGGAACCCTAATGGTGCCCTAGTGGCATGGGCCGTGGTCCGTGGCCCGTGAGCATGACTCTGAACCCTGCTCATCCCTAGATGGCTATAAATAGGGGTAGATTGGCAAGGCAGAAGATGTAATTTTCTGTAACGGTATATGCCTGAAATCATCAATAAAAATACCTAGCCGCCGTGGAGTTTACCATCCCGGTGTTACCATGTATATTTCTCCTCGTATTCTCTCTCTTGTTCTTCGTGTTCTTCATCTAGATATAGTGTGTGAGTTTTGCTATCCTAACAACCGGTATCAGAGCTAGGAGAGATTCATCACGATCTGAAAAGATGAAAAATTTGAAGTTAGGGATCGAGAAGTTTGATGGATCCAATTTCGGTTTCTGGAAGATGCAAATCAAAGATTATCTGTACCAGAACCCTTGATTGGGTTGAAGCCGGAATCCATGACAGAGGAGCAGTGGAAGCTCAAGGATCGTCAGGCGTTGGGGATATCCGGTTGACTTTGTCGAGAAACGTGGCGTTCAACATCGTGAAAGAGAAGACTGCAGTCAGTCTGTTAAAAGCTCTATCAAATATGTACGAAAAAACATCTGCGATGAACAAGGTATATTTAATGCGTAGATTGTTCAATTTATAGATGTCTGAAAGTGGTTCTGTTGCTGATCATATAAACGATTTCAATATAATTGTAAGTCAATTAAGTTCTGTGGAAATTAACTTCGAAAATGAAATTAAAACGTTAATTTTGATGTCATCTCTGCCCGAGTCTTGGGATACTGTTGTTGCTGCGATTAGCAGTTCCCGTGGATCTGAGAAGCTGAAGTTCGATGAAATTTGTGATGTTGTTCTCAACGAAAGTATTTGTAAACGAGAAGTAGGAGATTCATCAGGCAGTGCTCTTAGCGTTGACTAAAGGGGGAGAAGCAAGTCGAAGGGCCAACATCAACATAGTCGATCAAAATCAAAGAATCGAGGAAAATCTCCGAACATATCAAACATAACTTGTTGGAACTGTGGAGATAAAGGACATTTTCGGACAGATTATAAAAAGCCAAAGAAGCAGAATCAAAAATCTGGAGATGACAATGATTCTGTAAATTCAGCAGAGGACATTGGGGATGCTCTAATCCTTAGTGTGGACAGCCCGGTTGAATCTTAAATTTTTGGATTCAGGTGCATCTTTTCATTCGTCTCCAAGCAAGGAATTATTACAAAATTTCAAATCTGGAAATTTTGAAAAGGTGTATCTTGCTGACAACAAAGCCTTGGAGATTGAAGGAAAGGGGATGTCTGCATTAAAACTCCATCGGGAAACCAGTGGACATTGGAGGATGTCAGATTTATTCCCGGGCTCAAGAAGAATCTGATCTCTGTTGGTCAGTTGGATAGCACGGGCTATGCCGCAAAGTTTGAGAAAGGTTCGTGGAAGATTGTGAAGGTTACTATGGTTGTTGCTCGTGGCACAAAATCTGGAACCTTGTACACCACTGCAGGGTGTATCAACATGGCTGTTGTTGCTGAAAATGCTTCTGGTTCATGTCTGTGGCACAACAGACTTGGACACATGAGTGCCGAGGGACAAGCTTGATGCTAAGGTTGTAAAGTGTTACTTCATAGGCTATAGTTCTGACATGTTCGGTTACAGGTTTTGGGATGACAAGAATAAAAATATCTTGAGACATTGTGATGTGACATTTGATGAGTCTGTTCTATACAAGGACAGAGAGCAAAAGGTTGCAGAGACTACGAAGCAAGTGGGAGTTGAGATTGAGTTGCAAAAGAGTACAACCAGAGATGTTGCACCAGAAACTCAAACTCCAGACATTGTTGCTGAAGAGCCTAAGGTAGAGCAAGGACACCTGAGCAGGTGTTAAGGAGATCATCGAGAACCATCAGAGCACCAGATAGGTATTCACCTTCATTACACTATCTGTTGTTGACTGATGAAGGGGAACCAAAATCTTTTGATGAAGCCCTACAGGTGAAGGATTCAATCAAGTGGGAGCAAGCCATGGATGATGAGATAAGCTCACTTGAGAAGAACAACACTTGGGTGTTGACTGAGTTGCCTGCAGGGAAGAGAACTTTGTTGAACAAGTGGGTGTTCAAAATCAAAGTTGAACCAAATGGCAAAAGAAGGTTCAAGGCTCGGTTAGTGGTTAAAGGATATTCTCAAAAGAAATGTATTGATTATGCTGAAATAGTTTCTCCTGTTGTGAAGTTAACTTCTATCCAAATTCTATTGAGCATTGTTGCATCGGAGAATTTGCATCTTGAGCAAATGGATGTAAAAACAGTGTTTTTACATGGCGGTCTGGACAAGGAGATCTATATGCAGTAATCGGAAGGATTTGTTGTTCCTGACAAGGAACACATGGTGTGCAAGCTCAACAGGAGTTTGTATGAACTGAAGCAGGCACCAAGGCAGTGGTACAAGAAGTTTGACTCCTTCATGACTAAGAGTGGCTTTTACAAGGCTGAAAAAGATCAGTGTTGTTACTTCAAGAAGTACACTGATTCTTATGTCTTTCTACTCTTGTATATAGATGATATGTTAATCGCAGGATCCAGTATGAGGGAGATCAACAATCTGAAAGCAAGGTTGTCTTCAGCATTTGAGATGAAGGATTTGGGTGCAGCGAAGCAGATTCTGGGGATGAAGATTTCTCGGGATAGATTTGCTGGCACTTTAAATCTATCCCAGGAGCAGTACATTGAGAAAGTGTTGGTCAGATTCAGGATGATTGATGATAAACCCAGGACTACTCTATTGGCAAACCACATAAAATTGTCAAAGGAGCAGTCACCCAAGACAGCTGAGGCGCGTGAGCATATGGCACTTGTTCCATATGCTTCAGCAGTTGGGAGTTTGATGTATGTTATGGTCTACACCAGACCTGATATAGCACATGTAGTGTGAGTTGTTAGCAAGACATAGCGAATTCGGGAAAAGAGCATTGGGAAGCTGTGAAGTGGCTTCTAATATATGTGAGAGGTACATCCAGTACTTCACTTTGTTTTGGGAAAAACAAAGTTATTCTACAGGGCTTTGTGGATGCTGATCTTGGTGGTGACGTGGACTCGAGCAAAAGCACATCTGGTTACGTTTACACCATAAGTGGTACAGCAGTAAGTTGGATGTCCAGGCTTTAGAAGTGCGTTGCTCTTTCATCTACTGAGGCTGAGTATGTAGCAATAGTTGAAGCTGGGAAGGAGATAATATGGATGGATGGCAGATTATCTAGAAGAGTTGGGTAAGAAACAGAACGAGAAGATTTTTTACTCAGATAGCCACAGTGTCATACAATTGATGAAAAACCCAGTCTATCATTCTAAGACAAAGCACATCAGGAGACGCTATCATTTCACTCGCAGGGCAATGGAGGAAGGTGATATGTGCTTGGAGAAGATAGAGGGTGCAAAGAATCCAACAGACATGTTGACTAAATTTGTTGATGTTGGAAAACTGGGGTTGTGCAAAACCTCGGTTGACCTTTTGTAGTAGTTTCTACTGATGTTGCGGTGCAGTGAAGATATTGATGATATTGGGATTTAATTTTTCGAGAATGCAATCTTTCGAGTGACTGATTAGTCTCCAAGTGGGAGAATTGTTAGGTTGTGGAGCCTAATGTTTACTTATGGATTAAGTTTACTTAATGGCTAAAGGGAACCCTAATGGTGCCCTAGTGACATGGGTCGTGGCCCGTGACCCGTGGCCCGTGAGCATGACTCTGAACCCTGCTCATCCCTAGATGGCTATAAATAGGGGTAGATTGGCAATGCAGAAGATGTAATTTTCTGTAACGATATATGCCTGAAATTATCAATAAAAATACCTAGCCGACGTGGAGTTTACCATCCCAGTGTTACCATGTATATTTCTCCTCGTATTCTCTCTCTTATTCTTCGTGTTCTTCATCTAGATATAGTGTGAGTTTTGCTATCCTAACAAATATTTCCATGCATAGTGTATTACTATTTCATGGTGAAGTAAAATATGCAAGGCAAGCCATATTCAAATAGTGGCATACAAATTAATAAGGCGGCCATTAAGGGATTTGCATTCTTGAATTATTTCATCCTCGTCCAAAAGCTCCTCCAATGTATAGTTGTCCTTGTCTAGTATTGCTTCCACCTGAACCAATCAAACATTCGATTTAAAAAGAAGTTCATAAGACAGACTGTTCAAAAACAAAAAATTGAAATGTCTCAAAAGAGAGATCTGGTAACAAAAGACAAGAGGGTAATCCATGTATCCTTTTTTCTTTTTCTTTTTTTTTTTTTTTTGACAAAATAAATTTTTAATAATTTGACCAACTCTTTGAAGTTTTAAAGTTAGATGATTTGGTTAAATGCAAATCTAAGCCAGTTCATTAGTTATGTTTTGGTTCCTTCTTGATATCTTGTACTGATTGTGCATCCTTTTATGCAATATCATATCTATGTCTACTTATTAACCAAAAAAACAATACCCAATCAAATCACGTAATCTGAAAAGAAGTATGTAATATCCAACTGTAGAAATTATCATATTGAGCACAATCAAGAAGAAAGTTAACAACTGACTCTGTTATATTATGACTTCCAGAATGTCAAAGACAAAATTGAAAATGTGCACTTTTATTTCATAGGTGATAAAATAAATAAGATAAACAACAGTCCACTTAATCATGACTGACTATCTTGCCATCCAAGACATTTAATTTCCCCTAGAAAATGAAAATGTCAGCAGCATTCAAATAATATCCTTTCGTACCAGTATGTTCAAGAAAATACAGGGGATTCCAAATATATAACAGATGTGACTGCCTAGCACACTTTCGAGCCAAATGATTATAATTTGTAAGAAACATATTACATTATTGATAGCTATTCTGATCATTTTCTCCTCTATGAAGTACCACTTGGGTATTCTTTTCCAGTTAAGATGTATGAAATTTATGTTCATTCCAAGAAAGACAGGGAAGAAATTCAAACTCCAATTAAGCCACTTGAGAACACAATCTCTCAAAGAAAAACAAAAGCATCGAGCTCAAATGATAGTTTAATGTACTCCAGTTTGAAGGAACAATAATGGTTGCCATCTGCTAGTCCCAAAAAACAAAAAAGAGGCTCAGGGACCAAATACATGCTCAAATGGTATCTTTTGTAAGTAGATAAAACAATCAAGACTAATCAATGTCCCTTGAACATTACACAATCACCAATGTTTCACAAGAAATGTCTTAAATATAGTCAGCTAGTTTCTATTAGCATGTCACAGCCTCTGTGCATTAAACAGCAGAGCATAAAACCCAATGATCCAGGCCCGTGACAAATTTTTATCCAGGACTCACGCAATGTCCAGTACATTTATAAGTTATTTTGCAGTTCTACTTTTTTTTCTCCATCTTAAACAATTGCATAGTAATTTTCTACGCAATGGAATACTAATTTAGGTTATCAAATCACTAGTAATTTCATATAACAAGGATACACAATTGAGATACCTCCTCCCAGAAGCTTCCTTTTCTCTTCCTTTAGTTGCTGTTCTCCTTACTCTATTTCCAACTATCCTACATTATCTTTTCTAAAGTTAGAGAATTTATGACTATAAAATAAGAAAACATGAACCTCAGCAGTTTGTACTTCAAGCCACTGAAGGAAAAAGGCAATTGCATAGGCAGAAAACCAAAAGGTTTCTACAAAAACTGCAACTGTTCATTTCTCAGCTGTAGTCCAAATGAAGCCAACAGGGAAAAAAAAAATGGCTACATTTCTCTACTCTGCAGCTGTTCTTTGCTCTACCGTTCATTTTGCAACTAATCAAATAACAATGATTCAAAGTTTTCTTCACATTTTCTTTATCAGCCAATCCATTCATAAAAAATACATCAAATAACTCCAAAAAATTACCCGGCGTACCACACTAAATGAAATAAGCACAAAAGAAGCAAACATAACCTATTTTGATCTTGTAATGATATTTTCGTTATTTAATTCTGAATTTATTGGTGGTGAGGATGGAGGGAGATTGTGAATTTGGAGTAAAAAGAGCATGTGATACAAGTTTCTTGTATTTTATTTTTTCAATAAGGGGAAAGTGGTAAAGCTTATATCTTTATTGATTGCCATTTATGAGCATCTCCATTTAACATTGTGCTTAGTTTCTGTAAAGGTCATACAGAATATTCAAAATTCTCTATTTTTGGTATTGTTATTATTCTTTTTTTGGCATTTAATGTCCAAATCTCCAAATGCTAGGTTGTCATATGTCTGTTGCTGATAAAGACAGCCCATTCAATGAACTATATTCGTGTAAGTCAAGTGCCTTTACCACTTAGCTTTTAGCTTTGTTCTTATTTGGAATCGACTATTTGTATTTCTTTAAAAGCATGCCAGTAGTTTCTGTATCGTTCTTGATTCGTATTCTCTTTTATCATTGTAGTTTCTTCCTACTTGTATAAGCTTTATTTAGTTCTTTAATTAGCTATTAACAGCATGATTAATAGCTCCAAAAAATACATCAAATAACTCCAAAAAATTACCCGGCGTACCACACTAAATGAAGTAAGCACAAAAGAAGCAAGCATAACCTATTTTCATCAATAACTAAAATTTGATCATAATCCAAATAACTCCAGTCCATCATAAAACAAAACTAAAAAGCGATTCCTAAAATACATCAAAATCCCGCAACTTTCAAAAAGTTGTACTTACCGGAGATGCAGTGGAAAGCCCAGTCATACGCCAAAACATGATGAATTCTGGAAACTGGAACCGCAAACAAACTTGAACAAATCCTCGCCACTCACTCAGATCTATTCCAGCTCAAAAAGCCCTAACAGTAATAATATACGTTACCATGCGTCCAATCATCACTCGCACCTCAAAACATTCACTGCGACGTAGGTAGATTTGACATAAATTAGGGGTTCAGAAAACCTAGATGTTCAGTCGGTATACAATCACGAGAAGAGAGAGAAGAAAAGAAGAGGGGAGAGGTATTCGCCAAGCAAAATATGTGATGTGATCGCCGAACCGTGTGAGAATCTTATTTGCTAAATAAGATAATAATTATTGAATCTTTTTCGCGATTTTCTTTTTCCTTTTTTTCTCAGATATTTAGAAACACAAAATGATGTTTTAGGTAACAAAAAGTGCAACGTATCGATTAATCAACCTATCAAAAGTCATTATAGAGATTAGGTGGCAATTAGTACACAAATTAATTTTTTTTAGTGAAATTGATTCCAACTATAAAAAAATTTTAAAATATTTATATTGTTACACTTAATAATAAATAGATCGACATAGTCACCATAAAGATTCACATATTAACAAAAATTCTATCCTTTCATTATTTCTCCTATCAAATTCTAGAGAATTTTAAGAAAAAAGAAAAAGTCCAAAGTTCATTTTGAGAAATTTAAATAAGAAGAAAGTAAGTTCAAATTCATTATATTTTATAATTTTCAATTTTAAAAAAAATTGTTGATAGTGATGTCAATTTTAGTGAAATTGATTCGAACTATAAAAAATTTAAAAATATTTATATTGCTACACTTAATAATAAATAGATCGACATAGTCACCATAAAGATTAACATATTGACAAAAATTCTATCCTTTTATTATTTCTTCTATCAAAATCTAGAAAATTTTAAGAAAAAATAAAAAATTCAAAGTTGATTTTGAGAAATTTAAATAAGAAGAAAAGTAAGTTCAAAATCATTTTATTTTATAATTTTCAATTTAAAAAAAATTGTTGATAGTGATATCAAATATATTGTTTAAAACTTTGAAATAAAGTTAACCTTCAATACTAAATTTATTTGGATCCAATTATGAGTAATTTATATATGTGGTATGAATTATTAAAAAACAAATTAGAATTATTGAATTATATAGAAGTGAGTAAAGGACTTGCAGTTTAAAATGATGAAAAAGTAAATTGTAAATGTTATACAAAAAAATATATATATATATATATATATATTACCTATTAAAATAACATTTTAATAAATACCAATAAATCTCAAAATTATAATAAAAATAATAAAAAATTTCTAAAATATAAAATTAGTATTTAAAATACTACATTTGTAATATTTTTTAATTTATTAACATGTTTTAAATAAATAGAAAGTTTAAAACTTTTAATTAATAATCAAATATTTTAAAATATTTAATGATATAATTATATTATGAATTATAAATATCTTCACATTAGTATAGTTTAATTTATTTGGTTCATATATTTGAGTATTTAGTTAAAATCTCTAAAACTAATTAAATTAATAATATCAGTGTTAATTTACAAATTACTGTATAATATCTCATGTATTTTTTCAAAATAAATAAAAAACGATAAAAATACAAAAATAAAATATTATAATTTAATAATATACGTAACATTATAAAAGAGCTGTATATAATTATTTAATGGGATGGGTATACAGACAACTGAATTTTTTCAAATATATATTAATTTTTTGAATAAATTTTCCTAATTATTTTCCAAAAGTATATATATTTTGTATATATCTATATCTTATTATATTTTACATTATTTTAAAACTTATTCGTGTGATTAAAGCAATAGAAAATGTCAAATATTGAATATATCAATAGTAAATTTATAATATGTTTTTTTAACGTATTTATATTTTATAATATATATTTTTCAAGCTAAAACTTAAAATTAAACTATCATAATTACAATTATTTAAAATTTGAATTAAATTTTTTTTTATTAAAGACATCAAATCAATTTCAATAAAATTAAACTAATGTGAATAAATTTTAATGGTAGATAATAAAATTTTATTTATACTAATTTATAAATTTAAATTTATTAGATTAAGTTCAAGCGCAAGGTACTCCAACTAATCTATAGAAATAAAACGGTATAAAAATATTTATAATTTTTATTATACATAATATATTTTTGTTTTGTATGTTTTTATAAGAAAATATAAGAAAATTTGTTTAGAATAATCTCTATAATTTGAATCTGTAATTTTATCCAAAAACAAATCTGTAATTAGTTTTTTGTTTTTGTTCTTTTTTATTAAACCGTCAACCAATAAATAAAGAAAAGAGAACGAGATTTTGAGCCCAAATGGACTAGACTATTCATAAAGAATCTCTGAAGAAAATAATTTCCGGCCCAGTATAAGGTGGGATAAGCGAGAATCACAAATGGAATTTTGATGAAGCAAGGAACACAAACAAGAAGAAAACATGGAGCCACAGGAGAAACAAGCAACCAGAGCAGCGGCTGAAGAGATTTCAAAAGAATTTGAATCTCTCGTCAGTTCTGATAATTTGGATTCTCTCAAGCAATTGCAGAACCTCATGTAATCTCTCTCTTCCGCACTTTACGAATTTACTTTATTTATTGTTTTGGGAAATGTTTATTCCAATGTATTCCAATGTATCTTGGACATGGCTGTAATGAAGTAAGATCCTGATTCTACAGGGTTTATCTTGATCTGATTTTTGCCTTTTTAATTTTGAAAATTGCATGAAATATTTTAAAATAGCTACTAATTTTGGGTAGTTTTCTTGGACTTGAATTTTGAAATTTGGGTGTGAAGATAGGATAAAAGGAACGAAAGAAGTAAAAACTTGCTGCTAATGCAACTTGATAGGAACGAATATCCTCAATTTCACGTACTTTGGACTGAATATCTAGAAAATCTATATATTTTATAGCTTTAAGAGATTAAAATGTGTTTTGGAAGAAAATATATAGAAATCCAGTCATCATTTTTTTTTTTTTTTTTTTGCAACAGATGAGTAAACTTTTAATCTTACTATGAATACATTTAAAATCATTTTATTTTCCTATATTTGTGCAAGATTTACCAATATTTTTAGTTCTAATTCTTAATTCCTGAGTTATACATATAATTGTGTTTTATGGGATGGGAGCATTATTGGTATAGTGGGTCTCCACGGGTTTACAATACAGGGGGTCTACAGATATTCCAGAATGAGAGGATATAGCTTTTCATGCTATGGATTATCTGGAGAAGGCTTTGTGGTTTCCATTATACTCGTGTATTAGAGTCCAGCTTTTAGCTTTTGCTTTTCATTTCTGCTCATTTTTTGTTTTTTTTTGTAACTGAATGGCAGCTTAGGAAGATTACAGGACAGCAATGCAGTTCTTTCCCATTTTAATGTGTACTCCAAAAGTTGTTTTGCGGAGGCTTCTGATGATTTCTCTACGAATAAACAACTCTTAAGATCTATGAAGTCAGACCTCGATTACATATTTGTAAAGCTGAGGTATGTCTCTCGCTCTTTCCTTCTTGTAATACAGTTTTAGCCGATTATGGTACTAAGCAATATACTTAGTTTCCCATTGTATTTAAGTCCATACTCTCAGAAGTGCTGATGTCTTGTTTAACTGAAAACAATTTAATTATATATGGATGCTTGGAATGTATGTTCTAGATTGGAAGTAGTTTTCTGTGGCTTAACTAAATCTGATCACTTTGGTATGCATGGACTTAAAGTGATGTACAATAGAAACTAGATACTTGAATGAAAGGGGCATAGAGTGTCCTACCTTCTGCGGATACCAACAAAAAAAGAGATGAAAACAATCAAGACCAATTGACTTTAGTGATAAGTTATCAAACATGAAGTGCTAATCCTTAACACAACATTTTACTTGTGGAATGTGTTAGAACCCTGATTCATTATGTGTATGAAAGTGGAATCGGAAGAAGACTCTCACTAGTGAAGCTCTGTTGATTTGTGTCCATTCAGTGTTTTTAGGGAGAGTTGATGACCTGGCAGGCAGTTAGTTTTGGTCTGAGAGGCCTAGCTATATAAGGAGGTTTTGGGTCATTTGTATATTGTATATTTTTGGGAGTGGGAGATTGTGAAGCCTCTCAAAAGTGCTGCAGGATTTTGTTCATGTAGCTTTGGGTTTATTAATAGCAATGTCCTATCCTATTTTATTTGATTCCCTTTTACTGTTTTTTTGGCAGTGTTTGTGAATATTTATGAATATTTGATTATTAGATGAACAGAGTTCTATCTGAAAATTTTGTCAATAAAGTTTTTATTTGAACTCTTTGTCCTTTATAAATTTTAGAGTCTTAAAACTCATCGGATAAGTGAATTCTGACAACTGGATTCATCATACATGAGTAATTGAGCCCTAATAATTCCATAAAATTTATGAAACAAGTGCAAAGCAATGTATATCTCTTTGATTAATTGGAAATTAGGATTTATAGGTACATATTCCTTTGAAATGCATAAATGACATTCCAAGTCTACTTGGACTGTGGTAGTAGGCAACTTTGTCCTGAGTTTCTTATGCCTCCTGCAGACACCAAATCCCATGATGTCGAATCATGGCAATGAGCTTTGCAAAGGACTTGGAATCGTTTTTCTTTTTTTCCCCCTGTTTGTTATCTATAGAGAATCCAAGCTTTTAGCAATAATAGAAGATTTTTTAATCTTAATTAGTACTGGCTTCTTAGGCATGATGTGTTAGTTCCTAATGGGAAAATCATCAACACAGTTTCAATTAAAAAAATCTTGGAAGTGCGTAGTTTGCCTGCTACTGTAATAGTATGCCTATATATTATGCTGATGTTGTAGATACTATGATTTTCCCATTGCCCATGATTGGGTGGTTCTTTTCTGGTGATACTTCATGTTGCTTGCTCATATTATGGCCTGTCATGTACAAAATTTATTATTTTTTCCTTTTTCGTTTTTAAGAATCATCCCTCCTTGTATGACAGTCAGTTCTCTGTCCTTTAAAATGGTCTCCAATAGTTGATGATACTGAACCCCAAAGTTGTGGCTTGCATGATAAGAAATGAACGAGATATCGTATCAGATATGTCCTATGTTTTTGTGGTGGCAATTTACCTGTCAGAAGAAAAATATTTAAAAGAAAAACGAAAAGAAAAGATGTGACCAATATGGTTTTCAATGTATAGTCCAAAGTCTGTTTGCATCATTAGTGTTATTTTCTACCTAAAGACTCATTATATTGCATTTGGTCAGTCCATTTCTTAACCTTACTTTTAAATTTTGGCGGCAAATTTAAATGTTAACATTTGAATTTAAAGATAGTCATATTTATTCAAATGTTAACATTTGAATTTGAAATTTTTATGGTTAAATATTAAAAATTTACTTTTTAAATAGATAAAAATGTTAATAAGAATTTTATTATTATTTTTTTTTTTGCCAAAAACAAAATTGTATCCAAATGGTTTACGTCCTACCAAATTGAGTATTTTTATATTGCAAAAGTTTGAAAGAGCATGAATGCATGCTCAAAAGGTATGGAATACTCAATTTGAAAGGTCATAAAAAGACTAATGTTAAGTTTGGCAGAAAGAATATTAATGTTGTTAATGGACTTTGGCTGTAGTTTAAGGGCCATATTCCCAAAGAGGTAAGAAACAAACAATAAACGATGATAGCTACTTTCTTTCCAGTATCTTTTTCTATCAAAAATTATTAAGGTGGTGGGTGGGGAGGTTCAGTGTTGTTCAAATCATATGCTATATAGTGATACCATCTTGAAAACTAGACTCTTGTGTGGGCATTATATGATCTCCTTGCACTTCATGCTTTGCCTTCCTTGTGGTGATGGCATGACATGTATACTAGGCAATTTATGGTAATCTTTTTTCAAAATTTTTTTAGGAGCATTAAATCAAAGCTCATGGCTGTCTATCCTGATGCCTTTCCTGATGATTCCGCTGTGGAAGCACTAGACAGAAGACCAGACCTTGAACGACCTACTTGACTATTACCTTTCTGATTACCCAACCAGCTTTCTAGCAATAACATTGTCTTAAATCCATGTAAATTTACAACAGTTGAACCTTGTAATTTAAGAACAGACAGGAATTATTGTAAAACAAGTAGTTATCAGTATAATTTTATTTTCATTAATTCGATGTTTACTTGTTAGATTATTATCTTTTGTACATATTTTATAGAATTTATTAAAGAAAGAGTTCAGAATTTTGGGAGATTGATTGTTAATGGTGGACAAACCCTCCCTGTGAAGGGAAAGAAGATTTAATTTATTTATTTTTAATCTTTTCTTTAAAAAAAAAGCATTAATTTTTACAAGTGAGGATACCTTCCATTTTTAGGTTATTTTGGTACTTGCCTTAGAAAAGCCATTATAGAATACTGGACTAGTAGTATTCTGGAGCTGTGGACCGTGGCTGTGTGTATATATATATTAATGCATGGAGTGGATAGCGGTTGAGTGCATATATATATATATATATATATATATATATATATATATATATATATATGGGTGTGTATGTGTATTTATATAAAATAAATATATAAATATATTCATGATTGACTTTGATGAATTGAACAGTCCATCTCAACTATCGATCCTTTGCTTCCTTTTTGATCCATTTATGGGGGTTTTGACAAATAACGTACATATTCTTTGATATCACTCCTAATCATATCATGAAATTGTACCATGATTTTCTCTGCTATTATTACTTACAAAAAGAACCACTTCTCCTTTACATATGTTGTATAAATATAAACTATAGCATGACCATCCTATCAATTCTTGTAAATTCCATGTCCACCTTTTGCAGCCCTTGTCATGTTCTCATGGACCCAACAGCTCCCCCCCCCCCCACCCCCCACCCCCCCACACACACACAACGAAACAGAGAGAGAGAGTGTGTGTGTGTGAGAGATGTAAAATAGAAGCAAAGGCATGCTATCCTAGAGAGAGAAACGTGAATATTAGTGGGGCTTCAAGGAGGCTCAACCTCAACACATACATATATCTTATACACAGATATGCACGTGTATATCTATATATATATATATATATAATATATATATAAACATACATGTATGGTTAAAACAATGTAATATCTTGAATGAATTATTTGATATTATTTTTATTATAACACATCATTTATTTGATATATGTAATTAATAAGAATTAACAATATTACATTTTATTTTTGCAAGTATACAATATATATATATATATATATATATATATATATGTATATCTTTTGGTGCATGACAAAAAGAGATATCCTCCACCACCCAAGCTTTTGGGTCCCTTGTCACTTCATGACTTAGGGCTGGAAAGAGACTTTCACCTCTGTTTATCCTTTTTTGGTTGCAAAATCACGCAATGGGATTTCTTGGAATACATAACTTAGTGGAGTTGCCCCATGCTGGGGTTCTCTTCCATATTTTATATACACACACACACATATATATATATATATATATATAAGGCTACTTGGAAATTAATTATTCTTTTGTTTACAAGTTTTAGAGTTAATTTATATCATATTAATCTTTGTTCGAGTTTTATATAAGAAATGTCTAGTTATAAATTTTAAATAAATATATACATAATTAATAATTTTTTTAGTGATGCATCATTTTACCAAACAATCCAATAATTAAAATGTTAAAATATTTGTTTTAGGGTAAAGAGAAAAAATAGATGATAAGTAAATAAATAATTGTACATCATAATTATGTTGTAGAAATGATATAATAAATATAAGTTTTTGAGGAGGTGGAATTCAAAAGTCAATTACGTACGTTTTCTCACCATCACCTCAGGAAAACAGAGTGAGTGATGGTGGTGGAGGAGGTGAAGGTGGGAAACACATTCAATTGTTATAAAAGGTGAGGTAGGTGGTTGTTGCCACTGCCCGACCTGTTTACCATCAAACTCCACCATCACTTTCTAAAATCTAATATTACACACACACACATATGTATATATATATAATAACTATAATGAATGTATCATAATTTTAAGTGATTATTAAATAGGTATGAAACTTTTTATTCAACTAAATTATTATAATTGGTAATTGTTTTTTTATACTAATTATCACTAAGACAGTTATAATATTAATGGTTGTGATCGAAATTACAAACATAAGTAATTATAAACTAAAAAAACTTACATTTATAACTGCATTAAAATTGAATTATGTGTATTTCAAAACTATAATCTGAGTTGCAAAGTTTCATTTTTATTAAAACCTTAATTTATCAGCACAATTTAAGGTTAAGACAAAACTATACTACTATTAATCTTTAAATACCTAAAGTTATAAACATGATGCTCACTATAAAAAAAAGTGTTATAAGCAAATTAAGTTTTCACATTACTTGTTAAAAGAATTTTTTTTAAAACAAAAAATGTGAAAACAATTATCGTAAGGAAAGAATATATGAGATTTAGAAGAATATTTTCAAAGACTAAAGAAAAAAAGTAATGAATTTGAAGGGTTTTTTTATAGCAAACTTTGGTTAGAAAAGAAATGTGAGCTTCAAGACTCTTCAACTAACATGGTTTCTTCTTGAAATGGCATTAAAATTATGTCACTTTTAAAACATCCATAGCTAATGTATTTGTGCCATTTGGAACTTGTAAATCATGATTCAGACAAGCCCAAACAAAAGGAGAATGGCATAAGTTGAGATCATCATGGTTTTTGCCGATTCTAGAGAAACTTCAAAATGATTTTGCCTTATTTTTGTATAAGAAAAAAAAAAAAAAAAAAAAAAAAAAAAAAAAATATATATATATATATATTCATTCTTCTCTACTGTTTTCCCTTTCTTTTCTTACTGTATCTTTTAATTAGCTAATAGTTATGGCTATTCTAAAAATCAACGAGAAGAAAAAATGTTTTTCTTACATGTAATTGATGATTTGTTTTATGAGTATAATGATTTGCAAGAATTTCACTTGAACAAATATTATGTAAAAAAAGGGTTGGTTTTTTGTGTAAGTGAGCTTTAATTTTAAATTTTAAATATTTACATATATAATTTTGTACTTTGGACGAGTTAGGAAGCAAACTTTTAAATATTTTCTCCAGAACACGGATAATGGAATGTCCGAATCTCCTAAGATTTTAGCTTCATATTAAAAGCTTTGGGTTTGCGAGTGTTCTGCATGTTGAGATCCGATTCACTTAAGTTGAGAGACCTTCTTATTGATTAGTTACCTACGCCTTGGGATTTATACATCAATTTTGGTGATAACTCTTTTAGCGTTCTGGATGCTGAACTCAAATTCACTTAAGTTGACCTTCTTATTGATTGGTTCACCTGCGCCTTGGGGTTGATACATCAATTTTGGTAGTAAGTCCATCGAGTAAGAGTTCAACTCTGTGAGCATTTTGTATACTGAGCTCGGATTCACTTAAGTTGGGAGACCTTCTTCACTTGTGCCTTGGGATTGATACATCAATTTTTGTGGTAATTCCATCGAGTAAAACACAAACTCCGTGTGTGAGCGTTTTGCATGCTGAGTTCGAATTCACTTAAGTTGGGAGACCTTCTTATTGATTGGTTCACTTGCGCCTTGGGATTGATATATCAATTTTTGTGGTAATTCCATCGAGTAAAACACGAACTCTGTGTGTGAGCGTTCTGCATGCTGAGTTCGGATTCACTTAAGTCGGGAGACCTTCTTATTGATTAGCTCACTTGCACGCCTTGGGGTTGATACATCAATTTTTGTGGTAATTTCATTGAGTAAAACACGAACTTTGTGAGCGTTCTGCATGCTGAGTTCGGATTCACTTAAGTCGGGAGACCTTCTTATTGATTAGCTCACTTGCACGCCTTGGGGTTGATACATCAATTTTTGTGGTAATTTCATTGAGTAAAACACGAACTTTGTGAGCGTTCTACATGCTGAGTTCGAATTCACTTAAATCGTGAGACCTTATTGATTAGCTCACTTGCACGCCTTGGGGTTGATACATCAATTTTTGTGGTAATTCCATTGAGTAAAACACGAACTCTGTGAGCATTTTGCATGTTGAGTTCGGATTCACTTAAGTCGGGAGACCTTCTTATTGATTAGCTCATCTGCACGCCTCGAGATTGATACATCAATTTTGATGATAACTCCATCAAGTAAAAGTTGAACTATTCGGATATTCCACATGCTGATTGATTCACTTAAGTAGGAAGACCTTCTTATTGGCTCACGAAGTTAATACATCAATTTTAATACTAAATCATAATGTAATGTAATTAGCAATAACTTTACTTTTTTTTTTGAGGTAATAAATTCGGAAAATTTTTTTTTCCAAAAGAATAGCAAACAAAATTCATAAAAAAAGTATTATTTATTAAAAGAAATCCAAATAGGCACATAATGTTAAAGTACTGAGTTAGTCGGGTCAAAAAGCATATATACGTTGCACAAAATACCGAATACCTCTTTGGTATTATTATTATTACTACTCAGCCGGGAAGCAGCAAGAAGACAGAGAAGAAGACTTGTAAGGATGCACATAACAATACCCTTTTTCCATGCACATTTATATATATATATATATATATATATTATATACACCTTTGTATACGAAAGGTATGCATGCTATCGGTCAGTGGATGTAAAACATCATGACCACCATCACAAATATATATATATATTTATATATAGCTTTTTGTTTTTTTTTTCTTTAAATCTTTTGAGGTCTAGAGAGAGAAAGCTACAACTCCTAACAGCTACCCTTTGTTGCCTAAAAGAGTGTATAGCAGTCTGCTACAAATGAAAAACAGCTCCTCTGCATTTCCACCTATTCCCCGCTCATCAATCTTTTCACTGTTGTGTGCATAAAAAATCTTCAAACTTTAGATAAATGCCCACATTTATTGTGAGAGGAAAAAAACAAAAACCTACTCAGCAGGAGGGATACTGATTATTTTGAATTTCTTTTCTTTTTTTTCTTTTTTTTTTTATTTTGATCAGAAGAAAAGTTGACTAGACAGCTGCTGCCTCATTTATTTGGTTTTTTCTGATTACTTTTTGCCATTTCTTTTTATTTTGTTTTTCTTTCTTTTGGTTTAGTTTGTGTAACTTTGTCTTCTCTTCATTTCATCCCTTTCTTTCAAAAAGAGAAGGGGAAAAATTTCTTCAGACAGAGGACTAATAAGATAAAGGGGCGAAGGGAAAGGGAGGGTTTTGTTTTTGGTCTATTCAAGCTCCATCTTTTTCTTTCTAACAGGGTTTTTTTTTTCGTTTGCCCTCTTTGCTTTCTTGTACAAAATTCTTTATTCTAATCTTAAGAGGGAAGAGAGAAAGGAGGGAAAAAGGAGCAGTCTTGATGAGTGAGAGAGTAGGCTCTCTTTGGAGGAGAGAGCCTGCCTGTACATGCAAGCAAGAAAAAAATAAAACCCACCATTTCCTTTATCTTTAGTAGTAGTTTTTATTATTTTTTCTTTTTTTTGGAGTTCTCTGGTTTTACCGGTGAAATTCTAGTGAAATCTTTTGGTTTTACAGCTTCTGTTGCTGTTGTTGTTTGGGGGGTTTCTGGTGTTTTATGGCTCTTTCTATACACAGAGAAACAAACAGTGGTGGAAGTAACAGACAACAAATGGATTCAAGCAAGTACGTGAGGTATACACCAGAGCAAGTTGAGGCTTTGGAAAGGGTCTATGCTGAATGTCCAAAGCCTAGTTCTTTAAGAAGGCAGCAGCTTATTAGGGAATGCCCTATTCTTTGTAACATTGAGCCTAAGCAGATCAAAGTCTGGTTTCAGAACCGAAGGTATATATATATTTCATTTAGGGAAAAACAAAATTTCCTTTCTTAAAATGCTGTTTTTTTCCTGCCTGGACTTTTATGGGCTCTACACATTCTTTTTTCTTTTCAAGGCAAAAACATTTCTGATACTATTTCAGAAAAATTTTCTCCTAGGGTTTATTGAGCTATTTAATTTGAAGATTATGTTCAAATGGATCTGGACTCCATTTTACACATTTTTGCAAATGTCTTATATTCCCCATGGTATAGTTTTTGCATAGGGTAGTAGTGAATTTGGGCTTACCTTATTCTGAAAGAGAACCTGAAAGTTTGTTGCTTTGATGCCAAATAACTTTCTAATATTAGTATGTGCTTTGTTTTAGTTGGTAGGGTTTGCATTTCCTTTTTTAACATTCTTCTATTACATATCATAGGGAGGTTGAGAATTAGCCTATTATGTGTGCTGGTAATATATTTTTCTTTATTCACATGTGGTCCATAAGTTAAGTTGTATTTTGCAATGGGAATTTTCTTGTTTGATAAAATGGGATTTGGCTTTTGCTTTATAATCCTTGTACAGATTAAACTCTTGTACCTTTTCTTGATTGTGCATTTGTTGACCGCAAAGGCTCTAAGAAACCTCTTTTTTTTACTATGAATGTAGTTCTTTTGAAATAACATCAAACTAGCTATTCATTATGAGGTCCATTGCTCTTATTTGCATATCACAATATCCTTTATAATGTATAGTTTCTCCCTTCTTCAAATTATTTTCATAGTAAATGTATCATAGATTTCCTTCATCTTTACTTATGATGGGATGTTGCTTACAATTTTTAAGTGCCTTTTATTGTGGGAAATCAATTTTCTTTTTGAAGCATTATGTTATTGCCTACTTTAATTAACATAATTTGTGTTCTTGTGCAAGAAATTCTTTGCAATATGGATGTTTAATCTTGTGTTTACTTTGATTCATAAAACATCTGCTAGGTGTTCTTGTATGAGATAAAAAAAAATGTACTTTTACATCAGTTGTTACTTTTTCAACTTGGCATCATGTTTCCTTGTTTCATAAATTAAGGGCAAATTTTTCTTTTCATAGATGCCGTGAAAAACAAAGGAAGGAAGCGTCTCGTTTGCAGACTGTGAATAGGAAGTTGACTGCTATGAATAAGCTGTTGATGGAAGAAAATGACCGCCTGCAGAAGCAAGTGTCGCATTTAGTTTATGAAAATGGTTACATGCGTCAGCAGCTGCATACTGTAAGTTAACCTGAACTATGGAACAACTATTTTCCTGAATTATGAGGTCTTTTAAATGTTCTTCAATCATGTTTTTGGTGTTTGTAGAATTTGGTTCTTTGCAATCTTATTTAACATTTTGATTTTTTGTTCTTTTTCTTTGACTTTGAGTTCTAAGTTAGGGTTGCATTTACCACATTGTAACAGGTAAGCACAACGACCACAGATACGAGCTGTGAATCTGTGGTCATGACTGGTCAAAATCAACAGCAAAACCCAACACCTCAGCATCCCCATAGGGATGCAAGTAACCCAGCTGGGTAATTGATTCTTGTCTTTATAATTTGTTTTGTTGACATTAATCTAGATTCCTGTATTTTCGTGTTTGCTTTCTAATAGTCATTTTTCCTGTTTCTAGTCTTCTCGCTGTAGCTGAGGAGACCCTGACAGAGTTCCTCGGTAAGGCTACTGGAACTGCTGTCGACTGGGTCCAGATGATTGGGATGAAGGTATGAAACCTGGTATTGAGTTTTTTTTTTTTTGTTTGCTTTGTTTCAAGTCTATGAAGTAATGATTATCTTTTTATTCTGTAATTTCAGCCTGGTCCGGATTCTATTGGCATTGTTGCTATTTCCCGCAACTCCAGCGGGGTAGCAGCAAGAGCCTGTGGTCTTGTGAGTCTAGAGCCCACAAAGGTATCTCTTTCACATATCCTTTGATATCTTGTGGTCAGTCAGAACTAATCAAATTTTGTGGTGTTACTTACTCGCAAAATCTTGCTTTAGATTGCTGAAATTCTCAAAGATCGTCCATCGTGGTTCCGTGACTGCCGTTGCGTTGATGTTCTGAGTGTTATCCCTACTGGAAATGGAGGGACCATTGAGCTTGTATACATGCAGGTTTGCCAACTCTGCAAACATTCTCTTTGCAATTTTCTGTTTGTTAATTATTGGATGATGTTGTGACGTATATGGTTTTCAGACATATGCACCAACAACATTGGCAGCGGCCCGTGACTTCTGGACGTTGAGATACACTACAACATTGGAAGATGGTAGTCTTGTGGTATGTATACTTAAGATGTTGAATAGGAGAATTAGTAGTCTATTATTATTATAATTTTATGTATTGTTCTGTTGATTTACAGATATGTGAGAGGTCTCTGACATCTTCTACTGGCGGCCCATCGGGACCTCCGTCAACGTGCTTTGTCAGGGCTGAAGTGCTACCAAGTGGATGCCTGATACGCCCTTGTGAGGGCGGTGGCTCCATTGTTCACATTGTTGATCACATTGACTTGGATGTCAGTGTTTCTACATTCAATCATGATGTCTTTATTTTTTCATTTTTCCGTTCAGTTGCTCGGAACTAAACTGTTACATGCTGCACAGGCTTGGAGTGTTCCTGAAGTGTTGAGACCACTTTATGAATCGTCAAAGATCATTGCACAGAAGATGACAATGGCTGTGTGTAACTTTCCCTGTTTTACATTCTTCGATTTTCTTCCCCCCTTTCTCTAATTTGGTTTGAATTCATGCACAGGCCTTGCGACACATACGTCAAATTGCACAGGAAACAAGTGGAGAAGTTCAATACAGTGGTGGTCGCCAACCAGCTGTCTTGAGGGCATTAAGTCAAAGATTGTGCAGGTAAAGGGACTCTTGCATTTTTTTTTTTTTTTGCATTGATTTTCTGTCAAGTCTTCCATGTTTTTGAGGATGGCTGAAAGTAGTCTGAAATAATTCTCAGGGGGTTCAATGATGCTGTCAACGGATTTGTAGATGATGGCTGGTCAATTATGGGTAGTGATGGTGTGGAGGATGTAACTATTGCTACAAATTCATCTCCGAGCAAAATACTTGGTTCTCAGTACAGCACCCTGTCAATGCTGCCGACTTTTGGCGGTGTCATGTGTGCAAAGGCATCAATGCTTCTCCAGGTGAATTCTTGTTTACTAGTTATCCGTCTTTTTCAGTCATTGGATATCTATGAGATTTTTTTATCTCAAGTTTCGCGTTCTTGCTCGGTCTTTATCTTTTAGAATGTTCCTCCTGCTTTGCTTGTTCGCTTCCTCCGTGAGCACCGCTCTGAGTGGGCAGACTATGGTGTTGATTCTTATGCTGCTGCATCTCTAAAAGCTAGTCCTTTTGCTGTTCCTTGTGCAAGACCTGGTGGCTTCCCCAGTAGTCAGGTCATTTTACCACTTGCTCAAACCGTAGAGCACGAGGAGGTATTCAAGTTTCCATTTTTTTTCTTGTTAAATCCATCGTAAATATGCTGCTTGACTCGCTAACTTTTGGGACCCTGTAATCTAGTTTCTGGAGGTGGTTCGCCTGGAGGGTCATGCATTTTCCCCCGAGGATATACCTTTGTCACGCGATATGTACTTACTGCAGGTTTCATACTGAATTTTATTTATCTGCCAAAAATTTCTCCTTCAAATTAGTCCAGTTTATATGTATATATTGCATTTTGTTCACAGCTTTGCAGCGGGGTCGATGAGAATGCTGCAGGTGCCTGTGCTCAGCTTGTTTTTGCACCTATCGATGAATCTTTTGGTGATGAAGCACCGTTGCTGCCATCAGGCTTTCGAGTTATACCATTAGATCCTAAAGCAGTTCCGTGACCTTCCTTTTCTTGCACTGATTTCTTTCTTACTATTCTTACAAATGTCTCCATCAATATTCTCCCTGACGTGACTTTCTCTATCTAATTGATGAAGGATGCCCTTGGAGCAACTAGGACATTGGATTTAGCTTCTGCACTTGAAGCCGGGACCGGCGGAGCACGTTCATCTGGTGAAGCACAAGACTCGAAGAATTACAATCTTAGATCGGTGTTGACTATTGCTTTCCAGTTCACTTTCGAGAATCACTATCGTGACAGTGTAGCTACAATGGCTCGCCAATACATTCGTAATATCGTAGGCTCTGTTCAGAGGGTTGCAATGGCAATTTCACCATCTCAATTAAGCACACAGTTGACACCCAAGACATTACCTGGTTCACCAGAGGCAGTTACTTTGGCGCGGTGGATCAGCAGGAGTTACAGGTATGATCGATCTACCCCGCCCTGCCCGGCCTTTTTTAAATATCTATTTGGGAACCAATACCCCCAATACATGATCTGATCTACCCCGCGTGCTTCAGGGTACACACTGGGGGAGAACTACTTCAGGCGGCGGCGGCGGAGTCGAGTGCTGGTGATGCTATTCTAAAACAGCTCTGGCACCACTCTGATGCAATAATGTGCTGCTCCGTCAAAACAAACGTGAGATTTTAATTCAGCCTTTCCTTTATTATCATCATCACTTATCTCTTCCAAAACAAAGAATTTACTTAAAAAAAACAATACTAATTTCTTAATCCAGGCATCTGCAGTTTTCACATTTGCTAATCAGGCCGGTCTCGACATGCTCGAGACCACATTAGTCGCTCTCCAAGACATTATGCTTGATAAAATCCTAGATGAAGCTGGTCGGAAGATTCTCCTTTCGGAATTCTCCAAGATAATGCAACAGGTTAGTTAGATTCTTCTTTCTTTCATAATGCAAATGTTACACGAATCATAATCTTCTCACCTCCTGCTAATGCTAATGCTAATCTAGGGTTACGCGTACCTTCCTGCCGGGGTTTGTGTATCGAGCATGGGTAGACCAGTGTCTTATGAACAAGCTGTGGCCTGGAAAGTTCTGAATGATGAAGATGCTAATCATTGCTTGGCCTTCATGTTTATGAACTGGTCTTTTGTGTAACAAAAATAGACTTCCTGGCATTATTAGCCTAAAAAATTGTTTAACTTATTTTTGTTAACACAAGTTTTCAAACTTATGAAAACTGACGTATCTATCTATTTCCTTTTTTGTTAAGTGGAACTTTTATCTTATATTTCTTTCTCCATTGCTGTAAAACCTCTGGGTTTTTTGGATTGGTCCTGCTTATTAATTCTCTTAAGCTACCGGATTATAAATAGAATCTTCTAGATTAGAGTTAAGCTACCGAATTATAATAGAACCTTCTAGATTTCAGTTAAGCTACTGAATTATAATGGAACCTTCTAGATTATAGTAAATTTAATTAGTAAAATGTTGCTCAAGAGTTAAAATTATAATCAAAAATTTGAATCCCTAAATCCTAACGGCAGTAGAAAAATAAGTTATAATAGTTTGAACATATTAATTATTAGGGTAAATTATTTTAGATGCACATCTTAAATGTCAAAATTCACCTTTTGCATCTCAAAGATTTTTTGTACATAGAGTGCTATTAACGTTTCAAAACATCCCACAATATGCACATATGTTAAGTCAAACCATTAAATCTTTAATTTTGCCGTTAATTAACTTTTTTCACTATTTGACACTATTCTAGGGGCATTTTTGTCCAATTTTTTTAAAAAAATTAAATTTTTTTTAATTCTTTTCTCTCTCCTTCTTCTTCCTCTTTTCTCTCTCTTCCTTATTTCTCTCTCCATTAATTTAAATTTTTTTTCTCTATTTCTCTTTTCTCTCTATTTTTTTCTTATTTCTTTCTCTCTCTTCATTCAATCTCACACCATTTTCGCATACGCAAAGGAAGAAAATGAGGATTTCATAATCACCTGAATTTTCCTTCACCGCCGACCACCACCACCAACAACAACTAACCATGTCATCTTTCCTTAGTAATAATCCCTTGAGCCCAAGCAACCCCTTATGTTGTTTATCAGATAACAATAACAACATTCTTGCAGGATGCATACTCGCCAGACATCCTCTTCGATTAGAGTTATCATTCCCTTTACCCTCATCGGAAACTCTTTTAATCTACAGCAATAAACTGCAACAACAGTGGCAGAGGCAGTTTCCATTCAAATTGAAGCAACAGTTTTTTGAAAATGACGTTGCTTCTCCAACTCTTCTTGAAATTCAATCCGGCAACCCCAACTCCTCATGAAATTCAATTCGGCAACCCCAACTCCTCCTGAAATTCAATTCGGCAACCCCAACTCCTCCTGAAATTTAATTCGGCAACCCCAACTCCTCCTGAAATTCAATCTGGCAACGGTATAGGAAGTTCTTCTCAATTGATGAAAAATGAAAATGTTTCTTGTGTATTGACAATGGGGAAATCCTTACAAGAATTGAAAACTACCGCACAAACGAAAAGAGAGAGAAAAGGAATATGGTGTGAGATTGAATGAAGAGAGAGAAAGGAAGAAGAAAAAGAGAGAGAGAAAAGAGGAAGAGAGAGAAAAAAATTAAATTATGGAGAGAAAATGAAGGAAGAGAGAGAAAAGAGTAAGAACAAGGAGAGAGAAAAGAATTAAAAAAATTAAAAAAAAAAAATTGGACAAAAATATCTGTGATTGGAACAGTTTCAAATATTAAAAAAATGTTGACTAACGGTAAAATTAAAGACTTAACGATTTGATTTAACATAGATGCATATAGTGGGACATTTTGAAATGTTAATGACACTCTACACAAAATTTTTGAGGTGCAAAAGTTGGATTTTTACATTTTCCTTCACCGCCGACCACCACCAACAACAACAACTAACCATGTCATCTTTCCTTAGTAATAATCCCTTGAGCCCAAGCAGCTCCTTATGTTGTTTATCAGATAACAATAACAACATTCTTGCAGGATGCATACTCGCCAGACATCCTCTTCGATTAGAGTTACCATTCCCTTTACCCTCATCGGAAACCCCTTTAATCTACAGCAATAAACTACAACAACAGTGGCAGGGGCAGTTCCCATTCAAATTGAAGCAGCAGTTTTTTGAAAATGACGTTGCTTCTCCAACTCTTCCTGAAATTCAATCCGGCAACCCCAACTCCTCCTGAAATTCAATCCGGCAACGGTATAGGAAGTTCTTCTCAATTGATGAAAAATGAAAATGTTTCTTGTGTATTGACAATGGGGAAATTCTCACAAGAATTGAAAACTACCGCACAAACGAAAAGAGAGAGAAAAGGAATATGGTGTGAGATTGAATGAAGAGAGAGAAATGAAGAAGAAAAAGAGAGAGAGAAAAAAGGAAGAGAGAGAAAAAAATTAAATTAATGGAGAGAAAATGAAGGAAGAGAGACAAAAGAGTAAGAACAAGGAGAGAGAAAAAAATTAAAAAATTTTTAAAAAAAAATGGACAAAAATACCCCTAACTGGAACAATTTCAAATATTGAAAAAATGTTGACTAACGGTAAAATTAAAGACTTAACGGTTTGACTTAACATAGATACATATAGTGAGACATTTTAAAATGTTAATGACACTCTACACAAAAGTTTTTAGGTACAAAAGTTGAATTTTGACATTTAAGAGATGGTAACTATTATTTTTCTAAGGATTGGGTGTGAAAATAATTAAAAAAAAAAAAGAAAAGAAAAGAAAAAGAAGGGTGAAGTGTATACTGTGGCCGCGGGCGATATAAGTTATATTCCCAAATTAACGGCCCAAAAAATTTAACGAAGGAAAAACATCAAATTCAGGGAGAAAAACTCGCAAAGAGCGCACGGAATTTCGCCACTGAAGGTAATTACCGCTCAAGCCCTAAAATTTCCACCTGTTTTTCAAACAATCCTGGCTCGAATTCTTTCACGATTTCGAATTTTACTGTAATTCAGTGTGTTTTATGGATTATATTTTTGTTGGATTTGGATACTAATTCGCAGATAACAATCTGGATACAATTTTACTTCGATGAAACTTTCTCATTTTGAATTAAATGTATAGAGCGTATGCGTTAATCAAATTAAGAAAGGCGTGTGGGAATTGGTATTATTAACAGTCCAGCTGCTGTAGCGGCGCTGTTCTCTGTGAGGATGAGAATTGATTGCTCTGAGTGGTTTGATTTTGTTGTATCATTTTGCTGTAAATGTAAAATAGAGAGAGAAAGGTCTTTAGTTTGTCTATAGTACATAACCCTGGTTTCTTGGTATTGTGTGTGTGTTTTATTTATTTATTTTTATATTATTATTATTATTGTGCTGATTGCTTTTGCTGTTTCTATAACCAGTTCTTGAAGTTTTGGGTCTTGCGTTGCTCTTAACGTTATGACCAATTCTGTTCAGAATTTCTCTAGTTCGGGTATGTCTTGTTATTAATTTTTTTTTTCTTTTTTTCAAATGTTTATTTTAAAGCATATGTTATGTTGTTAGTGGGTTTGGAGTAAGAGGGAAAAGACTATTTAGGATTTCTGGGTTACAAGCCAGCTAAAAGGAGGTTTTCTTTTGCCAGTTGTATTTAATAGGTTTCTATGGAGTGCAACGTTAACTAGCTATTGTTCTGGACATTTGCTGTCTTATAAAGGGCTCTGAGTGAGCTAGTTTCACTGTTTGAGCTAAGACCTTTCCTAATATTTTATCTAAAAGTCAAACTGAGTGCTAGAAGATTGAAGTAGAATTAATTACCCCTTTCTGTTTGTGAATTTCTGAGGAGAATATACAAATAAGACTGACAAAGTGAATGAAATAAATACTACTGCAAAAATTGATCACTTTAGTCCCTATTTTATGATTGTTTGTTAGATTTGGTCTTTCTTTTTTTTTTTAATATTTTTTAGTCCCCTTATATTACCTTTGGTAGATTTGGTTCTTCCAACCACTTTTTGGGAAAAGAAAAATCGGCCAAAATTTTCATTCAACGATCATGTGATCTCTTTTTTTAAGGGAAAATAGGTATTACACCTTTTCTTTTTTCTTCCTCCCCTACCACTGGTGCTTTTCTCATGCCACTCTATTCCACCCCAGCTTCTCTTCTTCCCTTCTTCCCTCTTCTTCTTCTCAAACATATATCACATAAAGACTGCATTATGTATTAATATAATTTGTAATCAGGTTAAGGGTTGAGCAATAGATCAGAGTTTTCCATGTGCTATAAGTTGATCTTCTCTGGGCATGAACTTAGGGTCATTATCTTCAAGCTTTAACCAATCTTTCTGGAGGGATTTCAGGAGCTATTCCCTAAAGTTCTTCCCCCCATCCTTTTTTTTTTGAACTAATATCTGTGTAAGCAATTCAATTATTTTGGAATATGGCCTGCTCATTGGTGTATTGGTTGCTTTCTTGATCACAGATAAATCATAGAATTTCTGATCATTGCTACTGTACAGAAGTCTTTTTGTTAATTAGCCTTGAGGAAAGGGCTAAATGAGAGGACCTTTTTTTTTCTACTTTTAATCTGTCCTGTGCTAGAGTTGTTTTCTCCTGGTTTAGCCAAAAATGAGTTTCTTTTCCATCTCTTAGTTACTAATTTGACACGTTTGAGAACTGGAGAATGAGATATATTCTACTGTAATGTGAGTCATTATAAAATATTTAAATGGGCTAGGGGTCAGAATGTTTTATTATCTGGAAGATGAACTTCTAGAAAACCATATATTTTAACTTGGTTCTAAGTGACCAGAACAAGCTCTGATCTTCTGTTTCCATTTCAGCTGGGTTGCTTGGAAATGTACGGCAGTAAAAAGAAGATTATGGAAATCTTATAAAGTTTGTTTTGAAAAATTCAAATAAACATTTCCCCTTTTTGGCCCATCTGATCGTGATCTCTAGTGCTTACTCTTTTGCCTTTCCAGAAGTCCGCTTGAATGCAGTTTGTTGGAATACATGCCATGGTATTCTTTTAAATGATATGATTTCAGATAATGATGACGCTGACGAGCAGCAAAGTCATGGAGAATCACAGATCCAGTCTCCAGGTCAAGTGACTGGTATGTCTCATCCTGCTGTGGCAGCACCTGGCATGCAATATGTGGCACCCCCGCACCTTGGACCAGCTAATTCTCTGGTAAAGTTATGAAGTTGGACTTCTTCAATAATCTGCCTTCTTTCAATTAAACCCTAATTTTGAATGTTCTTCAGAATTTTGAGTCCCGGCCCTTAAATTTTCTAGGAAATGGTTACAACTTCAGTCACATCATTAGGCTTTATGTGAATTTTCATTTATTACTTTTATTTTAATCTCCACTGTAATTAGGACGTAGAAGTGAGGATGAGTCTAACTTCCTTGGTTAGAACTCAATAAGGATAGAAGATTCTTGACAGAAAACATGAAGTGGGGAGGTTGTTAGGTCTTTTTAAAATCTTTTAGCATCAAAGGTAGAAGATAGAAGACTTAACAGTTTTACATCTACCAGTCCTTGTTTGAACTAATAACATTTTTTACTTTGGTATGTGAGATAAAAATTCCTAATTTGAGGCTTGCTTTGGATAAAACGGAAAATGCATCTTGTTTCAGTTGGCATTTTGAATGGTCACAACATAGTTGCTGCATAATCATGTGTTGGGGATTAAAACACTAACACGAGCAAGTAAACAACAAAATAGGAGACGCAGAAATTTACAAGCTTCAGTTGAAAAAACCTACATCTACGGCTGCACTAGAATTATATTTCTTGCACTCACAATTAAGGTTTACAAATTATATGGGTAATAATAAGAAAGAGCCATGACGTTGTCTTTTCTATTCCATCTGTTTATTTAAAAAAAAAAGAAAAAGAAAAAAAGAACATGATGGATGATCAAGCTTTGTCAAACAAATGGACTACAAAGTTTATGCGTACCTTCGTGTAAAGTAACATCTATTAATTACTTCATATTAATTAAATGTTTCTGTCTGATTGAAACAGTTTCACATTCCAGGCAGAATATATTCCCAATTTCTTGATTTCTGAAGCACATTTTGTGTTACAGGGACAAACCACTTACCCATATCCAGATCCTTACTATAGAAGCATCTTTGCGCCCTATGATGCGCAACCTTATCCAGCACAACCCTATCCTTCTCAACCAATGGTATTTACCTCTTTCATTTTCTGCTATGGTAGTATTTTGTTTAGCAGCCAATGGTATTACTTTTGTTGATAGTTGAAAATTTTGAAATATTTTTATTTAGTCGATGATCCAGAATAAGAGGTGACCATTAGGCCATTATTTTCTTTTATTCAGGTACATCTTCAGTTAATGGGAATTCAACAAGCTGGCCTTCCTTTGCCTACAGATGCAGTTGAGGAACCTGTTTTTGTCAATGCTAAGCAATATCATGGAATTTTGAGACGCAGGCAATCTCGGGCTAAAGCTGAATCAGAAAACAAAGCTCTTAAGTCTAGGAAGGTTTGTAACTGTTTTTCTATTTTCACCTCTTGTTTGAATGTGAACTTTCTTGCTTGATCGATTCTGTTAACATGTTTTGGCCAACTATCCTAATACTTTGCTGAGTCTCACTTCTCTTAATCCTCACCCAACAGTAAGCTGGAAGTGCTTAGTGAGATGTGATTGCATGCGTTGCTAATTTGTCTCTCGTCTTCCTTGTATTATACAATCTTTTATCATCAAGAATTATGGATTCTGACCATGTGTATTAATTTTGCAGCCTTATTTGCATGAATCTCGACATTTGCATGCTCTAAGAAGGGCCAGGGGTACTGGAGGTCGCTTTCTCAATGCAAAGAAAAATGAAAACAAGTCAAAAGAAGCAGAATCCGGTGATAAACTACAGTCAAACATCAATCTTAACACTGAAAAGACTGATCGTCCATCAGAAAATACCATCTGAGATATTTCTAAATGATATATTTATCATTTAGAAATATATCATCATCTACGAGAGGGGATGTTCTGTGGAATGCAAGCTTAGATCTAGTTCTTCATGAGTACAGAGTAGGGTTTGTATTTGTTTTTTTAGTGGGTTTGTAATTTTTGTTTAGTTGGTTTGTATAGAGTGAGAAACAGGTCAGCCATGCAGGGTCTTGTTGAATGTCTGTGTAGAGTAAATAGCAGCTCTTGGGGGTTGTGCTTAGTTACTAGTCCCTGTAAACCTTGCAAAGTATCAGGTATGTTTGACAGTCCTTAGTTTTACTGATCATTGGATTTTGATGAATATTTAACCAATAAATTTTTAGTATATACTGTGGAGGATTTGGAAGTTGGAAGTCCTTTGGTAGTAGGTAAAGCTGTAATCAAACAAAATATATAAAGTCAACTTGGTTGGTTTGATTAATCTTTGAAATTGGGTATCATTAAGATCTTAATCATTATTAAGAAACTTTTTTGAATTCCTATTTAATAATCATGATCTTCTAAAATGCACTAAAAACAGAAAAGATTTTGTATGCTCATAAAATGCATCATCAGAAAAGATATAAAACAGAGAGAGAGGGTGCTAATATAATAGCCAAAGAAACAAAACAAAATTTTCTGTTTCAAGACCAGAAAATCAGTGAATACAGAGACTAATAATCCGTTAAAGCTCATTCAGGAGAGGAGACAAGATACTCTTGAAAATACATCCTAATTTACAATAATGGTTAGTGAATTAGGTCAAATTGCACAAACAGGCACAAGAACACTAAAAAGGGAGGTCAATGAGCTGTTTGATTCCCATTTTAGTCAAGATTGATTCTTCAGGCAAGGCAAGTCACATAGTATATATATATATATATACTTATATGGAAGAGAGATCCTCATAAATAGTCTTGATACCTGGCCTTTCAGATACTGACCTTATGCACCTTATAGCAATCCCAAGTACTTCCTTCATTCCCTTCTCAGCTGCTGGGATTCCCATCTCAGACACTAACGTAGCATCGAAACAGTCTGATCCGCGGCCTTCTGCTACCCTCAACCTAACCCAATCAGTCAAGTCTACTCCACCATCTTCACCGGAAACAACATCACCTGCACACTTTCCAGTTAGTAGTTCCAGTAATATTACTCCAAAAGCATATACATCAGACTTGAATGATGGGAGAGGCTTCTTGGATGCACCCAATTCCGGTGCACGATAACCTAATACTCCGGCATCAAGCATCTGTTCAATGGTGCCTGCCTGAGTCATGAGTCTGTGTAGGCAATAATCAGCAACGCGTGCATTTAGATCAACTCCGTCTAACAGTATGTTGGTTGCTTTAAGGTTTCCATGTGGAACAGCACGGTCAAAATGAAGATAGTTCAGACCACGTCCAATATCTACTGCTATTTTTAGCCTTTGTGCCCATGTTAATGGTGGGCCTTTTCTTCCTGGTCGATCTGCAGAAATGTGTAGAGCAGAAAAAGACATAAGTGAAAAATCCTATAGAAGAAGAGAGTATATATATATATACATATCAGTTGACAATGATTAATCAGAATTGGACAGAGGACGTACCATATAGAAAACTTGCAAGACTTCCAGGAGAGATGTAATCCGAAAGAATTAACTTTTCATGTTGAGTTGGTCCCCAATAATAGCCTCTTAAAGTCACAACATTAGGATGTCTGATGTTTGCAAACTTTTTAGCCTCTTTAGCAAAATCCTTTCTTTGTTTTGCGACTCCTTCTCTTAACCATTTTACTGTCAAGAACAATCCACTATCCAAAGTTGCTCTATAAGACGTACCATGGCTGCTCCTCCCAAGGACTTCAGCTGGAGCCTTTGATAGTTCCTCAGGAGTGAAAGAGATTGTATCATCAAGAAAGTACAGCTCACCAGCCAGCCGATCTGGAGACCGGACATCTAATCTGGCAAGATTCTCAGCAGCGAAGGAATCTCCCGATTCTGGTGACCAAGAGAAGTGGCTACCCTTTGAGGGGGAGAAACCAGTTATAGCTGCTAATTTCTCGTCCGGACTAATAATCTCAGAAGATGAACCTTTTCGTGAAGTCATGATGTCCTCTGCTGAAACAACTACACCACCACCACTCTCTCTTACACCAGCAGATGGAAGATTTTTTGGGGCTTGGTGATGAAAGTCTTTGCTTGTTATAGGCCTCCTTGACTTGCGCTTGTAATAAAAAACAATGGCAAGAAGAATAAGAATGAGAACAGCAACCACGCAAGCAACGATTATTGCCACTTTGACAATCGTTTTCATATGTCTCTTTTCAGAATTTTTGCCAGGAACATGGTCTGATCCAGCTGGAGTATTTGGAAATTTTAATTTTGAATTGCCAGGGTAGAAAGAAGAAACAGGAAATTTTCTCAAATTTTCAGGGACAGTCCCTGAAAGATCATTGTATGATGCATTAAAGCTGTAGAGACTATCAGGTAAGTTATTTGGTAAATCACCAGTAAAATAGTTCTGAGAAACGTCCAGAGAATTTAGTGATTTAATATCACCAATAGAACTTGGAATAGAACCAGAAAAATTATTTCCAGCAATTTTGAGAACATTAAGTCCAGATAAAAACCCAAATCCAAGTGGTAATGATCCATTCAGCTGATTATGAGAAAGATCAAGAACTTGAAGGTTTGATTCATTAGAGGGAAGAGAAAAATCAATACTTCCTAACAAAAGGTTTCCCTGCAGATGAATTTCTTGAAGAGTTGGCACTGTAAACAGAGTAGTTAAAAGAGATCCTTCCAAATGGTTGAAACTGAGATCTAAGATAGCAATCTTAGGAAATTGTGTGATGACTTTAGGAAGGGAACCACTCAACATATTCTGTGAAACATTTAGGTAATTCAAGCGCAAAAACTGTGCAGTTACCTCAGGGATGTATCCAGTCAGCTGATTTTGGCTGAGATCAAGAATTTCAATGTTTCCCCATTTTAGCATCCTGGTCAAATTTCCCTCAAAATTGTTATTAGATAAATCCAGTAGTACACAACTTCCTGTCAGCAGTGGAAGTTCACCAGAAAGGGTATTTGAGGAGAGATTAAGTGAGCGCAGCGTGGTTGATGTTATCATACTAACTGATCCTGGAAATGGAAATTCACAAGTCAAGCATAGGAACCAAAATGGAAACCAAACTTACATTGAAACTGAAACAAATACTATATCAATCTATACTACAAAGACATGTAGAAATGGAGTATACCTGTAAGGTTGTTGCCACTCAAGTCCAATTCAGTCAGAACCAATGCATCACCTTTCAAAAGGTCATTAGGAATGAATCCGGTAAACATGTTATTACCAAGTTTGAGAATTTCAAGCTCATATACAAAATTAAAACCAGGTAATTCCCCAGAAAGCTGATTATAGCTCAAATCCAGAGCCTTCAGGTTCTCGAATGCTTGTGCCTCGCCTACAAGTGTTCCTGTCAACTGATTGTGGCTTAGATTCAAATACTTGATAGTCTCTGACATTCCAACTATAAACTTATCTCCAGAAGTAGAACTGACAAGCAAATTATCACTAAGGTCAACATGAGTTGCAGTAGTGAGCAGCAAGAACTCCGGATCGATATTACCATCAAACTTATTGCCATGCAAATCAAGCACCTGCAGGTTAGACAACAGCTCAAATCCTTTTGGTATTTTCTTGGTAAATCCATTAAGGGATAGATTAAGAGACACCAAATTGGAAAGTCTCATTAAGGATGGTGGCAAAAGTCCAGACAAGGAGTTGTGACTTAAATCCAGAGACTGGATTGATCGAAGCCCCAACATAGTATCAGGAACTGAACCAGAAAAGTTGTTCCCTGATAATGAAAGATTCTTCAAGCTCCCCAAACTACCAATACTAGGTGGTAAAGTTGAAGAAAAAAGGTTATTAGATAAATCCAAATACTCGAGGCTCTTGAAGTCACCAATGTTGTGAGGCAGTTTCCCAGTAATATGGTTGTTTGAGAGAGAAAGCTTAACCAGCATTGTAAGGTTAGAAAGCGTACTTATGTCCGCATCAGCCGTTAGACCAAGGTTGTCAAGAACAATAGCTGCAACATTTCCACCATTACACATTATACCATTCCAAGAAGATGGACAGCCATTGAAGTCAATGGACTCCTCATTCCATGACTGGAGAACATAACCAGTTGGGTCATGTTTAATTCCTTTCTTAAACTCAAGTAATGCCAATATATCCTGTGAAGGAAGCTGACCCATGGCACATACAAAACATAGTGCAAAGACACAAATACTGATGAACTTCATACTAATCCACCAAAAAAGATACTTCAACCCAGTGCTTGATAACAGTTTCCCAGCAAACAAACCAAACCCAAGTTAACCCCTTTTAAGAGAGAGAGAGAGAGGAAAAAAAATGCCCAATTGGCTCGAGTACAAGAACCGAATGAGCCCAGGTGGAAACCAAACTTCAGATATGCCGAAGGTAATCAACTAGCACTCAGAACATTCAACAGAAGAAACATCGAAAAAGGGCTAAACTAAACCCTTAAAACAGCAAAACAGGGATCCAACATTATACTTCATTCCACTGACATTGCTACAGAAAAAGAAACTAAAGAGGAATAACACAAAATATTCCAGCAAAAGATACCCTATACCAAGAATTTCTTCTCTTTTTTTTTGGGGTAAAATGCAAATGGATAATAGCTTCAGAGATCTAAACCCAAAAAAGCAGCATTTTCATACCAAACTTTCCCCTTTCAAAGTTGAAATTGTAGCTCAATCCAACCAGCTAAAAAAAAAAAAAAAAGCTTATCCTTACAGCATACAAACAATGCAATACCTCCGCCTTGCTCCAAAAACACACTCAGTAAAAAAGAATTTCTGAAACTGAGTTCATAGGATAGAAGCCCTATAGGAATGAAGAAGAAAAAGTGTCCTCCTCCTCCAACCTGCACTGAAAATGCATTAAATTCAATTAAGAATAATAAATGGACCCAGTAAAGCTTTATAGTCTTTTTATCAAAAACAACACTAATTAACTTCCAAATCCAAATCCAAAAAAAAAATAAAATAAAACCCTACTGTTTTTTCACTATTTATATACTAATTAAATAAAAAGAACAACAAAGTCAGAAAAAGAAAAACCCAGAAAGGTAGTAATCCTTTTGTCTCACCCTAAAATCCCTCAATCTCCTTTCCTTTAATTTCTCTCTCTTAAAAAAAAATTAAAAATAAAAAACAAGAAAGTGTGGGTAAAAAGAAAAAAAAAAAAAAGCAATAAAGATTTCTGGGTCTGTCTTATGCTTTGTAATCTTCTTGCAGGACTTTCATGAGAAAAAAGAACCTAGTTCAACAATACCCTTCTCATGCTTGCTTTTGAGGATTAATGGTGGAAGAATAATATCAAATGTTAATAATATTGTTTCTTTTACATAAAAAAAGAAAGCTGCAGTAAACTGACACAGAAAAAAAAAAAAAAAAAAAGCGGGAAAAAAAGGAATGTGTTTTTGCACACTCTTTTTTCTTAGTAAAGAGTAAAATCAAGAACTTTGCCCGCCAAAACAAAATAAATACAGAATCTTCCAGATTTTTTGTTTTAAAAAATACCTTTTTTTGGTAGGAATGGTGGACGTGAAAAGCATTTATTAAATCTTGTTAATTGAGATTTTTGTTATGGGAAGTGATGAAGCTAATGGTGAAAGTAGTTTTTTTTTTATTATTATTATAAAAATAAAAAAAAAGGAATTTCAAAAAAAGACAAAATAAAGCAGTATGGGGGGCAGTGTGGTCTGTCACACCCTTCTCGTGGGACCCACAACTATTACCACTTTCCCTTTGACTAGGGTTGTTGTTGGTGCTGTCCTTTTTCTCTTTATTGTCATATTCTTTTTTTATTATTAATAAAGAATTTAAAAAACTTTTTTATTTACACCAATAATTTTTTTTATTATTAACTTCATATTTTATTTTATTTTATTTTATTTATTATAAATTTTTTTAAATATTTTAAAATTTTATATTTTTATCATATTTCAAAGTCATAAATAAAGTGATATTTTTTCAAAATATAATAGAGATAAAAATCTCATAAAATATTTTTTGTAAAGATAATAATTTTTTTAATAGAAATGAAGATAACATGTATAATGAAAATAGAGCATTTAAAAACAAAATTATTTTGTCCAAAATAATTTGGCTGGTATTGATTACTAATTAATTCAAGTATTTTTTATAATAATATTAAAAAAAAGAGAGAAAAAGATTTAACAATTTATTGGGTGATCTAATTAGAATATTTAACGTATCTTTCATCAACCGTCCGCGTGATGTATCTGCATTCATTGCACGTGACTCAATATTTGATGTAAGAGAGAATAAAGGAAAATAAAGTAATTCTATTTAATTAAAAGAAAATAATTAAAGAATCTAAATTTCAGTATCGCAATTTTAAAGTCTTCTTTTTTTTCACATCATTTTTTATTCTTAACCTTTTTAACTGTACATTTATTTATTTTATTCTTTTTTTAATTTATTTGGTTGCGTAAAGAATTTAACTATGCGTCATTTTTTTAATTTGTTAATATAATTTAAATATATTTTTATAATTTAAAACTTATTTAAAAAGTATATATGTTTGACGTGAAAATAAATATAGATAGAGAGAGAATATGTTATATGAAAAAAGTATTGTATACTTTTAATCTAATTAAAAGACTCTAAAATATTTTATTGTAATTATTAGCAGTATTTTTATTTTATAATTAAAAATATTTTATTAAAAAAAAAACAAAAACTGCTTCAATATTTTATTTATTTTTTTCATTCTACTTTATATAATTTTTTTTATTTATAACATTTTTATTACAAAAATTTTCAAAAATCATAACTAAGTTATATATATAAAAAAAGGATAATGAGATTTTATTGTTAATTTCAATAATTAATAAGTTTTTATAGAAAAATTAGTAAATCTATAAAAACTAAAATCAATTAATGATATTTATACATTTATTTATAAATATTCTAATCTTTGAAGTAATATTTATATATCAATAGTCATAAAGGAATGGTTATCCTATATTTAATAATATTTAGTTAAAAAAAATTTAAAGTTATATTTTGATATATACTTATAAAATAATAAACTTCTTTATAAAAAAATATAAACTTAAACAAGATTAACTGATTTTAAATATATATATAACAAGTAATATCAAATAAAATACTTTTTTTTATAACTCTTATAAAAAATATAAATAAGACAATAGTAAAAGAGTTATTAACAAATAATATAATCACAAATTTAATATTGAAAGTTTCAAAATAATGTAAAACCTTCCACAATTACATGAAAGTTTTTAAAATAGTTAAAAATAATATTTAAACATTTAAAATAGTATTTTAAAATTTTCCAAAAAAATATTCATGATATTCATTGTAATTAAAGCCTTATAAACAAATAATATTCTTGTACACTACAAAAAAATAAAAAAAATAAAAAAAATAATTCTCACATCCCTTATATATGAATTCTCTAAATAGTTATTAAATAAGAGTCATTCATTCAGTTATGCATTTTAAACTAAAAAATCACTTGAAGTAACCAAATAAGTTAAATCTTACTCTGCTAAAAAATCATTAAAAAAAAAAAAAAACAATTAGAGACTATAATATTTAGAAAAAGGAAAAAGAAAACTCATTCTCTTGAAGAATGGTTGGTTGTTTTAGAATCTTAATCTCCAAATATATCCAAATTATGTCAAACAAAAAATACACTACAAAAGAAGAGATTCTAAATGCACAAAACTAGCACTCTTCAAAAACAAGGCTATTAGTACAACTATTGTTCCAGAGGCATCCATTCTAATTCTAGATCTAATTCTCCAGATTCTACATTTTGAAGTTTGAGAGATATGGATTGTTTCACCTTTCCATCGATTATGTTTACTGTGCTATCTTCTATCAAAGCATTATCATGGGACTTTAACCATTTCCCAATTTGCATATTTTGAAACATTCCAGCATCTCCAAATGCTACAGCAGATGTTATCATAGGCTGGATATCTATCTCAGCTTGTCCCATTATATCATCAGCAGAAAATGTATCATAATCATAAACTTCCTATAGTTACAGAGTAAATCAAAAACAACTCAGTAGTTAATATATACGTATATAATCAACGTAGAAAATACGACTTTACTGTTGTATTAAGGATAAGAAACAAAAGAAAAGATAATACAATCATGTTGCGAAAAGGAAAAGGTTTCAGATGAAACATTACCAGTTTTACAACTCCATAATCCTGAGGAACAGAAAGCATGAGATCTTCATTCCAAACTGGATTCAAATTACTCTTTACCACAGTAGTTTGCACTTTCTGATTATCAAAAGAGAAAAAAAGAATTTGAGACCATTTGATATGATAAATAATGTTCTTCGTAATGGAAAAGAAATCAGTAACACAAAGGGAGAAAGGAGTTCTCCACTGGTTGATGTGAGTATTCAAGTGCATATACCCTTCAGAAACAAATATGATGGATGATGTTTTGTAAAATATTTACGTACTTTGAATATTGTTTTCATCATAATAGGAGATGACCTTTCTAAGAATGTCATCATCTGATTTTGAGGTAATGACTTTATGAAACGATAAAATATAATAATGTCAAATCTTAGTAACTAAAATTCGTTGAAAACCCGTGTCTTATAAAAAACATGGGATAACATAATCATTTATTTGCTATATTCAACTCCAGAAATTGAAAAGAGGATATTATACTAACCTGCTGGCCAAGAGTCAAGACAACATATGGATCACTTGACAACATATCTCGAATAGCCATATTAGTGCCTCTAATTATTTTAATCTTCAGCATGCCAATAAATTCCACCATGCCTTCCTGTGTCAAGAGTCATTATTAGTTGTGTAGTAGTAGTACAACAGAAGAAAAATGAATCCAACAGTTTTTGAATCATATGATAAGCTAATTATCCCACTGAGCTCTTCAAGTCAGCCATAACTGAAACCTACATGTGGTCAAATACTGATACAGAAACATTAAGTTTAAAAAAGTTGAACATTCTTTTAATTGGTTATCAAAAGCAAAATCACATACAACAAGAATAAGGAAGAGAATCAGCAGAAGTGATCATCAAGCTAGTAAAAGCTTGGTTCAGGAAGTAAAATTTGAGGATCTATGCAGGAATAAGGTTAAAAAGACTTACAGATTTCTGTGATGAACTTGAAGTTCTAAAACTATCCATAATCTTTCTGGACAGACTTGCTTGAAGAGAGTACTTTTTTGGATTTGACAAAATACGCAGGCTGGGTTTCAGAAATTCTTGGCGTTCATACTTTGACCTAGAAGAATGATATGAAATGAGATTTTAAAAAAAGAAAAATTTAGTAACTGACCGTTTTGCAACATGGACTCCATATCCTAGTTAGTTCTAACTTAGGAATATAACTGGTATATTTCAGCACATTTTTCAGCAAATGTATATTTGAAATTCAAGCAAAAAAGTAGCAAAGAGAAAAAGAAACTAAACATCAACTGTGAAACAAAATATGCAGACTTTACTACCAGCAACAATCTTCAAATATGAAGAATAAGATGGAAGCTACGCGATGAACTTTTATAAAAACAATAACCTGATAAATTTTGAGCGCTCATCATGGCTAGCATCTGGTGCAGGCTTTTTGACTCCTTCAGGAAAATAAGCTTCATAAATAGAATTAGCAGAAGCATTTCCACCAACCTCAACCATTGCATCAACTTCATCATCTGACCAATCATCTAAAGTCACTGAAAGGACCTGCATAGCTCATAGTTAACTATTTTATGATATTATCCCATAAAATAGACTAGAGAATTGAAGGAAATTTTTTGGAAGAACACAGAATATTTATACTCGATATCCATACATCAAAAGAAAAAAATAAAAATAAAAACCAAGAGATGCAGAGTTTTCCCAAAAATATATACACTCATGTCATGATAGGTGCAAATAAAACATCAAGACCCCCATTCTGAATTGTTAAATTTTTGCCATTAACACAAATAGCTTTTGTCAGGGAGCAGTGAATTTCTCAAACAACCTTTAAGCATGAATCCGGTGAAGAGCTGAGCATATACATAACCAGTCATTTGAAAAGGTTAGTCAGGAATGCTGGTGGATGTATATTACAACATGAAAGCTTCTAAGTTGAATAAAATAATTGGAGGAAAAATTGCATTCGCAGGAAAACCTTAAACAATATATTATCTCCGGTATGATATGTTAAGGGAACTTTTAAAGGAGAACTAAGCTCCACGAGTCAAAACAACTTAAGTGAGTAAGGATTCAACAAAATATTATGAAGGTAAAGTAAGAAAGTAATACAAGAAGTCTGACATGAAATAAAGAAGTATTTCTGCAAAGCAATGTGCTTTCCTTCCAAACATATGCAATTCATTCTATATAACTTCTAACATCAACATGAAATTTGTCTCTGGAGTTACCAGTCCTTTAAAAGAAAAAGGAAAAATCTTCTCCTACAACTAATTTGTCTCACTTGACACGAATGAAGAGGAAGCAGTTGAACAGCACTAACCTTTGAAATATGTGTACCAAGGCTTCTGTGAACTCCACAACATTTCAAGCATATGAATACTCCTATATTTGCTGACCTGAAAAAAGATTTAGAAATGTAAGTGCTAGTGAAAATTGGGATAACCGAAAGAAAAATGGAAAAGAATTAATTTCTTAAATCATACCAAAACCCAAAATATATTCTCCAACATCAAAGCTAAAGTGGTCTAAAGTAAGCAAAATCTTGCTTCTCCTTAATCCCTTTCACAAGAAAATTATCCAGAAATTGCAGCTATCTGCCTAGGGCATTGGATTTAAAACAATTTAACCCTCATTCTAAACAAAAACAACTATTAGATCTTCCCAAGCTATCCAATTTTCCTTTAAAAACATTGGACAATTCGGCCATTATAGATACTTCTAATATCAAATTAATCATCAACCTTTGAGCACTTAGTATCCATCCTATATTAATCATCTAGCACATCTAGCACATGTTTCTGAAGCCCACTGTCCATTGTCAACAGCAATTCATAGTCAAATTTCAGCAATCTGCCAAATGATTTATTGATTTCAGATGCCTGGAAATAGGCATACTGGAAATAACCCATAACCATGTCCCAGGGTGCAACTTACCATTTTAAAGTCTATAAAGAACTATCAATTTTATACTTTATGATCATTATATTGCAATAATAGTGCATACTATAAGAACAAACTAGAATATCAAAGTACGGCATGGATTGCAATGTAAAATTTTCCACCACAAGAAAATAAAAGAAAAACTTTAGATAATTACAGCAGTTTATGAAAAATAATAGTAATAATAATAAAGCTACAGTAGTGGAGATGCAAAAACTTACGCCCATTTAGGGTCTGGAGCACCACAATCTGCACAAGTGCGATTATCACTTTTAAGCAAAAGTTCTTTTAATCTTTTTTTACCTGTATCCATGATAAAAAGGATAATAAGATGTAGTTAGTTAGTATGCATAAGAAAAACAGTCAGTTATCCAGTACCCACATAAGGTGCAAAGTGCAGCTCAATTTCAGAATGAACTGGCCATCCTTTCATATCTTTGATCACCTTCCATGGTCAGAAAATATGACTTGCATGAGGTAGAATGGGGCGTTCATACATAAGTTGGTCAGAAGAGATAGAACTAAAGTTAGAAGTACTCCCTTAGAACATGAGTTGTTTTATGGTTCTTTTTCCTTGTCCTATTTATTAGTCCATTTTAAACTATCCATTTTGAGATGCAAAAATTTGGAATTGGAAAGAGAAAGCAAGGTTAAAGAAGATCTACATGAAACTCAAAGTTTTAAGTGAATAAAGCACCAGGAGAGAACTCCAAACAGGAGAAAAGATCTATATTTTAGATGCACTTGAGATATGAAACCTCAAAAAACTACATTATTAGCATTTTGTTTTTGCAAATAAAAACAAAATTCTAAATGCAGAACTGCAACAATTACGCCCTTTTGAGTTATACAGGTACCTAGTCAATCATTTTATGCAAAACTTATAAATTATAAGATAAAGGTCTCTTAAATTTAAAGAAGAACTCAATCAACAGGTTAACATCAAATATTTTTATAAAGAGATGGAATCATACCTGAAGCTGGTCTCCCAAGTGCAGATTGCTGATGGCTCATTGTTACTGATCCACCACAAACATGCAACGAACCTAGTTTTTATCAAGAACCTATAGAAAAAATGAAATGGAAACTTGGAGAAGAAGAAAAATAAAAGAAAGTTGTAAATGGAGATACTCAACAAATTTAAGTGACCCTTAAAAAAAGAAAAACAAAACAAAACAACTTCACTATCCAAAAATGGATGAAGGATAAAGAAAAATTATTTGTTCAACAAAAAAAATTCAACCTAACATAAATATCTAAAGTTACACAAATCAAAACACACGCTCATTGTCACAACGAAGTCCAGCCCAGAAACCCATAGAAAAAGTCAATCATGATAATGTAGCAAAGTTGAACCAAGGTGGAACATGGATGTAGAACATTTAAAAAAATTAATTCTCAATAATTACACCAATATTTCCATCAAAAACAAACAAACACACACAAAAAAAAAAAAAAAAAATCCCATAATACAACCCTAAGAAGATAACGGGACAAATACCCAACTGCCAAAAAGATCGAAACTTTGTGAAATTATTGAATTATGGAGACCAACCCAGATCATTGAAAATCCAGATTGCATTGAAATGGAAATGATGAATCCAATTCCAAAGAAAATTGAAACGAAGATAAGAAAAACAGATAACCATGAAAGATCTAAAAAAGGGAAAAGTGGGAAAAACAAGAAGAAGAAAAAAAGAACAAAATTATCACCTGAAATTGATCGAGAGAGATTGTGGCAAACACTTCTTGGAATAGGAGACTGGTGGGAAAGCGAGGGGGGAAGATAGAGAGAGGAAAAAGATAATGAACAGTAAAAAATACACAATGAATATCACCAAATCAATCAATCAATCAATCAATCAAACAAAGGGGAGGCAGTTTTAAATTTGTTTTTCCTAATTTTTAATTGAAAAATCAAGGAAAAACCAACTGTATCTAATTTTTTATATTTATATATTTGTGTGCTTTTGTACTTAAGAGGACTTTACCGGCAAACTAATAATAAGCATAGTGTGTTTCACAACTGTATTGCCATTTGTCACCACGGTCTTACATATACATAAAATTTAGGACCAAACAAATAATCTAAAATATATTAAGGGACTAAATAGAACAATTAGGAAATATTTTTTTTGTGAAAGTTAATGATATTTTCTTTCCTTTGTGCCTTGCAGTTATCGGGCTATGAGAAAACAAGAACCATAAACCCTGGTGAAAACTCAAACCGGACAGCGGTTCTTTAAATACTAGGGTTTTCCTCATGATCTAATTTTAGCAGCTCTTTTTATTCCATACTCTTTGCTTTCATCTTGCTGCTCTCCTGAAGACGTATCTCTCTCACAAAAGTACACAAAAGTATTTCATTTTTCTTCAAAATGATTTCATTTCATTGCTTGTCTGTTTCATTGGATATCATCAAATTTGGTTCTCTGAACAATTATTCCTAACTAATATAGATGAATCATCTGGAATGAATTCGTGGGATTTTTTTTTTTTGAATTCATTTCACAAATTTTTGTTGTTATTTTCTGTAGCAATCATTTTAGGAGTTGTTGTTGTGAAATAATGATAAAAAAATGCAATATTTGGAATGTTTGTTTGATCAATGCTGTATCTTTAGGAGGCTAGCGTTAATCTGACGCTAGTGTCTAGTAAGTGAAGTTTTTATTACAATTTGCGTTTCTTTCCTGCAGAAGCTCCTTTCTGTTGAGTCAAGAAAACAAATGAAGGACAAGCCCAACAAGGTAATCCGTTCTTTACCAAATTTGACTTCTGTTTTCACTTTAACTTGGTTAGGATCAAGGGAAATGAAAGGGGACGAATTTATAAATGTATATGCTTTTATATGAGTAACCTTTAAATCAATCAATAATTGATACTATGACTTGTTTTCTGATAGAAATTTGAGGAGTGATTAGAAAGTTTTAATACTTTTTGCCTATTGTTTGATTACAGTCTGCTGCAAAGCCAGCAAAGCCAAGCTCACAGGCGCAGAGGACTCCAGCCGGAGAGGATGAGGGTTTGGATCCAACGGTAGCTATAAAAAAATCTTAAATTTTATTTCTCTAGGGAAGTGTTCCTACTATTTACATTGTGCACTATCTTGCTTTGCAGCAATACTACGAAAATAGACTAAAAGTACTTGCTGCTCAAAAGGAAGTTGGCAAAAATCCATATCCTCACAAGTTCTTTGTGTCATTATCTATTCCTGAGTACGTAAATAAATATGGAAGTTTAGACAATGGGGAACATCTTGACGATGTTGAAGTGTCGTTGTCAGGTAATTCTTTTATTTCTTTTACTCTCTCTATATATATTTCACTGAAATTTGTAATTAGATGGTCTCTGTTATCCTTTCTTTGTTTGACACCAAGTGCATCTTTTTGTAGGCCGTCTTATTAACAAACGGTCATCATCATCGAAATTATTCTTTTATGATTTACATGGTGGTGGCGCAAAAGTTCAAGTTATGGCTGATGCAAGGTAGCTTTATGGCTTTATAAATGATTGCTTTAAATGTTATTTGTAAAAATGTCAAATATCTTCAATGTGTCTTTTGTTAGGTTAGAAAGTTCATGCAGTTAAGTTTATTACATGTTAATAATGAACTGTTACATTTTATTTAGGGTGTATTTTGACAACCATTTATTTGCAGAAAAAATATATTTAAATTTTGATGGGAAATTAGAATTATGTTAATAAATTTATATCCAAATGACACTTGGATATAAATTACAACTACTTTGTATATGATTACCTGGAGAAGTAGAACGTAAGTAATTTTATAGTTCAGTAGCTGGAAATTGTTTTGATTGGTGCAATCAAATTTACTTTTCTTAATTATTTTTAGTGAGTAACCTTTTTATTTACAGAAAATCAGAATTGGATGAGGAGGAGTTTAGCAAATTCCACTTAGGGGTAAAGCGAGGCGATATTGTTGGTATAATTGGATTTCCAGGTTAGCAACTCACTTTTCTTTTGCTTCTTGTGGTTTATTTCCTTTTTCTTGATGTTGTATCAATTTCTCTTTCATCTCCTCACTTATTTACCTGCATGCAACATAAAATACTTTCTGTTTTGCGGCAGGAAAAGATCTTTGCATTGAAGCTTCTAAGTGCTCTTTTATTTTTATAAATCTAGCTGGTAGTGGTTCTTTAATTTTTCCTAGTATTATAACCATATCCTATGACTATTTCTCTTTTGAAAGTGACCGCATGTGGAGATGTTGTGCTTCTTTCTCGTAGATTTTAACGGTAATCCATTAGTTGTATTAATGATCTACTTACTAGAAATATTAAAGAAGAAATAATGTCATCCCCTTAAGATTAACTCTCTTACAATCTAGCAAAGGTCCTATGGCTCTTTGTTATATTAGAAAGATAAGATCAACCATCTAGCTCTTCTGAATATGTTGACAAAGAATTGTTTGTTTGTTGGCTCCTTTCTGTGCTTGCAAATTAGTTTCTACTGCTGGTGCCTGATTGGCTTCCTATGCTCTTATGTCAGGAAAAAGTAAAAGAGGCGAGCTTAGTATTTTTCCAAAATCATTCACAGTCTTGTCCCATTGCCTCCACATGATGCCAAGGCAAAAAGTTGCTCCTGGTTCTGATAATGCTAAGGTGAGTTTTTTTTTTGTCCATTTTTGTTTAACCAATCTACTTGTTATTCTCAATTTTCATTTTACCAAGTTCTACAGAAAACTGAGATATGGGTTCCTGGAAGCGGTAGGAATCCTGATACGTACATCTTAAAGGATCAGGTATTACTCATAGTTTCTCAAAGTTCTCTTCCTTTTCATTCTCTTCATCTTCAATTTATATATTTCGGATCTATATCATTCCTCATCTCTTTTTCCCCCTTTCATGATTTTGCTTTTAGGAAACACGATATAGACAACGTTATTTGGACTTGATGTTGAATTTGGAGGTTCGAGAAATTTTTAAGACACGAGCTAAGATTATATCTTATGTCAGGAGTTTTCTTGACAATCTTGATTTCTTGGAGGTAAGTTGTCTGCCAAATTATTTAATGTGGTTCCTTTTTACTGTAGATTAAAAATTCAATATTCTCATTATCAGGTTGAGACACCAATGATGAACATGATAGCTGGAGGTGCAGCTGCCCGCCCATTTGTGACTCATCACAATGACCTGAACATGAAACTTTACATGCGCATAGCACCTGAGCTTTACCTGAAGGAGTTGGTTGTGGGTGGACTGGATCGAGTTTATGAGATAGGAAAACAATTCAGGAATGAGGGAATCGATTTGACACACAATCCTGAATTCACAACATGTGAATTTTATATGGCTTATGCAGATTACAATGATCTGATGGAATTGACTGAGAAAATGCTGAGTGGTAATCAATATATTTCTGGGTTTAACGACTTTGCATTCACCATTTCACTGCTAAGTTGGAAAATTCACCGATTTAGTTTTTTAATTCTTTATCTTTGGTCAGTTTGGTTTTGAAATTTTTTATTAAACTATTTTAACCTCTTTTAACTCTTCTTAACTTTCTACTTTGGTCAATTGGATCAAAATGCGGTTTCTTTCAGCTGTTTTTGTCACCTGATTCGCCCTAGTTGGTTGTTTGAATATTTGGTTGGTTGTGACTTGACAATTGAACAAACTGAAGAATAGTGGATATGCAGAATTTTTTGTTCTGTGGACTAATGTGTATGGTTCAAAACATTGTGGGACTAAACCGGTGAATTTTTCCTGACTAAGAATTTCTCAAGGTTGAATTCTCTGACTCTCCATTTTTTATCTCTTTTGCAATAATGACTTATGGACAGGGATGGTTAAGGAAATTACCGGTGGGTATAAAATCAAGTACCATGCAAATGGGCCAGAGAAGGATCCAATTGAGATTGATTTTACTCCTCCTTTCAGGTCTCTTAAAACTTTTTCCCCCTTTTCTGTCAATGTTCTACTAGTCTGGAAATTATATTCCGATTTTCATTCATTTTCCTTGTACACCTCTGCAGAAGGATTGATATGATAGATGAGTTGGAAAAGATGGCAAATTTGAATATACCCAAGGATCTAGCAAGTAATGAAGCCAACAGTTATCTGATAGACGCTTGTGCAAAATTTGACATCAAATGCCCTCCTCCTCAAACGACAGCTAGATTATTGGACAAAGTAAGTTATGTTTTATAATATTTTATTTTCTCGTCAAATAATGCTTTTTTCACATGTCAAATTATCTCTTTTGCTCCCTTCACTGCTGCTCCCAACTTTGGCTTGCCTGTTTATTGGAAGGTTTGAAGTATGAGTTGTCTTTTTTTATTGGTTTTTTCGCATCATGTTGAAACTTCTGCTCTTTCTTCCCAAAATTCTAGTCGAAGCACAACTACTATAACTCAACTGACTTGTACATGTCTCATGCATAGCTTGTCGGGCACTTTCTTGAGGAGACTTGCGTGAATCCTTGTTTCATAATCAACCATCCGGAGATAATGAGCCCTTTGGCCAAGTGGCACAGATCAAAACCGGGCTTGACGGAGCGGTTTGAATTGTTCATCAACAAGCATGAAGTATGCAATTCATTTGATTTGACTTTGAATTTCTTATGCAGAACTTGGAGGCATTATCCTAACATACCTCTGTTTTTTTTTTGGCAACTATTTTTGCAGCTTTGCAATGCATATACTGAATTGAATGATCCAGTTGTACAACGGCAGCGCTTTGCTGACCAGCTCAAGGTATGAAGTCTCTCGAGGAATTTCTACTATTGTTACACATGGTTGTTTGAAGTTATTGTATGTTGGTTTTAGTATTGAGAGACTCTATGCTTAGATTTTGTATTTTTCTCTTAGGACCGACAATCTGGCGATGATGAAGCTATGGCCTTGGATGAGACGTTTTGCACAGCTCTTGAATATGGTTTACCTCCAACTGGTGGTTGGGGATTGGGTATCGATCGATTTGCTATGTTGTTGACAGATTCACAAAACATCAAGGTTTGCGCCAATTTATTCTGCAACCGTTTATTTATTATTGAAAGAAATTTAATTGACATTTTATCAATTGCTAAACAGGAAGTTCTACTCTTTCCGGCCATGAAACCACAAGATGAACCTTCTTCCAAAGAAAGGTTGGAATATATATATATATATATACATACATATGTATTCAAACAATTCTGTCTAGCCATTCTCATGATACTTTTGTTGGTGCTGTTTCTTTCAGCCAAAAAAAGCCTCAAGATGTATCCAGTAAGCCTCAAGATGGACCAGCAACTCAAGAAAATCTTCAAGATGTGCCCAGTAAGCTTCAGGATGGACCTGCAACTCAAGAAAAGCTTCAAGATGTGCCCTGTAAGCTTCAGGATGGACCTGCAACTCAAGGTGTGCAACTTTACCATCCACTCTTATAACTTCATAAATTTTACCAGTAAAAAATGGAGTACATGCACACCTGCACAATATCCACATATAATACAAGTCACTTTTTCGACAAATTCAGATTCAGGTCGGAAAAATATTTCATCTCGACTTTCACATGAATCTTACATAATGTTCACAGCTAAGTTAATTTTTTCTGTATTTCTTGTCTTGGCTGCAGCTGCTTAGTTATTTCGAGAGGTGCAAGAAGACCTCAAGGTTACATTCCCTTAGCTCTTCAGATGGAAATGACTATCAAAATTTTGTGTAAAATTATCATTAGAACAGGAAACCATCGGGTCGGATGGTAGACAAATCCATTTATTCCATAGTTATGATTTGTTTCCATGTTTTTGATAATCCTATTGTTTTCATTACATAGAATCTATAAAAGAAATATATATGGTAAAAATGTTGTCTTAATTTATTTTTTAAAAATTTAAAAATTGTTTTCTACTCACTTGAGGTTAGGAGTGTCTTCATCTTTGGTGAGATTAATCTGGATGTTTGCCAACAGAATGTTCGCAGAGTTGAATTCTTATTTGAGAATTAGTTTGAACTCATGTAGAGTTAAATTCTTATTCGAGGGTGATGGTGAAGACGCTTTTAAGATTCGAATTTTTTATCATCTGCTTGAAGAAAGGAGTTTGCTTCTCAATTTTTTGCTTATAAAAAAAATTGATCCGAGTTACCGGATTAAAAAAAAAATGAATTAAATCGATTAACAAATCTCGAATTTTTGAATACTTGAAAGTGTTGTTTGCTTCTGATTTTGTGGCCACAACAACATGAAGAGCAGTTGGATTTACTTAGCTCGACGAGTTGTCGATCCTCTTGGCCACCGGCAGCAGCAGCCGCCGGCTTCAAATTTGTGCCATGCGTTCTCCTCATTCTCTTCGCCATTTTCAACGAAGTCTTCTCTTCCTCCTCCGAACAATAAGCTTTTTGTCGGCGGTACTACTTTGTTCTTATTGTTTTTACCATTTTTAATTTCTACATCTGAAAACGTTGGATTGGATCTCCGATATAGTGATGATGTTTGTACTGTCTCTGTTTTTTTCAAACCATTGTTTTTTGGTAGGATTATCGTGGTCTGTAAATGAGAAACTACTCCTGGATGCCTTTTCTTCTTACGGAAAAGTTACTGAAGGTAATATGTTCGCTGAAATGCCTGACTCACCGTATTTGTTTTTGATTGAATTGAAGAAACAAAAATGAAGGATTTGGAATATTTTAGGTTTTGATTCTCTTAACGATGTGGTTTCTGTTTTGATTCTCAGTGAGGATTATGTACGATAAGGAAACAGGGAGACCTAGAGGTTTTGGGTTTGTTTATTTCTCCAAGGAAGAGGAAGCTAGTAGTGCAAAAGAGGCCATGGATGGGAAGGTAAGGGAGAAATCCTGTTTTTTTTTTTTTTTTTGGTACACACTGTGTGGTATGGTATTGGTTGGAACTGTAATCTCAAAAAAGAGTGGATTTGGTTTTGGTTTTGGTTTTCAGCCATTTCAGGGTCGACCTCTTAGGATAACATTTGCTCTTGAAAATGTGCGTGGTGCACCGGTTGTTGTCCCTCGCCTGCGGAGTTGGGACCATTGAGGAGATTGTTTCTGTCAAGAAGGATTGAGAATTTCTGCATATGACTTTGAGCATTATTGACATCGAAGAGAAGTCATGGTGGAAGGCGGAAGGCTTAACAACAGTGTTTTCAATGGTAAAAATTTATTCTGTTTCTGGAACTTGATTGGAAATTGTCAGTTTTAGTAAACTTCCATACTTGCGTGAAGAACAAATAATACAATTTGATCTTTCATTCAATTCTGTATTTAGTAACTCACTACTAATGCAATTAGTCATTAAAAAAATACTACTTTGAGAACTCAAGTCTTTAATTTGACAAATTAACCAAAAAAAAGAGAAAAGAATATATAGATAAGGCCGCCGGACTGAAGTCAAGTAAAATATTACAAGAAGAAAAAAAGAAAAGAATAAAAAAAAAAAAAAAAAAAAAAAAATTTAAGAATGTAAAGATTGGGTGGTTAACACGTAGTATTCATATTATAATATTTAATTTTTTCCACAAAATATTTAAATAGTTTTTTCATGGAAAAAAATATATATTTATAAATATTATTTTGTGGGCCCACCTTTTCTAAAATTTGTAAGTTTTATTACATATATGTACAAAATTATAAATTTAATATTAAGTTAAAATAATATAAAAATTAATATAATATATTTTTAAAATAAAAGTTATATTTTACAAATATAATTGAATTAAAATTTAGATTAAAATTAATAAAAATATGTATTTAATTAAACTTAAAATGATTATTAGACTCAAAAAAAAAAAAATTAAAAAGAAAAAACACTTAGCGAGTGAAAAACAAAGCTATTTCCACGAACAGTCCTCAAGAAAATTTTGAATTAGTAAAAAAATGTGTCTTAACATTTGAGAATCCGAAAGGACATCAAACTTTATGAAAAAGACAGGTTGACTGATTTACTTTAGAATAAAATTTTCAAAAAAATGTATTGAACGATATATATATATAAAATCAATATACATATATTTTTTCCTTGGTGAGAAAGAAAAAATAAAAGTAAAAAAGTTTCTTGGGGATTACTCCAACGACTCATCACTGAGTTTTTCTCTACAGGTTTCCTTCTTCTTCATTGGCGACCCCGACCGTATATAAATCATCAGCAGCTCCCATTCCTTTTACTCCTCCCACAAAGGTGATTCGATCGCGAAAACAATTATTTCACATTTTTCATTCTTTTGAGCTTTGTTTTTGATTGATTCCAATTCCAATATGTTATTTTTCTGTATGAATTCATTGCTTTTATTTTATTTTTAATGTTCATCGTTAATTTCCTCCAGAAAAATTCATATTGTTGTCGGATATTGAGCCTAAGAATTAATGATGGAAGAGCCCAACTCCAACAAGGTAATTAATTAATCTGTTCTTCTCTAACTCTGTTTTTGATTTTCATTTTCCCCCCCTTTATGTTGTTCGCTGAATACATTGACTTAGGTATGGTGTTTGAATTGAGGAAATATATATATATATATACACGTGAGTATTTTTCTAAAATAATTTAACTTTTTTTTTAAATTGTTCCGATTTAACCTTGTTTATATAATTATTCTCAAACTAACTTTAACTCATTTACAAAATGAGTTCTAATGGGACTTACTAAAAAAAAATTTAAATTTTTCTCTTTTCTCTTTTTTTCTTTTTCTATTTTCTTTCTCTTCTTTCAATTTTTTAAATTCATAATCCATCCCCGTTTCTCCTCTCCTTTCCTTTTCTTTTCTTTTTTTCTCTTCTCTAATCCACCTCTCCACAGAAATCCTAGCCCACTCAAGAAACCCTATTCATATTACCTGATTTTGGAACAACAAAAATCGAGATATATTTAAAACAAATTAGATGAAAAACGAGAATTGCAAAGAAAATCTTCATTGATATGGCTATGCAGGGAGAATGAATTATAGTACTGAATTGAATTGAAGGACGCATTCGCAACATGAGTCCTAATGTTCCACATAATTATTAAAGTAATTAATTCCAGTACTAAATTGTATGACGCATTTTAAACATGAATCATAATGTTTCACATAATTTTTTAAAGGGATGAATTCGAGTACTGAATTGTAGGACGCATTTTGAAGATGAGTTATAATGTTTCACATGATTTTTAAAAGTGATGAATTTCAGTACTGAATTGTATGACACATTTTGAACATGAGTCATAATGTTTTACATGATTTTTAAAAGTGATGAATTATAATATTGAATTGTATGACGCATTTTGAAGATGAGTCATGATGTTTCTCATAATTATGTAAAACATTAGGACTCATGTTCTAAATGCATCCTACAATTCAGTACTGGAATTCATCACTTATAAAATTCTTCTGCTTCGTCTCAGCCGCTTCTCCTTGCACAGCCATAGCAATAAAAATTTTATCTACAATTCTCATTTTTCATCTAATTTGTTTTAAATGTATCTCAATTTTTGTTGTTCCAAAATCAAGTAATATGATAGGGTTTCTTGAGTGGACTAGGGTTTATGTGGGGAGGTGAACAGGAGAAAAAAAAAAGAAAAAAATGAAAATAAAAGGGAAGGAGAGGGGAAGAGGAGAGGGAAAATGGTTAAGTTGGATGAATTTAAAAAATTAAAAGAAAAGAAAGAAAATAGAGAAAGAAAAAAAGAGAAAAGAGAAAAATTTTAAATTTTTTTAGTAGGTACTATTAAAACTTCAAAGAGTTAAAATTAATCTGGAAAATAGTTTTATATTAAATCAGGATAATTTAAAAAAAATTAAGTTATTTTGAGAAAAGAGTCGATACTTTTATGACTTGTTTTCTGATAGAAATTTGAGGAGTGATTAGAAAGTTTTAATACTTTTTGCCTATTGTTTGATTACAGTCTGCTGGAAAGCCAGCAAAGCCAAGCTCACAGGCGCAGAGGACTCCAGCCGGAGAGGATGAGGGTTTGGATCCAACGGTAGCTATAAAAAAATCTTAAATTTTATTTCTCTAGGGAAGTGTTCCTACTATTTACATTGTGCACTATCTTGCTTTGCAGCAATACTACGAAAATAGACTAAAAGTACTTGCTGCTCAAAAGGAAGTTGGCAAAAATCCATATCCTCACAAGTTCTTTGTGTCATTATCTATTCCTGAGTACGTAAATAAATATGGAAGTTTAGACAATGGGGAACATCTTGACGATGTTGAAGTGTCGTTGTCAGGTAATTCTTTTATTTCTTTTACTCTCTCTCTATATATATATTTCACTGAAATTTGTAATTAGATGGTCTCTGTTATCCTTTCTTTGTTTGACACCAAGTGCATCTTTTTGTAGGCCGTCTTATTAACAAACGGTCATCATCATCGAAATTATTCTTTTATGATTTACATGGTGGTGGCGCAAAAGTTCAAGTTATGGCTGATGCAAGGTAGCTTTATGGCTTTATAAATGATTGCTTTAAATGTTATCTGTGAAAATGTCAAATAACTTCAATGTGTCTTTTGTTAGGTTAGAAAGTTCATGCAGTTAAGTTTATTACATGTTAATATTGAACTGTTACATTTTATTTAGGGTGTATTTTGACAACCATTTATTTGCAGAAAAAATATATTTAAATTTTGGTGGGAAATTAGAATTATGTTAATAAATTTATATCCAAATGACACTTAGATATAAATTACAACTACTTTGTATATGATTACCTGGAGAAGTAGAACGTAAGTAATTTTATAGTTCAGTAGCTGGAAATTGTTTTGATTGGTGCAATCAAATTTACTTTTCTTAATTATTTTTAGTGAGTAACCTTTTTATTTACAGAAAATCAGAATTGGATGAGGAGGAGTTTAGCAAATTCCACTTAGGGGTAAAGCGAGGCGATATTGTTGGTATAATTGGATTTCCAGGTTAGCAACTCACTTTTCTTTTGCTTCTTGTGGTTTATTTCCTTTTTCTTGATGTTGTATCAATTTCTCTTTCATCTCCTCACTTATTTACCTGCATGCAACATAAAATACTTTCTGTTTTGCGGCAGGAAAAGATCTTTGCATTGAAGCTTCTAAGTGCTCTTTTATTTTTATAAATCTAGCTGGTAGTGGTTCTTTAATTTTTCCTAGTATTATAACCATATCCTATGAATATTTCTCTTTTGAAAGTGACCGCATGTGGAGATGCTGTGCTTCTTTCTCGTAGATTTTAAAGGGTATTGCATTAGTTGGATTAATGATTTACTTACTAGAAATATTAAAGAAGAAATAATGTCATCCCCTTAAGATTAACTCTCTTACAATCTAGCAAAGGTCCTATGGCTCTTTGTTATATTAGAAAGATAAGATCAACCATCTAGCTCTTCTGAATATGCTGACAAAGAATTGTTTGTTTGTTGGCTCCTTTCTGTGCTTGCAAGTTAGTTTCTACTGCTGGTTCCTGATTGGCTTCCTATGCTCTTATGTTAGGAAAAAGTAAAAGAGGTGAGCTTAGTATTTTTCCAAAATCATTCACAGTCTTGTCCCATTGCCTCCACATGATGCCAAGGCAAAAAGTTGCTCCTGGTTCTGATAATGCTAAGGTGAGTTTTTTTTTTTTTTTGTCCATTTTTGTTTAACCAATCTACTTGTTATTCTCAATTTTCATTTTACCAAGTTCTACAGAAAACTGAGATATGGGTTCCTGGAAGCGGTAGGAATCCTGATACGTACATCTTAAACGATCAGGTATTACTCATAGTTTCTCAAAGTTCTTTTCCTTTTCATTCTCTTCATCTTCAATTTATATATTTCAGGCCTATATCATTCCTCATCTCTTTTTCCCCCTTTCATGATTTTGCTTTTAGGAAACACGATATAGACAACGTTATTTGGACTTGATGTTGAATTTGGAGGTTCGAGAAATTTTTAAGACACGAGCTAAGATTATATCTTATGTCAGGAGTTTTCTTGACAATCTTGATTTCTTGGAGGTAAGTTGTCTGCCAAATTATTTAGTGTGGTTCCTTTTTACTGTAGATTAAAAATTCAATATTCTCATTATCAGGTTGAGACACCAATGATGAACATGATAGCTGGAGGTGCAGCTGCCCGCCCATTTGTGACTCATCACAATGACCTGAACATGAAGCTTTACATGCGCATAGCACCTGAGCTTTATCTGAAGGAGTTGGTTGTGGGTGGACTGGATCGAGTTTATGAGATAGGAAAACAATTCAGGAATGAGGAAATCGATTTGACACACAATCCTGAATTCACAACATGTGAATTTTATATGGCTTATGCAGATTACAATGATCTGATGGAATTGACCGAGAAAATGCTGAGTGGTAATCAATATATTTCTGGGTTCAACGACTTTGCATTCACCATTTCACTGCTAAGTTGGAAAATTCACCGGTTTAGTTTTTTAACTCTTTATCTTTGGTCAGTTTGGTTTTGAAATTTTTTATTAACCTCTTTTAACTCTTCTTAACTTTCTACTTTGGTCAATTGGATCAAAATGCGGTTTCTTTCAGCTGTTTTTGTCACCTGATTCGCCCTAGTTGGTTGTTTGAATATTTGGTTGGTTGTGACTTGACAATTGAACAAACTGAAGAATAGTGGATATGCAGAATTTTTTGTTCTGTGGACTAATGTGTATGGTTCAAAACATTATGGGACTAAACCGGTGAATTTTTCCTGACTAAGAATTTCTCAAGGTTGAATTCTCTGACTCTCCATTTTTTATTTCTTTTGCAATAATGACTTTTGGACAGGGATGGTTAAGGAAATTACCGGTGCGTATAAAATCAAGTACCATGCAAATGGGCCAGAGAAGGATCCAATTGAGATTGATTTTACTCCTCCTTTCAGGTCTCTTAAAACTTTTTCCCCCTTTTCTGTAAATGTTCTACTAGTCTGGAAATTATATTCCGATTTTCATTCATTTTCCTTGTACATCTCTGCAGAAGGATTGATATGATAGATGAGTTGGAAAAGATGGCAAATTTGAATATACCCAAGGATCTAGCAAGTAATGAAGCCAACAGTTATCTGATAGATGCTTGTGCAAAATTTGACATCAAATGCCCTCCTCCTCAAACGACAGCTAGATTATTGGACAAAGTAAGTTATGTTTTATAATATTTTATTTTCTCGTCAAATAATGCGTTTTTCACGTCAAATTATCTCTTTTGCTCCCTTCACTGCTGCTCCCAACTTTGGCTTGCTTGTTTATTGGAAGGTTTGAAGTATGAGTTGTCCTTTTTTATTGGTTTTTTCGCATCATGCTGAAACTTCTGCTTTCTTCCCAAAATTCTAGTCGAAGCACAACTACTATAACTCAACTGACTTGTACATGTTTCATGCATAGCTTGTCGGGCACTTTCTTGAGGAGACTTGCGTGAATCCTTGTTTCATAATCAACCATCCGGAGATAATGAGCCCCTTGGCCAAGTGGCACAGATCAAAACCGGGCTTG